>CM070110.1:9819127-11019127 GCA_036178185.1 Liparis tanakae
AATAAGTGTACATTTAACATAGGTATTAATGAAACTAATAAATAAACGCAATCAATATAATATGTATGTAAATAAATTGTAGAGAGAGGTCTGTCCACTTTCATTCACAATTATTTAAGTTAATTATAACATGTAACACAAACCTTTACAATGCATAAATCACACTACACCATTTTGTCTCTACACACACCCACACACACACACACACACACGCTGTGTGCATGGCTGTTAGTGCTTCTCGTAATATCGGTGTAACAAGGGACTAAGGATATTGCTTGGAATGAAATTGACATTCATTCCATTCTTTCACACATGAGCAGTCATTCACTGTGCTATCCTGCACACACACAAGCATGAACACACACACACACACACACACACACACACACACACACACACACACGGACATGAACAAGAGTCTGCAACATTTTACACAACACTTAAATGTCCTCTGTTCCTGTTTTCCGAGGAGGGGATCGACAGAACAACATGAGCTCTATTGGGATGACTTTACTGCACAAGAGACGGAGCGCAATGCCACCGGAGGATAAGCGGATGATCACACAGAGAGCGTCGATGCAGACACGTCCGCCCCGACAACGCCGAGGCTTTAGTGAAAAGCTTTCGTGAAAAGCTTTAGTGAAAGGGCTCCATGAGGTTTCTCTGGACCAGCTGTGACATTGATGAGGTGTAGGACTCCATATCCAGCCCTAAAAAAGTTTAAAAAAAAATCTTCTCTTGGTTGGGTAAAAACAATTAAACAATAAATAAAAGCAGGCGTTATTCGATGTAATCTAACAATGAATTTAGTCCAACGTATCCTTGTACAACAGCTCCAGATATAATAGCTAAGGAAACATTAATTTGGTCTTTTTTATATATCTATAAATGTCAAGCAACACCAGCAATCAGCAGGCCTGTTCACGCACCTGGTCAGTTCAGGAGAAGATCAGAGTTTGAGATGTATGAGTACGGATGTGGTGTCACCTTTAGACTCAAAGACTTTAAGTATACACACTGTTCCTGTGTATGTATGTATGTATGTATGTATGTATGTATGTATGTATGTATGTATGTATGTATGTATGTATATATATATATATATATAGTGGAAAATATCACTTTAATTTAAGTATTACTTTATAATTCACGCTACAAAGGAAAGTAAAAAAATCCTTAGGATGAATAGGAGGAAAAAGAAATTAGATGCATGTCTGACATTAAAGAAAAAGATATGCCTTTAAAAGATATATAGGAAGGAGAAAGAACTACATATTTCTATAATCAAGCCAGTCCTTGTTATGATCTCATTTGATTCTGAAATGTAAAGATAAATAACGATGTTTCGAAAGAACTGATTTAGTCATGACACACACAGCCTAATGCTTTTATTAACCTATACATCTTCATCCTCATCATCATCAACATCACATACACACGCATGCTAATGATATAAGCATCATCTCCCATAGAGGTTAATGGAGTATGGATTTTGGCATACAGGCCACTGGCAATGATATGAGGATATTAAGGTAAGAGTTATGCTTAATGCCACTGCTATTACATATTTCCCTGGTTTATACAATCACTATGTTTATATATTTTTACCTTTGTACAGGCAGTATATATATATATATATATATATATATATATATATATATATATATATATATATATATATATCAGACAAGGACAACACAACTGAAAGACGTATTTATTAAGGTCAGCATATGATTGGAAAGAGCGTCAATTTCAAATTAGCTTGCGACTGTTATATAAATGCAAATCTATTGGCCGTGAAACTGTGTTCGTTTTGATTGACAATTGAAGTTCTAACAAATACCCATGAATACACACATTCACACACACACACACACCCGCTATTGCATTCGCCTCAGCTACCTCCCGCGTCAACTCTGTCTTAAAGTCTGTCATGTCGTGCACACCAAACTCGAGGTTGAAACTATGGGGGCCTCGGTGAGACATGCGCTCCCCAGTAAGCCTCATTACAGAAATGTAGGCATCAGCATTTTCGGTGCAACAGTTATTTTTCTTTATAAATGAGTCTTTTGCTGCATATGAGAGTCAAATATAGTTTGCCAATCCGATGTGTGTATCGTGGATGGCTGAAACCTCTACAGGCTGACTACTATCCCGTCGCTCTGCTTCGGAATCGCGTGAAACGGCTTCAAGCTGACAGTTATCAATACGACGGCTATCGGTGGGAGAGACTTGATGCCCTTGTCGGCCTTGCTTACCCAGCATGCCTTCTGGGAAGACCCCCCCCCCCCCCCCCCTACTCTCTGATGGACAGGAGCAGTTATTGCTAAGGTGGAGAAGATGTGCCGGAGAGGCAGAGTGTTTCTCTGTGTGTCTCTCCGGTGCTTCCTGTGCTCCGTACAGGAACGCCCTGCGCACGGCAGCCATTGTACACTAAAACGGTGTGAAAACTGAATCTGCACATGCTGCAATATTCACAGTATTAGAAGATATTAGGAACAACTTGATGCTCTGTTTTGCAACGCAATTTTATATTATTTTGAATTTGTACAACTAGTGATGGCACAGTACTGACTAATTCCATCAATCAGCTAGTTGGCACATCCTGGCACTTCATCAGCTGCAGTGCGCTACACAGCGGACCCCGGGTGTCAGTAGTATACAGTCTAGCCCTCCCCTTGTAGATTTTCCAAACAGACTAGGTCCATTTTACGCAGCATTGGCCAGATGTGCAGAGGTGTGACATTCTCTCCGTTTTCATTCTTCACTCGACTACCTCTGTGACTTTTTGTGTTTACGAGTGAAATACAATGAATGCCTGTACGGAGCCTGTGTGAACCGTTCTCCCCATTTGAACATTCTCCCCGTCTCAGCCTGTGAGTGTGACCGCTCTGAACAGCCATAAACACTTTAGCGTTCCGGCGGACGTTATACGACACCTCGTACAAACTTGTGTGACTTTGTGCAGACTCCTCTAGTCGTATTATTACCGTAGAGGCGAACAAACATTGGCCATAAAACAAGCCATAACTCTCCCAGCCTAAACCATCAGTTAAACATTCGGATTAGAAGGACATTTGAGTTTCTATTTCATTGACAACTGAGTATGAAAACAACTGAGAAGAAGCGGACGCTTCTGGATTTTAGGTTTATATTTTAGTCACATTGTTTTTTTCCACTGAACCATTTTTAATGGTCACATGACCGTCATGAGAGGAAACCGACGTTTACACTGTTCCTTTGCAGCTGCTTATCTAGACACTTAAAGCCCTGATGTTACTGAACCATATGCATTTCAGATATTAATACTGCCACTTCACACTTCTGCTGGCAAACAGTTGTCAGTCAGAGTGCGTATGGATCAAGCCATATTAGATATTCAAAATGTTGATCACTTTACAAACTCAACAGATGTTTTACATAAGCCTCTTGTCATTTACCCTTCGCACACAAAGGTCATATCAGAATAATGGTCTAGTGCTTATGCAAATGACCTGATATTCTCATCCAGGTATAATTCCTCTTTGTATTATTTTCGTGTCATAGCGTACTATATGTTTGACTTTAAATTCCTGACCAAAATAAAAACAGTTCCACCTGTGTGGAAGGCGTTTTATCTTGTGTTACGGATATTAGTGGAACTCCACCGCTGTTGACGGAGTGTCCCAGAGTCCCCGTCCCAATAGGAAGAATCTCTCAAGGAGAAAGGATTACATTTTAATCTCATATATTTCTGAATGTTTCCCCACATCAAATACAAACTTCTATGTCGTCCATTCACCTATTTTACATCCAAATTCCATCTTGTAAGAGAACGCTGGAGAGGGGGTTGTACTCACTGGACTTCTCTTTTTCTCAAACTCTATGCTTCCAGCAGTGAGGCTTTTCTAACACCAGTGTATCTGCTGGTTCCCCCCCACTGACACACACAATATAGACTCCATAGGCCTCACACTACTGTGTGTGTGTGTGTGATCGATAGAGAGAGGGGGAGGTATGTGTGTGTGTATATGTTCCAGTGCAAGTTCAGCTGTTCCCGCCATTTAAATGTGTGTGTGTCAGAGTGTGTGTGTGTGTGTGTGTGTGTGTGTGTCTGAGTGTAGACGTTTGTGTGATACGGTTTCCTAAGCTCTTTCATTTCATTGTGAGGGACCCCTACTGGGCAAGTTCACAACCTTAGAGAGAGAGCAGGCCAGAGAGCGATAGAAATGAAAGAGTAGTGTGAGGGAAAGACGGGGGAGAGGGAGGACAGAGGGAGAGAAAAAAACAAAGAGAGAGGACAGAAACAGAGAGAGTGGCTTAAACAAGCCAACGGGTGAATTAAAGAGGGGAAAAAAGCAATGAGGCAAGAACTCTAAACCGTCAGGAGGGAGGGAAAAGAGAGGGAAAGAAAGAGAGCTTTCTCCTTTCTCGTAATCCTTCATTCAGTATGAGGGGAATTGAGTCGATGGTGAGATAACGTAGTGTAACTCCCTCTCACTGTGGTGGGGTGTGGAGGTGTGTGTATGTGTGCACACATTACCCTGTCAACCTCTGTGCAACCCATTCCAAATAACAGTGATGACTAAGATGATATGGGGTGGCCTAAACCATTTAGGATAAGTGATGGTGATCTGCTGCTCTACCCACCGGTGCTTTATAACAAACAAGTACACTAAACAGGATGCAGCTCAAGCCCACGCACATCAATACTTTTTGGGTGAAAATAAACCAAATTGATGTTCACATGGATATGTTTTTGATAGGGCACACACAATGGCTCCAAGCTGATACATTACTGAGTAATAAACATATCTCTGACTCGGTGTGTTTGATATCCTTGCATGCCTCTGGCTGCCAGCATAGTGTAAGCACACGTGTGTTTGCTTTCTGCTGTATGTGTAGAGAATATACAGGCCTACCAGATCATTCACAGTGATTGCAATAGTACTGCTGTTAAATGCTGTGTCCTCTATTTAGTACTATTTAGTCAACTACTACTGAAGTGAGCATCACTGGTGTGGAACTCATCAAAGACCGCCAGCTTCTCATATGATTTATTGTTAATTCAATGTATTAGATTGCTGCTAAACGAGTGGGAAACAGATTTTGGACTACAGGCACAATGCTACTTTGAAAGGCTGAATTGCAACAATTACAAATTGAATCTACATATTTCGTGAGTTAAAAACATGTATTTGCAGCGATGTCATTTTTCTACATGCTCTAACCAGGTGATACTGTCCATAGAAAGAACATAGAATATTAAAAGGCGAGTTACATGTTAAACTCAGCTAAAATTACCATTGTTTTCTATTTATTCTTTTGGTAACATGTTATCAATATAAGTGCCCACAAATGGGATGGAACAGCCTTGTGATGCAATTTTATGATGATGATGATGGACTATATTTGTAAAGCACTCTTCATCCAAGAATCTCAGAGTGCCACAGAGCCAGTACATGGTTAAAACTAACTATAATTTTAAAAATAAAATAAAAAAAAATAATAATAATTCAAATTAAAATTAAATAATTTTAGGTCATGATTAAAACTCCCCAAAGTGTACCTCCTCATGTAGGTGACATTCATCAGGCACAAATTATCCATTTCCAATAACTTTGTGGAGGCTTGAAGCATACACGCAAATCTCATTAAAAAAAGTAAGATTACAATAACAATATGAGGTTTTTTTTTATAAGGCCCAGGGTCATTCTTGTCTGGAGAAAAAAAAATGGTTTGAAGACTAATGCTGATGACATTATAAGATGAGGGGTTATTTTGTTGATTTTATATAATCTACTTAAACCCCAAGGTTGAGAAACTTGAACCATCGTGTGATGCATCTCAGGTTGCTTTGCAAAAGCAAAGCTGGTTTGAAATAATCTCGGTTAAGCTGTTCATATAGGTCAAACTATAATGTAACCACATGATGAGAAGAACAGACTGAAACTATTTCCGGTTATTTAAAACAACTGATAAAAAGGCAGTGGAAGAAACAAAGCTACCTTCTCATTTTCTGTGTCACATACACACAGGCAGCCTGTAAAGCTGTTACCAGAAGCTGTAGGGAGTGTGTATTCTGTGTGTAAGGAGAGAGTGCGGGGTTATAAACAAATAGAGAGTTTCAATTAGAGACCTTAGACTCGAAACTATGAGAGCATGGCATGATTGAATCCAGCTGGTAATGATATTTGCTGGTTTGCCTTTTTTATACAGATAAGTTCCATAATCTCACAGAAAGTGTGTGCATGCAAACACACACATATACACATCTACACACACACACACACACACACACACACACACACACACACACACACACACACACACACACACAGGGGGGGGGGATGCTCCCGTGGAGTTAAGATGTGGCTTGCTTCTATAACACAATACAATGAAGGCGCTGTTCATCCAGCTTAAACTGAGCTTGAGTTGAGCTGAGTTTCTAGTTGATTGAAGATTGTGAAATAAGTGTATAACTGATGAAAAGAAGCCACTGCCAAAATATTTCTTTTTCTTTTCAGGGAGGACAATGAAATGAGAAGCCAGAGGGCGTGTGAAAAATATAGGTCCTATTTACACTTTTGTTTCAGAATAGAAGATACCAATGTTGCTATTTGTTTGCAGTATACCGTTCATCATGCAATTAAAGGCTCAAACCCTACTGGTGACCTCTAGAGGTTCAAATGTCCATTGCACATCAAAATCGAAAAATACCAAATTATGATTAATTCTCAAGTCTCACTATATATATCCTGATTTATCACTTTCTTCCTGACTTCTTCACTGCGCTGGTTGTTCTTGTGAATGCAATGACCTAACCATCCTTTATTTAACTTCTAACCATTCACAAGAACAGTTGTGAACTTCTCACCTTGGACTATTACCTCATGGTTGTGTGTGTGTGTGTGTGAGAGAAAGAAAGAAAGAGAAAGAGATGGCAGGTGGTGAATACAATAATACTGCGACCTTATATCTATTACACACACACACACACACACACACACACACACACACACACACACACACACACACACACACACAGGGGCACGGCCCATATTAAGTTACAATGTAGAAGGCGGCTGAACAAGTATAAGCGGATTACAAATACCTTGAGTGTGCAATATGAGGGAGATAAGAACTGAGAGTGGGGTGGTGGTGGGGGATGTTCCGAGAGAGGGAGACAGAGTGAAAGAAAGAGAAATGAAAGAGGATGACTCATTCATAAGAAAGGTTTCACCTTCCTTTCACACAGCTGTTTTTCCCCTCCATCCCGTTCCTCTCTCACCCTCAACTTTGTTCTCTCCTTGTCGATGATGTAATAAGTTGAAAGCCTTCATCCTCTCATCATGCTGATGAGAAGGCTGCACGTGCATGTCCCTCTGCATGTGTGTGAGTGTGTTAATCAAGCCACCAGCCGGTCCCTTCTTGCTGTGACGCACACACACGATGGCGGTATAAAGAGAAACCGGGTTCACAGATGTGATGTAACACACATGAATGGAACCTCAAAGCCGGCGTCGCCATTTCTTTTTTTTGTCAAGTCTGTCCAATCTAGCAACAGTAACTAAAGGGGGTTGGTCTGTAAATGTGACGAGGGCCCTGTGGCTTCACAGATCAGAGTAATGACTTTACTTTGTGTTCAAACAATCGGAGATTGACTTCCTCAGTGGGTTACTGGCTGTTTATTGCTTCCAGGCCAACACCCCATGAGGAGCCTTTAAAGACAGAACAATAAAGGGTTTTATTGCCCCGAGTAAAAATGGATGTGCATGTGGGGTTTGTTGATCAATATCTATGACTCAGTAATTACTTTCCGTTTAAATAAGAGGCATGCAAAATGTGTTCAGTTCAGAACTGTCCGGAGAAGATACGACTAATTGTTGTTGTATTTTGTTAATTTTAGTTAATATCAACTTGTAATTCACATCTGCTCAATTGGGGAAAACAGAGACTGGATCCGTCGATTGGCATTTCAGGCACCGCAGGAAGTTAGTTTAAATCCTATTTATCAGATCAATCTCAGTTTGAATTTGTAAACGATGAAGCCTCGATGACCACCAACATTAATCACAGAGTTCCACAAGGCTCTGTGCTTGGACCGATTTGATTTACTTTATACAAGCTTCCTTTGGGCAGAATTATCAGGAAACACGACATGAAGTTTAATTGTTATGCAGATGATACTCAATTATATCTATCGATCAAACCAAAAGAGATCAACCAGCTCGCTAAACTTCAAGCATGTAACATTTAAAAAATCAGGCACATCGTGTCTCTGGTTTGCCCTGGTCCAGCCCGTAGACGAGCTGCTCCACTTATAGGCTGCTGTGGGCGTTTTAGGATACACTGAGTTCCTCTCTCCTCTTCTCTCTCTCCTTTATGTCTCTTCATTGCACATTACTAACTCTACTTCTTCCCCGGAGTCTCTGTGCCTTCTCGCCTCACAGGGTCCATTGGACCTGGCGGTGTCTGAAGCTGGTCCTGACCCCTTGCCCCTGATAACTGGATCCAGCCTCTGGCCTGGACCTGGCCTCCTTCCCAATGGCCCTGCCTCCTACTCTGTGCCTCCTGCCTCAAAGGCCTGGTCCGACCTCCTTCGCGATGCCTCCTGCCTGGTGGGCTGGCCTCCTACCTACATGGCCCTGCTGATGCCCCCTCCTGTCTTCCGCCTTCTATTTCATGGATTGCTGATGTCTGGATCGTAGTCCATGCCGACTACGAATTATTCAGAATTTCTGTTATATTCATAGAATGTGTGGTAACTCTGTATCGCTGCTCATCTGTACACATGACATGTTTTGCTTCTGTCCATCCGGGGAGAGAGATCCTCCTCTGTCGCTCTCCTGAAGGTTTCTTCACTTTTTTCCCTTTGAAAGTTTTTTTTCTATTTTTTCTATTTCTTGGGAGTTGTGCCTGATTCGATGTGAGGTCCTGGGTCAGGGATGTCGTATGCGTACAGATTGTAAAGCTCTCTGAGGCAAACTTGTGATTTTGGGTTATACTAAAATAAACTGAGTTGAATTGAATTGAATAACGATTTTTTTTAGATGTTGTACTTGCCTGAACTCTCACTCCTTTGTTTCCTGTATAATTTAGACTTTGTATTTAATTCGCTTAGTTTACTTTGACCGTTTACACACAATCAATGATGGCAAACATATTTTGTTTCGGAAAATGAGTTATATTTGTTTCATGCACATTTAGAGATTGTGACTTGTAGTTTAGAAACACACATAAGTCAAATAAACAAATCTATAAACTTTAGAGATTTGTTTATTTCTTGTTTCTATGTAGGATTTTCTGGCATCTCGCTGCGAGGTTGCAGATCGTAACCAAGTGAATACCCCCGGCTCACTCCTCCCTTTCCAAGATTGCAGAACGTGAGCCGCCAAGTGTAAAACATTGGTAATACTGTTGGCCTTCTTACCATAACACTCGTTTAATAGCGATGGAAGTCAGACAGTGGCTGAAAGGTTTTGCACTCGATCCCCGCTCTCCCTATAGTTGTTGAAGTGTCCTTGAGCAAGACACTGAACCTGCAGTTGCTCCCCGGCCGCTTCACTGCCGCCCACTGCTCTTTAATAACTAAAGGATGGGTCAAATGCAGAGAATAATTTACCAACAGGGATCAATAAAACTACATTTATTGTTTCTTTTCACTACGTAAAGACACAAAGGCCCTCACCAGAATCAGAGTTTGGGTTGTCCATGTTGTGCTACAGTAGAAAAGTCTGAAAAGTGAATTGGTACATAGTAATAGTGTAGTAGTACATCTCTGGCATAAAGAAGCACTAACTCCTTTGGAAGAAGCTTGATCTACACAAACCTACAAACACTACAGCTTTCCGGAGCAACACTACAAACCTTTAACATCAAGGATAAATCATTTTGTTTTTCTCAACCCCAAAGGTGAAACAGTGGGCCTGTGAATGGAGCCAAACAAAACACAATGTATTCACTTGTTATCCTGACGACTCTCTGCTGCAGCTAGAGATTACTTTCCATATGTCGTCATGCTTCATGACACCAGACACAGTTTTTGTGACCATCCTTTGCAGAAATAAAAAAGCAACCCTTGCACTTTGTAGAACAAAGTGGGAGAGAAGGAGACGTTCTGACATCACAAGAAGATTGAACATAACCATAACATAAATCGATAGTCTAAGTTTCCATTTCCCCATATTTTAGATGTGAGCTGTTACTGACTAAAATATGTATTTGTTATTGTTTTTTGTCCAAATTCATTTTCATGTTTACATGATGCTGTATATGCCGTTAAAGCTATACAGAGAGAGAAACAGTGAAAGAAAGGGAACTAAGCATCATCTTAAGATGGCTGAGAGAGACAGACTGCCCTGCCCAGGCCTGCATACGCACATACACACGCATACACACACATTCAGCTAAACAGTCTTTGTTAGTGTCATAATCACATTCAGTAGAAGCCATATGACAGCAGTAATAGCTGCCAAGAACAGACAGACGATGTGGGAGAGTGTGAGTTTGTATGTGACTGAAAGAGATGAAAATAAGGAGAAAATAAGGCTCTGTGTGGTATGTGAAGTTTCTCAGTAAAATCACCCATATGCTGAGGTCAGCCACACTATCACTAGCTTTCCAGACCCTTTTTTCTGTGTGTGTGTGTGTGTGTGTAAGTGTGTGTGCGTGTGTGTGTGTTTGTGTGTGTGTCTGTGAGTGAGAAAGAGAGAAACAGTAGGACTTGACATCCATTGCTACTGTCCATCCGGGGAGAGGGATCCTCCTCTGTTGCTCTCCTGAAGGTTTCTTCCCCTTTTTCCCTGTGAAAGATTTAT
The DNA here is from genome assembly GCA_036178185.1 of Liparis tanakae. Classification (NCBI taxonomy): domain Eukaryota; kingdom Metazoa; phylum Chordata; class Actinopteri; order Perciformes; family Liparidae; genus Liparis; species Liparis tanakae. The sequence goes on from CM070110.1 coordinate 9,829,927, forward strand.
TTTCTATTTCTTGGGCGTTTTTCCTGATCTGATGTGAGGTCCTGGGTCAGGGATGTCGTATGTGTACAGACTGTAAAGCCCACTGAGGCAACATTTGTAATTTTTGATATTGGGCTATACAAAATAAACTTTTGAATTGAATGTGGGCTGAGACATTCGTAGATTGATGCTTACTTCTCCATTCACAGTGAAGATCATTGCTTCTTTGTATATTGGTTCATTGGGTTCAGGTCACCTTTTTCTAATAAAAAAATGTGTCCGTTAAAAATGCTCACTTTCTTTCCCATTGGTTGTCAAAAGTGTCCGTTTGAGTTTCTTGTTGATTTGGGTGTCAATAAATGACAGTGGTGTTAAAGCCCCACTATGTAACTTTTCCACCTTAAAATAACAGCTTGAAAAAAATTGTGCCGCTACAATGACTTTTAATATGTTGATTTGCTCCTCCGCCACTGCCATCGGGGGTCTGTGGCCACAAAACTGCTGAATGTAAGATGTTGGGGACCGGCCCGGTACTTCCGGTTTGGACCGGCGGAAGTACGTCAACCTGCTTTCTGGCAGTGATTACGCAACGTCATATAGTGCCAGTCCACGCTCACAGGTGACTTTTTATTTGCTCCGCTACGCGACGCGTACAGACAGAGTGACATGCTGCTGTGGAGAACACCGGGCCGGGTCTGAACGAGACTCGCTGCCGATCAGCTGTGAGCTCACTAGCAGGAAGAGCCATATATGGCTCGAAAGCCAGACGTTCACGACACTGAAGTAAACGTTAAATACCTGAAGGGGGCGCTACGGGGGAAAAGTTACATAGTGTCGCTTTAACAGGCTACACCCTATATTGTAGTTTCAAAGTCGTTCATCTTAAAATGAACCACACCGAAAGAAAAGGGCCTCTAATAAACACACACACACCTGTCCCACCTATAGAATAAACACTTTACTTCTTAACTCCCTCTGCAGTCTATTTAATTATCTCTGTTAGCACGGGCACAACTGATGGACCACCATGGCACTGTAATTGCTGACAAATCACATCGCTCCAAGTGACAGAATTCTTCCGCGGTGACGGTGAAGGATTGTATCTCAGTGGTCACCGGGGATGCGCCCATCTACTGTAAGGCCATGTCAGCACAAAAAAAGACGCCTTTAACAGTTTTTCATCCCGGTGTTAGTCTGGTGCACCTTCAATGATGCACACATTAAATATGAAGAAAGTGCAGTGAGAATTTGTGACATTATTACAATAGGAAGACAGAGCAAGTCTGTGTGAGAGCCGTGTCAGTAAGAAGGAAGCAATGAGGCAGGGAAAGAAGGGCACAGTGTCATTGTTCTCATGATGTTAGAGTCAAAAAGAAGAAAGCGAGAAGGAAGGAGTGAATGAGGGATTGAGAGAGGAGGGCAGATAAAGATCGAGAGAGACAAAGAGAGAGCGGCCGAGTGGTAATGTCCTAATGATGTAGTGGCTGTCAGAGCATTTGCTTCAGAGGCCAAATGATCCTGTAAGAACAGCACAGCTATTGATCCAGCTATTACACAGCACCACATACTAATGATTGTGTGTGTGTGTGTGTGTGTGTGTGTGTGTGTGTGTGATAGAGAGACAGTGAGAGAGAGAGAGAGACAGATAGATGGAGAGAGAAACGAAGAAAGAGAAATGAAGAAAGAGAAACGAAGAAAGAGAGAGAGAAGAGACGGAGTAAGAGGGAGAGAGAGAGAGAGAGAAGGAATAAAAAAATTGACAAAAACAGCTAAATACTGTTTTTTATAGACAATCAGGAGGAGAGGAAGTTGAGGTTGACAGAGCAATTATATACAGTGGGTAGGTGTGTTGGCTGATGAATCTGTGTGTGTGTGTGTGTTTGTGTGTGCGTTTGTGTTTGCGTTTGTGTGTGTGTCTTTGTACAATTCAGACATGACACTTCATCAATACTCCCATTACAGTGACATATCTGAAACTCAATCTAAACCTGATCTGCTTGATATCAGATCTCAGTTCTCACCTTGAATACTTCCAATACCTCCCATCCCTCCCTACCCCCCCACCACACACACACATACAGACCCGCACACAGATGCACACACACACACACATGCAAGCACACACACACCAACACAGACACACACCAACACACACACACACACACACACACACACACACAAACACTTACACACACATCCCCAAAAAGTAAAGAAAAATAATTTGTATTAATTTGTATGAATAACCCACACATGTACTTGTCTTTGTAGACAGTTCACACGTCACTGGCCTCGTTTCCTAAAACATAAAGTTTAAATGAAAGGGCTACAGAGGGACGGAAAACCACTCAAATGCACCAAAATAAAATGTACTTCATTTGATTAAATGTAATTATCAACTATTATGTCCATTATTAATTTGCTGGAACAGTTTGGTCAATAAAATGTCTCTTAAATAGTGTGTAATGTTTCCCACTGCTCCACTTAAAAATATCAGAAATATAAATGTGTTTTAAAACAAAGCAGAAGCTTGAGCTTGGAAAGGTTTGACATTTTTGACTGAAGTTTTCTTTAAAAGTCATCCGTACAGATAAGACTGTGCCGTATCTAGAAAGCGGCCTCTGGCCCGGGTACCGGCTCAATTCTGCATGTTTGAGCTTCCACCAGAGTCCATATCAACAAGCTGATGTCCCAACAAAGATGATGATCCTGACCTGTTCGACAGTTGATGAGTTCAGCAAAAGTAGTTTGCCAATACGTGTGAGTTACTGTGTGAATTGATATTCATTGATATCACCCTGAAAAGCTGCAGAACAAGCTTCACCTGCCACCTCGTGTAAAAAGACCATCATCTACATTATAAGGTACCGAGACTCCTCTGTAGAATTTATTAGGCTGAACACTGTCTCCCTCTCTCCATCCCCCTCGGCCTTGCTCACTCCTTCTGCCTCTGCACTTCTGGTAATGGATTCTGCCTAAATGGGTTCTGAGAAACACGAGTGAAGAGCGGACGAAAAGAGGAGGTGAGGTCAGGGAGGGAGAATGGAAGACTTGTTGCTTGTGTCCTGGTAGCATATGATAGAATCATGACTATTGGTAATGTGATAACTTTAACAATTTACAAGATTAGTTTGAATCGATTGATTCTTTGCATCTCCCCCTGAAAGTGGTGCGCATTCCCAGCGGAGTAAAATAGTTGAATTGTTACAGTAAACCATTGTGCCGTTTTTTACACTATTACATTCACGTCATAGAATATGGATTACATTTACGATGACATTATCAAAATTGTCTAAGACATGTTTTTCTGAGAATTGAGCTGTTTCAATACCTGTATATTTACTGTAAATTAAATGTGTTTCTAGAGAGAACAATACAGAGGAAAAATAATAATAAAGGAGAGAAGAGAGGGAGGGTGGATGGAAGAGAGAAATGAGGAGGGAGGGAGGGAGGGAGGGAGGGAGCGAGCGAGCGAGTGAGAGAGTGAGCGATGCTGTAGGGTTAATGATTTAATGTTGGCCACTTGATGGAATGAAGTGTCTTCTCCATGTTAGCGGCGCCAAAGTTAAACCCTCTAGTCAGTTAGTCTGTTATTCATTGATTTCTCTGGTCAGCAGGAGATTGCTATTGAATATGACTGGCACCAGGGCTGAGAGAGAGAGAGAGAGTGTGTGTGTGTGTGTGTGTGTGTGGGGGGGAGGGGGGGGGGGCTCATGTGAACTCAAGTGCATTACAGAATGGTGAAAACTTATTTTTTTTGCATACACGTGACCTCTCCACTTACACACTCACACTCACACACACACACACACACACACACACACACACACACACACACACACACACACACACACACACACACACACACACACACAATCATCTAGCTCTAGGAAGAGTGTGAAAGACGAGCCGGAAATACATCTGCAGTCTTTGTGCAACATACTCACTGCTATTCTCCACACCTTCTTGCTGTGAGAGATGATACATTATTTATTCCTGCAGGCTGTTTTGTATTAACCATACAGCACCTGCTGAGCAAAAACATAACCAGCAGTAATGTCTATGTATCAATACCCCAGCATGGATGACAGGAAAATGTCTCCGAATGCATACTGGCGAACGTGCATGTATAATCTCTCTATACTTGCATTATGCACCTTGGTTATTGCAGTGATCCGTCTTCTGCAGCAGTCACATCTGTTGTCTCTTCCTCTCCCATGATGTGTGTATGTTTGTAAGTGTGTATTTGTAGATGCAAGTGTGTGCGTGTGTGTGTGTGTGTATTGTACTGGACAACGATCTAATATATGAAGTTCTTTTGCAACAGCATGAGCAAATATCTTGCGAGCATATGAACACTGTGTTAGAGCTACCTGATGTATAGTTTAATAAGCCTGGAATATAAATATTTTAAGGAATACACATTATTCTAAGCAGCGCATACAATTTGTGGTCAGTATTACTGGAGCAAGACCAAGAGGAATAACTACAATAAATATATTTAATAAATGCAATGTTAAGTCCTGCGTATCATCAGCTATAAAGTGTTTCAACCAGTTTATCATATGTACATCAATTCTAGCTTGTGTTTAATGGATGCTATTAATAATAACAACAACAATAATAATAATAATAACTACAATCACAATCATCATTATATGTGTTATTATTGTTATTTTGCCAGCCAGTGTTACAATATCTGTAAAACTTTCTTTAAAATTCAACCATTTTACCTCAACATTTTTTAGAAATTTGATTTTAAAAAGATGTAAATGTCAATTTGTTAAAAAGAATATATATACATTATACACACAAACACACACACAAACACAGGCTGTAAGCCATTAAACAATGATGCATTAACACAGAGTGCAACGTGGTTCTTTTTCAGTTTCTTTCAACAGGTATTGAGGTATAATTAATATCCTAAACAAATGACTAATGGAGACGAATTTCAGATACAGAACTTGATGACCATTTCTAATAGAACAAACTCCATGGGATGAGAATATCTCATTGGCTCGCTGTAGTTCAAACCCTGACCGAGCACATCAGCTCTGGCCATTGTTCTGCTCCTTTCAAGCGATGTGATGATTTCTAAAGATTCTGCCAACCTGTGTCCAGTGATTGCTTCACAATACCTGCACTAAGAAAACCTTTAATATGTCTCTTACAGTGCAAGGGCCACTAGTGCCCACTTAGAAATGCTAAAAGGAAAGTGGTGGATTGAAAAGGAGTGAGACAAAGACAGAGACGCTGCATCGGGGGAAAGGAAAGAGAGAACAAAGATGAGGCTCACACGACAGAGTGGACTCAGCTATCCAGAAAGAGACACAGAGACATCACGACTGAGTGATTTTCTCAAAGATAATGCAACACCAGTCCCTCCAGGTGTGTAATTCAGCCGTAAAATGAGAGTGTTGTACTTTGAAAGAAACTGACAACAATACTGCCGAGTAAGTAGAGGCTATGTCATCTGTTCTACTTTGGTATTGTGTATGAATGGAATTCATTTAGTCACCGCCGACGGATCGCATCCCTGCACCTTTCCAACGAAGCAGCCACTGAACCGACTTGAACCACACAGCGTTCCATTGATAGAATGAGAGCGAGGTATGAACTGATCCATCATTGTCTGCTTTATGTGCCTGTCTCTCTCCATCTGCCTGCCTTCCTGTTGGTGGCTCTGTCAAAGGAGAGCTTTCAGGTGACACATCAAACACCCTCTGGCACCCACACTGGACGTCTGCAGCTGGCAGGTGGACGGGGATGCCATTTCGTATTTGCTGTGTGAATGACAATTTGCAATGTATATACGTGATTGTTAAACATCCCATGTCAAAAGGACACGCTACAACGCCACACTATGTTAGAAGCTGTCTGCAGGGATTTGCATCAGGAGGGAGTGAGTGGACAGTGGAGGGGATGGACCCAGGATTGGCGATGCAAAATGTGATTTAAAAAAGAAAGGAACGATAAACAGCAAAGTTAGCATGACTGTACATAACAACACTCGGAGAGAAATGCAACTTCAAAAAGGACTTACAAATCAAATAATGAAGTTTAAAATGTTGTTGAATTTAAATGTGAACCAATCTCCTTTTGGATTATGGGTCATTTTAGCATGAGAACTGTGTGTGTGTGTGTGTGTGTGTGTTTGTGTGCATGTGTGTGTGTGTTCTCTGCATAACAGCTAAGGTTATAATGTTAAGCTGCTTAGGGATGCCAAATGGATTAAGTGTTTTGTTGACACATAGTAAAGTAATCTGGTTAGCAAAGAGCAGATACACCCCTCTTCCTCTCTATCCGCCTGTCTGCTTCCACCCATCACATCCATTCACCCTTTTCTTTGTTTTATGCCATTTCCATTACACCGTGTCTTTCTCACTGCCCTAGTTCATGCCTACATCACACTCTGCACACACCACCACGTTGTTCCTCCATGTACTAATACACAATGTGTTTATAATGTGTGCCTGGTGTTTAGTTTACACATGCTGAACCTCTTAAGAGTGTCGCACAACTTTTAAACGACATTTTTACGATCGTAAAATAATCCACCCAGTTCAGGTGTTAATTTAAAAAAGAAAGACGTATAAAAGTAAGGATGTGTGAGGGTGTTTGTCCTAGAGCAGAACAAGTACATGTATCATCCTCTTACTGTCCCACTAGTTGAGATCACCAATATCAAGTAACTGGGTACGCAGCAGCTGGGCACCCATGGGATCAGACACCACTAAAGTGTTTGCCCGTGTGTGTGTGTGTGTGTGTGTGTGTGTGTGTGTGCGTTCCACTGGGGAGCCAGCCAGACGTCTCTGCATTATGTGTTCTCCTGAGAGGAAATATTAGACCAGAGAGGCTTCTCCTTTTCCCTGTTCTGCCTTTATTCTCCACTTTCCCTGCCTCTCTTTTGAATCCTTCTGTCACCATTGAACTGCTTTCCACTTTCTTCCCCTCCTCCTCGCTGATGTCTTCCTCTCTTCTCCCATTCTTCTTGCCCTCCCTGTTTTCTATTATTCCTTCCGCTTCCTCTTGCAACAGAGAGATAGAATCACAGTTGGTTCAAGTTTCTGTACACACACAGTGGTGCTGTCACACACACAAACACACATGCCCACACACACACACACACACACACACACACACGTTCCGCTGTGAACCAGGGTCAGTATCGAGGGACGCAGCCACAATAGGTGTCTCAGCGGAGGCAATGCACCGTCTGCTGTTTACAGAGCAATAACTCGACCAACAGCCCCATTCAGAGAATGGAGAGCAGCACAAGAGAAGAGAAGAGGTGAAGGCGAGGTGGCGGCTGAGAGTGTCACCGCATACTTTGATTCTCAGAGGAGCCTCTCGCCACCACTCAATACCGCATCGATCATAAAGAGGAACATGGGTCATCTTGTTCAGTCTGAGTTCAGTTTGTAAATGTGTATAGGGTTCAGTGTGCTGACACACTGGAGGCTGGATCAGGTACACACTGTTCTTTACAGGTTGGCTGTAATGCATTCCCACCATCAGGGCTCAGAGCACTTTTTGCTGCATTAATGTACCTTTTCTGATAACCGAAACCAAATAGATTTTTATTTATTTGGTGTAATTTCTTTTCTTTCTCTGCTCCTCCTACGCGGACAGATCTGACCGAAATCTGACCGAAATCTGACCGAAATCTGACCGAAATCTGACCGAAATCTGACCGAAATCTGACCGAAATCTGACCGAAATCTGACCGAAATCTCAGCAAATCTCTGATGGATTGTATTCATTTTATTTACGTGGGTTTAAAACTGAGCACGTGTTGTGTTAGATTGTGTTACTATATAATTTGAGCCAATCCAAGTAGCCCTGCTGGTACCGTAATTTGGTGCACACCAAATAGGAGCTGGATGTAGTAATCATGCCATGTGGTGCGTGGACAGTAGTTTTCACCAGCTTGTTCTTTTGAGACAAAGATGACATGAGAGGGTGGAGCTAACTACAACCAAACGCTGCATCAGACATGTTTGCTACAATGTTACAATTAGCGAACTTTGAGTGGGTTAACATGTTTAGATGAAAACACTGATGACTTCCAGACCGGACAAAGTTGTGGTGTCGACCTGTCAATCACAAAGTAGCCCCGCCCTAAAAAGCACCCTGCTTCACGGTCTAATTGAATCTCAATGGAACACCATTTTAGAAATAAACATCCAAACTTAAACAGAGTTTAAGTCTTGAGGAGTTGTAACTTTGATACACTGACAAATAAACTAGGAACATTCTGCACTGTTACATCCAGCTATAACGCCACTGATAACTTCACACTCACCCCCACACACATGCTCTCTCTCCCGACCTGACACTCGCTGACTTCAAGCGGTACACTGGCGGACAAGTGTTTGAAAACGGCTCAACTGATGTGATGGAGACGAGTGAAGATTCTGTATTTTTCCATGCTACGGCCTCCAACTAGTGCTCTAACCGTTAACTTTTTATTTTGACCAAATAGCAGAATGTCTTTATAACACAGTCATTATTCTATTGTCTAATACAGACCCACCAATGTCTTACTTTGAGAACGCATACACAGCGAGGGGCAGACCTGTGTGGGCTTCAAAGCCCGGAAAAATAGAACAACTCTTCTCGAATGCGTTATGCGCCGACCGGCAGCAGATCGCCTTCATCAGGGCTCATCACTATGGCGATAATAATGAGGAGCCACTACGAGCGCTAGTGGCGGAACCCGTCTCGACCACAAGTGACAATGTGTTAGAAATGTACCACCTCAACTCTACGCTTACGCACACACACAGACCAGAGCTAGCACACAAACACATGCATACACACCTCACACACACACACACACACATGCACACAGCTGCATTTTAAAGTCAATTAGCCTTTGAAAACTTGACGACTACTCACTTTTAAAGATTAGAAGTGTATCCTCCAGATAACTGACATCCACAGCATAATGCCATTTAATAAAAACATTATCAAACTTAATACAAAAAATATAAAGACTCAGCACTTTATCTCACTGTTAATTACAACATCACATCTCCTAATGAAAACCCACAGTGTGTGTGTCTAGCTTAATGGAAATACAGTGTGTGTGTGTGTGTGTGTGTGTGTGTGTGTGTGTGTGTGTGTGTGTGTGTGTGTTTGCGAGCGTCTAAAATCTTAAACAAGTCCTTTATTAAGTATGAAATGCACACCTGTTATGGAAAACTCTGTGGGGATATATACATGCACATACACACATCGGTAGACAAATAACTACTTCACAAAGATATTTGCACACGTACATTTCCTTGCTTACATCTATGTAATTCACACAAAGCCACATATGCAAACAGAAGGTCAAAAAATGAATGCCGGCTCAGCTAAGTTGAGATCATTAATTAAAAATGAATTGCAATAAATTCTTTGGGGTTTTTTCAGTGGCCCCCAGGCCTCCCCACACACACACACTGTACCAATTCCATCCATTAAAAAGGACATTAAGTTAACATAAACCGTCCATATCCTCATATGTATTGTGCTTTAGAATGTGCCTCTAATTCTCCCACACACATACACACACACCACACACACACACATACACACACCACACAAACACACACGCGCGCGAGCCCATCGAGAGCAACTTGTGGTTCAGTGTCTTACTTAGATAGATAGATAGATAGATAGATAGATGGATAGATGGATAGATGGATAGATGGATAGATGGATAGATGGATAGATGGATAAATAGATGAATAGATAGATAGATAAATAGATAGATAGATGGATAGATATCAAATCCTTTTTTTGATTTCTTTCAATATTTTTCCAATCGTTAAAAAATTCTCTCGGTAAAAAAACACAGTGCCATTAACTAACACTGCTGTAGGTAATGTCTTCAGAGGATTTAGTGAGAGCAGAATATCCCCCTCACTAACACACACACACACACACACACACTCCACAAGCAGCAGCTCATGGAGGTTCCATCTCATGCCGGGTTTCTCTTGTTGACAGGATTTATCAGTAATTGTACCAGAAGAAACGTCTAATTTCTTTTATTAAATAAAGGAAAGGCGAGGTAAAATTTGCAAATTGTATATTTATTGTCATTTTCGTCTCAATAATTTAATATTCGTGGTATTGAAAACTGTTTTCAGATTTGTTCTAACTTCTTTTCCAGACTTACCTGATGTTTCTTGAGAGTGTTAAGACTGAAGCGACTACGTGTGTGGAATCATAGCAAAACTGGAGAAATGACAACAAGCTGGGCACTCTATGCACCTGTCCTATTAAAAGTATCAAGGACAATGACATAAATCTGTCAGGTAAATATAGAAGAGTCTTCCTGTGTGTACCTGAGGGGAAGCTGTCTGTCAATAATGCACGAAAAATGAATAATGTACCACTCTTCAGTTGAAATAGCATTGATTAGGTGAGGTGTGGAGCGTAAAGAGGGAAAGAACCAGAAAGAGAGAAGGAGTTTCCATGCCGACCTACCGTTGTCGCTGTCCGACTTGTTCTCATGCTCGGTGTCGGTGAGAGTCAGCACGGAGTTGGAGCGGCTGGACAGACAGGAACTCCTCCCTGAGGATTTACCCAGACCCCCTCGGCCCCACAGATTCATGGCGCGCTCCGGTGACATCACGGCCTGACTGTCTGCGTCTATGTCCTGGGCCGTGCCAACGGAGAAGCCGCGGTGCGGGAGGCCCATCTCGGAGCAGAAGGCCAGGCCACGGCGCGAAGGTGGCTCACAGATCCCCAGCTGACGAAGACTGAAATGCTGACCTGAAAGAAAAACAGATGGCGATTTTACAACTAATTACTACAGATATTACATGTATTCCTGTTTCATAGCAAATTGATTACAAAATAAAATTCTGAAATTGAATATACCGTAAAACTGCCTTAGATTCCACCCTTTAATAAACATATTTAGTTCACACATGAAATCGCCTGATAGAAAGTATTGGATTTACAAAATAGCATTGTCTAAGCTGAAGTTTTAAATAAATTCTACATTCTGAAAAATATAAATGTATAAAAGTTTAATTTCATAGCTCAAGAGTTTACTATCTGGCTCTAAATTACATATAAAAAAGGTGATAAAAATACATGAAATGTTTAAAAACACATACTTTGTGATATATGTTTGCCAATTTTTACTTCGTACATTACTTAGATTAAAAAAATCAACAAATTCGCTCTCAATGAGTTTGCTGTTGCTCCACCGACGTGTGTCACTAACTGTGTCATACATTATTGACTCTATGGCCGAAGCATCACCGTGTGAGTATGCAGCAAAGAAGCTTGCCAAGAGAAGAGAGAAAGATCTCAGTTAAGAAGGGAAATCACACTGACAGCAGCTGCTGCGTGTACCGAGAGCCTGACGCACGCAGCATCAAAGAAGAACAGCCTTGACCCTATTAAGAGACTCCACTGACTGCAGCATTGCTTTATGAAGGAGCTAGAGTTTAACAAGAAATCTCAAAAAATAATAATTAAAAAGACAGAAAATAGAATAACATATGAAATAGAATCAGACGATGAGAGAAGATGAATACGTATTTACTCGATCCTTTAAATCCCATTTAGTCATTACAGGAGAAGAGACGGATTAGCAGAGTGTTAAGCCTGGAGACTGTAAAGCTTGAAGCTCCTGGAGCTCACAGGATGTGCATCTTTAACACCATGCACATGTTCACAACATTAGTTCACAATTTAAATCCACTACAGTAAGGCAGTTGCTCCCATGTAAATTACATCAAATAATAACATTTACACATTTATTTATTTTTATTTGGTTCATTATTGAAGAGTGGCACCAGAACTAGTCGTGGTGGTGGTTATCCAGGCATATGCTGACAATGTTATACAAATAAAAAATAAATGAACAGTTTATAACCAATAAACCTTCATATGTTGTAAAATGAGACATTAAAAAAATAAGAGGATAAAGGGGTGTTGAATGAATGACTTAAAATAAATGTAAATGTAATAATGAGTTATAAAAACTGCAAAAATAAATATTGGATTGACAAGGAAATACAAATATACTATAGCATATCTATAGCAATCATAAAACTATATTTAAAAAAAATACTTTTTGATTTTATCTAAACCGTCTACATTTAATTTAATCTTAAAGAATAGACATTAAAGAAAAAAGATTCCATTGCAGTTCATGTTGTATGATGCAGCAGGAAATGTACACATCGGAATGTATTGTACAAAATGATAAAAAGCTAACCTGTGTATCTCATGACTTATGTTACACATTATTGATTGGGTTTATTGGCACTTCTTGCTTTTTAAAATCTCAATTAAGTAATATTAAAATGGAAAATAAAATACTATTGATTAGCCTCTGATTAAGACATAATTAATTGATGCTGGTGTTTAAGGGGGAGGCCGTTATCTAATTTATATCTGCTTCTACAAAAATATGTATTCATACACATTATAAACTATCCTTGTTGTGTATATGTTGTTTATGTGATGAACGGTGAATACAAATGTCATGTGTAAAAAATATATATATATATACACACACACACACACACACATACATACATACATACATACATACATATATATATATATATATATATATATATATATATATATATATATATATATATATATATATACACATACACACACATATGCAGGGCTGTAGGCCTTTTTGTAATTACATCTCATCCTACATTCTTTTTCACAGTTGCCCCACAAACAAAAGGAACACTAATAATTGGTGATTGAACAGGGTTATTTTTCTTCCTTTAAAAAAAGCTTCTTTAATATTGTAAAACATGCAGACTGGTAAATAAATTAATCCATGAGTGGATTAGACATGAACACTATTTTTGACATTAAATGTATTAAGTCATCAGGAGTAACTCTTTCATATCAACTGGAAATGGGGTGCAATCTGGCTCAAATGACACACGTGATAATCTTTTAAAATATAAATGAAAAGTATACAAACAAATCATCTGTAAAATCTCAGTATGTGCCTCTTCATCTTTAATCAGCAAATTAAAAGGGAAATTATCAAATATTTCTGTAATTAAGAGATAACAAATGCTGACATCCAATTGAAAGTTATATTAATTTTAAATGAGCACAAATTAGGCCAGCAGTGAAAATGAAGGAGATAAGATGATGAAGTAATTACATTTTTTTTAATTTATCAAATATTGACAGTGTGTTAATTTGAGCTGGAGAACAATGAGTGAGATCTGTGGAAAAGTCTTTTAGCATGTTGTCAAGATGTGTCACTTTCAGTGGTTCATTATACTGTAGCTTCCATCCTGCATATCTTTTTATTTACATCATTTCAACAGAACTCTCCACGAAACCATCTCACCTGCATACACCCATTCTTGGAGCACAAATAATGATTTCCGCAAGTTTAAGAAATCCGCAAATGTATAAACTAATGCAAAAAAGAAAGAAGAAATAGCAGTATTCCAAGCAAATTAGGATCTGCACAGGGTTGATAATTAAAAAACTGAGAAAAAAAGAGAGGCAATTCCCAAGACATTTCAAGGTGCTGATAGCAAGGCCACCAAAAGAATACTTATACTGAGTCCTGTTGCTTTAAGAGTGCAAAGATAAGCAAACCGAGCCGTGGATCTCACCTTGTCTGTTATAATCATCCTGTTCACGGTGGACCATGTCCTTGTAACCCTTGGTGGTCCCGTACAGTAACCTGTCAACAACCAAGGACAAAGGGTGTCAGTTGTGTTACTATAATAAAGAAAAGTCCTTCAGAATGAACCCAGTGAAAGTCACTGTGCAGCTTGGTTTTGTCCTTTTGTTGAGTTCATCGGTGCCAAATCGGTTTACTTTACCATTTGTCTGTACAGAGAGTACTAATCATCAATACATGTGCATATATTCATATCATATAAAGATAAGGTGCAGAATGGAAGTCATATCATAATAAAAACACATCTTTTTCTAGAATCCGAGGAAGTGGCGTACACACATGTGTTTTGCTGTCTGCTATTGTGACGTAAAATGCATATGCGCCTGCTGGATGGTCACGGGTTGTTGGAGAAACATAGCATTCTGGTGAAGCTGAATTGGATTCATTGAGAACACAGCACATCTAATGTGGCTTAATCCTTTTCTGCTGCCTGCAAAGGTCTGTTCAATATTGTGAACAGACATGAAAATGTAAAAAAAAAGTATGGAGGAGTATTTAATCCTCCCTTGTGAAAAGGAAACGGACGCTATCCGCTCCTCAATGGAATTATCTGTAATTACCAACAGATGTGCCTCTACCAAACCCTCTGTGGCTTAAATAATACTTGTAAATATGTGTTTTAGTCCACTCAAGAAAATGTCTTTTGTGCTTTATTGGGGTTGGGCGATATGACCAATATTAATTGTTTTGCTTTTGACAGTAATGCTTAAATATCCCTATTTTACAAATATCAAAAGGGATACTCGACTCAGAACATGGTTCTACCTCTTTTCACTGTATTGGCAAAGTAAGGGGACATGTCCCGAAGAGTAAATAACATATATACAGTATGTTATATATATAAAGCAGATGTCGTTCTTGAATGAAAATGAGGTATAGGCCTCCGTCAGTGAGGTTCAGGCCGCAACCTAGGTCCCGGAGAGCAGTAAAACAGCCTGAACCGACCCAGACAGGCATCCTCTTTTTTATGGCTGAACTGAGCCAGACCCGACGCACTCCCAGTTCTAACCTGGTCTGGTCTTGGTGCTGGTCAAAGGCCTTGAGTGTTTCACTGGAGGAATAGGACTTCTGAGTGGGGACCCGGAGTCCCTGGGAGCTGATAGCACAGTCTTCACTGTCCCCTGATGAACCTACAAGATACAGAGACACACACATATACTGTATAGGCACCACATCACACAAACACGTGCACTTAAAAACATCTAAACACCCCCAAACACATTGTAAAGCCATTGCTGCCCAGCCTCCAGTCCGGGGCTGGGATATGTTATTTACAATTTCCTTTTTGTTAAATGTGTACTCATAAGAAGCCCTGAGGTAAACACTTGTCACTCATGATGAGTTTATGGTACAATATGATTATTTGGGTTGCAGAATGTTTGGGAGCTACCCAATTTATCAATCCAGCCCCAGTCATTATTCACACCCTACACAACTATGATTTTAAAGTCTCTGTGCGAGCAGGAACACGCTGCTCTGACGTATGGACTTTTTATTTATAACAGCAGATGATTTATTTGTTGAGGAGACAGTTTCACTGGCTGCAAGCAGGATGATTCTCACCTACTTCTTCTAGTCTGCAACACAAACTATAATTCTGTCCGAAGTGCACTGGAAGCCTGAAAGCCAATATTCTGTGGCTCCTGGGGATCAGCTCCAAAGCTGGAGGTTGCTCTGTGAAGGACTGCTTTCTCAGCAGCTGGACTAAGTAGAGCCTCGGGCCAGCTGGAGAACTCACCCAGGACCTTTCTCATGTACTACACACGGAATATCTACCTCTGCCTTCTGGGAAGCACTGCTAGGAATTCACATGCGTCTGTTGGCCCATAACTTTCTTAACACCCCCCCCCCCCCCCCTCCACCCACTGCCCCATCACACTCACTTGACAATGACTCTGTAATGCATCTACAGCATTGTCTGCATTGTGCTTCCACTGTGCCTATAGAAGGTGTTTTTGCCTTTTATTTTCAAACAATCTTCAGTCTTATTTTCCTCTGTGAGATCTGATGACATTGTCCTTTCCTGGTTCACCAATGAATGTAAACAAAGACCATCAGGCAGGTTGGAAAAAAAAGATAATCGTTGAGGGCAGAAGTTAAAACCAAAATAATAATAATATGAAGTAATTAATAAGTAATAAATAAAAGTAATAAGTAATAATTCATTCGGCAGTACAGTCCAGTAGGTTGAATCTGAAATGGAGAGGTGGTCTGTAAACTGTGATGAATGTTAACAGCTGAAAGTGGTATTTGTTTGTCTAACCTGGTATGTCAATATTACTGAAAGTAACAATAGACATGACTGAATCCGCCCCATTGATGTTAAATGAATCTGCACACTGCTACAGTACTGTATGAATCCTAACCTGGTCGTGGCCTCGTTGGCTGGGAAAGGTTTGGCAATGGTAAACTAATGGTTGGTAGGTTTATAAGGAATATATGGTCTGAATAAATAATGTGGTCTACTCTATCACTATCAGCGAGGCCCACCTCTGTTGTCATGTAAATGTAACGCTTGGATAAGCACCGGTCATGTGTTGACCCCTCAATGTGAGGCAGCAGAGGAGCTCTGAGGACGGAGCCGCTGACCGACTCAGCTGATGAATGAATGTAGAAACACGTGAAGAATGAAGGATTGAGCCGAGTGTGCGGTCTCACCCGTGTACGGCCCCTCCTTGTCCTTGCGGCTCTTGGTGAGTGAGCAGTATGGACGTCGCTCTTTCACTTCCATATTGCTTCTGCTTGTGCTGCTGGCAAACATACAGGCATGCTGCTGTACAGCTGCAGAGAGAGAGACACAGACAGATGGAGAGTCAGGGTTGTTGGACTGAAGGGGTGCACGCACGCACACACACACACACACACGCACACACACACAAAGGGAAAAAGAAGTAATCAATGACAAAATGACAACGACAACAACGAGGCCTCATCTTACAGTTAAATTTTAAGCTGACATCAGTGCACTGTAATCAACGACAACTACCACAGCAACAGCAGCTCACTGTATGGGCCCCTGTGGTGACTTGATTAAAACATAACCATCTACACCGTGTGTATTTCTCAGCATGTTCATATTCCCTTTGGTTGCATTAAACTAGCAGTAATAGAGGTAGACTGAATAGATATAAAGTCAGAAAGAATTGCTGAAAAGAAGCAAACAGACGCACGTCTCCATTAATCAATTTAATTTTTTTATAAATGACAACCATTGTTACGCTATTTTTTTTTTATTTTGTATTACCTCTTTTTAATATCACAGTAAATTGTATCCTTTTGGGTATGGGACTAAAGAGACACACATTGTTTAAAATGTCATGGTAGACTGGGAAACTGTGATTGAAACTTTTCATTATTTCCTGACTTTTAATAGACTAAACTATTTATTTATTTATATATATATATATATATATATACACAAAACTTTTGTTGCAGCTCTTTTTTTTATACATTATTGTACTATGACAGGAGTGAAAAATGCCCGTGTAGGCACTTCAGGAACACACCTGGTGGTGTTTTTAGCCAAAAGGCGTAAAGAGCAAAAGCATTTCATGTGAAGTGGCAAGTCTATATATATATCCATGTGTATATATATTATATATATATATATATATACACACACACGGATATATATATATATATATATATATATATATATATAATATAAATAGATACATACATAAATACAAAAATACATACATACATGGATATGAACAGATATACCTACATTACCCCATGACATTAGCCTGAGAAAAATAATCTATAAGTTTAAATCATGATAGCTTTGTCTTGTCTGAGAATTGCTGATTGTCAGTTTATGAATTGAGTTGCCATGTCTGCTGGTTTTTGTGCCGCTCTTTATGCTGAGTTATAAGTAATGAGGTAGAATTGATCCTGCGATGGGGCAGTAAGCTGATGGGATGGATCCACAGGCTGTCAGCACTTCTTTGAGTAATGTGTGCCTCTTTGGATATGGAGTCGCCAGCTGCTGTCACTGGGGAGTTTTACAGGGAGAGCTTAACTTGAGCTTTGGTAGCTGCTCAAACACAAGGAAACAAGTGTCGGCCTTCAAAATGGGTCCGGCTTTCATGTTTTGACGGATAGGGGGACAGAGTATTGAGAGAGAGGGTGACAGACCACACAGAACCCAGAGGAGAAGAGGAGGTAGACTCATGGCAACACCAGCGATATCACAGCTTAGAACAGCCAGATGTGTGAGGCAGCGTACGGCAAGATTCATTTGGACTTTCTTGAGACCATACATGAGAAAGTCAAAGGACTGAGTGAGAGGAGGCAGAAAGAGAGGGGGGTAAAGACAGCCAGTAGTGGTCAGACAGCTTTATAAGCCTTCAACTTAATCTGAGACACTGAGCCTTAAATCCCCTACCTTCTGGACCTGGACGCAGGCGTGCGTGTTTGTTTGTGTGCTTGTGACATGATGCACTTTGCTGTTCGGACTACTTGGTTTATGAATTCCATTCCATTTTGATCCGCTACCTGCCAAAGTTAATCTCATTTTCTATGATCTTATCTTTAATGACAGCAGGACGAGAAGCACTGGTGCCGTTCTGAAGCACAAGCGCCCGGAGTCCTTCATTCCCCATACCTGCCTCTCTGTGTGCAGAGTAATGGCAGTATAGCAGCGTGGCCGAGCTGGCGTACAAAGGGACACGACACGCGAGGGCCACCGCGTCCCCTGACCGACAGGCTTTGGGACTCCAGAGAATCACCAGGAGCGCCAGCAGGAGGCCCTCGCACATGCAACAAGACCATGCCAAGTACCCAGAAATGCTCCTAATGAGGTCCATGATATCCATATATTAACTGCTGATCTGCATCGGGGTGGATAATCATGGTGTGCCATAACGTGAGCAGGGCCATGTTGGCGGGGGGGCCCTGCATGATTCAGAGGAACAGGAGGCGCTGTATATATTTACATTAGCAGTTTATTTCTCCTCACAAACCCACCTTCCCATTGGAGCTTTGTTTCATGCCTATAATGATATAGAATGCATTTGAATGTTACTAACTAACAGGTAGGATGCACCGGATGCACGACTCAGATTTAACCAAACCCGGTAACACTTTACCGGGAAGTTAACCTCCTGTCGGGAGAACAGGTCGCTGGAGCAGTTTGGAGATATTTTAGATCCCTGGTGAAAAGGATCATGGCCAACACTAGTGCCTTGCATGTAGGCGGTCTGTGGTTGAAGCGCCTACCAAGCCGCCCAGCTGCACAGTGTACGCACAGAGCTGACCGGTCCAGGGACGGGTAGCAGCCGCCACGTTGTGATGGTTTGGCTCTCGGTGCTGTCCTAGCTGGAAACTGCATCCAGTGGTTCACAAACCAGAGACATCTTGTAGAGATGATGTACTCTGGTCTTTGTGTGTGTGACTGGCTGAGAGTGTATTTAGGTGTGTATGTGCAGAGATAAGTGTGTGATTGTGTGTTTAAATGCTGTGTGTCTTCCTGAGTGTATGTTTGTGGACACGCTCTGTGTACACAAATGGGCTGGAGCTTTGAGGGCGTTGTTCTAACAGCTTACCACAGTAGAGCTGTATGCTGCTGCTGTTAATCACTCTGCTATTAATTTTTATGTTCAATGAACTACAGGGCTTCAAGGGTTCCCAAGAATACACACATTATGCGCCCACTGACACCCCTCCCTATTTCTTTTTCAATCTGCTCTATCTTTTATTCATATCCCATCTCTCTTTTCTCTCTCTATTCACAAATAATAAATGATGACAGGAAATTAGAAAGTTACAAACAGACAGATGTCTTTAACATCAAAGTCTCCCATTCTCTCTATAAATTACCTCTGTCTCGCAAATGATGTAATAAAAAGACATAAAATGTCTACGGATGAGTACGGATAACCCGCCCCCGTTATGTCATTCTGAAAGGGGTCATCTAGCATAGCGTGTTCTTTTTTTCCTTTAATACTTTCAGTACATTTGATTGTTAATATTCTCATAGTTCAAGGTGGCCATCACACGGAGGACGGACCTGAATCCGGCTTTGTTGCCGCCATCGACCTGCAGTCAGAGAAGGGGGGGGGGGGGGTAAAAGGAGACGTTCTTAAAAGAACTCTGGTGCTTGGTAAAATAAACACGACATAAACCAGAGATGTTGTACTGGAATAGTTTCACATCAAATTTGAAAAAAAAAAACCACAGCTTTTGTTCGCCTGAGCACCGGTCGACTGAAACTGAATCACGGAGGCATTGGATGTAGTTTGAGCCCAGCAACACCCTGAAACACAGGTGCAGAGCACCTTCCTGATATCCCAAAAGGAAGTGTCCACTGGCAACCGCCAGGTGAGGCCGCCGCTGTGTGCCTCAAACGAGAGCGGCACGCGATAGTATCCGCTCCTCTGTGTTGAGGAGGCTCGGTGCGGTGCTCAGGTGGAGGAGCTGCTTAACTTTGAAGGAGAAGCTCTTGTTTCAGAAATTCAGATAACGTCTTATTTGTTCTCCTCGCTGGCAATGCAATCTGTGCCCAACATGTAGAACCTCTTCTGTCACAGTTTGAGCACAACAGCTGCGTCAGCTGTGTCGAACACAGCGCTCCACCTGAAACACGCGCGCCTCTGGCTCACCACTGCGCTCTCGAATCTCCTCCGTCTGGCTGGTTTATTGTGTTCGTAATGTTCACTACTGATGGGATGTCAGCTGGGTTATTGTGTGCGAATGAGATGGGTCAGGCCTGCCGCTGTCGCTTTTGGGTATGGAACGGTTATTCCTTTCACAAAGGCATTATCACTTCGCCCTGATGTGAAGGCAGCAGAGAGTTGTGAACCTCAGCACATATCGCTCACAAGCCCCCCCCCCCCCCTGAGCTGCGTCTTCAGTCGACTAACTAATATTAAAACTACGAGAAGGAACTTGTTTTTGCATTTGTTTTAGCGTTCCCTGTGGTCTGGTATTAATCTTAAATTAAAATCTAAATCAAATCTATTTGGGTTCAGCTTGCTATATTTCCATGTGAATAGGCCGACAGGCTCAAAACAGCACGCTCTTCAGAGGCAGCCTAATTAATGTCACATCTCCAGCTGCAACCTGACCATTTAACGAGAACCATACAATATGAAATGCATTCCATATTTGACACATAAAATAACAGGTGCACCCAACTTACACGCCACGTGTCTCCTGAGCTACTTGAGCTACTGAAGGTCCTGATACATAACTGTCATGTTGACAAGCTTACATTATTGATGGCAAATGGAATGCACTTCTATAGCACCTAATGCACAACATGCCTTTACAATTGGCCTCTAATTTTCACATTCACACACACACACACACACCTATGACGAGGCAAGTGAGTAGTGGAAACTGGGAGATTCTCACAACTGAAATGACGCTATCACTCTGATCTTATTTTTTGTCTCAAATGCTCCATGATACTTTCTATTTCATTGTTAGCGCTACATATTTCTCATTATATGTGAAAGTGATGACTTGGCTGTCAGTCAAGTATTATATATGCATATTTGTTGTCAGTTTGATGCTGAGAGCAAAGCAGCTGCTGCTTGAGGCACACAGTCAACTGTTTTCTCATACGTAGTCAATTCGAGGTACTGAAAGTCAAATAAAGTAAGAGATATGCAGATGGTGAAGAAAGAACAATGAAAAAGAACACGAGAAATATAAATTAGGAAAGAGAAAGATGGAAAGAGCAAAGATTAAAATGAGCAAAAGACAAGCTGCATGGAGGGAGGAGGAGAGGAGACAAAGTGCAGGACCGATAGGACGAAGACAGTAAACAGAAAGAGAGATTAAGAGCAAGAACATGACCGACAACTACAGACCAGGGCCACATTGAGAAGAGTTTTCTCTTCAATAGATGAAATCCCAGGTTTAAACAAATCCAATGCAAGCCAGACAAATACATGTTTTTGCCAATTAAAAAAGAAAAATCAAGCAAAGGACTTGTTGTTAAAACAAGTGCCTGGTGTTTTCACTCTGCTGGGAGAAGGAGGAGAGGAAAAACGGAAATACTGAGAAGGGGAGGAGGGAAAGGAAGATGTTTGCTGTTTTTAGTTAATAACTGAATTAACAGAGCTTGATCAGCTGCTTCATCAATAATTAAATTGTTAATTAAAAACACTGTGCTTCAATGAACAATGAAGGAAAGCTAATAGGGATTAAAGAGCCGATTCAAAATTCCTCTTAATTCAAGTATATCCATTCAACTCTAACTGGTGTCAGTGGAAAACTGCATTGCTTTTGATTATTTACTTGTTTTTTATTGGCTTTTTTAAATGATTTCATTAGTCTCTGAACCAGTTATTATTGTTACTACATAATGATTTGCAAGATTCAAGACTGTAAAAGGTCACGTTTCCTAAGCTTTCACATTGTAAGTAAAAGCATCAAACAAGTCCGTAACGGGTGGAGTTGCACATAAATAGATTATATATGTATATATTTAACAACAACACCAACCAAGACACTTTATTATTCCTTTCAACCTTATCAAAGGGAGCTCGGACCAGATCCACTGCTTCTGTTCTTCCCTTTCACAATAAAAGCCCGAAGATATCATATTCGCAAGCAACAATTTTGTATTTCACTGATTATTTGTAACCCTCTTTACTTCCTTTACCTTTACTCTGTCAGGGGTGGGAATACATTTGTGTTTACTTTATTTTCTTCATTTGTTTGTCTCCTAATTAGTATTATCCCTTAAATGTACAGATTAAACATTAATCCTTAGACAGGAGACAGCATCAAAAGGTTGTGTAAAAGTAAATGAAAGTTGAAAATAAATTCCGGATTGCATATCTCCTTTATGAAACTACACCTATATGTTCACTTGTATTTTGCTTTCCTTTTCCTTTTGTGAATTTAAGAAGTGAATTACAGCAGAGAGAAAGGGAAAACATTAGTCTCTCAACCACTCAACGAGCTTTAACACTACATCACTGATTCACACATGCGAGGTGCCACCTGCCCATCAGGACCACGTCACCAGTCCTACACGGCAGGTAAAGAGTTGAGCACAAGGACACGTCAACATGGAGCAGCGGGGCCGGGGATCAGACCACCGCGCCTTTGATCTAAGGACACCTCTGCTCCACCACTGAGTCCTTGTTGCCCCTAAGCTATAAAGCCCTACTAACACATCATTGTGTGTGTGCGCTTTTCCCTGACACCAATCTATGCTGTATCTTTAGTTGGTATTAAAAGGACCTGCACCACAAGGTTGCTTGTTACACAGAGCTATCTGAGAAGCCGTCAACTGAATCTTTTTGGAAAGGGGCAGGACCTTTTAAAAGTCGTGGTCACTCAAACTCTTACAGAAGCCAGTTGGGAGAAGAGCGAAAAACATTTCCTCCACTGGGCAGAGCCTTCAGTGTTGTTCTTTGTTCTTCTTTCCATGGATGGAGATAAACTCTCCAGTTCTGACATAACTGATGCTATTGCATCTATGCTAACCTCTTTAGTCGCTATTGTTGTTTCGGTTTCGCGTCACACACCTAAACCACGCCCGTAGCTGCCCGACACAAACCCACTACCTGAAGCATGACAAGATGGATTTTCTTATGATCAAACACCATCTCCCTTTCCTTTGCCCCATTCCATTGTTGACTATAAAATAGGACAAAAAAGCCATAAAGCGCTGAGTTATTCACTGTGGAAAGACCGCTGTAGAGTACATACACATGATTTATTGTAACACGTATAAACTCTCAGTGCTATCCCTTTATTTCATTCTATGCCTACAGCTCAAAGTAGAATCCAGGTGGAGAAAGAGAGGACTTAATTATATTGAATCAAATTAAGCTGAGAAGGCAATAAATGTGAACCAGCAGAAGAGAATAGCTTCGCATCAACTCTAACCAGAGGCACCCCGATGTTTGTTTTTAATATCTCACACTTTTCCGTCCAGTTAAATGCTGAGGCCAAATATTGACTCTGATTTACTAATATAAATACGAAACATGACATTTCAGCAGAACATGAAATGTGTTAGACATGCTCCTTATAAAAAGGTAGTAAAAAAAAAAAAGTAAAATGGAAATATTCTTTTTTAATCTCATTGAAAATCGACAGTTCACTAGGATTCATTCCTCCCTCGTATAGCTAATGGCAGTGGTACCAATAATCTGCTCAACCTCCCTGAAAACCAAGGTCATTGTGAATTGAATTGTATTAATATTAGTTTGGTTGTATTTAGAGCTGTAACTGAAAGAAATACACCTTACATTCTTCCTACGGTTCCCTACAGAAGAGATGTTCTGCTCCATACTGCTTTGCTGCTACTTCAATATTGTTCTAAACTAATCACTATACTTAATATTCTCTATGTTCAGATGGTTGACAAAGATCACCTAAATAAACATGCGTTGCCACTTATCTTTTTGCGTTATCTAGCCATTAGGGAGGTTTCAAGAAACGTCAACCGGTAGCTCAGGATAAAGCACAGACTGTTTACAAATGAGTCAAATGTGCTGAAAACTACAACGGGAACATTTATTTTATACCAATATTGGTGTCCCCTTTGGACAAAATGAGAAGTGTTGCCAAGCACCAGTGTTGGCTCCAAGCGGCGACCGGCGGAGCAGCAAGGCAACGCTCTGCTGTTGGACATCAAGCTCTCCGCCTCCAGCCAGGAGCTCAGACTTCAGGTCCGAGGCGGCAGCGAAGCCAGATCTAGGTCCATCTGAGGAGGGCCGGTCGCTGCTGGAGGCCCCGCTGGAGACTGAGGTGAAGGAGTTTCTGGTGATTTTCATCTGATAGAGCATGGATTACGACCCAGTGGCACCAAGGACACACATTATAAATAACTTTACTGCTAGTAGGATCACACGACCATAACCGCTGCGCTACGTCTGTAGCAGAAGTACTTCTATAAACCCAGAAGGTCTTTCCAACCTTAACTAAGTAGTTTTGTCCCAAAACCTAACGGCAACTGTCTCACTGCTCTAACCACGTGTTACAAAATCATTGGCAGAGTGATGCAGCCGCAAAACATGACGTTGATGCAGGATTTGGCCAGGATGTTGTCTTTGCACTCCACTCCCACTTCATTTCAGTAGATCACCCACCACGTTGATCGCTAATCATTCAGTTGGGTTTAGCTTTCTCTCAATGATCCTGTCACTTGGAACTGACAGCAGCCTCAAGGGTATGTATGTCTGTTTGTATGTCGAAGAGTAAAGCTGTCTCATCACGGTCACCCTTAAAACAGCTCGGGGGGATGTACACACGCGTGTGCAATCAGACACACTCTCACACACACACACTGTCACTGTCCATCTAAGAGGCCTTTGGGCAACGCTTGTCCCCTATTCCTTGTTGTGACCATCTGCACACACACACACACACACACACACACACACACACACACACACATACAGCATGCCAGTTAACTCCAGAGAGTATGCAGTGACGGAGGAAATAATGGAGTTGATTGACAGATTGATTGACGGATGCTACACTTTGACCAAATGATCTTTACATGATCTCTCAGTAATATCTTAGGTTGAGGCTACCAGCTGCAGATATTCATTATCATTGAGTTTGATCATTTTAGCCCCTAATAGCCGACCAAAAAATCCAAACAAACCATATCAACTATTCAGCAACCCCCACTTCCCATCTCAAGTTCAGTCAAGTCAATTTGGAAAAGCCGATCACCCTCCAGTTAATGTTTGAGTCTCGTAGTCTCTTATTTCCAATCAATGGTACCAAAGCCACCAGTATGTATCCAACTGAATGAGCGTATGTGAATCCGAGGTTCTCTGAATAATTGTCATACATCTGTAATGTTGACTTGATCTGAACTTTGAAACAAGTAGTCACCATGAAGTCCGTATTGACTAGTGAGGTAATCCAAGAAACAAAAAGTAACCACGTTATGTGACTTTAATACTGACAGGGTTTAAGTCATTCCTATTGGGAGACATTTGAGGGAGACTTCGTTTCAAAGCTGATTGAACTGGCCCCTGTATCATTGTCCCAATCTGACCCCTGTGGTCTAAAATTTCTACCAGTCACCCATGTGCCCCAGTATAAGAGGCTGGATCTATACAGAAGAATGAATTAGACTTGCTTCTCTTTTTCCTCCTTTCTTTAACCTTTATCTTACTTCCCCATCTCAGCTGATAATTGCTGCCCACTTCTCGCTACTCGTTTACTGTAATGTACCCTCAAACTCTAATGTAAATAGCTGATGATGCACATTTACTCTACTGCGGAATCGTCTTGACATGTTGTTTCTATGCCTGAGAGAATCCCAGTCACTCATATCTACAAGCTTACGGCCCTGATGCACCAGATAGAGCCAGCTATACAGAGCAGTTTGAGCAGCACATATGTCAAAATAAAAGCGTGTGAGTATTACCTTAAAACATGTCCTTAGGTGATATGGCTTATTGAAAGGAAGTGACTTGTATGCTCTATCAGCTTTCAGTCAGTAACGTACCTCAGGTCTTATGTCCATCCGTCCCAGCTGTTCACATATTGGAAGAAGTATCAAGTCAAACATACGATAATCTCAAATATTCCACACATTGACTTTTCTTTAATAATCTTTTTCTCTATCCATCACAACGCCCTTTCCCATTTTTCGCTCTGCTACTTGTCTCATTCTGCTTCTCTTTCTTTCTCTGGTATCTTCCTGTTCATGTTAATCTTTCTCTATCTGACTTTTCATTTACTTCTCTCTCTTTGTCCCACGTTATCTGTCTTGAATGAGTTCACAATTCCAAATCTGCTGGGATAATCTCTCTCTCACTCTCTCTTCCTCCACTCCCTACCTTTCCCTCCCCTAATCCCCCTCTCTCTTCGCAGATTAAAAAAGAAAAATAAAGACGACAGAGGATGGAGTTGTCTGTGAGAGAGAAACACAGTCACACAGAGATTTCCAGAGGATAAATGGACAGGGAAGTAGGCTACTTGATACTCAAGCACAAAAGACCACAAAGCAACAGAATATTGAGGTAAAAAAGAAATGAGAGCTGCACTGCAAAAAATCAGGCTAAAAAAACAAGGACAAAAAGTAATAAAATGAGGGAATATTACTTGAAATAAGCCAAATTATCTGCCAACAGAAGAGGAAAATTTGACTTGCCAAGATTTCTTAAAACAAGTGAAATGCTCCAACATTAAAACTGCCTTTTAAGAAGAAATATCTTGTCAGTCAAAAAACAAGCATAGATTGCCTTAATTTGAGATATGTCATTTTACTGAGATTTTAATTTTTGCAGTGTGCAAATAGAACTATTTTAAAAGGCAAGGAGAGAAAAAGTATGATGGAACCTTGGCAAGACAGGAGTGCTCTAGCTAGCCCCTTTTTTCAGACGGAAACAACACTAATCCATGTTTGTATTTGTGAATGGGGGGTGGCCGGGTGAGAATAGGGGCAGCCAGAATCTCCTCCGCTGGAAGAGGTTGGGGGTTCAGTATCCGGTTCAAGGACAAACCAGCACAGATGGACACATCGCAGGGTTTCACAAAAATCGATTGCAGTTGGCCGATGTGTCCGGGTCAATCACAGGTTACCTGCAGTTCACATTTGACATGTGTTTTACTGTTCCTGAAATTGGATTTAAAAACACTTACAACTGCTACAAAAAAAGCATCCTGACAACCTGCAGTGTAGACAGCTGGCTGACGTTTTGAAACGGTAAATACATCCATCTAAAATAAGGTTAGGAAATAAATTGTTCAGTGACCCCAAATGAGCAGAAACTGTGTGCACTGACGCAGACGACGACACATTGTTACCCAATAACATTACCAGCCATATTCCCATTTGTGGTAAGCACATTTAAGTTAAAATCGATCAATATAACATCTCTAGAATTTAGCAAATTAAAAAGGAAATTTCCTAATGTATGTGTTTATGTGACGTGATGATTTTTGTCCTTGGAGTCATTGAGGTGACAGCAGTGCTGTGCCCTTTGCAATAATGTCTTTTTTGATACTACCACAAGGGGTCGCCACAGACATACATTTTTAAAACACTAGAAATATAAACTTTAAACGGAAATAAGAGCGATTAAGGTCAAAACCAATGACATATATGGGGTAATGAATTCATATTTTTGAGCCAAAACTGAAAACTAGAAAACTAAAATAGTATAGAGATTAGTCCTGTTTGCTGAGCCCGGCCTTCTACCCTTGACCCTACCTCCTGGGCCCTGCCTCCTGGGCCCTACCTCCTGGGCCCTGCCTTCTTGGGCCCTGCCTCCTGGGCCCAGCCTCCTGGGCTCCGCCTCCTGGGCCCAGCCTCCTGGGCTCCACCTCCAGGCCCTACCTCCTGGGCCCTGCCTTCTTGAGCCCTGCCTCCTGGGCCCTACCTCCTGGGCCCTGCCTCCTAGGCCCTGCCTGCTGGGTCCCCGCCTCCTGGGCTCCGCCTCCTGGGCCCTGCAGTATTCTAGAAAGACGGTTTAAATCTCTAAAATTTGTAGTTTCCAATCTTAAACTTAAAAAGTTTGCAATCAAAGCTAAAGCTTTAAATTTGATTGGAAACTTTACTAAATATTACTAAAATATTTTACTTAAGTATTTTAGGTAGAAAATATACAGGGTGTATTAAAAAAAATCCTTACTGAATACAAACAATCCTCAAGGAGCGTCTACAACATAAAGGACACTTTCATAATGCAGACTCCACCATGGCCTTATCTTGCATTGTTAAGCAAAGTGGAGAGAAATGTGTCCGCCTCGTGTATCGGATTCACTTAACATTTGTATGGGTTCTTCCTTGGCCCATGCTTCATTAAAATAGGCCAACAGATTTTCTCCAAACGAACCAAACACATAACCTTCTTTTTGAAAGGTAATAGAAGTAGCAGGATGAAGTTAACCATTGTGATCCAACTATGTTTCACTGATGAACGTATTTCATGAAGAGCTTTGAAAAAGTGAACTCAGTTTGCCTGAGGGCCAAACTTCCCACAAGCATCTGTTTAGCGCTATTAGCTGTAATCCGAGGTGGCTGGTGGATACAGTACCTATCACATAAACAGATACCCTGAGCAGTTGGAGTGAGGGATTTAAGGGAGGGGGGGGGGGGGTGAAGGTCTAGTGTAGGCGGGGGTGGTGGGGGGGGAGGTCAACTCTTCTTAACAATGAGTCCATTGATTCCAAGTGCCCAGCCCCTTCATTCTCTTCTTTCGCCCCATATCTTCCATATCTCCTTTCTTGCTATTCTCTCCTCTTTTTCTTTTCCTCTCCTTCTCTTAGTCCCTCTCCTTGTTCACTTTTTTTAGACACTTAAGATGATATTGGATAGAGTTCTAGCTTTCTTTTGAAAGGTTACATTTTTCTATTCCTTTCACTCCTCAGCCCAGTTAATCATTGTGTTCCCTCTTTTTTTATTATCACCCCACCTCCTCCTTCCTGTTCAGGTAGCAGCTTTCAACTGGCCACAACACAAAGGGCCAATTGTACATTGTGTATGTATGTGCCTTTCTGTGTCAGCGCATCTCAGTGCATCAAGGGATACATATATGTAGGGCTGCAACAACGAATCGCTAAAATCGCTAAAAATCGATTCTTAAAATAGTTGGCAACGAATTTCATTATCGATTCGTTGTGTCGCGCGATTATTACGGCACTCAATAAGTCGCAGAATATTAAAAAAAGTTGAGTTGAGCTCAGAGCGACGCAGGAGAAAAAATAGTGGAGCGGAGGGAGAGGACAGACCATAATGCTGCGTTGTGAGAGCCAATCAGCGCTGAGCTGCTCCTCCATTGGTGAATCTAACTGGTTGCTGCTGTCTCGTGGCGCTGGAAGCAGAAGTCTACGTAGTCGGAGGGACATTCACCGAGCTGTGTGCGCCTACGGATGATGTCATGAACCCAGACACCAGGGTGTTAGATGTTACGACATGTTTGGCATTTCCACAAGAAGTATAACGTAGTAAAAGTGGCTAATTATTCCGTGGCGGATGGCGGAAAATATGTTTCCACGGAGCAAAGAGATAAGCCACGCCCCCTCATCGACACGTATGACGCGATTAACCCACAAATAGTCGGTTGAGTAAACTCAATTCAATTCAGTTTATTTGTATAGCCCATTTTCACAAATTACAAATTTGTCTCGGAGTGCTTTACAATCTGTACACATAGACATCCCTGCCCCAAAACCTCACATCGGATCAGGAAAAACTCCCAAATAACCCAGGCGAGTAAAGCGCTGTCAGTTGTGTTTGTGACGGGTTTCATACACACGTTGACCAATGGATTTCCAGGACTATTCCAGGACTTTAAACCAAATTTCCATGATTAAACATTTTGTGAAAACTCGGTGTGTACATGAAAATGTGAGAAGATGTAATATTTAAACTAACAATGAGAATTTCAAAGCATACCGTATATATACCGTGTAAATTAACATTTGAATATAACAAATTTGCATTACATTTCCAAAAATGTTGGGATTTTATTTTTTTCAATTACTTTTCCAGGCCTGGAAATAGCCATTTAAAAATTCCATGCATTCACCAGGTGTTCCATGACCGTAAGAAACCTGTGTCGAATAAAGGGTTGAAAATTACAGTTGTTTTTTTTAATCCGATTAATCAAAAGAATAATCAACAGATTAATTGATTATAAAAATGAGCGATAGTTGCAGCCCTACATATATGGCATGCATATTTCTCAACAACCTTTTGACACAGCTTTTATGTATGAGCATCTATGGTGGTGGTATGGGGGGGGGAGGGGGGGGGGTAAATGCATGGATAAATGCAGAGGAAAAAAGAAGATGAAGAGATGGCTAAGACTGGACACTTACATTTGACTGTTTCTACAGAAGCTGGTTAGGATTTAGGTGTAATAGATTATATCATTATATTATGTAAGAATCTTGGTTTCTGCTGATATCTTGGAGTTCCATGTGAAGAATCACAACAGCAAGAAAACCAGACTAAGCTGATATCATGCCAATACCAATTCAAAGAATGTAGCTACTGAATGGGAAATATAAATATGATCACTTTGGACATCTTTTTATTTTTTTAAATAGATGAATTAAGGACTAATAGTGAATTGTGAAAGGACTTAGCAAGCATTTCGTTTCACTAACAGGATTCCATGGACAAAAAGCTAACACAACTTGGTTTGCAAACTCCTGAGCACCTAATCAAATCATGTTGGGGTAATCAGTTTAAAGTTTTAAAAGGCTCCTGACAGATTCGGTCTCTCTTTCCCTCCCAGTCCCACTTCCTCAAACCTGCCCATCGCCATCCTCCAGATGCCCTCTCTGCATTCTCCCGTCCCAGTCACCACACTTCCACATTGAGCCCTGCAGTCGACCCTTTCCCTCCAATCCCAGTTGCCAAACCTTCGCCGCACACCTGTTCCATCTCTTCCCACTATCCTCATCAACCAGACAGCCATGTATGCAGCTCTTTTCCACTCACTCTAAACCGAATTGTCAATGCTGTCATGTCTTGCTTTACAAGTGTAAGTTACTAATGAGGACAACCTTTTTGTATTTAAATACATAACAATACATTGGTCCAGGATTGGGGCAGAATGCTGCAACCGTCAGCTACGTGACAGGCTGGGAAGGCAAGTGTGCAGCCTCATAGGGATGCAGTATTAATCAAATATTAATCGCAATCAAGATTTTTGCTCCCATAAATATTTAAAGACGATTGCCTGCTATATTGATGTTTGAAACGTGTGCTACACCCATAAAGCACTCGAGTCAAACCGGGCACTTCCTAAACTAACAGCTTGCCACCAGAGGGAGATCTAGGTGTTTTGGCTTCATGGGGAGCTGCCATGCTGCTGCGTGTGCACCCCAAAGATGCAGCCTGTGAAATACACTGCCTATCTCTTTTGGGTGGGGCATTTCTGCTTTATTTTAAGAAATGTCTGGCTTGAATTGTGTATTAAAGCACACAAACAATTTGTTTTATCTAACCTCTAAATGTTGCTGTCAAAGTGCACCAAATTGATGCATTTTACTTTAAAATGTAGCCTAGAACATGTAGGCTGAAAAGCATTATTTTAATTTTTCATATGTCATTTTTTACCCCATTATGGTGCAGCTGTAATCTTATCTCAGAATTAGCATGAATACTAATATTTCAAAGCTATCAGTTATGCTTTCTGTAAACTGGCTGTCCGGCACTCACATTTTCCAGCATCACGTCACATTGCAAGATTTCAGAAGAGGGGGCAAAGCTCCCACGGTGGGTTTTGGTCACCTCTTTATTCATGTTTCAATGTCGCGTTTTTGAGAAGAATTAATATTGTACTTAGCACAACAGATTAGTTTTGAAAGGATCCAGTTTAAAAGGTCTAGAGACCGGACACAGGGTCTTGATACCAATGTTAGAAGAGCATGCTTTTCAGCTATTAATCAGCTATGATGGTGGGACGTTCTGTCTCTTGGCACCCAGAATAAACCTTCTCATTCTCTGTCAACAACCTGACACCTCATGATACCAAATGATCCCATAGAGACCATATTTTGACCAAATATATTGATGCATTTATACCAATAGTATATTCAGCTGAAATTGTGAATGAAAACACTTCAGATTGTGTGAGCTTATTGTAGAACAAAACACAGTAATACATAGTATCAGTTAAGGAGTATGTTTTTATAGTTATGACAGAATTACGCTCTTTATTGTTAGAAGTTTAGCTCTTGGTCTTGTTATGTGTTTGATGTATAGACATACAGACTGAGCTCTCTTTAAGGCTTTAAATCTTTATCAATACGTGTATTCATCCATCAACATGTACAGTTCAACAGTTCTTCTTTTATTCATTCTTTAACTATGCTGTGTTCTGCTTTCTCTAAAAATACAATATCACTTGTGTTCGTAATTTCAACAGATTTGTGTCAGGAAGTCCTCCTTGTTAACCTGAACTAAAACAACTAACTAGTTCAGGGTTTGTTTTTAATGGACCGTTTCATTTGTTTTTGGAAACGCTTCTTTCTAAGGTTTTTCAAAAAAGACTGCTCCTATGAACCCTGATTCAAACTGTGCAGCTGGCTATCGTTACATATCGTGTTTAGCGTTCCCCTCGACCGGGGACAGAACAGGATGTGTTGTGCAACGGCGATGTTCAGGTAATCCCTTGGCAGTGTGACTATCTATGGAACAAATGAGTTTTCCTTGACTTAAGAAGAGAACAGTCCATATGACGGAGGTCGGGATAAAATAATGAAAATATCAACCGCTGATGGCGAATACCTGAAGAATGCGATGAGGAAGATTAACAATACTGACCCAAAGCCAGAAGCAGGCACTGGAAGCAAAACTGTCATATAAAAGCTTTTTTCATTAGTATTTCTCACATGAGGGAAAGTTCTATATTCACATTAAACGTGAACAAAAATTGGGAGTTCACTTGGAGTATCATCTGTTTTATTTGTGTTGATTTGATAGATATCAATTTGTAAATAGGAATTCTCTCTGAAAAATGACAAGCAAATCACTTTTAAAAATGCTAGTTTTGTCAATGGAGATCGGATCGATTGTTACGAGGCTTTGCTAAAATTGCAGCAGCTTCAGAGCTAAATGCAAAAAAATGATTGTAACCAAAGCTGTGTGTTGGGGAACAGATAGCACCGGGTGGAGCGGTGAGAAGCGAGGAGCAGGGCTCGGACTCAAGAGAGTAGACAAAGAGGCAGGAGGAGATGGTGCAGGTGTCCCCGTGACTCTTCATTAACAGTGTGTTCAGAGAAGCAAACCAGCCATGACCCCGTGTGCACTGTTTAAAGGCTTCAAAGACTACAAAGCCAAAGGGGAAAGTAAGGATTACCACAGAGAAGCGAATCAACTTCACTCGAGCAAAAGAGTGCAGAATGCTTACGATGTGATGATAAGGGACGGCTTTGGCTCAGTCCCAATTGACTTGGAAACCACTCGCTCATTTCCTGGGCACTGCCGAGCTGCCCTTTAGCAAGGCTTGAAGTGCCTTGCTTCAGTGCGATAGTGCCTTTTAAATCAGTGTGATAGAGGCTGCTTCTACACTGACATATATCTACAATAGTGCACAATGTAAATGAATGTCTTTCCCCACAGGTATGTTCTTATTATTAGTATTCTTATTTTAAATGTCTTGTGAATACAGAATTCCGCATGAGCAGAATGACAGTGGTAGTTACTCACTTGGCTCCACAGTGGAGACAGAGTTCTGAATAGAAATGTGAGGTAATGGGATTGAGATGGACTAAGGCAGCAACTGCAAGTGACAGGTGTAACAGAAGATGATGAACAAGAGAGGAAGACAAAGCCCCGCGCTGAGGACAGACGGACCGTGATGCTCATCCTTTGTCCTCATAGAAGACGTACATCAATACACACATTTTCAAAACTAAATTTTATGAATTTTTAATGTTTAATGAACTCATCATTAGAGTGTTAGAAAAGCCAGGGAGCCAAGTCTGAATAAAATGCCACTTTCTGTTATTATTGTCTCAAACGGAGAGAGGCCGGACTGGAAGGGGACCCTTATCCAGTTATCTGCTCGAGACTCAAAATGATTTGAAGCCTTGGAGGCTCGGAACTTCAGGCCTTGCCAACTCCAATCTAACTCATGATGATTCATGACACTGTAACCACAGACAAACCCCAGATATGTAAAATGACAAAAATGCATGTCCAAGTTTGGAACTAAACAGAAGATTGGCTGAGAATATTTGCACAAATGTTTAAACCTGTTACATAAAATCAATAAGATATTTGCTAAATGTTCTCCTGTGGGAAATTATAAAGAATATGGATACGAGTAATCATATTTCATTCAGTGGGAGAGCCCTCGTTCACACTATGACTGCTCTCGGCCCCAAGCAAGCATACTCATATTTACTGTGGAAAAAGCACATTACGGTAATGGCTTGTCGAAAGTCGAAACCATTTTCATAATTTGCATTTCATAGTTTTTAGATTCCCGTCTCCTTAACTGGTCAAATGTACATGATTTGTTTAACAGTCTAGTTAATGTTCAGAATGTAAAGTACTCCACAAGCAAAGATTACATTGCTACTTTACTCAAAAGTGAGCATGTTGTTTAAATAAGGCCATACATTACCCCACAGTAGGGTCAGCAGTAGTAACAGCATAGTACCAATTCATGTGTAACACGTGTTAGAGCCGAGAGGTAAGCCCCTCACACAGCTCCATCTGATTCACAGGCTCTCCGTTCAAAGGGTCGGATCTCACTAGATGTTTGGAGATCTGTTTGAGCTGGTGTGGAGGAAACTCCCCTGGCTGCCTCGCTGCCGTCCCTCCTGCCGCCCACTCTGCTTCCACTCACATCAGCATTGGACCGGGACCCTCCTGGCCCAATGCAGCTAGCGGTTGGTCAGTTAGTGGCAGCTTTCCTCTAATGGACCGTGGCTCTTGGTAAGCCGCCATGTTAACTTTAAATAGCTATGAATTAAGCTCTACGGGTCTGTTTAGTGGACTAGGAACTAGAATGACCTTTCAGAAGTATATTGATGTGAGGCACACACTAGTAAATCACTTTTTACATCCATGAGAAAACTTCACTACTTTCATATGATAAAACTTTCAGGAGAACTTTTCTTCTAATGCAGATTATATGTTTATTCCAGGATTATTAGCGGGCGCATAGCCACAGCTCAATTATGCACTTAATTCCATTACCTTACAGTTTGATCATAACATACATTTCTGACTGAGCCTCAAAAGGTCAAGTTTAGAGTTCAAACACGGTTTACTGTCTCAACACAGCTGGCCAGGCTGAGCATGCAGTAATCCCATGTTAAAAAGGTGTTGGGGGAGGAACTTTCTGAAGCTATTTGAGGGTGCAATAAGCATTAGTAGTGCCTTATAAATAGACCCTTTAGGGTTATTTAAGATGACTGGCTAAGTGACAACTATTTAAGGCTGGGTTAAATTGAGAAGGAGAAAAAGAAAATTGCTACAGCAAGTATCCAACAGGTCTAAAAAATGTTATCTAAAAAAAATAATGGTATCAGTGGTCTTTCCAAGATGTCGCATAGTTATTGCCGAGTTGTCAGGTCACATCAGTCATTACCCAGGGCTGACTGTACATGGTTATGTAACCATCAACTACAGAAGTCCTTTACATTACTGACATTTAGGGTAGACAGCAGAGTTGGTTTTATGAAATACGGAAGACGCTGGAAAATTTAAGAGTAAACAACTCGGGTTGTCTTTTTGTTTATTTTTTACATTGATTTTGTACCCGTCTGGAAAAATGTATGTGAACGCCCCTCAAGTCAGGACAACACCTCAAAACAATTTAACATATTGATAAAGCAATGAAAGACATCCGTAGCAGGACCATCCGAGGGGCGAGTGAATGCATCGTCTGCCAATCTACTTTCCATGTGGATTGCCTCTAAATTGCTCCAGTGCGTTTGTGCTCGGCGCCGACCTGCAGGATATTAATCCGTGCTTATGCCTTCCTGAAACTGGTTAGTTTTTTCATCAAGGTTTTTTTTTGTTGTTTCTTGCAAAACATCTTCCAAGTAAAATGACAGACAAGATATGTGATGATGTAAGGTTTCTGTTCATTTGAACTCCAACAATTCAAACTGCAGCTCAAATAAGCGAAGCAACTTCTGTCATTAAACTGATGAACTTATTTCAGTTGTAATTTTATTCTGATTTAAAGCAATTTTAAGAGTTTTGTCAACATTCACAAATTGTTCTGTAGCACTTCCAAATGTTTCCAATTCCTTTCTGAACGATGCAGGCGTCAATAAATGGAATATGTGTGTTCAGGGATGCATAAAAGGAGAACAATATGAAGCGATGAAGATTGGGGCAGTAATACCAGCAACAATTTCAACCTACTTCCCCCCTGAGTACTCCACTTTCTGGGTGGAATAAAACTTTTAGAGCAAATTTGATTTTATCATAAATCCAGCTGTGGGTGTAACTTGATGCTTAAGTACTTATTACATCACGCTCCAAAAGCAGTAAACATCTTTTCTTATGTTCACACATTTGTAACAAATTATGTTCACTTGAGCTATGAGCTGTGTGAATAAAACCAACCTTACTAAATATAGCCGACCAACTGTACCAGCAAGGCTACTATTTGCATGTAATTTGACTTCAATGAGCAGATCATATACTCCTGAAGTCAACAATTACATTCTAATCCGTATGTAAGAGAGAGTTAGAGCTGATATGAAGACGTATGGATTTGTGTTGTTGAATGTAAACACCATTATTGCCATTTCTAATGCATGTCGCAGTGAGAGGTCGCAGCTTCATGAGCTCCTGTGATTGAAACTGAGCTCATGATAAACTGTCTGCTATGAAATGAGACAGTGTATACTCATGGAAGGTTACATAACATGTTAAATGACATTTAAATATGTACTTTTCATCATAAGGTAGACATATGTTTCATTGTTCTAAATGCTAAGTATCGAGTGCACAAGCCTTTAGATAAAACAAGAACTATGAGTGTGTGTGTGTGTGTGCGTGTGCGTGTGCGTGTGTGTGTGTGTGCGTGTGTGTGTATGTGTGTGTGTGTGTGTGTGTGTCTATTCCTGCTCTTAGTAAATCTATTTGAAGTTGGGCCTCCAGACATTTGATGTGAAAGGAGGTCATTCTGGCCCTGTCTTCACATGTATATTTTAATCTGGCTTCTAGTGGCGGGCTCTGCAGACAAACATGCCCGCCAAACAAATTACAGGCAACATGTGTTATAATCTAAGATAGATTGTTCCTTCATTTCAAAAGTCATATCAAGTGACCACCATCTTGCCGAAGACCTGCTCACACTTTGCTCAAGATGTAAACAGCAGGCGAGGTCCTGATGCTCACAGTAAGTTGATGGGATAGTAAAACTGTGTCTCAGCTCAATTGTATTCAAATACAGTCCGACCCGAACCCTAACGGGGAAATCCAAAGTAAAAGTTCACCATGTCACTTTTCAACTTGTTGAGTGGTCCCCTTTCTCCAACGGGTGTTTCAGTGGAGACGTGCATCGATAACTTTAATGTGCAAACCCAAGTAAGACACTGCTGCCAGGTAGTGTTGAATGTCTCCCCACAGCTGTGACACAAATTGCCCGAATGGAAACAGGATTTACGTATATGGAGATTAGATATTGTCCATGTACACGCTCATTTGCCTCCTGATAAAATGTTCATAATAGATTGTTTCTGCTGCAGCCTCACAGCAAAGAAATAATGTGCTGCTATGTCCCGTGAATATTAATAAGACAGGAGTATCTTCTTTTCAAAGAGTTTATAGTCAGTGAGGCCCACAATATGGACGTCAGAACAAAGCCTATTACATTCTTAATATTGTGAAAAGAACCTCATTTTGAAAAGAATTCTGCTAAAAGTGTAGTTCTAACAACTAGAACCAGGGTCACATTAACATGTTTTTTTAAAGACGGCATCATTTGTTGTGAAAAGCAACAACTTTGTAATCCTACATGTACAATTGTGAAAAAGAAAAATGTCTGATAATCAGGCTTTGTTGAATATAGAGCACCCCCCCCCCCCCCCCCCCCCCCAACCCATCCACTCAGACACCCATACACTGCTGAGTCCTTCAGCGGAAACAGCTTTTCCTCAAGAGCTGCCTTCCAAAAACACTTGACAAGAACCAAAATTGGCAATTCATTCCTTCATTTCTTTCCTTTTTTTCCCACCCGTTTCATTTTTTATTGATCGCAATCACTTGTTCCCTGCACATGTTCAAATTGCAGAGCGGATGTTTGTCTTTTTTTTCTTCCCAACTGCAGGAATAATAGCCTAATCAAGGCAAATTGGTGCTAATCTTCTCACTCTTTAACGGGAGATTTAGAGAGAGGAGCC
This sequence comes from Liparis tanakae, assembly GCA_036178185.1. NCBI lineage: Eukaryota > Metazoa > Chordata > Actinopteri > Perciformes > Liparidae > Liparis > Liparis tanakae. The sequence continues at coordinate 9,868,373 of CM070110.1, forward strand.
GAAAACAATTTCAATAAGAATGAATGGGATAGGCAGAGGAATATATTGTATAGGGAATAACTGAGAGGCAGATAGACAATGCCAAGCAGAGAGAAACACAAGAGACCCAGATGGAGAGACAGTGAGAGGCCTCGAGTGCCACCTACCAACTTGTTGAAAGGTCTAGCAGTTGAATGCCACTGGTCCGCTGCCAACGTGTGTCATTCCCCTCTGGGCTTGGAAAACTAAGGACAGAAATACAAGGAAATGTAAAAAAATCAGAAATAATAATTGGCCAGGCCCGGACGCAAGCATCAACCAAACAGCACTAATCACTTCCTGTACGCTCATCTGTGTTATTACAATGACAAATGACAATTAGAAATGGCTTTTTATTCATTCAAACAGCAACATTTCATGTGAGTGAAATATTATTCCTTAAGCTAAGGAATGTTGTAAACAATAAACATGTGATCTGGTCTGGTCAATGCGGTACACCTCTGACAGGTTCTCCCTTAATCACCAACTGATGCAACATCATTTGATATATTCTTTAGCAATATTGCCTGTTGGTATTTCTGCCTGCCTTCTCTCTCCTTTTCTATCGGGGTACGCTATCAGCAGTTGTTTGTCAGTAGACAAAAGGTGCTATCATCTTCAGGGCTAGATAAAACAACATATACACACATATATATATATATATATATTATATACAATAATAATTGAATCAGCTTGAATATTTTCAGAGCCATAACAGATGATTGTGACACAATTTCCGACATGCAGCTTCTCATTGACCGGTGCATTAAAACAGGTGCACTTTTGTGTCAAGAGCCAAATTGATTTTTTTAATGCTAAATACCAACAGTATTATGTAATTGTAATGAAAGAAGACCCATCACAGTGATGAACATACAAGATTATAGATGTATATGTTTTAGTGCAGCTTGAAAGTCTCATACTCAACACTAACAATTGCAGTAAATCGTACAAACGGAGTCCAGAGGGGAGTTGTGCTGATGAACAGTTTGTACAGCATGAGCAAGAGTTGATGATCAAAGGAAGCACTGCTCACTGGAAACTGTGCAGACTGCAGGTGAAGTATATTATTGAATCATTGGAAACAATAAATGACTGCAAGAAAAATGATTGCAACACTTCATATGACGTCCATATAATAATCATAATGTGCTTATTGCACTGTATGAACATAGTTATAAGCACTCTTATATGAGCACATAAATATTATGGATGGAAGTATTTCTTACAACGCGTATAAGTCATTATTAAATGCTTCATGATGTCTTATGATTATCGTAATATAGCTTTAAACTATACAAAAGCAGATTACAATACATTCTAATTATGTTTATAATGCATTACAGACATGCCCCTCCGTGATTTTTTGAGGACTTTGTTTATTTCTAATATAACAAATCTTTAATTTCAGTTTATTTTATTTTGTATATTTTGTATATTGTATATATTTCTTTACCTGAAGAAAACACATTTCCCTTGACCCATACCCTGTGATGATGTGATCAAAGAACTATTCTTCCTCACTTTATAACTTGTTTCAACCCTTAAGTTCTGATGAACAAAAGAAACGTCCGGAAGAAAGAAATTGACAAGGAAATGGGAAAGTGGCTGAAATTATCCCTGCATTCAAAAGTGTCCTCTTTGTATGTTCACTAATAAATGTTTATGAATATTTCATTGTTTCATGAATTTCTACGATGCCATTTGTCTATGCCAAGGTTAAATACATATGAGTCGATAGAGATTGTGTCCACCTCTCAACTTTCATGTGGCCAAAGACTATCAGAGTGAAAAGGCCATTTTGACAGCGAGATTAGTTTAATGCTCGTCAGACCAACGAGAGAGACACCAGGGTGCGGCTGCCATACAGAGAAGAGGGAGAAAGATAAACTTTTTATAGTGATCACATACAAAATTAAAATAAACTGCTAGAATTGAAGAAAACAAACACACACACACACACACACAGACACACACATTAGAGACATGAGAGGTCCAACTCTTCAATGTGACATTGAGCTAATCAGATTTGAGGGAGAAGTGTTGGATAAACAAATCGCTCTCTCTCTCCATCCCCAGCCCCCCCTCTCTTCTACAGTATCTCTCCCCCACCCTCTCACTAATCAGTAGAAGAGCTTTTAGAGTGCAGGGAGAGATTCATATTTACTCACTAATTCATGTCAACAGCCAAATCTACTCCATGACGATGAATAAACAACTATTTACCCCATAACCACTCTTCACATGGAAAAGCTCTTTCACAGAAACCACAAAGCGTAATAGCAGCAGGGCACCACCAGCCAAATGAAAGGGATTGTGAGATGCATTATGAATACTAGTAATATGCATAAAACACACTTTTTAAAGGACGCCTCAAAGTCTTTTGATATGAAACAGACTAATTCTGTATTAAGGACTAAAGTTTGTGTAATGCACATCTGATAATGTTATGAAACCAGCAGCTAGACCACGAGCAAGCCAAATAATAAATGATCAATATAGACATTCAAACATATATTAATTCATATTTTATGTCTGTAAAAGAACTCAAGTTGTTGCTAGTTTCCCTTTCAACGTGGCTCAGTCACATAATTAAAAAAACAGGGATAGATACAAATGTCAAATAGTCCTGCGATAAGGGCTGTAACAGCAACGTTTGGTACGGCAGGTAAAACAAACTAATCATTAGGATACATTTCTCTTCATTTATTTACATTTTTTAGAGCATGTTTTTAAGCAGCTGTAACCGTTTTCAATGAGAGTAAAGCGGTTTCTCGCTGCCTTGCCGTTGACGCTGCACATATTTTGTCCCCTGGCAGTACGAGTGAAAAGACATAACCCCTTCATAAAATCTCGTTCATCTCTTCAAAGTGTTCAACTTTGGTTTGTTCCAACTGTCTGCTGGTGAGAGAACAAAAGAGCTTTACATTCAAACCATGCAATCCTGCATTCCAGTCTCTCACAGGACTCACTCACCCATCTGCATTCACACCTACAGAGTTTCCCCGTTCACCATGAGATGACTGATTAGATTCTACAAAAGATACAACACACTAAAAAACATAGTACTTCACATAAGCATAAAAATATATACTGCAAAAACAATCACTAATTTCATCCACAGAAAAATCCAATACCAATTTAGTTCATGGTCAATTAACTGGCATTGTACAATAAAGGTTTTCATGGAGGCATGGAGATGTAGTCCCTTCATACTACATAAGAAAAAAACTAATAATATACTGTTTGATTTTGTTTTTAAATTGAGTATCTTTACGTTTTTAACTTGACTTGGACTCTTTGGTCACATAGACTCTTTGGTCAGACATGACATGGGCTCTTTGGTGAGATAGACTCTTTGGTCACTTGGACTCTTTGGTCACATGGACTCTGGTCACATGGACTCTTTGATCAGACATGACTTGGACTCTTTGGTCAGACATGACTTGGACTCTTTGATCAGACATGACTTGGACTCTTTGGTCAGACATGACTTGGACTCTTTGGTCAGACATGACTTGGACTCTTTGGTCACTTGGACTCTTTGGTCAGACATGACTTGGACTCTTTGGTCACTTGGACTCTTTGGTCACTTGAACTCTTTGGTCAGACATGACTTGGACTCTTTGGTCACTTGGACTCTTTGGTCAAACATGACTTGGACTCTTTAGTCAGACATGACTTGGACTCTTTGGTCAGACATGACTTGGACTCTTTGGTCAGACATAACTTGGACTATTTGGTCACTTGGACTCTTTGGTCAGACATGACTTGGACTCTTTGGTCAGACATGACTTGGACTCTTTGGTCAGACATGACTTGGACTCTTTGGTCAGACATGACTTGGACTCTTTGGTCAGACATGACTTGGACTCTTTGGTCAGACATGACTTGGACTCTTTGGTCACTTGGACTCTTTGGTCAGACATGACTTGGACTCTTTGGTCACTTGGACTCTTTGGTCAGACATGACTTGGACTCTTTTGGTCACTGTGGCAGCTCTCCCCAATTTGGCCTCGGCTGCTGGCCGGTTGACAATCAGTCAGCAGCCGATGCTGCTGGTATAAAAAGGGCAGCAGAGCTGGAGGAAAAGGAGAGTGAGCAGAGGCGCAGTGTTGCGGTCTGCTGAGTGTGTGTGTGTTATAAAGAAAGAATGTTTCTAAACGAAACCCCTCTGATCATGGCTGATCCTTGGTGCTGGTGGGGGAAGGAAACCCACCGGTAGCGGCGTGAGTCCTGCTACAGTCACAGAGACTCTTTGGTCTTTGGAACTGGAAAACTGAAGGAGACATTTTGTTGACATTATCACAAAGAAAATAAATAAAGATTAATTGATGACACAAATGTCAAGCGAGGAAGAGAGGAGGTCCAAAGAGTATTTGGTTGGCACTGCTGCAGTAATAATGAGACACATGTCATCCTGCCATCTCTCCACCTCTTTAACATACGACACCTGCATCACCTTACCGTACTGCACGAAAGGTCCATCTGTCTAAGAATGTCTACTCACAACTATCTAACAGCACATAAGCTCTCCATTACAAGTTAAGCTCTGCTATTCATATACTGTAGATACAATTACATTATGAGTAATTAATTCCAAGAAAGAAATGAGTGTTGCTACATACATGATAATTGAAAAAATACAAATTGTTTACAAATGTGGGTTTGTGTATTATTCAACATGACAAGCAGGTCCATAAATAAATAGGATTCCCAAGTTTGTGTAGAATGACTTGACTGGCTCCACACAGCCAGCATCAGTGGCTGACCTGAATAATGCTCTTGTGACCGAATAGGAGCACATCTCTGCAGCCAGGACCCAACATCTGGTGGAAAGGTTGAACCCACCAGAGAGGAGGCTGTTCGAGCAGGACATTAATGTTATATCTCATGAACAGCAATCAAAAGTAGTGTTACGTCTCATGAATTTTAATTGTGTGAAGATTTAGACTGTGTGTATGAAGAAGTGTCTTCATATACAACCAGACCAAATTAACGAAGAAGAGAATGTTAGTTTTATCCAACTCAATTATTCATGCATTATTTGCCTATACATTTCCCTGTCAGTAACTCCATTTGTCTGTTGCATCTCACGTAGCTAGCAGCTTTTTCACTGTGCCAAGGAAGCAGGATAACATTCTGCTCGTAGGAGGGCTGGCTGAGCCACGCTGTTCCTTTTCCATATTTATGACTGAGAGGTGTGCAAGAAATTGCTTCCACACCCCCTCCCACTTCATGTCGTCTTCTTCATCTTCTAACTATCTATCCATCCATCTGTCCGTCCCTTCATAGTACCTGCTGATCTGTGGAGTTTTAATAATAATAATAATAATAATAATAATAATGTATACTTTATTGATCCCACAATGGGGAAATTTGTGTCTGCATTTGACCCATCCTTCGTTATGAAGGAGCAGTGGGCTGCAGTGAAGCACCGCGCCCGGGGAGCAGCTGGGGGGTTCAGTGCCTTGCTCAATGACACTTCGGGCTGCAACTAATGGGGAGAGCGGGGATCGAACCTGCTACCTTGTGGTTAAGGGACGACCACTCTCCCCACTGAGATAAACCGCCCCCTATTATGCTGAATATTAATGAGTGTGTACATTAATGAATGAGTTGTATGAGTTTAAAACTGCACACCGTCTTGATTTTTTAGGTCTTCCATGAGTTACACTTTTGTCTGGAATCTAGCATTCACAGCAATGCATCCACGTGAAGGGTTCCCTTCTGTTGACTTTACATCATGTTGTCTTTCCCTCTGGCTGATATAAGGGATGTCGTACATGTACAGATTGTAAAGCCCTCTGAGGCAAGTTTGTAATTTGTGTTTTTGGGCTATACAAAATAAACGGTATTGAGTTGAATAAGAGCACATTCATGGCTTGTTATATACTTGTTGTGGCAATCCCACAAATGTCAGAGGGTCAGAGCGTTAATATATTTTACATATATATATATATATATATATATATATATATATATATATATATATATATATATATATAAATTGTCAAAGTTGAAAGTAAATGTCAACTTACCTGCTTTATTTGCATCCATTCGCGTCATTGTGCATTGACGTTGCATGGAATCTACTCTAATCTATTAGGCCCCATAATAACGAGGCTGCTTAAAGACATTTTACATTTAGTAAACACGTCGCTACTAGATATTATCAATGTATCTGTACTATCAAGCCATGTACCACTGTTTTTCATAGTATTACCTTTAGTTAGTACCTAGAACCATGAGAAAGTATTTGCAAATCATTTGTGGGACTTTCTACATAACAATTGTTATTTGAGCATTTTAAGTCAGCATTTGGAGAACAGAGACAGTTCTGGTGAAAATGACTAATGACCTTCTAATGGCAGCAGATAAAGGACTCATCTCTGTACTGGTCTTGTTAGACCTTAGTGCTGTGTTCGACACCGTTGACCATGACATCCTATTACAGAGACTGGAGCAGTCGATTGGCATTTCAGGCCCCGCACTAAGCTGGTTGAATCCTATTTATCAGATCGATCTCTATTTGTATTATGTAAACGATGAAACCTCGATGACCACCAACGTTAGTAACAAACTCTCATAAAGTTGTTTGCTTGGAGCAATTTTATCTATCTTATAAATGAATCCTTTATCTACCTTATAAATGAATCCCTTAGGCATTATTATCATTTTTCGGATCACAGGTTAGTAGAGCTATTTTATTTAATGATTATCTTCAATGCAAGCATTTTAGCCTTGTGTCTTTAAGTCATTTCTTCCTTTGAATATGTGGCTCTGAATTCCTCTCGAGTTGTACTGCTCAACATTTACAGACCACCTAAATACTGTGCAACCTTCTTTGAGGAGTTTACTGATGTGCTGTCTATAATCTGTATTCCTTTTAATTGTCTTGTCATTGTTGGCGATTTTAATATCCATGTTGATAATCTCCAGGACTGAGGGTTTATAGAAATATGTGGTGGCCTTGATGATCTGATTCAACATGTGACAGGTCCCACCCACAACAAGAGGCACACTCTGGACCTCATCATCACCAAAGGTCTGAACATGTCCAAGGTTGCTGTGAATGATGTTGCACTGTCTGATCATTGCTGTGCAATCTCCCTTCACACAAAGGTGCTACCTTATGAACCATCCCGGCCCCTCAGGTCAACTGGGACTGATCTACTTTCAGTTCCAAGGCTCAGAACTTAACATGGAGAAGCAGCGTTCAGTTTTTTTTAAGCTTTCAAGTAAAGAAGATGACCATTTGACCCGTTTTGCATTGAATATCTTTTAAAGAAAATAACAATAAAGTGCAACCTGTGAAAAACAAAACTAGTTCAAATAGTTGACTGAAAAACTAGAGAGGTGTACTGAGTTGTACACTGCATATATCAAACAAGAAAATCTCAAGGACTGCATTTTTTCATCTACGTAAAATCAGCACAAAATCAGGCACATCTTGTCTGAAAGAAAAATTGGTTCACGCATTTGTTACTTCTCCAAAATCACAAATTAGTAATTTCGCAATCATAACCTGGTAATGGTGTAACAAATATGCATATGAATATACAGGCATTAGGCCATGTATTTATGAATGACTTAAATGTATGACTGTCTTTCTGCATTTCCCCCTGCGCCCCACCTGTAATACCATTGAGCCCCACTAGAGGGGCGCACCCCACAGTTTGAGCACCACTGCATGATTGCTATTAGTGGTTAGTAAATACAGATGACATAAACAAAACAGCAATAACAAAATATACTTTGAGTGTGTTAAAACTCGCTGTGTTGTGCAGTGGACAATGTCACTGTGATTTGGACTTCATCCAGCTATCACGGATTGGATTACATCTCTCTTGCTTTTTCTACTTAAAAGCATCTCACATGGTCACATGTCAGGGATATTTTATTTTTTTCTATTGCAATTCTGTGGCTTCCAGGGCCGCTGGTGCAGTCCCACTCCTGCCCAAATGTGTTGCATTATTTACCATTTTCTTTGAGTTGTTTGAGTCTCCTATACTGTGTGAGATGTAATGCAGCAAAGGATAGCCAGCTGATATCTCATATAAGAAATGCTATTCATCAAATTGTTAAATGGCATCATTATAACTTTTACTGTGTGTTGGTTTTACTTGATTGAGAAGATGATATGTTTCAACTTACCATCTCATTATGTAGAGAGATTGTTTTTCATATACATCACTAGCTTTGATTATGTGTAGGGTGTGTTCTTGTTTGTTTTCCTTCTTCTTTGATTGATCATTAACCCTGAAACCAATCGAGAGAGAAAAAAATAACTTTTGGATAATCATGTTTAAATGCATATAAAGTATCTTACATTGGCAACTTATCTAGAATACAGCAATATTCGAAAACAAAACTTCCATATAATCTACAATACATCTTAATGTCTGATTATGTTGAAACTGCAACATATTGCATGTATGATTCTACCTCATATGTTAACACAACTCTGATGTGTCAAAAGTCCACATATGGCTCAAGAAGATGATTCAGAGAAGTGAGAAAATTATATGAATATATTTTCTGATTTGGTGGTTATATTTTTTTAATGGTGATGTTAGATTCCTGGCAATCCTGTTTTAATACAGGTGCCTTTAACTATTGTTTACGTCAGGGACTGTGGTAGAACACAGACTCCAAAGCACGCAGGTTGTATGAGTGGTCTTAGCTTGAAATCTGCTCTATTTTTTAGGTTTCTGCTCGAAAAAACATACCCAAACTAAAAAGAGTGTGTCTCTGCAACACCACAAATGTTATTTGAATAATGTTGGTGTTATAACAAAAGCAACCCATCTAAGCTTTTGTTCAGATGTGTAAATAAATATGTTACTGGTTAAGAGTAAATAAAGATGAAACACAGCAAAAATAGAAGTTTCAGGTTTGCCTCGGAAAAATAAGCACTTTCAGGATGATTATCTTTTGGAAAGGTGCACAGCAACGGTCTAAACCCCACCCAGATAACAGCACAATATATATAAACAGTCTCTCTACAAAGTTTGACTTTGACAAAGTGAAGCAGAACAATAGTTTGATAGTTTTTAGTTAAGAGAATTTAGGTGAGGTCTCTAAAGTGCACTTGGGCACATTTGAGCACCATCTGTGCAATTAGAATTTTCTCATGTACCAAACAATATATTTCACTTGTATATTACTTATGGTGTTAAATACATCCACGTACAAGTAGTCTTTGGCTTTACAACATTAAACCAAAGATAAAGGAACGATAACACAAAGTGGTGCTGTGCGTACTGATGATTTTCCTCTCCTGACTCCTGAGTTTTACGCAGGCAGATATCTCAGCCGGGGAAGTGCGCGTTAAAAAAAACGACATGTCTTGGAATCGTTAGCCACTAGATTTGATTGGGACCAATAAACCGGGCCTTCTAAGCCTTCTTTGAAGGCCTAAATATAATTACAAAGTTTTAGCTATTTTATCTTCCTCTGTTGCTGCGCTTACAGTCTTATTTATTTTAACGGGAGCTTTTATCCAATCAGATGTCACCTCCACAGTCTCTATGGAAGAAGAGCAGCTCATCTCAGGCCTTCACACAGCCAAGACAATCACAGCCTGGTGAAGTACATGGAAGTACATTATCGTTGATTGACATGATCCTCAACCTATCATATCGCTAGTTTGACATGATCCTCAACCAATCATATCGCTAGTTTGACATGATCCTCAACCTATCATATCGCTAGTTTGACATGATACTCAACCTATCATATTGCTAGTTTGACATGATCCTCAACCAATCATATCGCTAGTTTGACATGATCCTCAACCTATCATATCGCTAGTTTGACATGATCCTCAACCAATCATATCGCTAGTTTGACATGATCCTCAACCTATCATATCGCTAGTTTGACATGATCCTCAACCTATCATATCGCTAGTTTTGACATACTGGGTCTGTTTTTGTAGGTCTTTGGCCTTCTGGAAGCCCATGAAAGTACGTCAGATCAACCTGAGCTATGATTGGTTATTGGGCAGTACAAGATTAGCGGTGGTCAAGAAGTTAAGAAGTCACAAGGGTTTTAGTTGTTTTCCTTATTGCCCAAGTTGTGTTCTTTAATTCGATGTATAACATCATTATATTTGCTCATGTTTATTGAAATGTTTTACACAGTTTAACCTCAATGTCTAAAATTGCCCCCCCAATTCTACTCATGCGCAAGCGACGACTTGAGTAGTAGCGATGTCATGATGGAAGCACAAATGGAAGCACCTGCTACTCCTTCAACAAAAGACGAAGAGCAACACCGAGGCCATATTTGCGAGAAATGTTTCCTTCTGCTGATGTGGCTCTTAAGCCCAAAGCTACGATACATGGTGTATGCTAAGCTAACGTTCGCTGGCTACCGTAAATTAAATGAGACATTAATGTAGTAGTGAGCTGAGGAAGTGTTGACAGTTGTGGGATTGTTGATTTAACCATTGCAGCACTAGTTGGCTAACTTAACGTTGGACTGCGCGGCTGTGACATTTTGAAAAATCAGTTTCAAGTTATGACGGGGTTGTTACTTTCGCCTTAGTAATGATCATGTTTTGATATTTGGGTCATTTTGGGGATGATTAGATCGAGTTATGATGGTAGCAGTCGCCAAATTGCAGACTTTGCTTGAGCAAAGCCTTTGCCTATTGTGTTCAAATCAGACACATAGGAGTTTACAGGGCAGGTGTCCTTTCTCAAAACACTGACCTGATGCGTCAAGTTGATCTTTTACTGAACACAATATTATGCATTTACCCTCTCCATCTTCTAGTTGGAATGAGCATACTTATAAACGCACTGTTACAACTCCTTCATAGTGGCATATTGCTTCTCGGAGAATTCTGATGATACGCTCATAGCCTGGTGCATCTTATACAGACGCTGAGGGGTCCCCAGTGTGTGGGTATCAGACGGCGATGACAGAACGTTGGTATTTGATGCCCTGGAAATGAGACTGGTGGGATAAATGGAATAACAGCCTGTGGCATCATTCATCCTCTCCTCTGTCTCCCTCTCTCTGCTGCTGCTGCTGCTGATGTGAACATACTTTGAGTGCTGTCTTGTCTGACAAAGTATACTGTTACAGAGTTCTGTGCTCGCTTATACAACCTGAAGGTTGAACAATTTCACAACTTTCTTTTGACGAAAACAAGGCAGGTTGAGACAAAGCTAATAGACAGAAAAAATGAAATGAAATACAAGCAGTTAACAGTACATTATCATGACAAAATATAGTCAATGCAACACAAACACACACACACATTCACTCTCTATCTTCTTCTCAATGTTCTGTCTAATTAACATAAAGAACAGTCCTGCTGAAGGCTTGAAATCTTGACATTTCACATGAAAGCCATGCCGCTCTAATTCCTGTGTTCGGTCAGTGGAAAGCTGCACTCTTCCTCTGCATCTCCCTCAGACTCTCAGTCTTGTTCAAAATGGCATCTCCTCTTGTGTAGTTGATTATGATAATAGAGAGTGATTGTCACGTATAAAAAAACCTCAGCTATAATTGTTCATCAATGAGCAATGATTACTGAATTGATTTTTAAACGCCTGGAGTGTGCAAGTGTGTGTGTGTGTGTGTGTGTCACTGTGTGTGTGTGTGACTCACACACTGACAGAAATAAGTTGTAAAGGAATGAGACCAGCCACTGGTGGAAATTTGAATAAATCTGAAACAAGTTCCTGGGTCGGCTGTAGCTCATGGGGTCCGGTAACCAAATTCGGAAATCTTTTTCATTTTAAAGACAATAAATGGAACTAGAAAAAAGCATACAATTCAATTCAGTCTATTCTGGATAACCCAATATCACAAATTACAAATTTGCCTCAGAGGGCTTAACAATCTGTACACGTACGACAGAATAAAAGAGGCCTGATATGAGTATACTTGATGTTGGAATTGGGCGATGTGACCAGATTATAATGAGGATAGGGATGATAGTAGTCCACACATGTTCACGATAACGGAACGATATTCAGATAAATTCTGCGCTATATTCATATATATATTTTCTCTTGCTTTCTCTAGGCTTCACTGCATTGTTGTATCAATGAAGTAACATGCTAGCATAAGTCTGATTCGACAGCGCTGTTCAGTTGAACAAGTCTGCCACCGACAAAAGTGTAACCAAAGCTGCCATCGTGATGAGCAATTAGCCTCATTCATTAGGGCTTTTGGAAAAGGCAATGCTATATGAAGAGTAGGGCAAATGCACGAGGATTGATTGGAATCACTGATGTCTGCAGGCCCTTGTGTAAAATAGCGCTTAGTGTCTAAACGTTGTGGCCAGTTTGTGTAAACTTCTGGGTATTGGAACAAGTGCGACGGATCTATAGACGTTTCTATCGGTTTGTGTTTCTATCCTCAGCTTTTTATGGACAATCACTTTGTATATTGTGGTTTATCTTCAATCGATGAAGAGTGATTGTCACATATAAAACATTATGAGGCCTGATGATAATCAGTTGCAAGACTTCGACATGGCCAACCCTAAAGCTGCAGTTATTTTGGTGTCATACTGTAAACTTGTTATCATTGCTCGAACCGAGTTCATTTTTTAAATTGTATTGAGTTCACATTATTTTTGCAACTGCTGCTCTGACTGACTCTAAAACATGGATTATAGTGTTTGTCTACCTGCTTCTTACATTTGATTACATTTATTTCATTTTCCATTTGATTTTGTTGCCTTGGTTACCATGTTCAGACAGATACACACACACACCAACTCACTCAACCTGTGCAGAGCGGTAACTGTAATGGCGTCCAAGCAACAGCTGCAGATGACCTTACATGACCCTTCCGGTTGTCATGGCAGCGTCAGCCTTATTCCCACACCGCCACGCTGTTCCATTACTGAGCGACATAATTTATTTATGAAACCTTAACTTTACAGGCTTACTGTGCTGGTGTCTCAAGAAACATGACAGCAAGAATGTGGATATTTTAGTTTCTGCATACTTTTGCATGCTTGTGTGCTTGATGCGTGAGGCTGTGTGCCTGCATGTTCAGGCTTGCGGGCATTTCAAACGCTGCAGCCAGGCTGAGATTCCAGTGGGATGGATTCATCTATAGCTCGGTGGAGAGGTGAGGAGGGCGGGAAGGTGGCCAGTCGCAGAATGAAGCTCAAGCTCCATCTTTGTCGTTTATGCACTTCAGAGAAAGAACATCAATGTTGAGAAGAACCGTAACAAGAAAATACAAACATATACATAGTTTATCGGAATGTTTTCTCCAACAGCTATCGGATAAAACAATTTGTAATTATATTTGAAAATATAGTGGAACTATTTGGACCTCAGAAGAGAAGATGGGGGAAACAATAGTTTTGTCTGAGCAGATGCATTACAGTAAACATAAATATAGCACATTCAGCTGGGCATTCCAGTTATACCATAGTGAATAATATAATTATGAGGAAAACATGATATTGTGATAACACAATAATAACTAATTGCTGATCTGACATTTGGACACTTTTGCAGTTTGGGTTTCATTTGAGATTTAAATACCTTAAAGAACTTTGCCGTTAGTGCTGATTCATATTAAAGCAATAATATATCATACCACACCAAATGTGACCTGGCCTTTCTGAGATATTATATACAATGAGTCTGTGTGCGATAACCTTGTGTGTGTCTGCGCCCTGTCACTATCTTAGGCGCCTGCAGACTGAAGGAAAGCATCTGGTTTCAGCATCTGGACACACAAACACACACACACACACACACACACACACACACACACACACACACACACATTGGAAATGTGTTTGATAGAGTCAGTGAGCGGACACCAAGAAGGTTATCTGTGATCAAAGCTTGCAGTTACAGCACACATACAAACACACACACACACACACACACGCACAAACACTGACACACACAGACATACACACTCATATATATACACACACAAATGTCTCTGTCTTTTTTACACATACAGAGCATGATAAAACAGGAGATATATACTTTAGCATCAGCAACCTCCAGCAACTTCATAATCCAGACAGATGTTGTCCATGTCTTCGCTGACTTTCATAGCCCAACATATGCTAAGATTTATCTGTGGGGATTACACACTGTTAAAGGGAAACGTTGCAGATTTTCAACCAGCCTCTAAAGATGATTCAATATGCAATACATGGTCTGCAACAACAAACAAAAACAACAAAGTTAACCATGTATAGTATTAATACTCAGCTAGCTGCTGTAACAGGGAGCGTAACAGGGGGAGTTTAACACTGGGTGGTCTAAATCTGCATTCACACCAAAAGCTTTTGATGTGAACGCACCAACCCCCCAGGAAGCCTTGCCTCCGTGGAATTACAGCTCTTGGCTCCATCACGTGATACCATTGGGCCATTATTTTTTCCCTTGGTTGCAGTTGGAAGGAGACGTGTAAATCAGCAGACTTGAATAGCTCTAATTTAAATCACGAGATCCTTAAAGTTACAAAATGCTCAAAAAGCCAGAAGTAATGTTTTATCTGTTTATGGTAATGAACCTGAGAACCAGGGTTGACCGAGGTCTGGGAGGCGGGGTTAAAGGAAACGCAAGTGCATTGCTCTTTGGCTATCCAAAGCTGTATCCAGTTGTCTCCAAACAGCCATGATTTAAAGCTAGCAGTGTCGAAGTATAAGCTCTTGCAAAAGTTAGCCCAAAAAGCCAAAGAAGGTAGCCACAACTCTCGTGTAGTGCGAGGCATAGATTAATTTGGATCAGACATTCTGGGCTACTTATGAGCCAGAATACAGTGAGGAGGAATAACAGTGTGTGGAGGAGTAAAAGACCGTCACAGCTGAGAGTCAAGTTCCAGTCATAGTTTCCAACTCTCATCTATTGGTTTGGTCTACGTGAAGTACCATCCGACATTCAAAATGGCAAACTAAATAAAAGTGTATAGAGTCGGTGTCAGTCTTTGGGACGCGACAGTTAGTAAGTGTTGAAAGCAGAACAAGTCGAAGTTTATTGAGTGAAGGCTGGGACACGGTTTTGAGGGACGGGGTATGAGTAGCGTTGTAAATGACGATGCTTTGTTAGAGGGTTTCATCAGAGGTGACGTGTGGTTGCCCTCAGCCTGACAAAGCTTTCTAGGAACACCAACTAGTTTGTAAATTTCAGCAAGCAGAAACCAGATTGTCGTGGCATCTGTTGTACCCTCTTATAACTCTCCTTGGCCTTGATGAGGAAACGCTTCAACACAAGACCCTCTCCTCCCGTGTCTATCTGCCATTTATTTTGACTGTCTGTAATTTCTCCAATTTGAGTCTCATTACACACTACTGTATCTCTTCATCTGTAATTTATCTTGTTAACTTTCAAACTTACATTTTGTGTTGATTCTGTGATTTCTGTTTTAAGGACAACTTTCTCGATGATGTTTATTTTTATTAATTAATGTTTCATAAGCAGTTGAACTGTAGCAGCCTGATCAAAGTCAAACTCTATCAGCAGACCTGACAATCCTTTCCGACCACATTCTGGACATCTCTGAAGTTATTCTGGTAATGTACTGACGGTACAAACAGTATGAAGCATTACTGAGCACCACATATCCACCACCTCCACCAGACAGAATACTGCTTGTGTTGTTGCTTCTACTTAAGTATCATTTCTAATCTGGGAAAACCATTCTATTATATTAATATTATAAATCTTTAATATGAAAAACCCAGTCAGAAATACATTGATAGTGATAGTGATCAATAACTAGAATATATCAAAGACCTTAGAAACATTCATTCTTATACAATTATTATTTTACATTACTCACTAATAATAATCAAGAAGTCTGCTTTAAGGGTACATTTGCTGTTATAATGGGGAAACGTATCATGTATGTTTTTTGTTTTCAAAAAACATACATGATACGTTGCCCCATTATAACCTGTCTGCTTCCAACTGGCTACCTGAGGCTGTTGCTGCATGAACTTTAAAATCATAACGGGAAAATCTTCATTAAAAAGAGATGTTTCTCTGACTACCTGTAATTGACTCGAAAGAAACCGTCGTCGCTGATTTTGATGGAGACAGAAAACAAATGTTACGGGGGGAGCACCAATCTGGTTCAAGATGTCATGGAAACAACTGAAGCTGAGTTTAAATCAACCAATATTATTATTAATATTATTGTTATAGTCAATAACTAAGGAAATAGAGAAGATGTCTGTTTCATTATTATATTTATGCGAAATGTAAATACAAATAACAAATAGATGATGATCTGCATGAGAAAGTCTCTACATCTTCCGCCGAAAACTGAAAACGCACCTTTTCCGACTATATCTGGATTAATCACAAACTTGCACTTTGGTAGCACTTGAATGGCTCTTATTATGGTACTTTTGTAGTTTGACTATGTTGAGGAAATGTTACTTTCTGTATTCTTGTTGTTCTTAGTTTGTACTCTAGGTTGAAATGCACTTATTGTAAGTCGCTTTGGATAAAAGCGTCTGCTAAATGACATGTAATGTAATGTAATTAACTCTCTGAAAGGAGTTTGTACTGTTTACTTATAATTCCCTGGAGGTGTGAATGTGATTGTCTGTAAAAAGATTTAGAGACTTCCTGAAAAATCAGTTTTTTGTCTCTCTGGTTGGACTATTGCCAACCACAGCATGTCCCTCCCAACAGCACCACAGTAGAACTTCACTGTTCACTGCTCGGCTTGTGAACTCTAAGCACTCTGCTGTATATGAATATGAAGTTATTTTGTGTATTCTGAACAGCACCTTGTATGATAAACAATAGAGAGGCTGAAGAGTAAATCAATGTTGAAGTCACATAGAGACCGAGGTAGAAGGTAATACTACGTTACTGTATGGGAAACTTATGTGTGACCTTTTGGAAAGGCAAAAAGAAGATATTCGTTGAACGTTAAGAGAGCGTTTTGGTTCATGCAGCTGTGTGGGCTGTGTTTGACTAGAAAACATGTTGTTACCTGATTGTCCTTCAACATGATGTAGTCTTACAGTGCTGTGTGTTAGTTGTAGGGGAACATATGAATGGATGCGTATCTGTGTGTAGCCCTAGCTGCAGCAAACTCCAGGGACTGATGACAAGCCCTCGCGGAACAATTTGAGCCTATGAAGATGTACTAGTGGGAAGCTGAGAAAAGCTTCCTCCCCGGAGTCTTTGTGACTCCACGTCTCATAGGGTCCATTGGACCTGGCTGTGTCCGATACCTCCTGCTGAGGTCTGGATCGTGGTCCGTGCCTACGACTAATTAGTCATACATTTCTGTCATATTCATGTGTTGTAACTCTGTAACGCTGTTCATCTGTACACATGACATCTATTGTTTCTCTCCATCTGGGGAGAGTGATCCTCCTCCGTTGCACTCCTAAAGATGTCTTCACTTTTTTCCATGTGAATGTTTTTTTTTGTGAGTTGTTCCTCATCTGATGTGAGATCAAAGGTCAGGGATGTCGTATGTGTACAGATTGTAAAGCCCTCTGAAACTAATTAGTAATTTGTGATACCCAAAGTTTCGGTGCTCTGCTTTCGGTGGGTTCCAACATGACAACCTCATTAATATGGTTCAATGAGCATCAAGTGTTCGGATGCAGCTCAAAGCATCAAAGCTGAAAGATAGATTTTTTTCTGACGAATCGAGGTAGCACAATAAGTGAAACCTTCCTCTTTGTTTCCTGTTCTCCGTTTTGTCCCGTGAAAGGTGCAGAGCAAGTTGAAGTGTAATGTAATGTGATGTTCAGCTGAATGAGATCTTGCCCTGTATAGTCTTTACCACTTCTCTTCACAGAAGCAGCACACTTGAATCTATATAAAGTCATGCCCAATAAGGATGTGACGTCTTTTGTTGGACCATTTATAGAAGACCATCTGCATCCACTTTTCTTGAGCATCTGACAATGGCTATTGACAGTCTCAATGGATTTTGCGAGTGAGCATAGATATTCTAGGAAAAAACCTCCTGAATGATAGCCTAGCTGTTGAATTCCTGCGGAGCTTTTGCTGCCAGCCGTGCCGCTCTTGCAATGAATTTATGTTGGAACATCTTAAAACGTGTTTTGTCTCGTCGTGACTAAACTTTAGTTAAACCAGGATCTCCTGAAAGCTACTTCATGGAGAGGGAGCTAGGAGTCCCACACCGGATCACTAAGTCTCCAAGGGCAAAACTATACATTGGGACCTTTAGATTAGATATTACGTAATTCATCCCCAGGGGAGAATTTCTTGAAGCAGCAGCAAACATGTTTACATGACAGTATTACTCAAATGCTTAGTGCAGAACCATCCCATCATGTGTTAGCCTGTGAACATGCTCAGTTGGACCATGCTTACAGAGAGACAGGAAAGAAAGCATCATCAGTGAACCGTTATGAACACATGTGGAGGGGTTGTGTCTAGGCTATGCCCAGCTGGCATTTCACTGCACAACATTTATATCAACCATCATGCTTCCATCCATGAAAACCAAAGGAGTGCTCCAGCTATGCTCCGTTGGGCTAAAAGGCTACAATGTTGCTGCTGACAGCCCCCGGTTCAAGCTGTCACTACACTTCAGGGCCGAATGGTTGCTACTTAGAGATACCAACACCATAGTGCTCCCATTGGGGTTTGATTGATATGGGCCTCTGATGGCCTGTTAATGGTGTCACAAAAAACAACAAAGAACACTAACACGTTGTACTGAATGCCAAACAAATGGAGGTTTTAGTTTCAGTAAGTAGGAGTGGGTTGGGTTGCATGTTACACTAACACATATGTTCTGTTCTGTGTGGGAATTACTTACATAATTAAATGTAATAGAACAATTGCAACCAATTGACCCAATATTCAATCAAGTTACATTTTTTAAACCATCTGAAACCATTGGTCACTCCACTGACCTTGGCAAAAATGGCATAGCTTGGAGCCAGGAAAGGTACAAGAGTACAAGAAAAAAGGTTGTGTTAAACACAAATGTCGTTGCCTCTGTGCTCCCAGTGTTGCAGCACTGCAATCGCATTCGCACAACAATACAGATCCATGTGTTTTTCTGTCTGGCTCAGAATTTGGCTTTTGTGTTGCTTTAAAAACACGCACACAATTTCATCAATTCAAAGTCAGTGACGAGGGGACTGAAGCAGAAATACATGGAGTCATACGGATGAAAGTCAATTCCAGCCGCTCGCTTGGGAACAATGAAACAAAAAAAGACTATTTGTAAATGTGTGTTTAGCCCCCCAAACATTCAATGCTGCCATTTCACTAGTATTTTTTCACTTCAATATCAAAACCAGCTTACATCTATTCCACCTGGAAACACAACCCACAAATGTAGAAGTTATGATAGGCGAAATGTAGCGGGATGAATGAGTAGACTCAAATTTGATGAGAATGTGATATGAGGAGGACAGGAGATGTTTTTGTAGTGGGTCACTCACACACACGTACATGCAAGCACTACATTTCATCATGGACATTTAGAAATAACAAGTAGTGTGGACGGCGACAATACACTAAGCTGCTGGAATGCTTCACTTTCAGAGGTGATCAGGAAACATAAATATCAACCACATCAGATCTGTTTTCTTTGATTAATGCACAAGTACTGTCTAATAACATGATACCTGAGTTTCTAGGGTAAGAACCGTCCTACCCATGTTCTCTATATTTCATGATACAATGTCCTTGCAATCAAGAGATATAATTCATTGAAATTACTTTATTGTCAGTTACATTCTATGTAATGTAATGACTAAGAATATCAACCAGAACTCTTTTTATTTTAAAGCAAATATAATGAATACATTAAAGCCCTTTCTCTTCTGTATTTCAATCTTTCTCTGAATCCCTGTTAAATACAAACTGTTTTTAATTAGCTGTGCACTAACTCAGAAACCACTCTGTGGGTTGTCTGTATCCTAAATTATGTGTTAGTTCTTGTTACTTGTGTCTCAGCTGGAACATCTGTCATCAAAGAGTGAGGCGGTGGTGGCGTAGGAGGGAACTGGACAGAGTTAGTGTCGTTAGGATCAGCTGTGGGTGTGTGTGGGGGGGGTGGCTCAGGGAACAGGTGCCGGATGTAGGCCTAATTGGCATCAACTGATTAGTGTCTCTACCCTATATGAGGTTACATAGGGATGGAGGCCCAAGAGGGGAGAGCAGAGGCAGAGTCTGCAGCCGAAGAAAGGATATTACCAACTATAAACTCAGTGTGCTCATCCTTGGTGATGGGGGGGGGGAGACCTACAGGTGGCAGCCTAGAACCTGTTACAGTGAGAAATAGACAGAAAGTCGTCTTCACTTCTCATTGAGACCATCTGATAAGGCAACATGGACACGAGTATAAAAAGGACAGCTGGTATCTGGAGATGGAGGTAAAAGAGAAGTCAGACCGATGCACATGGTAGGCAGAGAGGATAGCTGTAGGAAGGGGGAGAATGTGTCACAGTTCAGCTCCACAGCCTCCTCACTCCATGTTTCAGTCACTCCCAACTCGTTAGTCTAACTCCCTTCACCTGTTCACTCACCTGCCTCTGATCACTAATCAAGTCCCCATGTAGGCTCCTGCCTTCCGGGCACACCTGGCCGGATTGTTCTCTCTTTCTCAGTTTTCCATGCCAGACTCTCCGGCACTTGTTCTCGGACTGATCACCTGTTGGCGACCCTGCCTGTTCACGTTTAACCCGCTAGCCCGTCTCCTGGTGAGGCTACCAGCCTTCTGTGTTACCTTTACTCAGCCTGCTGTTTCCAGGAGCTTTACATCTAAAGGTCAAAGATCCCTGGAATCGTGTGATTGCAGTTTTCCATAAGCACCGTCTACGTTATATTAATAATTTTTGATTGTAATCAAATAGTTTGGATGAACATGATGTAATTCACTGCGTGCACTCATCCTCTATATTTTTCCTTCCTTGTTTGACAGATATTGACAAAAAGAGAGATAATAAAAATACATTACTAATAGCAATGATTGCTCAGAGGACATCCTAGTTACGCAGGCCTTTTAGGAAAACGGTGAACTTTGTCAAAGTAACTGCAAGAAGACATTTTAATATATCCTAGAGTATATCAGGATAGGGGAGTGGAGGTGTTGATAAATAAATAAAATCTAATAAAAAAGGTGTAATGATTCAATGTACTACATTTGTGAACAGTGAGGAATCGGAGTGGAATAACTATTTACGCACTCCATGGGCTAAAATGCACAGGAAACCTAATTATCCCTTCCAATAACTCACAGTATTGGGCGGGCACACTAATTAATTAAGCTCAGAGTAAACAATGGAAAAGTGGTAAATTACAATGTGCCAGAAGCCATACAAATTATACATACATAGATATTTGACGCTTAACAATCTTGGAACAAGCCTTGGATTCTCAAATACGATATGTTCCTATATCCAGCCATCAATTACACCTGCCGCTTTAAACAATAGAACAACTGCAACTGTAAACAATGTCAACAATTAAAAAACAAACAAGGAAACACGCAGTCACTCACTTCTGCCCGGTGACAACCTCCCCATTCGCTTCACTACTGTATTAACAAACTCTCCACACATAAATTACACATTCAATCAATGCAATTAGCAATGAGCCTCCTAATTAGCAATTAAGTAAACGATTACATCAACAATATGCTAACGAGACCTCACTAATAGCTAGCTGGATCCTCATCAACAGAGGGCCTGTAAGGGCTCTTGTTCTCTGTAATGAATGACGTTGTTGAATGGAATGAACATCAATACATCTACCTGGAATCAAACAGTCACGTTCAAGAGGACACAGCAGCAAATGAACACTTGAGAGTAATTCTGCAGTGTATTCAATCCAAAATCTCTCTCTCAGTATCAAGTGTGGAAACACGGTCAAAAAGTTCACTCTTTTAA
This sequence comes from Liparis tanakae, assembly GCA_036178185.1. Taxonomy (NCBI): domain Eukaryota; kingdom Metazoa; phylum Chordata; class Actinopteri; order Perciformes; family Liparidae; genus Liparis; species Liparis tanakae. The sequence continues at coordinate 9,890,253 of CM070110.1, forward strand.
GTGCCGAGACAGCACGGATGAAGGAGATATTGTGCGGCGAATGAAAAGACGCACATATCTGCACATGCATAGTAAAAAAGGTAACAAGGTAGAAAAGCGTTAATAGCACATTTCTCATTAAGCAAAGAAAGTCCAAAGATAGTCAAACCAAACAAATATATTCCTCAGAGGAAGAAAAAAGATGGCTCATCAAACTCAACTCATCCAGAAAAGTGTGCAGCCCAACGCGAGTGAACCGGGAAACACCATTCAAGATGTGAAATATCCAGAAAGCAGCCGTTTGCCGTTTCCTCTGATGAATCATGTCCCTCTTCCTTGATGAATGGACTCCTAGCTGTGCTTTCATCCAATTACTCGTAATAATTACAGAAAGTCATAGGGTGGAAATCTATTCATCTTGAACAATAAATGACTCTAATAATAGTTAAATATAAACACAGGAAGGCCTATGCCGAAGCTCTGAGAGATGCGCAGTCCAAGTTTTATTCCACCATTATTAACAACAGCCCCGGTAACTCAAAACAACTTTTCTCTACTGTAAATCATCTTCTCAAACCGCTTTCACTTGTCCATCCTGAGGCCACTGAGGATAGGTGCAATATGCACATCAATTTTTTCCGACAAAAAGTTAAAAATATCCGCTCACACCTCTCCGCCACTGCTGTCCTGCCGCTCACAACCACCGACCCACTATCTGAGTTTGTCCAGCCTCTTTGCTCCTTCTTAACTGTCACACAGGAAGAAGTGGAGGATATGATCAAAAACACAAGGCCAACCACCTGTGCTCTGGACCCTTTCCCATCAGCTCTGCTAAAGACAAACACCTCTGCCATCTCTCCACTAATCACCACGATCATAAACCACTCGCTCCTGGCCGGCCATATTCCATCTGCGTTAAAAACTGCTGTCATCAGACCACTACTAAAAAAACCCACCCTGGATCCAGAGGTTTTTTCCAACTACAGGCCCATTTCAAATCTTCCATTTCTGTCCAAAGTTCTAGAAAAGGCAGTTGCAGCACAACTTCACGATCATCTCAAAGACAATAACCTTTTTGAGAAGTTTCAGTCTGGTTTCCGCCCTGGCCATAGCACTGAAACAGCCTTGGTCAGGGTCACAAATGACCTCATGATGGCAGCAGATACCGGTTCCCCATCTCTACTCATCCTCCTGGACCTAACAGCTGCTTTTGATACAATTGACCATAACATCCTCCTTCACCATCTGAAATACACTATTGGACTCTCTGATAAAATACATAACTGGTTCACCTCATATCTATCCGACAGAACGGAATACGTTACCCTGGGCAAAGCAAAATCATACACCCACAACGTCACCTGCGGTGTCCCCAGGGCTCAGTGCTGGGCCCCTCTCTTCACCCTCTATCTGCTTCCCCTGGGTAATATAATCAGCAGGCATGGGGTATCCTACCACTGCTATGCTGATGACACACAGCTCTATATGAGGACAACCCCCACTTCTTCTGATTCCAACTCTATATCCACACTCACCACCTGCCTGGAGGACATAGAGACATGGATGAAACTCAATTTTCTTCAGCTAAACAGTTCAAAAACAGAAGCCATCCTAGTTGGCACACCACATCAACTCCGCTCTTCCACCATCACCTGCATTACCTTCTCGGGTCAAAACGTACCTCTCTCCACATCTGTCACCAACCTTGGTGTTAAAATGGACTCAATCTCACTTTTGACACCCACATCAAACACCTCCGCAAGACAGCTTTCTATCACCTCAGGAACATCGCCAAACTCCGTCCAACACTCAATCTGGCAGATGCAGAGAAACTTGTCCATGCCTTTGTATCATCCAGGCTGGATTACTGTAATGCTCTCCTCACCGGAATCTCAAACAAGAACATCCAGAGATTACAATATATCCAGAACAGCGCTGCCAGGATCCTGCTAAGAGTCCGTAAATATGATCACATCACCCCCGTTCTGAAATCATTACACTGGCTCCCCATCCCACACAGAATTGAGTACAAGATCTCCCTCCTCACTCATCAGTGCATTCATGGACATGCTCCCCAATACCTGAAAGAACTGCTCACCCCCCAGACCTCCTCATTTAACCTCCGTTCTTCAACCAACAACACACTCCAAGTCCCCAGAACCAAGCTCCGCACTATGGGAGATCGGGCCTTCTTCTCTGCAGCTCCGAGGATATGGAACACCCTCCCTGAACATCTGAGGGCCCCACAGACTGCAGAGGCTTTTAAGCGTGACCTGAAAACTCACCTTTTTAAGAAAGCTTACTGCTAAAATATCTTTTATGGGCTTTGCTTTTAAATATATCTTAAAATTTTAGCTTTTTATTGTTGTTTTATTCTGCTCTGTAGCACTTTGAGATTGCTCAAATATGAAGTGCAATATAAATGCAATGTATTAGTATTATTATTATTATTATTATTATTATTATTATATTACTTCTAAATTCAACTCACATGTAGTTGTGATTAGAAATCATGTTTTCCTGCCACATGAATATGTCTTACATTATCACCATACAGTCATAAACAAGAGCTGTTCTGGTGTTTGTGGTTTAATAAAAAGTGGAAGTTAATGACACCAGTGACACCAGAGTGGAACACATTATTGCTGGCATTCATCCATTTTGCATCAACATAGCCATACAAATTTTAAAAAGTAAGCTAATACTGCTCAATATTTGAATGCCCTGAAAGTATTGTTATATGTTATATGTGAGTGAGTGTTGTTTCGGGTGTGTGAGCATGGGAATACTGTATAGGTGTGCAGGTCCGAAAGTGTCTTAGGACTGGGTGTGACTTATGTAACCGCAGTAATGGCCAAATGTAATACAAGATGAATACAATATTACAACGCAAAACATCGCAATACTGTGCTGTATCTAGTGTTTCTCACCCCTAATTAACACAAATGGAATCTGATCATTTTTTTTGAAGACTGCACCACATTCTGGGTCACAAGTAGTTTAGTAACTACAACTTCACTAACCTCCAGCTGAGCGTTGGAACCACAAACAGAGCGGTGCTCTGAGTCACATCTCTCTGCTCTTCCATCACCCTTCCACCTTTTGTAGTCCAGTCAGTTATCTCCATGTCTTTTTTTGACCATATTTTCATTAACCTTCCATTGTATTTAAAAGTTCAGGAAACTTTCGGGAAACTTCTATCATCAATTTAAAAAGGCCGCTCCTCTCAGTCAATATGTGTGGCAACTTGGTATTTTGTCCGTATTCTCGCAAATTCCAAATGAGGGATCATAAGGTGTTGCTTGTTCTCTGAAAAACCCTGGGGCTTTTCTCCACTTTTGCATCATCAGAAGATTATTCCTGTTGCAAAATAACAAGGGCAGTGAGTGGTCTGAGTAGAACCAGACCAAATATGAAGCACAATAAAATGACAAAGAACAGATCATGTGTGGTAAGTGTGCGTGCGCACGTGTGTGGATGTGTGTGTGTGTGTGTGCGAAAAACAAGTGAGACAGAAAGAGGGCAGTGATTAACACCTAACTAGAGGATTCTTCATTTTTCGCCAATATTTCCTGCCCATTGTATTGGTCTTTATTGTCCCCCAGCAACCACTTCCCTTCAGTTAAAGCCACTTGATTGGCTTTTATGTTTCCTCAGGGGCCTAAGTCAGGAAGTGAAGAGAGAGAAAAGTGGATTAGGGGGTAACGGTCAACCTTTAGAGATTTAATCAAAATCTGGGACATACTCTTAGAAAGGAGTCGACAACTTGGGTGTCTATTTTAAAGATGGTGCTATTGTGTCATAAAGAATGAGGAATAACGTTTATTTAACCTCAAAACTCCCGTTCTTTTTTTATTAGGCTCATCTTTCTTGCTTTTAAAACTTGTTGACAAATGAACACAATGTGAGCAGCACATCTCTTGGTCATGCAGTTGGACTCTAAATATTTGCAGATCCTTAAAGTAAAGTGTTTGGAACCTTCCATTTTTTATCCTTAACCAAAGTTGTTAATCTCATTACCATGCATGTGTAGTAGTGGAAGAAAATATTGATACACTTGAGTATTGCAAGTGTATCAATATTGCAATATGATGTTTTGTGATACTGTATTGATTCTTTAAAAGACAGCACATACTAACTAGGATGTTGGATGTAACAGGGACTGGGATTAATGCAAAAGTGCATCCCACTATTACGATTGCATAAAAAAGAAATACATGATTTAATGCACATTTGCACACTCCAATATGCACTTAAAAATGTCCAATCGTAACCAGGGCTGCAACGATTATTTTAATAATCGATTAATCTGTTGATTATTTTTTCAATTAATCGATTAATCGGATAAAACAATAAACTGTAATTGTCAACCATTTATTCAAAACAGGGTTCTTACGGTCATGGAAAACCTGGAAAAGTCATGGAATTTTTTAAAAGTTTTGGAAAAGTCATGCAAATGTGTTATAGTCATATGTTCATTTAGGCTGTGTATATACCGTATGCTTTGGAATTCTAATTGTTATTTTACATATTACATCTTGTCACTTTTTCATGTACACACAGTTTTCACGGAAGTTTGGCCATGGAAATTTGGTTTAAAGTCCTGGAAAGGTCATGGAAATCCACTGGTCAACATGTGTATGAACTATGTCAAACAGAACTGAAAAACGCTTTACTCGCGCAAGTTTACTCGCCGGACTATTTGTGATTTAAACACGTCATTCGCAACGGTGTGGCGTGGCTTATCTCTGTTGCTGTGCTCTATGGAAAAATCATTTCTGCCATCCACTACGGAATTATTAAACACTATTTCTACGTTATACCTCTTGTGGACATTCCTCACACGTCGTAACATCGAACGCCCTGGTGTCTGGGTTCATGACATCACACGTAGGCGCAGACAGCTCGGTGAATTTCATCGACTACGTCTGGATGACTTCCGCATCCAGCACTATTAGAGCAGCAGCAACCAGTTAGATTCACCAGCGGAGGAGCAGCTCAGCGCTGATTGGCTTTCGGAACGCAGCATTATGGTCTTCTCCCTCCGCTCCGCTCTTTTCTCTGTTGCGCCGCTTTGCGCTCAACTCAACTGTTATACTCAAACATCTCCGCGACTTATTAAATGCCGTCATATTCATTTGTTGTTTCAGCCCTAATCGTAACCCTGTATCATGATACGTATAGTATCGCCAGATCATTGTCAACAGACAGTTGTAATACCTGTCATAAACAATTTAAAAGATCTAATAATATAATATAATATAAGAGAGCAAATAAATATAACCGCAATCAAGGCGTTGCCATTTGACTGCAAAAATAACAAATGCGCAGCTTTTGCTGTCTTTACGGTAGTGGTTAGTGAATGAGGAAACGCATCGAGTTAAGCCATCCACGTGATACCACTGAGCCAATCAAACCTATGCATTCTCAGTGGTAGACAGCGCAGACAGATGGGGAAGGCCGGTTAGACATGAAGAGATGGTAGAAAGACAACGAAAGATAGCGGTGCATGTAGAAAACAAAGGAGAGACACGGAAGACTGCGCCGGAGAAAGTTGAGAAAAAGTCTTGTAAGCAAGCGAAACGTAAGGAACACTGTGCACTGTGTCTCCCTGTAGTTACTGCAATGCAAATAGATGACACTCTTACACCCACATACATTCCTCACTCCGACATCTATTGCATTGCACAATCCATTAAATGAGTTATAGCAGAAGTAGCCGGTGAGCTGGGAGCAGGGCACTGGAAGCTACAGTATGTAAAGAGTGCTCTAGGAAATCAAAATGACAGTCGTTTCTTCGACTTCCCATAGTTTGTTACGTAGGACTATGTCAACCTCCTGTCACAAAACTGTGACCTTTTCTGTTCAAAAAGCTATAATTTAAAGCTGTTAGCATTGCGCTGAACTCAGCAGCCAACTCGGCCCAAACCGCAAGTGAAAGACGCTTTACCGCGGCAGTTTTGTAAAATAAGGAAGGCAACACTTTCCAGCGAACTAGCCACACCTTGCCTTTGCCACAGCATTGAATCCCAACAAGAAAATGGAAAAAGGGGTTACATGCATTTATTAAAAATCATTTTTATAAACATGTATTCAGTAACCTTGAACAAAAATGTGTTGTGTTTTCGTTAGCTTGGAATGAGCCCTTGTCATCTCCATAGGCAGGGTTTTTCCCAAGCCTTTTTGCCGAGCGCCTATGACAAATCCTGAGCGCCGGTCTTCAGTCACAGGTTATTCCGTTAGTAGCAATCTGCAACAACACCACTAGATGCCACCAAATCCTACACTGCATGCCTTTAAATTGTCACCGAAATTCAATTTCCAGAGATTTTTCTTATATATTTTTTCAAATAAAAAAAACATACATGTCAGTGAGAACATGTGTGTCTGGTTATACTGTGTGTGTGTGTAGGTGTGTTTGTGTATGTGTGTGTGTGGTTATACTATGTTTGCATACACGTCTGTGTGTGTGTGTGTGTGTGTGCGCATGCATCTGCTATTATTAAATGTAAAATGTCAACGTGCCCTCTTGGGACTTGAGTGGGATAGAAGGGATCGACCAGAAAGGAAAAACTGTCGATGGGGACATTATTCCAAAATCACTGTGTGTGTGTGTGTGTGTGTGTGTGTGTGTGTGTGTGTGTGTGTGTGTGTGTCTAAATCAGAGCATAGTATGTGCTGAGGGACTTCTTAGGGTTTTGGTCAGACAACATCATATATCATGGTGTTTTTTATAAACAAAAGAGATGTCAGAGAGAGCAGGGGGGGGGAGAGAGGAGGAGGAGGAGACCACTCAAAATGCTGTAGATCAAATGTGAAGGAAAAAGGCCTGCTGTCTATAATATTGGACAGACATCCTTAAAAAAGTTTACATTTGAGCTTTGTTCATATTGTTTTATCACTCTTGCAACATGTATTACTGGGGGCACGCTTGCTCTGTTTTGATGCTTCCTGTCATTACCAACAAAGTTCTCTCCACAGATTATCTGTTTAGGTTGTGATTATTTCCACACACTATATATATATATATATATATATATATATATATATATATATATATATATATATACACACACACACACACACACGATACATCAATTGTTGTCAGATGTCCACATTTCCAATGATGCTTGAAAGGATCATGTGAAAAAATGCTTCCATCACAAAGAAAAAAAGTATAAAATAGTGATGTTTCATTTACAATCTTAAATCCTTCATGTAGGATCTATTTTCTTTCAATAATATAGTTTCTCCATGAAAAATCTTAAAATAAAGTATTTGGCTAATCTGGGGTAACCAGGTCATGGCTTCTAAAAAGAGTTGTTTTTTTAAATATATATACAGTATATTTTTTATATCGTAGTTCCATTACAATCGAGGAGAAGCAGACGTCACTCCGGACGATATCTCCAACACTAGTCAATTCACACCAAAACAATCTAAATCAAAAATATATAAATTGCACTCCGGTTAAGAGGAGTATCATCGATTGTTGATTTTTGTGGTGAACAGTTACCTTAAGGCATGTACATTTACATAATAGCATCACTAACACAGACATCCTCACACTGCAAAACATGCAAATAAACCAGACACCCAAAGAATATGTGTCCCGCCCAAACCGCCCTTCTTCCCCCATCTCTGTGTCCAGGACAGTTGTGATAAGATGCAGCTTTTAGCCGACTGAAAGAGTAAATGATAACATGAAAATTGAATAATGTGTTCCGGCAGGTGGGTGTTTGTGGCTCCCTAAGCTACTTCCTGAGAGTTCCACCAACTCCCTGTTCAACAATTGAGAGCCAAGGTGTTCCTAAGAGCTGACCTCAGCCAGTTGTCCACTGGCCTGAGTGAGCTGTGAGCGCCCACACACACACTGTTGCTCTCTGGCAGCTCAACAACAGACGAAGCATGCGTGTGTCTGAATCCGCAGTCATCATTTACATCTTTACCTGTGCTGGCCGATGTGCTGCAGAGGAGAGTCTTACGCTGAAGCATCAGCCGTCCAGGACCGCACAGTCGTCCACAGCGCTAAAAACAAAACAGCATAACATGTCAGTAAGAAATTCACTGAAGCGTTCAGCATCCTGCTGAGTCCAGTATGCCGGCCCAAAGTGGCTACTTTCAAGTCAAAAACTGTTTTTCAATGATATAACAAAAATAGACACACAACTACAAGCTAGGGTAAAAGAAAAGCGCCTCAGCTTCAACTCTTTGCAAAGAATTTTCTGATCGAGGAGTCAATTAGTAGTTACCATCGCCACGGCAACCTCTGATTGCTGCTAGACAGACCCGGGTAATTGAGATGAGCTAATTAGTGCAGTTTGACTCACAGTGACAAATAAATACACACACACACACACACACACAGGACATTTTCAGGCCCAGGGCCTATTACCAAGTTTAGCGTCCCTTCATTGGCTATCTCTCCCTGTCAGACGTTACAGTGTAGTTCCTACCTGCCTGATCTTTAGACCGTATACTCCAATCAGGACCCTACGACCTAGAATGCTATCCGTCTCCTGAATAACCTATGGACATCAGACACCTGATTCTTTCTCTCTTCCACCTCCTGACCACATTATTCCAATGAAATGGGCTCAGCACAAGTTGTGTCTTCAATCTACTAAAACAAATTGAAAGAAAGCTCAACTCCTTCCAGACTCAACTCCTTTTCAAACTCCGACTATTTTACATTCCTCTTCAACATTTAAGCCAAGAACAGTGTGGACTGGTAGCCGGAGAGGTGCCAGTTCTACTTCTGGCCACTTCAAAGGTGCCCTCGAGCAAGGAGCCAAACCCCCAACTGCTCGGGGCTCCATACTATAAGGGATCCATACATTAGTGTGTGTACATTATTGCTCTTTGCACTAGCGCCAACAGGCATTCAACATTTTGTGTGTGTGTGTGTGTGTGTGTGTGTGCGTGTGTGTGTGTGTGTAATAGCAGAAGTGTAACCGAATTTCACCAAGATGGATTCATAAAATACACCTCCTTTTTCTTCTTCTTGTTAGTTTAAACTTGTGGGGGGAAGATACAAAAAAGATAAAGACAACACATGAGAGTGAAGGGACAAGACATTGAAATGTAATAGAAGTGGTTTGAGGACTGCTGAATTTTAAAAAGCGGCAGATAAATCTCAGCAACCAGACTTTCTATCCCAGTTGTGTTGTAGGGAGAAGCCGGATGACAGCTGTGGCTACGACTTGCTGACACATCGGTATTCCTGAACCCGACTAGTCACTAGTCGCACTGGCCATGAACTACACATCTTTGTTATTGCCTTGCTCAAACATACATGTATTGCAGTTTCCTGTGCCAACAACAAATCAATTGTACATATTATTGTTCTTTGCACTAGCGCCAACAGGCATTCAAAACCAGTACCTCACGACACAAGGACACAGAGAGAAAAGGCCTCAAGGCAGCCGAGACACAAACATATACAGAACAGAGCCGTATTTAGCTTTTTATGGAGTTTCTGTATTCTAAAATAGATTTTAACAAACAAAGAAAGACAGCTAGCCTTTGTGAGATGTAAGAACTCCATTAGTAGCATCCCATTTACATTTTACAAAAAAAGGACATAAAGTGACATGAGGCCCCGTAGTAAGTAGTACGTTTTTGTCACATTGAACTGGAGTTTGTTGGGTCTACATAGTGCCACTCACTTCAATGGAAGTAGAGCTGTTCATGTGTAACATGTTTATTTGTTTCATAAAATGAGTTCAGCTCACAGAACCACCCACAGTTGATTTGCTTTTCTTGAGTATCATCAAATAACAATCTTATTAAATTTCTAAACATTACCTTAATTAAATACTTTAATTCAGCACCACCGTTCAGTTGCAGCCTAACTTAAGCCTACAACAATATTAGTCAGACAATTTAGATATTCCTGTCAGCTAGTTGTGTATCTATTGAGAAAGTAAAGGTTGCATCACAGTTTCACTTAGATTGTCTCCAGGATGCAAACTGCTTCTCTTCATTTCCAAGAAGTGCTATTGTAGTTAGAAGTCCCAGCAGGACGTTAGAACGTTGCTAAAATATGTTAACTCATTGTCAGTGAGGGTCAGTAAGTGAATTTGCCAGTTTGTGATTTAATCAAACAGATGAGTCATAGTGCTGACCCTGAACCAGATCCTGCAGATTGGCTCTGGAACGAGATCCACTATTGTACATCACATCTAACAGCATTTATAGCACACTGCCACACTCAAAGCTAGAATATAATGAACTCTTTTCTTTTGCGATGAATCTGAATGGACTCTTTTCTTTTGCTATGAATCTGAATGAACTCTTTTCTTTTACTATGAATCTGTGCGACCACACACCTCAGGGACACGTGGCTGACCCTGGGCTGGGTGCTGAAGCCACTCGGCTCATTGAACTGAATAGAAGTGGCAACTTGCTGTGTCCCAATCAGAAAGCTCAGGTGTGTGCGTGTGTGTGTGTGTGTGTGTCTGTGTGTGTGTGTGTGTCTGTTGTGTGTGTGTGTGTGTGAGAGCAATGCATTTAAACTTGGAGAAACAATCACAATTTAAAGATCTTTAACAATGATGAGCCACCGCATAGATAACAAGACAAAAGTAGTACTACTATAATGATAGTAATACTAATGATAACAAAAATAATAAACAAAATTATAATAATGAGTTAAACAATCTTTATGATATCAGCAATCTTTTCGCTGCTCATTCAAAGTTGTTCCAACGGAGGCAAAAAGAAGACACGTAGTTGTCAATGAAAGGGTTAAACATGACACAGCATGGACAGACAGGTGACTCATGGAATGATCGGATGACGATCAGATATATTCGGGTCAAAGAAGTGGCTGTATAGTGGTGGATAAACCAGTTTAGCTTCCTGTATATTCTTCAAAATAAAAGCCCTTGTTATTTTAGCGACTTTCACTTCCTCTATACTGTATTAGTTGACTTGTTATATTGAAGAATAGCCGTGAGAATGCGGTTAAAACACATTTCTTTCAAATTCTTCAAAATAAAAGTCAACCGTTATTTCGTAGCTATAAAGCAGCAAAATCAGGAAATGTTGAGTACTCGCAGTAATCCCACAGTACTCGGGATGTGGTCTGGCAGATCGGATCCCAATGTGACCGAGATCCAGTCTTAAAGAGTACAGACTTGATAGTTAATGTCTTGACAAAAGTCACATTGTAAAGACGAGCGTAAACACTGGCTGATTTCTGACATTAATATATATCTGCCAATGACCAATAATTGGCAGATATAAATTTGTAAAAAATCAGTTGAAAACAATGTCATCCTATAGTTTTGACCTTTTTCATGTTTGAACTGTCAAAGGTCTAGCCGAGTACGTTTCGTCGTCAGAATTGTAACACAAATATAAATGTAATGGATGTTGCCAAGAAATATGTATAAAATCACTATCAGTATCATCCTCAAACATTTCTATAAGGTCAACCTATACTATATAGGTGTTTGTGTGTTTGAGAATACTATTACTTGTGCACATGTAACAACTCAAACCAAAATCTGATTCAAGTATTTTTTATAAAAGGTGATGAAATACAAATGGAATCATGATTCATTTAGATTTGAATAGTCAAAAATTAGATATATTTAGGATTCCCTTTATACTATTGTACTCAGTATAGACAATCCTGCACATTTAAAAACTCTTCATGCCCTTGTATCCAGGATATCAACAACAACAATACTATTAATGTCAATACCACAGAATCAAATATGTGTTTAATTATCTTGTAGACATTTTAGAACTAAACAAAAGTGATTAAAGCCTGCAGACAGAAAGTGTGCACTATGTACATAAGGAAAAGAAGAGACGGTGTTACAAGTAATACCAATATTAACACCATTGGGAACGAAACCTTTTGACAGGCTGATAAGGGACTCACAAAGCTGCAGAACACAACAATATAGACACACCAACGGGTTGCATAACAAAAGCTGGAACTGCCTTTGTATTTACATCTGAATCCAAATGCATCCGCAGACTGGATCTTAATTCTGGAACCACCAGACCATTCGATCAGATTTATCAGTGTCAGAAACAAACACTTGAAGAACAATACAAATGTAATTCAAATACTTAAAAGCAAGTGTTTTCAAGGTCATAGTTATTTAAATGCATCACACATCAAGAAAAAAAGCAACACATTTCTTAAATCAAAGCTTGACTTTGAAATAACTCAAACTTGGCTTTCGAGTCAGAGGAAATATTTTATTTTTTAAATATTTAAAAAAATAGAAGCAGCTGCTAATTAAATCTGCTGCAAAAATGTCAAACTTTTTTTATTGAGAACATTTTTGTAGGTGGAATGAATAAACAAATGCTCGGTTCACACTGGACATGGAGGCGTCACCATTTTTATGGAAGCGCTGCCTTCATCCTTTCATCAACCGCGTGAACCCGCTGGACGGCCGACGCACGCAGCTCCAGACCTTAGGACAGTTCATCTTAGTTTGGCGGTCTGTTCAATTTTCTCTGTCATGAATTTATCGGGCAAGAACTGAAGACACTAATAATCTACCACGGACAATATGAATGATATATTATGTATGATTTAAATGATTTGATAAATGATCATATATGCATGCTTGACAACACTTATTTTCCTACCCTCTCCCCACTGTTCTCCTGAGTTTCAATCCCCCGCAAACAATTACATTTCTATATCTGCCCATAGAATTAATTTAATTCATGTAATTTATTGATCATTTAATTATGTAGGCTACTTATTTCAAATATTTGTGAGTGAGATAAGACACAAGCAGACAGAGATCGGCTCTGTAGAAAGGAACAGAACTGGTTGACCCGAGCGGAGAAATCCTCTTCTGGTGCGAACAACCAGGCTTCTGCACAACCGCTGACATCGTGTACGGCTCTCTCTCTTCGACAGACCACCAGAGGACCTGCGCTCTCTATTTATGATCTTCTCTCGGCGCCTGGGAGACACATGCTGCCTCCGGAGAACCGATCTCTTCCGCCTCTCATTGCCCAACTCTGGAGCCCCGATGTCTCGGCACTCCCTCCTTCCTAACCTCGTCAATAAAAGGTCCTCTTGGGCGAAGAACATGTGTAGCTGTGTGTGCTGAATATGTCTCATAGAGCATTGCCTCACACTGTGGGGTTTAGTATTTATTAATCATATCCTGCTTTAAGTAATACATAAAAGTTAAAGTGACCTTGGATTGAGACCTATTGATGTGAGCATCACTTTGCAGAACCATAACATAAAATGGTGTTGAACTGCATATGAAGCTGTTCACGTGTAATACTGTATGAGCAGGATTGAGCAGGTGTTGATACGACTAGTCCTCTTTAGGGTTGGGTACCGAAATCCGGTGCCAATATGGCACTGATTGAAATTGAAAAAAACAATTGTTTTGAACTTCTCTGGTGACTCCTCCCTGTCAGCAGGTTCCGATAGCCCATCGTTTATGTAGCTACAGTAGCTAGCTAGAAAGGTAAACAGACAAAGGTGTGGCTGCATTTCTCAAAAAAAGATTTTAACAATGCGACATGCAGCAAATGCACAAAAATAACTGTGTGTAGAGGGGGGAACACGTCAAATGTAATGAAGCATCTTGAGACGGGTGGCATCCATTTGAAAGCAGAGGCATGCCCCATGTTTGGCCGTCTAAGTGAGCCAAACCGAGCACATCGGCAGGCAGTCGGGGGCTCCCTGGCACCTGCGATGGGGAGACCGCTCCCCTTGAAAACGTGGAGACCGATGATAACAGCCTTTACCCGGTTTAGTACTGTAACATTGATTGCAAGCCTTGCATTTATAAAAGTAGGCCAACAAATAATCAATTAGGCATTATAAACAAGTTTAAGCTAGCTCGGACCGTCTGTTATCCGGTTCTTTCAGTGCGGCGATGACAGGAACGGCTTTTACAGGAAATATGGCCAAAGAGGTTTTTAATGTCGTCATTGTCAATCGTCGTTTTGTGCTTCTTCTTTTTTTCAAGTTTTCGGTTCAGGCACCGTTTAGGCACCGGTATCGTTTAAAAAAATGCCGGTTTAGCACCGGTATCGAAAAGAAGAAGAAAAAAGCTACCATCCCTAGTCCCATTAAGATTTGACATAACAGACGTTCAGACAAAACTAAGCTGCAGTCCCATTTACAACAGTCACAGATGAACCTAGCAGAAACAATAAAAGCGTTTTTCATGAAGCACATCTCAATGGTTCATGTATACTAAGATCTGTAATTGGTTGGGTTGACAATGCCAATGAAAGGTTGATGCAACATTAAGAAAACCATTTGCAATTAAGCCACAACTGTCAATACACGTACAACTGATGCTAAACTATTGTTTTCATAAGCACATTGATTGTATAAATATGAATGGTTTCAATGCAAGAAAGTCACACTCAAAGTATTGTAAACAAGTAGGGATCTGTGTTTCATGACGCGTGGTGGCTTGCTGACATCGCTGCAGGCACCCGGCACTGGGAGCGCGGTCAGGCCCCGACCCAAATGCTGATGGAAAGCATGTTTCTGATTAAGAACCAGAGCACCTGAGGAGAACATGCTAATTACAGGCATGTTCCCTGTTTCTGTGCCAACCTCTGAGCCAGCTTGATGTCCAGCCATTATGTGCTCTCTGAAAGTGAAGGGCCAAATCTATGCTGGTTTCACACTGACATAAAGACACAAATTGCACCATTACCTTGCGGGTAAAATCCACAAATGACTGCAGGTTACATTTAGGCAGAGACTAGCTGGTCTCTGACTCTCTTTTGTCCACAAAATACTTCCTGAACTCATTTATTTTCAATCAATATTCCACAAAATAGGTAAATGCAACAAATGTCAATTTAACAGTGCTAACCACGAATGAAAAGAAAAGGAAATCTAATACAAATAATAATAATACTAAATGTCTTAATACCATTTATTCCTGCAGCCCCTTATTGTACTTCTCCACTCTGTGTCCTTCAGTTATGCAGTCGACCATATCTTGATCTATATTTCCAATTGTACCATTTCCAGTGTCCGCTCAGACAATTATAAAACTATAAACATGTCCTTAATGACGGAGGGCTCTTTTTTTTGGCGAGGGCCACAACATGGTATTTTAGCAGTGTTAATAGGTCTCAGAAATGCTCCTGGTCCATCATCACCCTACTTAATCTTTAGTAATTCTTCTTCCTAAAAGAGGAAAGAAATTTCTCGGAGCAAATCATTAGCGATAAATGAACAAAGACTCAAAGATAAATATGTTCACATTTTACAATACTTTGTGAAAATGCATAACCTAAGAGAGAATTCTGTAGACTGAAAAAAGCATAATAATGTGGGAATAGTAACATATATTTGATCATTTATTTCTATTCATTGTACTGATCAATCGTGAATAAAACAATAATGTTAAATATTCTAGATTGAATTTATTTCCATTTGTTGAGCTGTTGTGTCAGTCAAAGCACTATTGTGATAGGTAAAGCTGTTTCAGAGTAAGAGTTTTTATGGAACACGTCAGGACCAGAACCAGCAGATTGTCATTGCCCTTTTGTCATCAAAAGGCCACGTAGAGTGAAATAGAGTGAAAAAGTTCCGGCTATCATTTCCAGGTCATTTGTTTTCTAAATGGTACCGTTGGAGAAAAGGGTATACATTCTGTAAAATATGATTTGATGTAACATATAACCCCCTTTACTTTGTATAATGAATTAAATAGGGTATGCATGCTTGCACACCGGGATACTGCCAGGCACTATTCATTCTTGAAGAACAAAGGCCTCGAATAGAAAGGTATGCCTGGAAACGGTTATGACTGAATGATTAGCATTTAAACTTGTAATGCTGGATCTCTCAAAAAGGCCAGTGCAGAAGTGATTATGTTCCATACTAAGCTATAGCATGTTACTCACTAATTATCCACTCTACTAGCTGTTAAGCTAGCATTGCTAAACTACCTGAACAGTAACCTAGAAAACAGCAGGAGCCTTGTGCCGGGGTCTTATATATGCCAAAACAGCCACCTCTGCCACGCTTCAGCTCCCCTCTGTCTTCTGTCACTGGGCGCTAACCTTTGCTTTGTGCACCAACTCTCTGAGTATTGGTCAACCGGAGCCCACAGCTGCAGGCAGACTGTAGTTGACCTGGCTCACCTGCCATCTGGAACTCCCTCATGGGATTGTCACCCATTTTGAAACTCAAATATAGAAAACTGAAAATCAATATTAGTAGTACCGACAAGACAGTGGGCATTTATAAAAAGGCAACTGACTATATATTCAATTCAATTAATGTTGTGTAGCCAAAAATCACAAATTTGCTTCAGAGGGCTTTACAATCTGTACACATACGTCATCCCTGTCCTAGGACCTCACATCGGTTGAGGAAAAACTCCCCTGAAAGAAAATCTTTTGACAGGGAGAAAAAGGGAAGATACCTGAGGGAGAGCAACAGAGGACGATCCCTCTACCAGCATGGACAAAAGCAATAGATGTCATGTGTACACAATGAACAACATAACAGTTACAACGCGCCTTAAAGTCTAGGAATTTACATACATTATTTTTTAGGATGCTTTCTGAAACCTAAAAGGACATCAAATATAACACACTAGATTTTTTTTCCTCAGACCACCACAATGATCATGTAGATCAGTTGCCATATGATAAGATAGTATTTTTTTATTTATTTATAAAATAAGGTAAATGTTTCCACACGGTAATAGCTATGCTTTACAGAGCTGCTGAATGGTCGACAGACTCAACCAAATGCATCATGACATTATGTGTGAAGTGTGTGTTAAGCTGGGGCTTAAATACTGAAGGGAGTAGATGCAGCGTGTGGACAGGTGAAAGGGATTGAGCTGACGAGTTGGGTGTGACGAACAGGTGCATTGAATGAGCTGATTAGGTGAGAGATAGAATCGCAGGAGAGAAGGGAAGTTTAATTGTGACATTTTGCGGAGAAGGTTTATCACGATTCAGTGTCCGAACTTGGTTTTCTAACTTTCTAAAAAAAACACTTTGCTTTTTCTAGAACTTATTTCCCTCACTTGATACTTACATTTAGTTTGTATCTTTCTGTAACTATGATTTCAGAACGGATAAAAAAAACACTGCTTTGCAGATGGTAGGGGGTAATGTTAGTTTTCGAAACTACACAGACTTTGTATTCCATTCAATGTGAAATAGCTCCTCGGTTGCTGATTACAGTGAACACATTTTTCTCGTGCGATGGGCGCACCGGCATCGGGAGAATGTGCTCACCCGTGTGCGCGGATGTGTCTGTCTGCGCGCAGCACGGCAGAGCTTCGAATGCCAGCGCGCGCATCGCTCTGCGCAGACGGGTGAGCACACTCTCGCTAGCCCCTCCCCCCCCAACAACTCTTCTTTGGGAGCACCAAAGACCCATTTTGAACCAGGAAAAACCCTGCATATGACAATGTGTCATATCATTGCAGCCTCTTTAAGTAGCTGTTAGAATGCTGGCAGCCCTATAACCTGCCACTTTATCAGATGAATACCACATCACCAAGGTACATACACTTTAAAGTAAAAAGAGAGCGTTCCCAACGTATAGCGCACACACACGCGCACACACACACACAAAGCTATGTTGCAAAGCTTCCTGTGTACAATAAGTACAATGAGTGAGTTTGTTGTACTACTCACTCGTCCACACAACCTCTCTTGTCCTGAATTTCTCCACAAAATAAAACGTGTTGAGGTGAAGGAGCACTTGCTGTGACTGCACTGTGACAGGGATTGTCGTAGCAGCAGAGAAGCCTTATACGTACCTCACTGAGGGTTAAAGTAGTTAATTAAATGTAGAGCCTCATAGAGATCCACCATAAGCATTGAGCTTCATCCAGCAAGCATCCTTTGGTCACCCAATATCTTGGATGTGCTTGATTTGGTTCACTTAGCATGGTTTTCAGGTGGTGCATTAGATGCAAAATGTTGTTACCTATGAGGAGGTTATCCTAATCTAAAATTAAGCAATGAGGTACGAGAGGCAGCACTGTAGCGTCACTAATGTCTGCTTCAAGGGTGTAGTTAGGCTGCACGTGCAGCGGAGGGCCGGTAAACCCTTGAACAGGACATTATTGAAAATACTGTACTGTCTCTAGTACCTTATTGCTTTTATAATATAGTTGCGTGCGACATTATGAATAGTAAGTAAATAGTAAACTACCTTTCAGCAAAAAATAGTTGTAGCCACCAAACTTTGTGTATTGCATTTCAGTAGCCGAGAGAAAATAGTTCCAGTGCGTTTGTCGGTCGCATAGTAAATGTATTTTCAACTTTATCGAACTTTGTCTTATCATGTGCTTGACGTCTACGGGTTTTTACAACGATAACAAAAGCATTGTTTGCAGACATGAACACGCTTCATCAAGCACCAGCACCGGCTGGGATTAATTAAATAGACATTTTGTGACACAAGAACACATGTTATGTAAACTGCTAATAAATTGACTGCATCAAATATATAATTTTCTTGCAATGTACTTGTCCTTCACCCATTCTCATTCACTCACATATACACACAAGGCACACACACATACACACACACACACACACACACACACATCAATGACAGTATTCAGCAATGTCAACAATTAAATAATAATGCTATCCAATACATTTCAGAATTTACACAAATGAATGAGCAAATAACATTACATAATAATCTTTATTATTAATACATTATGCCAGTATTTCATAAACTGTAGGTTAATTTATATTTATTTACATATGTATTTTTTCATTTTGTGTGGATTTTCTTCATAGTTTTTCTCTTTGCAATTGCGAGAATAAAAATGTATGAAACTAAGGCCCTCTTTGTCGAAATTCTGCACACAAATACCCATAACATCTCCGGAAAATACTATAGAACTACCTAAAAGGCAAAAACTTCATTCAACGCTGTATAAAGTGGTAACATTGTATTTTTGCAATACAACAAACATCAGATAAGTATGTTAAGCACATTAGTAATAGCTCTTCCGACATTCCAACTGCTTAGTTTAGAACACTATTATATAGAGTATATTATAGAATAAGATAGGGCTGGGCGATATGGGAAAAAATGTTATCACGATATGTTTTTCCATATTGATCGATCTCGATTCTTATCACGATATGTAGTTTTTGCAGATGTTGCCAGTGTGAGACACAGCCGGCAGACTGACACTGTTGCGCTGTTGCGCTTACTTTTGCCACGTGAGATCGAATACAAGGAGATAATCGAGATCGATCAACATTTTATCGCGATCCCGAATCGAGATCGAAAAATCGCCCAGCCCTAGAATAAGATCACAAATGTCATGGCGAAAAACATTTGTTGTTTACTGTCAATGCTCATATATCAGACACAATTATTTTCACAAAAGAAAATATTTACTTAGTAACTGTACTTCGCATTTAATTAAAATATAACAGTATACACCTGAATTAATAGTGTTCAAGCTCTGATTTCTAAGAGATCTAACTGGTTACAGGTGTTTCGACAGGTGCAATCTGGATGCAGGTGATTAATGATTGAGTGTGGTATTTCTTTGGCAGTGTTTAGCAAACAACACAGTAACACACAGGCTTTTAGTTTGGAATAATGTGGATCCTAGATACCCGTTTGTAGCTATATGCAAAAACATCTTTAGAATTTTAAATTGAGTTTAAAGAAGACAATATACTTATGATCTATCATACGCTTTTCAGTCTTGGACAGAAGCAAGGCCACAGTGTGGCTTAAGTCCATGAACATCCATAAATTTTGCACCGCTTTCACTTTATACTTTAGGTACACTTTCATTTGTATTTTATCTTAACATTTTCATTTCCTTTATTATTTAAATTCTTAAATGTAATACGTCCTGCCCTGCTATTTTATTTTTATTGTATTGTATATACGTAAACATGTTTGCTGCTGCTTCACAAAATAGTCCCCCTGGGGCTGAATACAGTATATATCTTATCTTATCTTATCTTACATCAAAGACACTGTGGGAGAGCGAGAATAAGAAGGTTAAAGGTGATAGACGTAGGAGATGAAGTGCCTGCTACATCCATAAGCACATGAAAATGTGAAATATGCCGGTGCATGCTGACACGCACAGTACAGTACATATACACACTAGTGTTTGAGCCTGGCTGGGCACCAATGAGCCTGCTGTTAATGCAAACAACCAGCCAGCAAGAACCACACACAACCTATGTCCTGAAACACACTGCCTTTGTGTGTGTGTGTGAGAGAGAGAGAGAGAGAGAGAGAGAGAGAGAGAGAGAGAGAGTGTGTGTGTGTGCGTGTGTATGTGTGTGAGTGTGTGTGTAAATGCTAATGTAACTAGTCAGCCAATAAGAGACCTAAACTTTCAATGCAGGGTGGCAATTACCTAACAAATTAATAAACACTGTCTCGCTGGTGAGATCACAAAACACTGTTGTTGTGTACATACGTATACACGTGCACAAATGTCTCTAGAATGATTTTTCTGGCTACAATACTTCATAAGAACCTTGTCTTGTAGAGCAGGCTCCACATTTTCTCAGGCCTTACCACAGAGCTTCAGGTCTGACCCGCGACCCTTTGCTGCATGTTGTCGCTTCTCTCTCCCCCTTATCAGTTTGTCTGTCTAGGGCTCAAATGACGACTAAAAGCTACTTCAAATTGTTTGTCTGTTGATATTTCATGTGCAATTTTAGCATTAGCCAGGTCAACAATCAATTTGTGTTGCCTGCAGTGGACAACACCTCTTCTGCCTGACTCTAAGGAGACTGAACGTCTGCTGCTACTCTCGTCGCGCTTGAAGTGGCGGTCTTTCATACCGAGTTGGTGAAAGTGACCGAGCTGTGTGAGCCTATGGGTGATGTTATGAACGCAAACACAAGGGCGTTAGATGTTTCGACGTGTGTTGGATGTCCTTAACAAGTATAAACCAGAACTAGTGGTTCATTTTTCCGTGGTGGATGGCGGAAAAGAGTCAACTGAGTCAAGGCACGGCGATAAGCCCCGCCCCGCTAAGGCGGGATGCCATTTGATTGCCTACAGATCGGTCCATGTTGAAAACAACGCATTTACAGATTGAGCCACACCAGGGGAGTCTCAAAAGTCTGTGTGTAAGTGTGTAGCGATTCACAAACAAATACAGTGCGATCCACAAACAAATACATAAAAATACACAAAGAAATAGACAAATCCACAAATAAATACATAAATATATTTGTTTTTCTTCTTTTACATTTATATAAATCGTAATTTATTTACATGTGCATTGGAATGTGTTTGTGAATCGTTCTGCGTGCGTTTGTAAATTAAATATATTTGTGAATTGTTCTGTGCGCATTTGTTAATCTTTGTGTGTGTGAGTCTCTCTGGGTGCATTTGCAATTATCGAGACTGATCGGACCCCCTACCGCCTGCCCATCAGGACTATCTAAGTGTGCACCCTGTGATTGAGGGAGAACCTGCTCCACCTTCTGAGACACACTCACTTTCATTCTTTCACTCCCACAGACTCGTCTTAGCCAAAGTGAACTGCTGCACGCACACGGCTCTGTCAGGGGAGTGCGTGGGATTGAACAGATGACATGTTAGGTCAAATGTCAAAACCCATCAACTGTTAGCGTTGTAATACTATTACTGTTATTACAGCTTTTAATTCTTTTCTTTATTGTATTGGCTGCATCAGTCTGAAATTGTTGAATTTATTTTGTTGTTGTTGTTGTTTTCACGGCCAACAGTGAGATTGTTTGTAACTGGATTAAGGCTAAAGGAGATGTGGACACCCTGGTGGATGGAGAATGTCAGCCAGAGTAACTTTGATGGATGTCATTTTTCATCAGCTTTGACTAAACCAATATCCCATGCTCAATGTCTCCTCTGTAGTTTATACCTTAGGCTGTATATAAACGTTGATGTTTAACCCAAAGAACACTTGATTAAGATGTTTCCATTGATTTACTGGACATGCTAAAACATTAGTGCTATTAGCAGCAAAGCCTTCCTCACAATGCAGAACACATTAAACAGTACAAGCACACATTGGTTACACAAGCAGTATTATGAGTAATACAAGTATAGCAGATTCATTTTTATTTGATCAATTTGATAAAAGTGGAAATACTTAAAATACCATTTGTTAATTTAAGATGTGTATGCTCTTGCACACAGCTAATTATAAATTGTGAGGCACAATACTGCAGTCTTGCTCCCTTATCGCTTATGTGTTTTAAAGAGTTGAGTTATTGGAGTATTACAAGAGCACTAAGGATGACGGCAGGAATTTCCCTGAGGAGAGGTGCCAAGTAAAAGTCAGCGAGGGCACATTAGACCAATCCTTGAGGTTGAAGATCTTTTAAAGGACGGAATCAAAGAAAGAAGGTGCACTTAGTTGAAGCTTTCTAAATATAATAAATATGTGTCACATTTTTCTTATCTATAAATGTGTACTTGGTCAACCAGAACCTTTATGATCAGCTTTAAAAGAAGGCAGACATGATTTACTGCTGTGAGGATGCGTTGACCATGTGTCCCCATCTTAACCCACTAAAGAGTGAAATAAATGTGCATCGCCAGTGTATTCAAATACAAAAGTATTGTGCTACTTCATAGTTGTTTGTTCTAAAGTAAACTGCTACCACTATGCAGGAGAATATGTGCACAATTATCTTCTTTGCTGTCCATGTTGGGTTGTGCTCCTCGAACTGATGTTACACACACACACACACACACACAGCAAAGTCAGCAAACGGATCTGAGAGGCCTGCGTCGAGACAGTGAGGTGAACCAGGCACACAATAAATAAATCAACAATGATTATTTCGGTAAGTGCAATGAAACCTTGGCGAGTAAAAAGACAATAATTATTAAAACACCTATTCAACAAGCATAAACATGATGTAAACATGTAGAAAAGTGGTGTTTCACTCTGCTCTGTCCGCAGTCTCTCATCCACCACCGCTATGTTTACCAATGCACAACGCACTAGCTATTTGTTTTACAATCGAGCTAAAACAAAAGCTGTCTGTGTGTAGTCAAAGTCTTTAGCTTAGTTAAGCACGTATCTTAAAATCAGGCAAAGTCTGGTTAACTTCCTGCGGGCTGTGACAAAGCCGCCGTCCCATCACTGCATACCGACAGGCAGTGAATCCCATCAGCAGAGGGGCGAGGACAGAGGAAGGAAAGAAAGACTGGTACTGACCAATGTCTGTGTTCTTCATTACTTCTCTCAGTAATATTATTCATTTTATTGACACTTGTTATTATTGAATTTAGAGAGTAACTCTTCTCTTGTAAACATTACCGTTGCTACTATACCATGTTTTGGGGGTTTTGGGTATTTAAAATAGGGTTTGTATTAATCTAGACCAATTACTACTCTGCAACATAATGTATATTAAATAAAATATGTACTAGTATGACTCTTTCGGTCCCGATTCCGATACTTTGGCTTTGGATACTGGCCGATACCGATTAACGATACAATACTTAACTAATAAGCTGTATGCCTGAAGGGGCTGAGATCATTCTCCTTGGGTACAACATCAGGTCTGACTTCAACATTGATAAAATAACTTTGTAAAACTAAATGTGACAGTAAAATACAGGACTATTTATTTACTAACGTGTTATTTATTATTATAATAATAGATTGTGCACCGACGCATTTTAATAAGAACTAGAATAAAATTGGAAATCTTTTTATTGCATCATTTAATAATCAAAACGTAGCACTAGTAGCTTTCTCTGGTATATATGTATATATATATATATATATATATATATATATATATATATATATATATATAATATTTACCAGTTTATAATGCATCTAGTATATGCAAACAAAAGAATGTGTGGACATACAGTATTTTTGATGAATGTGCAATCCTACTCTAAATTCTAATTTAACACGTATCTGATATAATCATGTAGAGAAGAGAATCATTTACTTTTAAAAGGATATCTGCCGTTATATTTATGTGTGATTTATTCATGAATACTAATAATAAAACTGGATTTTAACTTTTAAATATTAAATAATAATTAAACTACATTTTATTTTTCGAGCAGCTTTCCAACCTGATAGGCACACAAGTGTTAGCTATTATGAACTGACTGAATAATTAGCATACTTTGTTGAAGGTTCAAATGTGTCCTTTTTCCTCGGTCCCACTGCCGACGCTAGCTGTGCATTTCAACCCTCCTTTCAGCTGAGGCAGTGATCAAAATAGTAAAATTACAGTAATAACAATCAGGATGATACAATACAAATATAATATAAAAACATGTGAAAAATATAAAAATGTACTAGTCGCTGGTTACAGCAAGGTTGAATGAAAAAGACCTGTGCACGATCAGTGGTAACCTGTTCAAAGTTCCATCTAATGGAATGGATACCTTTAATAAGATTAAAGCATTTCACTCTCACATACACGGACGTTTACTGTACGTGACATGAAACTTTACATGTAAATGTACTGACTTCCCATCATGTATACAAGGCTCTGAATGTAACAGCAATGTGAAATGATTGCCAATTAAGAGCAATTATGTCACCTGCAAGAAAAGTCCTCCCAAATGCGATATAACGCTGCAGTGTAATGGAAGCGCTCAGCAAATACAACACGCCTCTAGTGACCTGCACATTATGAGGGAGAGCAGTTCAGGGGCAACTCTACGCAACAAAGTTGTTGTTTAACTGTTCAATTCTGGAGGCTACAGACACTCAAGCCTGTGGCAGGTGAATACTGGGGCTGTAGAAACTGCCTGGGAATGTGTCTCTGGGTCACATGGTCTATCTGCAGGCTGCGCTGTGGAAGAAAAACAATACAAATGCATTTGGTCTTCAACCCACTTTTTGTGTTTTAGATTGAAAGTATGTTAAATAGTCTCCAATAATTGCTTAATGAATCCATTATGCTACATTATAATTGAAACTTTCACAAACAGAGGACATATCTAGCCAATCACAATATAGAAGCATTGCAGCAGCAGTGTCTGACAGATCTGGTGCAGCATCCCAAACTAAATTCTGACGAAACTAAAACATTTTGTGTCCAATTTCCAGTGAAGATTTAGGCTTAGTAAACACACACACACACACACAAACACATGCACGCACGCACAACCACACATGCATGTGCGCACACACACACACACACACACACAAGCTCTGCTGTTGGACAAAGGGCCCATTTATGAAGCTCCAGGTAGCTTTCATCAGCTAGATCTTCAGTCTGAGCACTCCCTGGACAATACACACACACATACACACACAGTACACACACTATGTGGATACATTTTCAGTTTGAGGGCTCTCATGGTAATTATTGAAAATACACACATACACACACACACACACACACACACACACACACACAGTTGAAACAGCCCACAAGGTACAAATGCACAAAGAAAAACACACACAAGATACTTTCAAGTCCTTACACAAGTATACAAAGACAAAGCCGCACACACCTACACTAACCCCCCCCCACACACACACACACAACTTCTTGCAAAAATACCCAAAAGTATACAATTGTAGCCCAGTGTTGTCATATCAGGTGACAGGTGTGTGTGTGTGTGTGTGTGTGTGTGTGTGTGTGTGTGTGTGTGTGTGCGCGTGCGTGAAGGTTGTTGCTGGTCTACTATCCACAACACACGTGAATGTGTGCATACACACACAGTACAAACGGTGTCTTTTTTTCTTCTGTATGTACAACTCAAATTAATGCAAAGGTTATCCAATCATAATGGTGTGCGTGTAAGGACCCGCACACCCTACACATACAATAACAGAAACATTCAATTATAACACACTGAAACAAAGATTCCCATAAAAGTGTATTTCTCTTTTTTACCCTTTTATCATATTTCCTTTTGTACATTGATGGTGTTAGAATTAACTGGGTACTACACATAAAAGGGTAAAAGTAACAAGAGGATTAAACTTGTGTAGGGTGTGTGGGTGCTTACACGCACACATTATTATACATGTACAAACTAAAAAATCATTTAATAGAGTAATTAATTAAAAAAATAATAGATATAAAGCCCATTTCCAGACATCAGCCTGGGTCCGACAAATAAAAGTATAGCCACTACACCCGACAGAATAATGTGATTGTGGCGGTAAGATGACGCTTGAGTGCCACTGGGAAGCTCAAACATGCAGCACTTCAAGTCGGCTGGGACACAAAGCATCCATGCTGCATTTCTTTAGAGAAAGAAATCCAGATAACTCATATACTGTATGTACGCCATAATTTGACTACTACTTTTCGTAAAGAAGCTTATGAGATTTGTTCAGCCTAAAAGGTCCTATATTCAAAACTTCCCACAGCTACCTGGACACAGAAAAATATGCTGATCGTTCAAATCAAATTATGCAAGAACAGAGTAAGTGTAAAAATAAAACCGGGCAAGATGAGACGTGCTACCTATCCAGTTTTACTGCTGTGCAAGTTTATTTTTCTACTGTAATAAAATAATTTGAAACAGATTGCTGCTTAGAGGGCAAGGACAAAGTTTTTTACCATAACCATAATAATTTAGTTGCAAATATTAAAAGCATAAATTGGTATGTACCGTTTCAACAGAGTACATACACTTTAGCATCTTCAGTCAGTCATATGCTCTATTAAACCTCAAACTGTCACATACAATTTAAACACAACATATTGTCATCACCGTTTCTCCAGCATTAATACCAAATATGTGTTTCACCTACAATCTGCCCACCTTGGCGTGTTGAGTGTCGTGAGCGGGCCATCCACAGCGCGACAGTATCAACGTACCATTCCCTTCATTTGACCTTCCTCCTGTTTGCTTTCACTAATGAATATTCTGTATCGTTTGACTATTCTTGTCAACAGTAAAGATTGAAACTATGCTATTTCAGGTAGCATTGAATGTCCATTGCACTTCTATGGCCATGACTCCATTGCTGAGCAGAGACTGTAGTTCCGATGTGGTGAGAGACTTTCACTAAATAACAATAGCGTGAGCAGGATGTGACAGTATTGTGAAGTCTATATCATACAAACATAAACCAATATTCTATCAACTGAGTATTCAGTCGCATATCACTGAATATGTATCTCGTAGATCTCCCATAAATCTCTGCATGTATGTCCATCTTATTTTATATGAGCAGATATATACGCTACACAACACTACAGCCATTTTATCAGCTTTCTTAACCCAACTTTCACAAATAAATACCTTTTTTTTCTTTTTACCATTTTCATATCAGTGACACTCGGAGTGCCAGCAGAAAAATAATGGGGAAATGTAATATGAAGATAGATTTTAATAAAAAAAGGAAAGAAGTTTACTTTACTCAAGGTCACAGTTGTCACAGCGTCACCTCCGCTCCACTCGGCCACATTAGTGTCGTGCTGAGCAATAACGATGCTGCAATCTTCATGAAGCTCATGCAAGATTTTCCATGAAATTTAACTTCAATATTGTATATTCCAAAGCATAATAACCAAATGGGACAATGTTACTGTCAGTCAAAGAGTGCAGGAAAGGGACCGAGCACATGTGATATCTATATTAAAAACACACACAAAGAGGATAGAAGGGCAAGAGGAAATGTCAAAGACTTAGCTGGAATATGAAGTCAAAGCAGCAGATCATTTCATAAATGAAATGACAGATACTAATAGAGCGCAAATAAAAAAATTTAAAAAACTATTGCACATTTTACGTGAGGGTGTACAGTTAAGTACATTACAGGTCCGACATCACTTGACTGCCCGATCTGATCTGCTAGAAATGATAAGAGACATGGAATATATGAAGTACGAGGAGAGAGAGTGTAACCTGCCCGTTCATCCTCCACTACAGTTTGAATACTGTGTGGTTACAATATAGGCATTATCCTAACCGTACACACACACAGACCCCCCCCCCCACACACACACACACACAGACTCACGCACACACGCACGCCCACACACATGCACACGCACGCACGCACACACACACACACACACACACACACACACACACACACACAAAAACACATTCTGCTAATAAAGCCACACACGAATTGCTTCGAACAGGGTATATTCCTCAGAATGTACCACAAGCTGAATACAGAGGCTCCTCTTTGAAAACTGGGTTCTTATTTATAATCATTATCAGAACAGAGGTTAAACTGATACAACTGTAATAATCTGTCAGCGGTATTTCAAAGTATGTGCAGGGACACTTAGAGGAGGGACAGTTTAATTTCAGTGTTATTTCATTTACAAGAAATCGCCCCAATTACAGACTGCAGGAGAATGACAGCTGTAATAATAGCTTCCACTCTCACCTCTATTACAGTATCTCTTCAGCTCTAAAATTCACTCATAAAATCGAAATTGAATATCTTCACATACAGCAGTCAGGATAATAATAACGAATGGTGTTTTTAATTTAGAAAACATCTGAGAAAGCACGCACGCGGAGAAAAAAAACATACTTAAATGAGTCATATATTTCCCAGCCTAAATAACTTTATATTTCTATCTTTTGCTAAGCCCCTCTTCCTCTTATCTGCCCTTTAAATGCTCCTGCGTACACACTGAAATCACAAAGCTGTTCTCCCGTCGAGTCGGTGTCGGTCCGTGCCATTTGCGGCTAAATGTTGACTGGAAACCGCGTCATGACGGAATTCTGTAGCCCCGCACCGCATCCAACCGACTGCGTCGACAACGCCATGCTCGTCGTTCAGGAAACTCAATGAATTAACTCTGAACGGCAACGGCTCCGTGCAGAGTGAATTAAGATGGAAGACATGTGGAGTGAAGAGGCCACTCACTATTCGGCATGTAATTAAAGAAGAAGCGCTCAGTCGTTCGAAATAAATTCAACTTTTAGAACGGCGAACTCGCAGAAGGCTGTTCCGAACATCTAGTTTCAACGTTCCAAGGCGACGAACCAGTTACAAAAGTTAGCTTACAATTGTATTAAACAAGTAGCGTCGGCTTGTATTTAATGTTGCCAGGTTAAGGAGCGCTAATGATAATGCAATGCTCTTGAAACCGTCATTGTGTGGTGCGCGTCGACACGCCGAGCTGCGTGACCTGCCATGTTTTAACGGAGAATGGCGGCAAGCGGAGCTCGCTTTGCTCGCCAGATAGCGACGCTATTCAAATAAACATTGCGAATTGAGTGAGTCACTGCCCTCTTTGTTTCTCTCACGGTAGTTAGTCACGTTAGATGTTGGCGGGGCTGTCCTACCTGTACGTCCGCGTGAGGGGGAACCTCCTCTCCCAGTGTTCGACCAGGACCACCGTTGTTTTCTTCCACTTTCTTTCCAAAAAAAACAAAAAAACTTCTTCCACTTGTTCAGCTCGTCGACGTTAATCTTAGCGGTGTAATTGACCAAGGCAAAACTACATTAAAAAGCTATTTCAGAACACCATATGTATCTGCAGTCCTTTTCACTACACTTTCTAGACGAGTTATTCCAAATTAACGTTCATTTAATTCGCACAGGAGAACGTGTTTGTTCTTTGTTCTCCCGAGGAGTGAGTAATTTTAAAGTGTGTGCTATGCTTTAAAAAAAAAAGGCAACGCTTCTCGTAGCAGCCCAGAGAGGCGCGAAGACCCTCTTTCCAAGGCTGCACCGCGCGCTGGCTGTCAGAAAGCCACACACGTGAAACGAAGTGTCGGCTTTGAGGAAAGATGAAACGATTCTCCTAGCTGTCTCCGCAGCGGGAAAACTACAATTAAACTAACAGGGAGTCAGTTAAACGTGGACGAGTCTTTCGTCCGTAACGTCCTGTTCTTTGCGAAAACAAACCCCTCAGGTGGCGAAACACCTTTCCCCTTTGCTCTCTACTCTTCGCGCTGTCCCGGCCGCCTGGCGCCAGCTGCGGCTACAGTCACAACAGTCTCCGCTGCGGGAGGATGGAGCGAGAGCGCGCGCTCCGGTCAAACAAGACAACACGGTCCACTGCTACTGCTGCCCTCTGCTAGTGTGAGCCGGCGCGAGCTCATCTCCTCTCGGTAAAAGATGATGATATGCCAAGTGAGGCAGAAACGGAATGCCGGGGATCCCCTGCTGCGTCCAATCCTGACGTCTCTACCGGCGTGCGCGTGTGTGCGTGAACACATGAACGATCGGTAAGGGTTGTTGTTGTGTGTGCGTGTATGTGTGGGGGGGAGGGGGGGGGGGGTCAGCCAGCCGTGACTTTGAACTGTGTGCCCTGAATGTGACAGGTGACGGCGGAACGCGAGAGCGCACGGGGGCGTTGTAGGACACCCGGTTGATGAGGTGTTTGTTTCCGCTTTCACTTTTTTTTTCCGAGCAGCGGGGCAGTGCGACGGTATGATGCTGATGGGCGGACACTAGTTCATGTAATCGAGATTTATACAATAAATATGTAAAGGCTTTTTTTCTGATCCCGTTTTTATATTATTGTAATATGAACTCGTAACCTCAAAGCAACGACTTCCACAAGGCTTTGGCGACTTCTCATAATTATTTGATTCCCTTTTAGACATTTTGCTGGACACACTAGAAAGAAACCGAACATTGCAATGTCATCCATGAACCTCATATCCATCACGTAAGTGTGCCCCGTGTACATTGTTCCTTTTTACCCCAGGTAGCATTTAGCTTCTGAGAGCCAGGGTGAACACATGAAGTGAAACTCTGAATCACTTATTCAACCATAATGCTACCTAATTTGTCTTTATTTTTTCTCTTTCTTGTTTCGGTGTGGGAGTGTTTTATTTCTACAAAGGAAGGATATTGCTTCACTGACATTCAACTAAGAAGAGACCATGTTTAACATAAATATGACCGAGTGAGTCACATTAAATACGTAGAAATTAATAACTAACATTTGACCTCATCAATGAGGGACACATTTTGTATGGAATTATTTTTGTAATGATGATTTAAGTAAAGGAGAGTCAGGCCTAAAACAAAAAAAACATGTGGAATAATCAGCTTGTGTGTAATTTATGGTGCATTCGGTTGTTAATTTTGTGCTATAAAGGTCGAACAATAGTGTAACTCGGATATTCAATGAATGAGCAAGTATTTCTTTCTACCTGCAATCAACTTTGAGTTCCGTTTAAGATGATTGTTTGCCATAACAAAAGGCAGCATTATCAAGGGGAAAGAGAACAGCAAGGTGCAGAAAAATGCACAGTTCTAGGTGCATTGTAGATTTGTGCATGGCCACTGTAGGGCGTATGTTAGTGCAAACAAATACCAATATTAAAAGTGTGGTGCATTTTGGAGGGAGGACATTTGCATCTGGGAGACAAGACACTGGCAAGATGCAAAAGTGCTGAGCGATCGTAGCCTCCAGAAAATAAGAATTACAAATAAAGAAATTCATCATTCAAAAGATAATACTTTTTTTTATTAAAAAGATGTAGATTGTAATATTGTTTAGTACTTCATGTTTGTCTACGATAATAAAACATGTGTACCAACGTTTTAGAAAAGTTTCAACTTTTTGCATCTCCCCATAAAACATCTAGATTGAAAATGTACTGAAACGTTTCAATATGATGACAATATCATCATAATAATGTCCAACAACAGGTAACAGTACAACAACAAAATGTCACGACGAAGTAACAGTATAGTAGAACACTATGGAAATATAAAATATGTTATTTTGTAATGCAATTCAACAGCAGTCCTGTAATAAATAATGTGTAAAATATGTCTGAGTAACTCATTGAACATGTGACGTGCATCTCCTCTCTTCATGCGCTCTGAGTGCGGCTGCAGCTAATTGGTGTGCAAGTAAAAGTGCTGGAGCGAAAACAGGAGATAGACATGAAAAATATAGACGTTGTAGATGGTTTTTACAGAGTTTCTAGGCCTTTGGATTAGGTGTGTAAAGGAAAACAAATTAAATCTGTATCTTATCTGTGTTTATGAGTGGAGTTGTATGACCACTTGACAGAGTGCCCCCCAGGCTGCTCATTAGGTTCTCCAAAGTTAATGTAACATGTTTTAAATACAAATTTTGGTCATTTACACTTACCAGCTAAACCAGCAAAAAAAAAAAAATCATTCAGAAATAAATGGTTTGCACGGCGTTATTTCAATAAAATGCATATGATTGTCTATTTATTATATAAAACATTCTGTGATTGGATTATAAACAATTTATTTAAGAAATACGACATTAAGCACAATTAGCTCTATTTGAAAAATGTGTAAGGTGCTGTACTTTTGCTCAGATGTAGATAGATGTTAACAACGTTTTAAAATGTTTTGCCTTTTAATCTTTTAATTTCATTCCATATAACAAAACCACAAACACAAAATACAGTATAGAACTGAGTGAATTCAATTCAATTCAGTTTATTTGTACAGCCCATTCTCATAAATTACAAATTTGCCTCAGAGTGCTTTACAATCTGTACAGAACCTCACATTGGATCAGGAAAAACTCCCAAACAACCCTTCACGGGGAAAAAAGGGAAGAAACCTTCAGGAGAGCAACAGAGGAGGCTCCATCTCCAAGATGAACAGGTGCAGGAATACACCAACTACTAAAGTAGTAGCCCAACCACAAACTGAGCATTTCATGTGAGATGTAGTTTATGCACCTGCCATTGTATAGCATCAAATAAATGCTATTTTCAAAGGACTCAGTGTCATGGTAATATCTTGGTTTTCAAAATAAAAAAGAGGGGAGAAAAGCAATGTATGGTAACTTATGCAGAGTGACCAATGTTTGATTGGAGTCTTTGTAATTAGCTCACTTGTTTCTCTGTGTGATTTAGATGAGGATCAATAAAAACAGTACAGTGTTTGTTTGATAATATAAAAGCCTTTTGTAGTTGTACTTCTGCCAGTGGGCACTTTTTAATTCACTGCGTATACTACTTTAGACATGGCAGTTATTTTCTGAGGTTTTGGCTTATACACAACACTAAGGATCAGGAAAAACCTTTCACAGCGAGAAAAAGGAGGAAAAGAAACGTAAGGAAAAACAACAGAGGACGTCAATCAGGATGGACAGAAAAATAATTTACACAAGCTACACAATATTGTGTGTGGTTTGTGTAAATTATTTTTGTTTTATAGAGTTACATGCCGTAGTTTTAGAAATTGGGTTTCAGCAATTGTAAAAAACTCCATGGTGGGTGTGCGTGTGTGTGTGTGTGTGTGCGTGTGTGTGGGTGTGTGTATGTGTGTGTGTGTTCGGTATACATGACATCTATTACACTTCTAAAAGGTAAAAATGTCATTCAAACTTATGAAAGCTCGTAAAAAACCTGGTGACTAAGAGTATGACGTGAGTAAAAATCACTATATAACTCACTAAGCTGTTATTCTCATAACAGCATCAGACACTATTCCTGTAACTGACGGTGACATGAACACAGTTACTGTATTGAGCTGTAAACTAAATACAGTATATTAGTTCAAACCTGAGTCCTATGTAGTGTTTTGGCTGTCTAATTTCCAAGAGAGCTAACTGGTTACAGGTGTTTCACAGATGCATTCTGGGTACAAATGATTGATAATTGAGTTTGGTAGTCTTTGGCAGTGTTTAGCAAAATATATCAGCATTTCTGGCAATAAAAAGGCTATGATTCATTGGTTTAAAAAACAGTTTTCATATGAATTACAAAAAATATTTAAAAAAAAACCTGAAAAGAATATCACCTTTACTTTGAAGCTAACCCTTTCCAAATGGTAAACAGACTTGTATTTACAAAGCATCTTTCTAGTCTTCCATCCACTTTGACACTAGATGTCCACATTGATCCTTTCACACACATTCATAACCATGTGCCAACTGCTCAACGGGATCTAAACTAATGCACATCCACACACTGATGGCACTGTCATTGTGCTGTTCGGGATTCAGTCATTTGCCCAAGGACATTTTGACATGCGGACTGAAGGATTGAACCCCTGATTATAAGACGGCTTGCTCTGCCTCCGAGTCATAGTCGCCAAGATAATTAGCCAACCTTCAACTAGAAGTTGCCCTTAAGACAAAATACAACAAATGATAACCACTGAGCCACCATGCTGCCCAATTTCAGAGCCATGCTTCACTTTCAGAAAATGGGATCATAACTTCTAGTTTGCCCTGTTAGGAGAAATGATTGCAACCTCAATGGGAATATGAGCCTATGACAAAAGATAACCTCCTCTAATAAACTACCTCTAGATGGACTTGTTCATGCAATTTATTTGCCTTAACTGAATTTGAGTAGCTTGAATTGAGTTCAGAGATGTAATCTTGCCATACACACACATTCAAACTGGAATTACTTGATATAGAAACGGAAAATGTCAACAATAGTTTAAGGATGGGGTTAGAGTCCTGCATCAGACCTTTGCTTCGTCTCTCTTTCCTTAAACCGTTGTCACCTCTCTTACTTGCACTCTCTATTAGAGGAGTAAAATGCAAGAAATAAAATAAATCACATTTTGATCCATACATTGTGGCATGTTTCAGGCCACAAGAGAAAAGCCGAATGACGTTTCAAAGGATTTGTGAGTGCCGTTTACACACAGATATCACAGGTGATTGTCAGCTTCAAATCAAGTCCAGCGTCGCTTTCTAATTCTCATCCTCATCGTTGCAAGTAGCAAGCAGTTTGTTTTAATTAGTGACGTGTCAAAATAAAGGGGACAGGTAAAACAGGCCGAGGACGGTGACGACCAGTGGTTGGGATCGGACATAGGGCCTTCATAGTTATTCATATTTACTTATTTACTTACCTTTTTACTTCTTTAAGTCCATAATGACCTTTTTATTGGCATGATGTTTGTCAATCCAAGGTTCTATAAATGAAATTGACGGCCACATCAATTGTACTTCCACTGTACATATTTTGAGTAGAAATGGTCAGAACAAGATTGGACTGACGATCTACTCAAAACAGACGACAGATTTCAACATAATCATCTGACCTCTTCTCTTCTGTTTTAAAAACAACAACATATGTGCTTAAATGACTTATTTGCAACAGATAATTTGTTGTGGGCCTAAAGGTATGCTGATGTTTTATGTTTTTTATAAAAAATAATGAGGAAATGTTCAGCAACTGGCAAATGGATGGGTAAAACAGACACAGGACTGTCACTCAGTTACATGACGTAGTGCCTGTAGCTTAAATGATAACAAGCCTATCTATTTTAAGCCAACCATGGATTTCTTTTTGTAACCTGAACCAAGTTGTTTTGTGTGTGTGAACTAATCACCACTGTTTTACAATGTTAACAGCGTACAAACCGTGTGTGTCAAAAATACTAAAAGGCTAATCGGCATTCGTTAATACACGATAAGTCTGCAGTGATTTGAGATACAACATGTTGATTAACATTTATTGGAAGCCACAAGCTCCCCGTTCCACCAATAAGAGTGCTTACCAACCGCCTAACTGTATGTAGAGTCTGTATGTGAACCCTCAGATTCTGCTTTCATCGTCCTAGGCTTTGAACAGTGCAGTACTTAGAAGTAGGGCTTCATTCACTCAAACAGAATCATCCTCGGATGTTTTGAAACAATGTTGTTGTTTTTTACAGTAATTGAATTGGAAAGACAATCTAGCGCAAAGTTATTCATAGGACATAGGATTGCCTTAATCAAGGCCTGGATACAGCACTTTGGTGAAGTTCACTTTATTGGATTGGCTTGATTGAAGTTTGATGCAAAATTGCTCCACATTGAAAACTAGCTCGTCTTGAGCGTGTCGAATTCTGTAAAATACATGACAACTATTTTGTCTGAATTATACTGTGTCAGCAGTTTCAAATAGTGTGTGTGTGTGTGCGTGGTGTGTGTGTGTGGTGTGTGTGGTTTGTGTGTGTGTGCAAGATTGCACGTCTCTATCTGCATAAAATAGTGTGTTGTGTTGTTCAAGCTTGCCCACTTGCTTGGCTGTGCCTGTTGCTACACAGCAGGCTACCCAGTGTGTGTTTTTTTATACACACATCAAAAAGACGTGCATGCATTTAAATGCTTTCACTAACTGGGAAGCATTGCTGTCTGACTTGATGTTACCGTGCACATTATAGTCTGAAATGTGTGTTTAATCTGTGTCATTGTTTTGTTTTTGATTCGTGGGTCTTATTTTCTCATTTATAAGACTGTGCAGGGTTAAAGACAATCTGAATGTTCTCATAGAGAGAAAGACACATTTCAAGAAAATGCAGTTGTTTTTCTCTTCCCACAATTCAGTGTTGTGGAAAATCATGTGTATTTAGATAACAAATTACATTTATTTATCACGCTTCATTTTCAATGAAAATGTTTGCATCCATTCATCCATCCATCTTGTCAGGGTTGCCACTGATCATTGGTAATTAACATAGCCTCCTGAGTGTATTATCAAATTAGGGGAAGATTATCACTTGTCAGTGCAAGCAAACTCTAGCAAAATAACCTTCATACAAGTTATTTACTGTTCAACATTACGGTTTTACACTTCTATTGAAATGTTATGATATATATTTATTATACAATACATATTTATGTATTGTTTGCCTTGGTGTTGTTGGTGGCAGTTGTATGGCTTATTAAAACTAATGAACACATGTTATTCCATCCTGATATTCATCTTTGGCCTACATCATTTCTGACATCAATTCCTTCTCCAAGCTCTGGACTGGGCCGGGTCCAACAGAGGAAGTGGGTTCAAGGCTGGAGCTCTGCTGCTAGACCCTTTTCAAACATTTACTTAATTAAATATAGGTTTAATTGGAATCCACTACTTTTCTACTGATGAAGATAAAGGTGGGGGGACACGAGTGACTGTCACCATGGTTACTCCTCTGCTCCAGAGAACTCTGATACATCATATTTCTGTCACTATAGAAACAATATATTAATCAATAAAGTTGTGATCCACTAAGCTTCCTCCTCTTTTGCTCTCCTGAAGTTTATTCCCGTTATTTCCCTGTTAAAGTTATTCATATATTCTTTGGGCTAATCCGATGTGAGGTCCTGGGACAAAGGATGTTGTATGTGTATGGATTGTAAATCTCTCTGAGGATAATTTATGGTTTTAGGCTACACAAAGTAAATGTAATTGAAATTAATTGCTCATAGTTATGGCTTACTAGTACAAATAAGACTGCTGGTTTGACTGATTATAATAAATGATGGATCATCGAGGTCTGGGTCGTGGAATTCCTGCTACCAGCTGCCGCTGCCCTGTTAGGACTCCGCCCACTGTTGAGACTCCGCCCACTCCTCCTCTCTGCCTCCATCTGTGGATGGTGGAGATCTCCATCGTGGAATATGCCTATTATGAACTATGCATGCACTCTGTCATATTCATTGAATGTATTTTAACTCTAAATCTGTCCTTCTGTACACATGACATCTATTGCACCTGTCCATCCTGGAGAGAGATCCCCCTCTGCCCCCCCCCTGAATGGTTATTTGGGAGTTTTACCTGATCCGATGTGAGGTTTTAGGGCAGGGACGTCTATGTGTACAGATTGTAAAGCACTCCGAGACAAATTAGTAATTTGTGAAATTGGGCTATACAAATAAATTGAATTGAATTTAATTGAATAAAGAGAAGCTATAAGAGCAAAGTAACATGTGATACAGAATGAAAATAAATTTGAGAGGCATCATTATTCGTATGAATACCTGTACAGTTTAAAGCAGTAAAAACTACAGTCACAAATAATTATAATTCATTTCACATTACGAATTGTATGCACAAAAGCTCACAATTATTATAATATTATTTTAAAAATCACAACCAATTTCTTAATAAAACAAGATAGACCCACCATGTTTCTAATGAGAGTAAACGTAATATTAACCTCCATTTGTGACAACTATTTAATATAATTTCACCTTTTTTTAAAAGAAAAGAGTCAAATCAAAAGTATTTAGATTTTGTGTTATACGTATTATCCTTTTTTCAATCTTTCTTCATGCATTATGTAGTAGTATGGAGTATGCATTCTATTTGGTACTTGGAGATAAAATATGTGTTTACCATCATAATATATATATATATATATATATATATATATATATATATATATATATATATATATATATATATATATATATATATATATATATATATATATATATATATATATATATATATATATATATATATATAAATATTCTTAATTCACAATATAACCTTTATTGTATCTATTGAAACACTAAAAGTCAACTCACATTCACTTATGCATGCACACACGTGTCCATAAAAGTGAGACACCCACTGCCACACCACAATCTGACTCACTGACACACTGACATTCCACATCTGGGGACATTTCCAAAGGAAAATCATGCAGATTTATTCCTCCTATGGGTCAAAAGAGAGATAGCCCTGGGGAGAAAAAGAGCGAAGGAAGGAAGAAGAAGGTAAGAATGAATACTAGGGAGTAAGTGATCAAAAAGGAGTGAATGAAAAGAAGCTTGGAATGAAAAACAGAGGGACAGAAAGGGGGTAAGGCTGTTGTACAGGGCTTTTGGCCTGTGAGGAGCTGTCTGTGTACAATAATACCCTGGAGACCCTTTGACACAGTCACACACACACACACACACACACACACACACACACACACACACACACACACACTCACACACACACGCACCAAACAACCAACACACACACACACACACACACACACTCATAAGCAAGGTCTGTGGTCAGGCTGTGTGCTGTGTACCATAGAGCGAAAGGACAGGTGTGTATTCAAGCGAAACCTCTCTCTGTGTCACTGTCAGTGTGTTTGTATGTGTGTGTTTGTGTGTGTGTGTGTGTGTGTGTGTGTGTGTGGTGAGTGTAGGTTTGGCTAAGGGTTATTCTCATATGTACATTACCAAGTTGCACCCAACATTGAGCGTGAGCCACCCTCTTTCACCCAAACACACACACGCACACACACACACACACACACACACACACACACACACCACCCCCCACACACACACACTCTGACATTAAGTCTTCATCGTGTACTTGTGTCTACTACGACAGTTGAACACTGAGTCTTCATTGTGTACTTGTATCTACTATGACACTTGCACACTGAGGCTTCATCGTTTACTTTTGTCTGCTATGACACTTGAACACTGAGTCTTCATCGTGTACTTGTATCTACTACGACACTTGAACACTGAGTCTTCATCGGGTACTTGTATCTACTCCCGCAAACGTTTTTGCACGAGGCCCCTGGGGGGAAGGAAGTTAAAGAAAAGCTGTGTGTGTACTTGACATCACAGGCTAAACTCCGGAAATCAACTCTGACGTCCTCACACATCTTTTGTCAAATATGGTTCACTCTCCCTCACCACTAAGTGTCCAACCCAAACCTCAGAGCCCACTCACTGTGCGATGTGTGTGTTCACCAACATCTGTGTTCTGAAGGGTGCCTTCTCAAGGGAGAAACAGTTTACGTAATGTAACATCTAAACACAGCAAAAAAGATAGATGGACCCTTTTGTTCTTTTTGTTTCTCTTTTAGGGAGAAACTTGATTGTGTGATCTTCTACATGTCTGTAAGATGACGATATATACACACACAGTGTTGGGTTCAAGCGGTTAGGTGGCTTGAAGGAATGTTCCACACATGGGAAATGGTCTTACATACAGCTATGAAAATAAGTTTGAAACCCCTTGGGGAAGTCCCTGTGTCAGGGCAGTTTCCCATGTACCTATGTACATATACACACATCATGCACAAATTCCCACTCACAGATCAGTTTACTAATGGCTACACGTTAAGTGCCAGATGAACTTGACTAGACTTGCCTTAAGGGGGGCTTAAATGTGTTTTCTTAGCCAAATATGTGTGTGTGTGTGTGTGTGGGTGGGTGTGTTGCATTTCTTTAGACACAGAGGTCATAGAGGTTTTCTTTCTGTCTGTCTTTTACCACACATACGGGTGTAATCTTCCATATCCTGTCCATTTAGATCCTGATGCATTTTTTCTCTCCATACACATTGGGGGCAACAGTCCATTCATTTCTTCAAAGCTGAATGGAGGAGAGACTTGGTGTTGGTCAACCAGTTTGTATTCTGAACTGTATTTTGAAGTTCACAGTTTTGAAATTTACTTAGCTATATTGATTATGTGTAAGGTACTTTGAGGCATGCCACATACACAGCTATTTATATTGGACACTCGCCATTGATTTCAGCTCAGGTGTATGTATCAGTTATAGGTGGATATGAAATGTATCTGTTTGCTGTGGTTAAGGATGGTGGCATGCATTTTAGAGGTAATTAATACCAACAAATACCAAAGATGCATTTTTACTTTCACATAAGCAAAATTAAAAGAAAGACAAAACCTCTTTAGAAAGTTAATCAAATTAAGAAGTTGCCCACAATAGACACAGAGAGTCCTGGGAATACTTGACTTGGAAGTGTCAATAGAAAGGTTTGGTTGGATTAAGGTGTGACTTCTGTGTAAGCTTTTATTAAAAAACAGAGTATAACACAGCTAAAATTAACCACTGGAAACTCTGGGAAATGTGCCCACTTGTGAAGTTAGATACCTTCTACTTCACTAAAGTTGCGATGTCATTTTTATTGTGAAATGTAATGGGAGGTAGGGTTGCAGGAGGAGGATCAAACTTGTCACCTCAATCATCTGACTAGAATGTAGATATTAGACAATTATACAAATGAAGGATTACCTTTAATTATTCATCTTAGTAACACATGTACATTAATAGTTAATCAAATTTTAGTTCATATCTTATTTGTTGTTGACATCCTACTTTATTATTATTAATAATGCCAGAATTTACAGAATTTTTTCTCAAGTTTGTGGACTATGAAATAAGTGTTTTGTACATTACAATTACATTGGTAAACTATTTATCAAAAGTTTATTCTTACACACACAATCACATTTTATATTATATTTTGACTACTAATGATTACTTCATGATTTAAAGAAATTGTTCGAAAATCATTACAGAAATACAGTGAATGGACACTAAATATTAATCATTGACAAAGTGTGAACTATATCTATCATACTATTAATCATAGATATTTTATAAAGTATTTGTTTACCATTTAATAAGTTATTATTATCAGTTACTACTGTAAAATAGCCATCCAGATGATGTTTTGCAATCATTACAAACAAATTAACCATACACAAAGTGTTAATAAATATCTGGTCATTCAATCCATGTAATGTTAAGAGTTGTTTTACAAATTATTTACTTAACCATCAAAGCCTTTAGGAAAAAAGACTCAACATACCCAAAATTAATCAGAAATAGCTCCTCAACCATAAGGACTACATTCATATAACGTATCTCCTTTAAATGATAAGATGCTTAAGAATACTATTGCAAGTACACTAAACGAAATGAGGGAAAACATTCAGATTTATATTCCCATCTCGTATCAAACCTAAACTTCTGAGACAATATCATCATCAAAATCTAGATCCCATAAAACCCGATGCAACTGAATGTCTTCACCTACTTTTTGACTGAAATGTAAATATTATGTTTGGACGTTTTACTGTTTACATGTTGAGTGATTACTGGGAGTTTTACTTCAAAACATTATATATTTCCTTATTATTATGTTACAAATAACAAAACATCTTCCAGAAAAAAAATTATATTAGTAAACACAATTTATATGCATCAATATTTAAATAACTGGTGAGCTCTATTGTATACAATTGGATAAATGGAGAATACAAAGGCCCACAGTGCTCTTAAGGTATCCACAGATGTGGATGGATGAGACAGCGATGTATATTTTGTTGCTGCCTGTCGCTGTCGGGTGGCTGTAACCTTAGAGAGCCCGAGAAAGGCTGAAAGCAAAAGTATAGTTTCAGGCTTAATGGCACGTTGCTCCTTCCCCATCTGTATTGCTCTCTGTTGGATTACAATCCCTGCAGAGATGTAAGTAACACAATATGCAGTTTTTTTCGAAATACTTTGACAGCAACTGCTGTGTTTTGAAGCAAGGTGCATTCAATTGCATCAAACTCGGAATTCCAAGTATTATATTGTATAATGACGAGGAAGCTATTCTGTATCTTTTGATCACAACTTGTATTTATAATGAAAAAGTTTATATCTGTACATCTTTGTATTGAGAACTAGTTTGGACAACATATGATTGGTTTATGGATTTTAAAAGCTCCAGACCTCATGTTTTCAAAACACTAAAAGATTAATATGTTCTATGTTAATTCTAACAGTCAATCTTTGTTTAGCTTTTTAACTTATAAATTCATGACAGAAATAATATTTCAGACTGTAATACATGTCTTTAAATAACTCAATGTCTTGAATGGTGGGAGAGGGGTGAACAGTGTTTGCATGTCTCATTAATTGATTAGTAGGAGAAGTACAAAGTTCTATTGATCAGTGGGAATCGTATCAGTTTGCAGTTGTTTGGATTAGTGTTCATGTACTGTATCTGAGAGGTAATCCATTGTCTGTAGGAAAGGTTCACATAGGTGGAATTGAGATATTAAATTGCACCTCTGGATGAGCTCATTTGTTAAACAGGAAACATGGTGGTTCTAACTTCGATTACAAATTTGATTTATTTTGTGTGTTTTGTAATTTTTTTGCAGACGTATTTTTCCTGATGAAATAAAAAACAAAATAGGTTTTCCTCTAGATTTTATTCACATTACATTGCATTTAACTTCCAGAAGTGGCCCTAATGTATTTTATATAATACTACAACTAAAAGGCCATTGAGCCTCAATATGTTATTTTTTTTTAATGTTCTCAGGATCCTAGTATAGGTGCTATTAATACAATGGTCAAAAGTTTAAAAACTCTACGTCTGGTTAGCATGGACAGTTCAGAATGTCAAGGCATCACCGCAATCAGGAGGATTCAACCTCTGAAGGCAATGAACATCCACAGAAAATGCAATACAAGCACTGCAATTTGATCACTGCTTAACCAGAGGGAGGTCCAAATTAAGGGGGTTCATAATCTGGTGAACATGAATATGATAATATGTGTAATGAAAATCCGATTTGGATGATTCTTTCTGTGCAAATTTGAGTTCTAAAAAATGTCCATAAGAACGCACTAAACAGAAGTCCTCAGTTGAAACATTCATACATATTCTTCCTAAATTTGATTATGCTTTCACATGTGCTTGATCAAATGTTCCCTTGCATCTTGCTGTGCCCAAGGTTTTGCTTCCAGTAGGGAGAAAGAGGGCAAAATAATTGTGAATTTAGGATTCAACAAAAGAAAGAAATCACAGCCAGTTAAATTACAAGGTCCATGAAGTATCTTATAGCAAACACAGCAAAGGAGCCATATTTCTATTTAGACGGTGGCTTTGGGACAAAGGATGGAAGGGCAAGAGAATGAAACAGTGTGGAGGGAAAAAAATGAATCGTTGGTAAACACCATTTACATGAAATATGGCCAATATCCAGCAGTCAGGTTTTGCCTTTCAGGGCAGAGTGTGTGTGTCTGGGGAGAAAACTATCCAAGCTTGGGGATCCACACTAAGTCCTGCTGACTGGGCACTTTTACATGGAAAATAAAAGAGGATGGGTGGGAGACCGTAAGATTGAGCCATTTACACACACACGCACACACTTACACACACACACACACACACACACACACACACACACACACACACACACACGCACACAAAGATGCACGTATACTGTATGCACTTATGTCCACATACACACGCGGCTTATTGTTCTCCAAGGCAGTTCATCTCCTCCATCACCAGCTTTATGTTGTCAGGTGCACTAGTTTCTTTCATCATTATGG
This sequence comes from Liparis tanakae, assembly GCA_036178185.1. Lineage (NCBI taxonomy): Eukaryota > Metazoa > Chordata > Actinopteri > Perciformes > Liparidae > Liparis > Liparis tanakae. Next base: position 9,933,948 of record CM070110.1, read on the forward strand.
CAGTTATACTGTTTCTCCACATGCTGCTGCTCCATCAATATCTATAAAACTCTCTGTTATTACAGAAAAGTTGTCTCCAACTCTGCCCATATAGAAGCCAGAAAATACATGGTAATTTTGGATTACTAATGTCAGTGAACACACTGCATTATTCAGGGGGAAATCAACACAGAGACAACATATTCATTTAAAAGATCATTGCCTTTGCAGTTGCAATTGCATACAATAATCACAATATGTGTACAGGGCTCCACATTTTGCATTAATTTCTCCTCAGTTCTGGATAGTAAACTCTTCCAACCTTAACAGCATGCAAAAAGCTTTAAAAGCAGTTGTATTATAAAGTCGTCTTCAAACTGACTGTTAATATGGCCCTATGTATACCTGGAGTACTGAAATTAAGATGCAATTTGACAAAAAAACATGTATATTTACAATCCTTTTTGATTGCTACTACTTCACTTTGCAGTCGAGATTTGGTGACTTTTGTTAATTTCTGATCAAATATATTTATATTTATACATTTATAAAATAGCAGTGAGACTAGTGGTGGTTTGTGTGGTGGTTTATCCTGCTCTGATGGGGATTTTGTCGATCTTTGACCTTACAAACGTTCTCACTGAGTGACAAGTGACATGGTTGTATTTGTCCAAGCTATCTTTACTTGACCTCTGTGTCCAGGTTCACCCTCAGAGAAATCCTCCAGAATGATGGCTTACTGATTCATATAGTTTTGTACTGTATGATAGCATTTATTTTTCAGAATTGACGTATGGGGATTCATACAACTGTAAACTAAAGTATAATGATTCAAAATGATGCACGCAAACAAAGAAATGGGCAAATGAGAAACCATTTGCAGAGTGGAGCAATGTTTCGATTGCCACAACTAAACTTTTTAGACATCTTAAAGTTCAAAGATTACACTCTTCTTTCTTATATTATTTTAAGAAGTTCAAGATTATATGAAAGGGACTTTTAGATTGCATTCATTAACATTTTGTTTCCATTCACAGCATTCATTTTGGCTTTAAAGCTGCAACTGTAATCTTGGAGAAAATATTTTCCTCAAAATTATATTGAGAATGTTGTTTTACAGGAAAGTCAGTTTTAGGTCACAGGGTTATAACATGAGATATGCAGTGAAAACTTAACAAGAATAAATACTTCCAGCCTATCCCATATATAAAATGTTCCAGTAAAACCAACTGTTCGACAAACAATTTAAAGTACCCAGCAAATTAATTTCATACGTGTAAGTATATCATAAGTTTTGAATATGTTCTCCCACGACATTCAATCCGCTATATCTATGTTGCAATATAGTTATGTGTTGGATTGCAGAGTACACATTGCTTCTTGCGTACTGTGCTGCGAACGGATCGGGCCCCATCTACTTCCAGAATATGGTCAAGCCGTACACCTCAGGGCGTTCACTCCGCTCGGTAACAACCAATCGGCAGAAAGTCTCTACGTCTTCTGCGCAGTGGCACTCAAATGGCACTTATTTACTTGTTATTCTTTGTAGTTTGGCTTTCTTGAAGAAATGCTACTTTTTTTATTCTTGTTGTTCCGCGTTTGTACTCATGGTAAGTCACTTTGGATAAAAGTGTCAGCTAAATTACATGTAATGTAATGTAATACACATGTAAATACAAAACACATCAATTCATATCATTTGATGCATTGCAACAGTTTATGAGCATGATGGCATTAGCTCCACCGTGACCACCTACAACATGTAAGTGACACATGGTATAAGGTCTTTACATTGTTTTTTAGGAAAATCCTGATTGAATTGATGGTCTGCTAGCACATAGGGTCCAGCTCCAGTCTTCAAATGTAATATTGTATGATTCAAAATGTATTTATAAACTATAATTATGTTCAGATGCCCCATCATTATCACTACATCTCGTCGGTGTTTTTCTGTCTCAGCTGTCAGTCATAGTTCAAACAAGAAAACACAAGGATCAATACACCACAAAGCCTTTTCTAGAGGTGCTAACATGTCTCCCAGCGACACTGACACAACACGGAGGAAGCTGCGGCATTATGGCGATTACTCCGACTAAAAGTTGCTGAGTGATGAACACAGATTTCCACAAATCCCCAGCTTCTCTTTTGCGAACTGCAATTACACTCAACAACATGTCAAAATGTGTCAGCATGTGTTGCTCTTTGGCACACCCTCTTCTTCCTCTAGGGTTGTGCATTAACCATTTGCTCCTCACGTTCTTCAGCTTTCACCGTTTTGAGATCTGACAGCTGTGTTGTGGTATTCTATAACAAGAACAAGTCAGTACATCTAATTTGGGCTTTTAGTTTTGATCATGTTTCCAGCAACAGTTCTGTCGAATCAGACTTACTTAAAAACAATTCTCCTTTTTGTATTACAAAACCCTGTCTCCTGCAAAAGGAAGTCACCAGAGTCCTAAACTGCACTCTCAATGATGTTTTGAGTGAAGCGTATCTTCTCACAGTTCTAAACAGTTGGCAACTCTTGATTTACATTGTTAATTGATACAAAACAAAAATACTACACTTATCTTTAGGCAACAACACTACCTAGTTAAGCAAGATATATGTTTTTTTTTATCAAATGATTCCAAAACTGACAAAAACACTAAGGAAAATGCAGCAAAACTACTTGGTTATGTTTAGAGAAAACAAGATTACTTGTTTATGTTTAGAAGAAAAAAAACTACTTCATTATGTTGAGAGCAGAAAACTACTTGAGTATGTTTAGGACACAAACAAACTTGGTTTTGTTTAAGAAACAAAATGACTTGTGTGGTGGGGAATGCTCCCAGACATAAAGCATAGGGCGTAGTGTTGTGAAGGCGGCCCTCAGGCTCGCTCCTCCACCAAACCATTCCCGAATCCGGGTCAGCTTATAAAAGACACCTATCGGCTTGGCCTCGCGCCTTTATGGCCTCTATCCTGTGGCTGTGGGGGCTTGTTGTGTTTTACGTGTTACAGAAGCTCCGTCATTGTCCTGCCAGCGATGAGTGACTACACCAGATGTCTCACTGACAGTGCTGTAGCTAAATTTAAAGAAGCGATTCCTTTTGCATTTGATTCAATACCCTCAATGTCTCAATGTGACAGAGGACTCCTCTGCTAACTTATTTAGAGATTGTGATTCTTCCTAATCCGATTTGATATACTGGGACAGGGATGTCGTATGTGTACAGATTGCAAAACGCTCTGAGGCAAATTTGTAATTTGTGGTTTTTGGCTATACACAATAAACTGAATTGAATTGAATATGTGAGTACCCCATATATGAGGTACCTGCTGCTATTTTTCCTCTGTTTTGATTAAATTACATTTTTCAGCCAAATGTTTTTTTGTTTTGTTTGTGTCTTGAATTTGTGGGGTATTTGTTTCATTTTTCTTTAGGTTAAGTAGAGTGCCATTCTTGGGAGGCTCGACCCCCGTGGTGAGGTTCCTACATCTCATGCATGCATGCGTACTGGGATACGAGTGTGGACTGCACCATTTCTGTTTGAGAATTGCTGTGTTGCACCTGAGGTGAGTTACCGGTAGCACTCCTCAGTGTATTGTGCCTCAACTTCAATCCCTCCATTTACCTTAGTTTATGTTGGGTGGTACATTTTAGAATAGTAGATTAGGATAAAGTTTTGGCATCTTCTGCCTTGTTAGCTTAATGTGTAATACAGAATAGATGGAGAGAAGAATTTCCCCTATAAAGGAATCAATATATTAATTAATATGAATAAGGGTCCTCGTGACGACTTCGTCGTAGACTGAGGAACCTATTGTTTTCTAGTTATTATTATTATTTTAAATCCTTCATTGGTTCCAGTCATTTTTATGTGTCCATAAATATAATGTCATCCCTTCCAGCTCCCATCCCTGCAAATGTGATTGTTTTCTTTGATTCTTTAAATAAAACCGTTGGTTCGCTTTTATGAAAAACGTCTGTCTCATCTCAGTAACAAATCTGTGTGCCTCAAGGATTCTTAGAAACTTAAGGTTGTTAGGCTTATATTTCCTGGGGCTTAATTGGTTCCCTCTCATTTCCCCCCTGAGGCCCCACCACATTCAGTTATGTCTCGGTAACAAAACTATCGTTATTTATGGGCAAAAAAATAAAGTGTATGTTTTTGACCATCACCCTAAACTCCTTTCTCTGCAGACTCTTTTTTTTTTTTTTACTGTAGAAACAATTACATTTCCATCTATGGTGTTGTATAACTCTACTTTGTGAAGTGGATCATTTTAAGAATGTATAGCCCTTTTGTCTTTGAAGTGCTTTGAAAAAGGTTATGATAAAGCACAATTTAAATAAATTGATTCAAACAGCCAATGATGCCATTAGCAAAATCCTTCCATCATTTTTACTTAAGTAGGTGTAAGAAGCCAAATAGCTGTTGTGTGACTATTCTTCCCCCGGATACAAATAGAACCTTTTAAAAGTGAATTTACCGTACTTTGAAGTCGGACCTCCCATGATGGAACTATATTATCCTATTGCAAGACAGAATTGATATTGTAAAATTCTGCAAAACTGGGTTGTGGAAATAATGAATGGTTTAATTATGGAAAAGGGAGTCTACGCAATTTGGTTAATAGGAAATGTTAATTTTCAGCAGAAACTTGAGTTTCTGTTTTGCTCATGAGTAAGTGACACTCCTGAATGCATCACATCTTCAGGTCCCCACTTAATGCCAATGCAGTTGTCTGTTGGCCATTACAAACATGTTAGCACAGCACTCTGGTCATGGTGCAACCAAAACGTTGTAGATTGTCACCCTGAGAGCGAGGGAGAGGAAAACATACCTGTTGTGCTGGGAGTCACTATGAAAAGTCTATGACCCATTTCTTGATCTTGACCCTTCATTAAAGGCCTACAGCAACAAGGACAGTGAGAGCAGGAGATCATTTACTTGAATATTTAAGTGGAATATAGAGGACTGTCCTCTGTGTGAGATATTGAATCCCAAGCCAAGCCATTTGACGGTTGCAGTATTTGAAGAATCACAGGAGGGGGCCTCTTGAAAATCCCCTACTGTGGCGGCTCTTTAAACTTTCTCAGCCTGGGACAGAAATGGAATAAATTTAGCGTCTCCCACAGACTCAATCTCATTAGAACGCTCTCTTGTTATGGCGGGACCCACTAAAAACAAGACCATGACCCACTTTTAGGGTCTCCACTTATAATATAAAGAAATATTTCAGTGTCTACTTTGACATTTAAGTATACATTTGGTACTTCACATTTTTTCTTGATCCACCATTTCAAACATGAATAGGTTGCTTTAAATATTTTTAAGAAGTATAGCAGTAAATAATACATTATTGCAACTAATAAATAATAATCAGTATGTGTTAAAATGTATCATACTCTGATCATCTGTACATATGACATCTATTGCTTCTGTCCATCCGGGTAGAGGGATCCTCCTCTGTTGCTCTCCTGAAGGTTTCTTCTCTTTTTTCCCAGTGAAAGGGTCTTTTGTCTATTTTTTGGGGAGTTTTTCCTGATCCGATGTGAGGTCAGAGGTCAGGGATGTCATGTTTGAACAGATTGTAAAGCCCTCTGAGGCAAATTTCTGACTTTGGGAGATGCACAATTAATTGGATTTAAATAATTATCATGTCATTTCTTTGTCAAAACATTTTTAAGAGCATAAAGGAATGTTGATTTGTAATGCTAAATCCTGAATTGTTATTCAGAAGGAAAACATTTATTTGGTTAAACCAGTGGAACTTTTCCCCTTTCTCCTTTGCAACTCAGAACTGTGTAAATCCCAGATAAATGTGCTTTGGTATTTAAAGGTGGCACATTGGATTTCAATGGGTTGGCAGTTAACAGTGTTTGATTTATTAACACAAACGGTAGGGATACTGCATACATATGTACAGTCCAATGCAGACAATCTGTGTCTACTGTTAGTAAACCGTTTGCATACTGTCCAAGTGGGCTGTCTGCAAATGACGGGCTACGTCTTTGCACTCACTCTACCTCCACTGTCGGTATGATCATCCAAATGTCTCTTTCTGACTGACTATACGGAAGTACAAGAGCATCCAATAGTACCAGATTGTGTGACTAAATGCATGAATGTGTGTGTGTGTGTGTGTGTGTGTTTACAGACCACTTCTGTGATCAGGTAGGAGGTGGAGGAATTCTGACGTATGACACAGGGAAGGGGACATTGAGATTGACAGGCCAGGCTGTATTGTGACGGCTCGGTCCTTGGGGTACTTTAGAAAAGGCCATGTCTCCAACACGCTGGCGTGATTTCCATAGCTAGTGGACCGGTCATAATATTTGAAACACTTTTGGGAGCAATTCTTTGATTAAAAGAACAGTTTGAGAGAGAGCAATAGACAGGATAAAGGGAAGACAGCCTCTCTGTGTGTGGTTGCACTGAGAACACAAGAAAGGAACACAGATGTTGAGGGAAAAAAGGAGCTTATCTGACCTTTTCTAGTCAATGCCAACTTCTATAAGGAAGATTCTATGAGGCCTCCAAACCATACACATGATAATAGACCTCCATTGTCGTGCTTATCCACATCTATTTGCATCAACTCTACTCAGTGGCAGATCCATTTAGAGCTTTGAGTTCAACTTCATGGCAGGTTGCGTCTTCGAAACGGAAACAAATGAACCATTCCAGACGGAACATTTGGCCTTGGATGGCTCATATAATAACAGTGTTCAAGATCTGACTCAATGTCTCTAATGTGAAGAACCTAAATATATGTTTAAAGCTTGAGTGAGAACGCTATTATTGCTAGACCTCTTGGATCTGCCTGGGTGGACCCGATCAGTTTAAACACAATGTTATTGTAAGACAGCTTCTAATTCTGTTAGCAACAGAGGCCGTGAGTGAGATATACAGACGGATGTTTAATGACGGGGGCCTGAGCTGCTCATCTGAAATGAATTTCATCCAGTGTGTAAGATTTACTATTTTACATTCTTCAGTCAAACCCAAACATTTTCAACTAACAACATAAGTCGAAGAATCATTTGCGATATTTACCATTTTGACTTAAAAGTGCCACAATATGTTAACTTTTATTATTACTTACAGAGGAAAGGGAAAAAGGAAATGAACAGAATAGCCCTGTTCACCCTGACAACAACAAAAGGCAGAGTCAAGGAGGAGATAAATGAGCCATACCTGTGAGCTCATAAAGGAGACCAGAGAGAAGAGCGAGAGTTGTGAAACGAGAAGATAAGTTTTCTTAAATTCAGTTTCTGGACACCCTAAGCTCGAAAACTAAAATAGTGAAGTATATCACAACTGGAGCAACTAGGAAAAAGAATCGTCTGAGTGTACCAACTTCGTGGACAACAAGGTAGAGGAGTGCGGATTCCGAGAGCAGACTGTTTCAGGAGAAACTTGTTCAGCAACCGGCTGTACCTGGTTGGATGATCCTGCTTGGATGCCACTGTGCACCTCCTTTGCTTGGTTGGGCCATAGAGATAAATCCTGTCACTGAACTCAACAGAACAACCTTTCATCACAATGTCAAACATTGAATTGAACTGTATTCATTTGGATTGATTGGAACTACAAATCCCTCCCTTCCAAACACACTCCCCCCTCTGACACACCATACTTAAGATTTTTCTCAAGTCATCATTCAATTTAATTACTTTAATTAAGGATATTTGATTGCCATATCTGGACTCTGTATTTGTGTATTGTGCGTAAGACCGTATCAAGTATACTCAATACACTATACACTATACATGCTGAACAAGCTGATGAAGAAGGCCATCAGCGTGCTGGGGTGTCCTCTGGATACTGTGGAGGTGGTGGTGGTGGTGGTGGTGGTGGTGGGGGGGGTACTTTTGTTTTCCCCCTGTATATTTAGTATTAGTATTTAGTTTTTAGTATTTAGTTGTGTGTTTTATATTTATTTTCATTGATGTCCTGATGTGCACCGCTGCTTTGATTTTTGAAATGTCCCCACTGTGGGACGAATAAAGGAATATCATATTATATCATATCCTACACTATATTTCATTTGACCATTTATATTGGAGAAAGACACTGCAGTAATAACTGGATGTAAATATATTTGTTTTGTGTATCTTTCCAAAAGGATGCATAGCGCTCAGTCCCACATGCAGCTTTGGGATTCTTTGGGGATTATTTTCTGGTTCGTCTTCTCCCGTCCTACAGGCAGAAACTAAAACCTGCAAAGCCCGTGGTGAAGGAGATGGAGCAAAGAGGCCAAGCTGGAGCTACAGTCCTGCTTGGCCTCCACTGATTGGAGTGTTTTTGAGGCTGCTGTGACAAACATGGATGGGCTCACTGACACTGTGACATCGTACATCAGTTTTTGTGAGGACGTATGCGTACCGAATAACAAAAATAAACCCTGGTTCACGGCAAGAATCATGCAGCTTCATCGGGCTAAAGAGGAGGCCGATAGAGGTGTGGACAGGACTCTGAACAACCAGGCCAGAAACACACTGACGAGGGAGTCCAGTCTTCAATACTAAAGAGTCATATTGTGGTTTTATGAGTCATTGGGAGCACTTACATTATTCAATCAAATAGCATGAAATTATAATAGAAGGAATGATCCAAATTCGAAACATTTGGCAATTAAAAAAATAATTTAAGAAATGTTATTCAATTCATTATTACAGTTACTTTGTCTCATTGTTGCTCTTATAACAAAGCCCTTTTGTTTTCCTTTTGGATCTATGCAGCTATATTGTGAGGACTTGCAATTGAACCAATCCCCACACTTTCACTTACCAAAAGTGCTCTCAAGCTCTCAGACAAATGACAGGAAACAGCTATTTCCACACAGATCATTCCAATTTCCCTGCAATACACATTAGTATACACATAGTGTAAGCACTCGTCATCAAGCAATTCACCATAACACTTCCTTCTGACTTTTGGCTTCTGTCCTAAAATTGACATCCTTTTGCATTCCTGACACAGTGTTTCATTGCGTGTCCACACTGAATTTTAACTTGAATATAATATGCACAACATATTTGGTTGCAATTCAGCATGGTTCAAACACTTTTTACAGAACTCCCGTAGTGCCATCAGTTTCATAGATGCTGTTATAAAACTTCCCCTACAGTGTGTAACAATGGATTTACAAAGGATAACTGATCAGCGGTGAGTGCAACCAATACTCAGGAATATACTCAATGGTCCTCGTTTAGCAATTTGCAAAAAGGTATTAAGTGCTATCCTGAACGTCCCTTGTTTCTGCCTCCCACTCTTTAGCACTCACCTTCACGACCACACAAATGCATTGATTTGTCTTTCTATACTTGTGAGGATATTTTTTTACATAATGAATTATTTAGTCTCCAACCTAAGTCATCACAACTAAATGCCTAACTCTAGAATAATGTGAATTAGTGAAGACCTGCCGAAATGTCCTCAGAGTGTAGAAATGTTGTTAAACTAGCAAAATATAATAATATATTAAGCACACACACACACACAAATATTCAGCTGGACAAACTTTGGTATATACGACATCCCTGTCCCAGGACCTCACAGGTTCTGGGACAGGGATGCCATATGTGTACAGATGGTAAAGTCCTCTGAGGCAAATTTGTATTTTGTGATAATGGGCTATACAAAATAAACTGAATTGAATTGAATTGAATTAGCATACAAAACTTACCGAAGAAAATGCTCTGTTGAGGTTTCCTGACATTGGTAGTTACTTATAGCTATGTGTATTGATGTCATTGGAGGAAAGCACATTTGTACAACATTAACAATAGCTCCGGTCTAGCAAGTGTCAGCGTCAGTGTGACAGCATTCACAATAACAGGGTCCCTGCAACTCACTTCGATGGTCCTTTGTAGTTTAAATAATCAAATAGTTCATGACATTATTTAGTAAACAAATTCAAAAGTTGTAACACAGTGCCAGGCAATCAATCCATTATAGTTGTGGTTATAGATCTTAGATAATACCGATTCCTTATGTTCCTTCTGTACACATGACATATATTGCACCTGTCCATCTGGGGAGAGGGATCCTCTTCTGTTGCTCTCCGGATCGTTTCTTCCTTTTATTGTCCTTGTGAAAGGTTTTTTTTCTATTTCTTTGGAGTTTTCCCTCATCCAATGTGAGGTCCTGGGACAGGGATGTCGTATGTGTACAGATTGTAAAGCCCACTGAGGCAAATTTGTAATTTGCGATAATGGGCTGTACAAAATGAACTGAATTGAATTGAAATCAGCCCACCCCAAAACCAGAAGAAAAGGAGAAAGCAAAAAGGGTTGAATTTATAGCCTTTTCACATTGACACAGGGATCTGGGTCACCTCTACCTCACCCCACTTTCCAAAACACGAAACAGATGCTGCCAGGCATTGATGAACAGGTGTTTTATCGGGGATGACAAAGTAATGCAATGACACCTCTGTGTCTACACGGCTGGCAATATTTAATATTTTTTATTATTGCTAAAAAATTTGAAGAAAAGACCAAAACAGACACATTTATTCCATCTCTCTACTTGCTGTCGCATGAAGCTCCAAGCAAAGTAAATATTTAAATTGGTCAAAAATGTTTTTCTAAAAAGCCTCAGTAATTTTCTCAAACAGCTGGTTGTTGCAGTAACTTAAATAATAAATTTGTTGTGTGTTATTTTAGGCCACACAAGTGGTGTTCCAGTGCAGTGCTTCAAATAGAGGTACGTGAAGGCACTCCAGGGGGTATCTGAGATTTGTAAAAATATATTTAAAATTACCATCCATTCAGAAATCCTTTAAAAATAATTATTTAATACATATTCAATACAATTAAAGTGTGTTGATGAACAAAATTGTCTATATTTTATAATAATTTAGAGATAGAGAGCTAATGTATATCTGATATAAGCATTGTTTGTCGAATGAACACCGGACAGACACGATGTGGCCGATATCTTTGAGTAGAAGTGTACTTTCATTTCTATTCATTATTTTGAGGGAATATTGTGGCCCAAGCCGAATTCAGAGAAGCTTTTTGGGACTTGCAGTGGACCTGTAAGCTTTATAAATACATGTGTTGATTTGAGGCATCAGAGGTTATAGCTGGTACTGTTCAGGCTGCAGGGAAGAAATCACTTGCTGAGTTTCTGAATTGGTGGAGCTTGTTGGGGCTGATTCACTGACTGGATGTAAGTAGTAAAGAAAGGTTTTAGAAAATGTCTGACGGGATGGTTGCGGTTGAGAGGGAAGTCTGGGTCAGCCTGCTGGGTCTGCTGCCTCCGCGACCTGACCCCAGATTAAGCGGATGAGAATGGATGGATGGTTCTGGTTTCATTTGATCCAGGTTTTGCACCAGGATTATTAATTGAATTGTTTGTATGAGAAAGGCATTTTGGTGTCTGACTATGAATTTGACAGTTATTTATGGAAATACTTCAAGGATTGGGCAAGCTTTTTCAAATGATGGACACATTTCTTTTACAATTTTTAGTTCCAATGTAAAAATTAAATCTAAATTTGAATCTATATGAGCAAAATCAAAAGAAAGTAGCAGAAGGTCGAAGCAAGGGTTTGACATTTACACTGCAGGGAATCCACTCAATCTCTGTCCTTCTTATAGCAATAAAGATATTATGAAAGTTGTGTCTCTTTTCCCGTTAATAATTATCTTTTAATTGCAGTTCTTTCCCTCCTTTTTCAACTTTGGCCGTTTTCTCTCTTTCACACTTTGTTAAATCTTTCCGTGACAGAAGGTCAGAGTGCACCACGTGTGATGCCGCAGCTGCGTGCGTGTGTGTGAAAAGGATAGACCTATAATTGCGCAGCTCATGCTCTCTGTGTGTGTCATTTGCCATGGTAACTAGCAGTCACATGGAATGGCATGGAGTCAGACAGAGGCTAGAACAAGAGAGCAAAGAAAGAGATGAAGGGAAATGGAGAGGTCGGAAGAACAGGTGAGACCATGACAGCTGATAAACCTGTTGTCTTGTAAGGGTCAAGTGAGTACCCTTTCTCTGATCTCCTTCTTGAAAAAAACATTGTGGAAGTGCAAGAGAGAGAGAAAAAACGATCTGCGTGAAAGAGTGTGTATACTTGTTTGAGCCTAGGTTTGTGACACAACAAGTAAAGATATACATCTTTGTGTGTGTGAGGATCTCTCTCTCTCTCTCTCTCTGGGTCAAGCGTCGTCTCTCTCAGCGAGCGGTCTTGACGCCGCGCCCCACTCCCTACCCATAATCCTTTTTTCCACAGGCGCTTCACTCTCCCGCAACTGGCCCCCATGCTGAGATGAAGTTATCACACTACGCACACTACCCTTGCACTACCAATGTGTGCAGGCTACGTTTGTGTCTTTGTGCGGTGGTGTGTATGTTCCCAAACATCCCCCATTATTTCTTGCTCTGCTCTTTCTGTACAGAGGGTCTGCAGACGGACACGCCTGTTTACTGCATAATAAGGCAGAGCGGCTACAAACACCATTCTATTCACGGACACTAATAGGAAATGAGAGCCTATGAATACTCTTGCTCTCTGCTTTTCACACACACACACACACACACACACACACACACACACACACACACACACATACACTAACACACACCACCACTCACAAAAAAGGGAGGGAAAGAAAGTTAAGAGAGTATTATTGTGAGAAGATGCACAACGAATCAAACACAATCTGAACCCACCTCGTGGACGCTTGGTGTTTTCTCCCAGTCAGGTAAGGCCGGTTAGCTAGAGGTGTAACTGTGCTTTCCTCTCCGTTTGTGTTAGCCTGTCTGCAAAAGACTGTCCAAGTTCTAAGCTGTGTTTGGTCCAGCCTGTTTGTGCTTAGTAAATCGGCCCATGGTTGGTTGTATTTCTTTCTTAATCACAATCATCTTAGAAGGCGCTAACCATAGGATGCCCTGTGATGCATGCTTTACTTTGAGCTATCTGAAGAGAATAAGGGAAGGCTGGCTGAAATTGATTGGCCAATGGCAAGCTTAGAACCAGTCTACACTAAACTGATCAATATTGCAGTTATAAATGATCCGATGTGAGGTCCTGGGACAGGGATGTCTATGTGTACAGATTGTAAAGCCCTCTGAGGCAAACTTGTAATTTGTGAGAATGAGCTATACAAAATAAACTGAATTGAATTGAATTGAATTATGATATGTACCTTTATTCGTCCCACAGTGGGGACATTTAAAAATGTATCAATTAATCCATGTAGATGAGAATGGAATATAATCAAAGATAAAATATACAGACAAAGAAAGGGGTAATGGACACAGAATGCTTCACAAGTTCAATTCTTCAGAGAATTGCCGGTAAGAAAGAAAGTAAGAAAGTTAGAAAGAAAGAAACAATGAGGAAACAAACATACCTAAGGAAACAAAGACAAGAATAGAATTTCTGAGAGGAACTCTGTGGAGATTTGCTGTGAATGCCAAATGTCACCTCTTCATCTCCAAAGCTTTGGTTTGTCCTAGTTTGGTCTGAGATGCAAAATGCAGCACTTAAAAGCTGCATCAGGCTCATTTCTACAAGAAGGAAAAATATTATTCTGAGACTGAACTAAAAAGTGGAGCTGCAACACTAAAGAGAAGCCCATCCTGACTAATTGAAATGCCACAGATCAATTCAGTTTCCTCAAACTCATTCGTTGATATGAATACTGCTGGGCATTTTCGTAACTTTAAATAAAAGCAGTCAAAACATCCTTAACATCAGCGAGTGTGTGCTCCACCCAAACACGGTTGTACTCAACAACATCACATCTTATTTGCTCTCTTGGCTCCTGGGCAACACATTTACATTTGGTGCCAGAAAAGGGTCTTACAACAAGACTTTGTGTCCCCTACTTTTTAGCTGATATGGTAATAAAGTGGTAATGCTAGATATAATTTTACGAGCCGTGGTGTCTAACAGGTTGGACTTTTGTCAAATCAAATGAAATTAAAGTGATGTAAAAAGGAGAAAAAGGGAACATATTCACTGGTTGATCGGTTGGTTGCCAGACAACTGTGTAGAAAAAAAAGCATCCACCATTTTGATCTTGAAGTACCCAGATGGGAACAGGGAATGCTGTTGTCTTTGGTTGTACAAAAACAGCACGCTGGGCTGAGATTGAAAGGAAGCTCTCATCTATTTTATCACCCAAAGCTCAACGCGTCCTTCCTTCTGACACCGCTGCGTACAATGTACTGCAGCAAATGTAAACTGGTACCCACACTGGACAATGCGTCAGATGTCTCTGATACACATACAGAAGTAGTCAAGGCCTGAAGGTCCCAAACCGGGGAGTGAATGTGATGACATCACTGGTCTTCTGGAACCTTGATGCCCTTCCACGATGCTGAATAGGACAATAAGCTGCTTCGAAAAGCCAGTTTGTCTGCTTACATTTGAAACACTCAGTGCAGGTGTTTTGACACTACTGTATGTTGCCGTTGTGTATTGAACAGTTAGCCACACATGTTACATATGTTTTGACAAATTTTAAGTATGACCTTGAGCTAACAAAGCACCTTCACAGAGGGAATGTGTCCTCCTTGACATCAGATTGGCTAAGGAGCTGCTTGCTTCATTAACTTCAGCAGTGTGGATAGCGTAAAATAAATCTGTAGATCTGTTTATTAGATGGTTTCCCCACCAAAATACAGTTTTTCAAACAAGCAAGCCGCGGAGCAGCCTCCAAATTAAATTGATACACCTGCGCTAACAGAGTAGCCTTGGAATGAAACATAAAAATGTCAAAAAAGAGGTTTGCTTCTATTATATTTTGTATTTTGTTCATTCTTCGAGCGGAGCAAGGATTTTTGCCACAGTACAAAACACAAGTCAGTATTCGTAATATTTGACATTGGCTTATACATTAAGACCCCTGTGACTCATCGCCTAACACTCATTTGAACAAATAGTAGCTCTTACATAGCCCACGCTAGCTGCGTTTTGGACAACAGAGAGAAGAAATCAGTTCAGAAAAAAGAAACCCAGGTCAGGGAAAAAGGAACACAAAGTTCTTCACACCTGAGAGTCGCTGATATAACAAAGTCTTTAGAGGTTTGGATAGCAGGTGCCAAATGTTAGCAGCTCCATCTCCACAGAGCTGCCGTTGGCCTAGTTTGTCTTGAGATGCAGCTGTATGCTCTGTCATAGCAATGGCAAATAAGCACCAGAGGGGGTTCTGACACACACAGACACACACAGACACACAGAGACACACACAACCCCCCCCCCACACACACACACAAACACAAACATATATATATATATATACATCCCTTCAACACAACTGCTACACACACCTACGATAGACCTGTTTTCACACAAGCTTTTCTAGCTACACAAGGACATTAAATTCCAAGCAAAAAATGGGAATATGTGCAAGCATGTACAGAAACACACACACAAAGTATGCACAGTGTGATGCCGTACCCGGAGTGAGGAGTGAAAAAATAGGACAGCATGGCCACAAACCACCCTAGGTTATTGGTGGGAATAACTGTCAAAAAGTTATAGTCCCTCTCTTACTTTCTGTATCTCCCCTTCTCTCGCTTCTTTTCATTTTATCTAGATACCAAAAAAAATGCTTTCATCAACATATATATATATATATATATATATATATATATATATATATATATATATATATATATATATATATATATATATATATATATATGTATATATATATATATATTTAATAATTATATTGCATTTCTCTCCTATTCAGGTAAGTTAAAAGTTACATATAGGTTGGCTTTAAATCAAATATCTTAATTTCAATTTTTTAGTTTTAAGAAAGAAGTATACACTTTCATTGATCCCCGTGGTGAAATTCTTCTCTGCATTTGAACCATCCTTAGTTATTAAGGAGCAGTGGGCGGCAGTGAAGCGCCCGGGGAGCAACTGGGGGTTCAGTGTCTTGCTCAAGGACACTTCGACATGCAACTAGGGGAGAGCAGGGATTGAACCGGGTACCTTGGGGTTGTGGGACTCTCCTCCATGATTTAAAGCCAACCCCAGAGTCCTGTTTAGTGATAGAACTTTGAGATGTATGACCATTAATTTTCAGGACAACCTTCTAGTATATTTTAGATAGATAAGACCACATACAATATTAACACATACGTGTGATGTCAGTATTAAATGTAGCTATTAATAATTTATTGCACAGGATTGTCTAAGTCAAGAAAAACTCTATTATATGAACCCTAAATATACTACTTCTATGTGTTATCACTGTGTTTTTTTATTATTATTATGTTTCTTTCATTTTCTAGAATGCATGTGTACATTAATTGTAAGGTTTGTTGTTCTATAACATTAATAACTGCCAAATTAATGACTACATATGAACATCTAGTTGGATTAAATAATTAGCGCATTGGTGAGTCAGTGGGTCTCAACAAAATTGCTAATTATTGTTAACATGTTTTTATTGTTAATTTTTTTACATTATTGTTCCACAACTATAAAGGGCACACTGATTACATTCAAATTACAAACTATTAGAATTGTATTTAAATACAAACATAGTTAGTACTTTTTCTTCAAACAAACAATAACATTTGATTTCAATTCGTTTTTAATATTGGAAAGATTTGTTATTGAAATATTATCAATTAAAAAAAGGAATTGACTGGGCTCTTAATCACTAATATTTAAACATCTCAACTATTTAAAATAAATTAACTTAAAAAGTTGACTACTATGCAGTATGCATTAAGCTGGCCTTCTTCAATGGCTGGCCCCCGATTTCATCTTCCTCAGGGGGCCGGACCTCTAATCTCTCACTGTAAAGGGCAGTCTGTGACCGTCATGTCAGAGGAGTGAGAGGAGACCTTCCCCTCTGCTTCGGCTCTGCCCTGTTAACCAGGACGCCCCAGTCTGTTTAACAGAAATGACAGTCCTGTCAGCTGAAACCTAATCTAGTGAGCCGTAATCAGTTCATGTGGCTGCAGAACCCTCTGCTTTGTGATTGGGTTAGCTATCCAATCCACGTAGCTGATTGGCTGACCTGCCTCTGCAAGCTGCATTACTATTGGTTCCTCACGTAGTGTGGTTTTCAAGGAAGTCATGTTGTATGAGCTCCTATTCGCAAACCTTTGTCGACATGTTTTCATCCCAAGCATGAAGGCTTTCCCATAGCAACATTTAACAGCCAATGAACATGCATATGTGCAATGACATCACTTTCTGTTTAAAACAAAGGGCTTCAATTAGGCACGGCCGTCGGAGCACCCAATAAAATGTTGACGTCTTGCGCACCACCAATTTTGCAACAGTAAATACAGCGATATCCATACTGTAGTGAAATTGATAGTTTAATACGGCATTATACAAAGCCGAATGTGTTACGAAAATGAATTCAAAGGACAGTAATGTCGTCAAAGTAAAGTGGAATGAATCAATCTGTCGTGTGTGGCATGTGGTTAGATAACGCACTGTCCATTTTATTTGCTACTATTGCTGCGTGGGAGTTTTGTGTGAACTCCACTGATGCTTGCTTTTATGCTTATCAATAAATAACTAATACAATCACAGTTGTTGTACCTTTGACTAGAGTCAGCGCTCCACTGTGTGTTTTCATTTCAGTTCGACTCATAAAGCAAAATATTCTAAAATATTCACATAGTTATGGGTAATAACAAAACTTAGAGCTAAGCAAAAGTGTAAATCTTACCGGTAAGTTATGTCCTTAGGAAGTCAGGCAGCGTGTCTTTGTCCAAGCATCAGTGTCTTATGTTGAAAAGGAATACTCTTCGCAAGCACCTACATTTGGGGGATAGAGAAAGAGAGAAAGAGATGACAAAAACTTTAAGTTGAAGGATCTGAAAACGACAGCATTTGGTCAATCATGACCCCTAAAACAATACGAGGAATACAATATGAAAAATACATTTGTGTTTATTAAAAGTGAAGAAAAAGCCAAAGCACATAAAAAATGTCCAGTGTCCTATGTTCCTTTATAATCAGTCAATCACATTCCCTGGATGCAAAAACCTGATTGAACCTAAAAACACATTGTTCTAAATAATGAAGGCCTCCACCTCTCCATCCAGTAAAACTGCTAAGAAAAATAATTTCTGTGGGAACTGAGGAGTGGAGAAGAATAAGACCAACATCTTTCCATCCACAGGTTTTGAAAGGACGAGGGGTTTAGCAAAGCGCAGATGACGTGAGGAGCAAGGCAAGGTAGGCTGAAAGCTTTGCTTTAATGTACCGTCTTCGCTCGGGCCTGCTTTGTAATGTGTATTGTGCCTCCTGCTTCATGAGCC
Organism: Liparis tanakae; assembly: GCA_036178185.1. Taxonomy (NCBI): domain Eukaryota; kingdom Metazoa; phylum Chordata; class Actinopteri; order Perciformes; family Liparidae; genus Liparis; species Liparis tanakae. The sequence goes on from CM070110.1 coordinate 9,952,184, forward strand.
ATCATGTTGCCAAGCCTTTGTAAAATGAACGGTCATGGGAAACCCAGTAGGCAGCACACGGACTCCACAGGGAAACCCAGCTCTGCTGGACCCCCCATGGACGAGCAGTGTCTCTGTGTCTGGTTCCGTTGCATGGCCGAGTGTCGTCCCTGGGCCCGTTCACGTCGGAACGGAGAGATAGGTGCTGCTTAAATAGCACACCGCTCACGATGAGCAGGTTATGGCATTACGTGACCTCTGTGTGTGTGTGTGTGTGTGTGTGTGTCATGTTGCTCCATATCACTGTCCTCTCATATCTTATTGAGCCATTCTGTGACACTACATTTGACTTCAACAGTCCTGTAGAAAACACTACTATTTGATTACATTTCTTGAGTCCACGGACAGATACATTTAGATTTATTAATTAACAGATTCATTTAAATATATTTTGATCTGACACTACGATTCTGTGTTTGCTGTAAAACATGGATGCAAGTGTTCAGAGAGTTCAAGTCCAACTGACTGGTGTCTCGGCAGCTGAATGAAACGGTCTGAAGATGAAAACGTCTCAAGTCTTTGCTTTGAACTGTGAAGACGTTCTGATGGTTATTACCATACCATGTGAAGCATCGCGGTGTCATGCTACTTGACATAGTCCTAAGACATGTTATATACTTGTCTGTGGTGAAGCTAGATCATTTTTTTTCAGTGTAATCTATCCACTTAAGGAGTTTCATAGTTTGACCCCCTACACGTCCATCCAGTGTGTCTCTGACAAATGCCATTACATGCTTTAGCCTCTCTGCAGTCAGCCATTTTGGGTCACAGCCCCCCCCCCCCACACAGTTCTGCAGCTCTTTTCTGGTATCGTGTTATTTTAAGGCTTCCACTCACTCTGCAGGTGGCCCACTGTGTCCCATCACTGAATGAAGTTCCAAGCATTGACCCCCTCCAGCCTTGAAACGTCCTCCTGTCTAACCCTATTCCATGCCATCGTGTCTTCCACTAGGCAGCCATTTTGCTCTAAATGGAGCCCCCTTGCAGTCAATGCGTGCAGGCAGCATGACAGGGAGCGGAACAGTGCGATCGCTCGCTTTTTTAATGAAGTATTGATATTAAAAATATATTTTTCTTAATCGTTTTTAACGTACGGGCACCGCGATACCTTTTTAGTATCGATACACCGTGCAACATTAGCATATGGATGTACGTAGAGGACCAGAGAAAGAGGGAGAGGATGGACAGAGACGTGATAACGCATGTGAGTTGAGGTGAGGGGATACCATCCACATACACACAGGAATGTGTGTGTTCACTGTGTTTAGAGTGTGTGTGTGTGTTGTTGAGACCACCTACAAGGACAGTGTTGGCTGGTGCTGGCTGAGGTGTTTGTGGTGTGGGCATCGACACACAGACACATGTACACACACACAGACCCCCTGCCAGTACAGAAGAAGCTGAAGCTGGCTCTGTGCTCGCTGATAAGCAACAGCAGCATGGCTCCCAGGGAAGTTGTGCTTCTCCAAAAGAAAAACAGTCTTAATTTGTGCTGTGTCTGGACCCAGAGTCTTTTACCAGCAGGGAACCGCAAATACCTGAAGACTGGGCCAAGATACGTATCTGGACCTGTACATTTATGAAGAGTCACATACAATCACCAGGGATCTGCGGGTACCATTGAACCATGTATTGTCTTGCAATGGAATGCTCCATCTTATATATTGCAATTATATTATTTCTCAATTATTTGTTCTTCTCTTTTTTGACACAACTAATGTCATGATGTGAGCGGCCATTCAAGAAATACTATATACTAATTGTAGCTTTCTGTTTGTAGACAAAAACACTCCTTCAGCCCTGCACCAGACAGCAGAAGCTACACGCCCTTAATGTCATAACCAGCAAACAGCTCAGTGTAGTAGCGTAGCACACACACAGCAGAAATTAAAAGCCAACTCCAGATTCACGTTTTATAAGGAGATTTGTCCATTTGGCATTTTACACTATATCTTTCAGCGTGTTGTTTCACATTTTCTTAGATCACATCGGTTTAGGAAAAACTCCAAAGAAAGTGATGATTAAGGGGGATTCTATTGTATGAGTCCATATAAATACAATAACCCATATGCTTAGGTGTTAGTGATCTTCTATGTGCTCCCACTAGCAAACTGCTCACACGGAAACAGGTGAAAAAGAGCACGTCCTGATTTAAACTGAGCCGGTGTATAGGAACACTTCCAATGTCACTGTGAACAGTTCCTGTGATTAACTAGAGCAGGCGGGTATCGGCGGTAACATTGTTGGTAATTGGACTGCATGAATTATTCTGGTACTCTTGCATCAATTTGACAAACATGCATTTTTTCCCCCTTGAATTAATTACTTTAACTTTCAATTCAATTAATCCCCTCATAGACTATTAACAATAGAGGGACTTCCTTTTTTTTTTTACGTCAGATCACATGAGTAAAATATAAAGCTGAAAGTGACAATTTACGATGTTGCATATTATGGAGCATCAATGAACAAATCAGACAATTTCCCTACTTATCCACGTTGATTTTGTTCAATTTATCAACATTTTTCAAAATAGTATCTATCAGTAAAGGTTTTGGCCTATTTTCTTCCCTTCATTTAGCTTTTTTGCAACAAAGATGTACTGTCCTTCTCATGACATTTTTGTTCTCAAACTAAATTAATTTGTTAGATCCTGTTTACCTTTTTAGAATATTTATGAGATTATGTGGAATAACAAATTAGCTTTTCTTCACGGCAAGGACTCTCTAAAATCTTCATGTGTTGTTGGCTTAATTTATTTTCAGTCACGATGACTGCACTCACACACCTTTGGCAAACGGTCTCTTGATGTTATTTGATGTGAAATATAATTTGAGCCCAAAATGTTACTTCTCAGTTCCTGACTAGCATGTCTATGTTTACAAGGCCTTTTCTCTTAATGAATCATTAAGATAGTGTCTTAATAAATAAAGTGAATTAGTTAAGCTGGCTCACATCTCACGGCACACCTTCAAAGAACCCGTATGCTTAGTGTACAACTCTAAACACTAGTCAAAGACATTTACCAGGTCTAGCCATCACTACTACATTGTATCACTACCTTATCCCTTCCTCTGCCCATGCGTATTCACATACAGTACATTCAACCTCTCCTTTTCAAACTGTGCATAACTCTCCTCTTACTTGTTACACATGTTGTCTGGGGCCAGTTTCGGCCTCGGATAACAAAAGTCCTGGAGACACTGAGTTGCCTTCTGCCCGGCCATTAATAGTTCTGTCCCATACTGGTCTAAACATTAAACGTTCTCCCCCACATTAATCCCTTCTACCATCCATTCATCCATCTTCAAGATACATTACTTTCTCATCTATTCACACCATTAGAATCACTTTGTTGGGTTGTGGCTCTTGCTATTGAAAAGTTAAACATTACATGTACACCACATGCCTGTGGTGTGAAGAATGTCATATTTTTCCAAGGCTGTTCTGATTGCACTTTATCACTAAAAATAATACAGAGTTAAAACATTAATTTATTAATTGATTTGTGTTTTTGAGACTCCTGCATCCGATCACAGCTCTTATGTGCTAACAAGACTCAGGACAACCACCAGGAGGACCACATAGTCATAACATACAGTTAACAAATTCAAAAAAAGAAAAATACTTTTTTTATAGAACACAGATATCTCATTATTACAGATGCACTGTTATCTGCATTTCTTTTGACTCACTTGCAAGTCACACACAATTCTCATTGTCCCTTTCAAAGCCAAACTGCAGGTGTTATGTTCATAAAACAGAGGTATGTTATGGCTTTTAACGCTCAAACACTCAAACAGCTATATTACTGCAACATTGAAATAAACAGGTGTCTAAATTAATTAAATGTCAACCCATGTTAACATGTCTCAATACGCTAAAAATAATTCTGGGTGAGTAGCACGGCCACGTAATTAACTATCATTTAAATATTGCATGGCTGGCAGCATTGTATATTATTTCACATCGTGTTTACACTACAACAAGTGCCTACTTGTCTATGTTTCAACCTATAACAGATAACAATACCAAATGTTTGATTTAATGTGTACAACATATGCAAATGCAGAAATGTAAAAGGTGGCAAACATGGCCTGCAGGAAATTACATTTGTTTACATCACAGGAAGGAAACCTTAGGCACAGTAGATTCACAGGCTTTTTTAATTTATTTGCTGGGCATAATAATAATAATGTACACTTTTTTTAATCCCACAGTGGTGAAATTCTTCTCTGCATAAGCAGCAGTGGACTGCAGTGAAGCACCGGGGAACAACTGGGGGTTCAGGGTCTTGCTCAAGGACACTTCAACTTGCAACTAGGGGAGAGCGGTGATTGAACCGGGGAATTTGTGGTTACAGGACGACCACTTTCCCCATGTATTTTTTTCTGAATCCAAATCTGCAAAGAATATGATTTTTTTTCCACAAGTTTATTGCTGATGAAAAGAATTGGTAGACGGTGTTCTATCTCTTGAGCCTATTTGAAGTACTATTCATATATTTTTTACATTTAATGTTTTCTGGAATTTATTGTCTATTTTATTTGTCTATGCTGTTTGCATCTTGGTATAGCAAAGTATGATATAAATAGGTTATGATGAGTTGAGTTTGGTAGTATATAATTAGAAATTCCATTATACAGGATTGATTGCAATGTCATATATATTCCATGGTATATGTATATGTATTCAATTCAATTCTGTATACAAGCGACATCCCTATCTCAGGACCTCGCAATTATTACATACTATTGAGAGTGAGAGAGAACCCATGGTGGAAGAGCATGTGAGACTTGAACCTGAGACCCTCATGCTGTGGGGTGCTAGCCAATACACCACCGTGCAACCTCAATTTAGGAACAGTGTTGCATTATTTTATTGTGCTATGAAAACAGCCTACTAAAGGAATACTGGTTGTTCTGTGTATGATAAGAAACACTTGCTTGTGTAAAGATATACAGTACACAGGAATGTTCCATTACTCTGGCACACTTTATGAAAAGGAAATCGGATTGGTTAGGAAGTTGGCTCTCCACAGCACATGCACAATACATAAACAGACACACACACACACACACACACACACACGCACACTGTAAACCACTTCAAATCTATTTTTGCTAAATTGCTATGTTCTTGTGTTGATGGAAATATATTATTTTAAAAAGCTGTTCTATGTGGTACGTCCATTAATACTAATTCAAGCTTCTAATTGTCTTTTCCTAAAGCAATTGTAACCTGCTTATAGTCTATATGTTGAATGGATTTGTTGTCTGAAACACTTTACACTTTTGTTTTCTCTCGCTCTTCTTGGAGGACTACAAGTCAATAATAGGGTTTAAAGAGGCATGATATCTAACAAAAAGCCCAGAACTTGAAGGAAAAATCATTTCAATAGGAAAATAGGAGAGAGAGTAGCAGATGGGTGTGAGTTTTTTCAAACGGAAAATAACATCATTGGTTTCTTGTTCAAAGAGCTGTAAAAAGAGAAGCCATTATGAAGCAGTGAAAAGTACTGCAACTGTCTAGGTCCCAGTGGATGGATAAGTGAACAAAGTTTGCTTTTGTTAAGCGGTCTCGGGACTGGTTCTTTTAAAAATCCATACCACAAATGTACTGTATAGTTTCAGTTGTATAGAAACGACAATGTTCACATGGGACACTAACAGCAGCCTCCTGGGTAAAGGTCCGGTTTCTGCGTGACCCATCCACCCAATAAAGCATACAGACTTTACACAAAGACAGTTGCTCTGACCATCTAACCATAAAGCAGATCAGTTTACATTGGAGCTAGCATATAGATGATAACGGGTGCATTGTTGCGTTGGTATTAGAGGCCAGGGACAACGACCAAGCAGAGGTATCTCATCAAGGACTTCCTTCATTGGTCTTCCTGAAAGCGCATGTTCCATTGGATTTATTTAAGTAATTAAAAATAATATATTTAACTTTAATGTCAACTGTCTAAAAAACTTCCAGTGTTCAGTCTTCTTGTGCAGCAATATCCTTTGTGCTAAAAGACTTAGTTAGTTTGAGAGTATTTCTATCCTTCTCAACCTCTATTGTAACATCAATTATCACTTCCCAACAGTCAGTGCACAATTTTATAAATGAAAGGAATGTTTTATGTACGCTGCCCTTTTATTTATTTCATACCATTTAACCTGACTGACCTTCAATTGAGCAGTTCCCGTCCCAAGTATGAAAACATTGACGCAGAGACTTCTTAAGGATGAGGACTGTCTGATAAGAATGTTTATGTACAAGAAATCAAGATGTTTCTATGAGTAGATAAGGTAGAGTTAACATATAATATCAATCAATCTATTCCCTGGCCAGGTATGAGTAGTAGATTATATTTGGAGATGTCGGTTTGGTTTGAGTTAACCGTCCTGGTTTATCAACAGTTAACCCCGATATATGTTGCGAGTATCAGTGCAATTCAAACAAACTCCTCCTTGAGTAAATGATCCTTCTCTTGGGCACACATGAGCTTGGACCGAGGAATTAGAAAAGCAAAGGGCTGGCAATTGGAACTAAACAAAAGCGGGAAGAAAAAAGAGAAGCAAGAAAGGAGGGAAAGGGAAGTACGAGGGAAAGAAAAATAAATCAGGAAAGAAAGAAAGCAGAGCAGATTGAAACAAATGGAGCAGAATGCGAGCTGGGAGTCTCTAATTCTCCCACGTCTCTGACTCACTCACACACCTGGTAGCAATTGAAAAGTAACCTTATTACTACAATAACTCTCTCTCTTTCGCTCGCTTTCATGCAAGCACACACAGTCACACAACTAGACACCCACACCCCCCCCCCCCCACACACACACACTCTCATCACACACTCACTCACACACACACACACACACACACACACACACACACACACACACACACACACACACACACACACACACACACACAAACACACACAGCCTATTAGTCAGGATAACAAGCCCTATTTATGGTCAACATCACACTTACTCCATTTCACTTTAATAGCTTGATGTGTTCAACAGCAAATTGGTCATGTCAGACACACACGCTAACACAACTGTAAGCATACGTACAGCCACATACACAATTAAAAGACACACAACCAAATTTGTGGATGCATACACACGGCTGGTTAGGGATGTTTTTTAGAAAGAATTGTGAAGTTCAGCGTTACCTAATGTGCTAAAGGTATTTTCAGATCAAAAACAAGAATGAATTGGTAAAAATATAATATTGAGAAATAAATCATAAAATACGAAATTATTACAGTTTTGTTCAATCGCTAACAAGCGCTTATCCATACTTGAGATACTTTTTCTAAACTCTTAACACAGACTCACACCTACAAAGCACAATTGGCCAAATGGATAATTTTCTTCTCAAAAGCACATTTTGTTAAATATATACTAACTCTTCATTTCAAAATAGAACACATCTTTTTCTGCAGACACTAACTTTACCAAAACACTGGAAATCTGACTCAAAATTAAATTATTCTGTCAAACAATAATTCTTGTTTTCACTTCACAAGCTCCTTCCAGTCAGTCAAAGTACACCAGGTCTCAGAACTCTGGCTACTGCTGACATTATAAAAAGTGCATAGACTTTTATGTTTAAGTTTTACAGGTATTTGCATGCAAAACATGTAATCCACAGTTTTTACACTACATGTCTTGGTTGGGAACTGTATGTCCACATGTAATGTTCACATTCAAAAGCATTCCAGTAAAAAACTAATCAGTTTTTTTTCTCCTTTACTGTTTACTACAGGAGGTACAGCATGAATACTGTTCATAGTCTGATGGAACAGAAACAGTTTTACAGTATTGCTAACAGTGAACACAATATCCAAGAAACACACAAGAGCATTCTGAACAAAAGAAACAGATAAAAGGGGGAACCATTGTTCCTTTAAAAACGTTACAGTAAATCAACATTATGTAGTTATTCATTTTTTATTGTTTACAAATAAACTATGTTTTCGGGCAACGGCTGCAATAGATGATTGAACAACATTCGGTTAGTCATGTAGGCGGTGTCTGTGTGATCAGCATCTCAACCTATCATAACCAAAATGTAAATTCTAATCCAAAACTTGCTAAAACATATTCCTCAAAAACATTCCAAACTCTGACATACCATCAGGAGATGTGGAATCAATTGTTTGTTTATTATCAGCTGAGATATATTGTTTTATAACTTATATCATTGCAGAATAGGTTTTTAGACTGCATCTAAGGTTTGGAATATTGTGTTTGCCATTGTGGGATGTTGTGTGTTAACGTTCGTAAATAATAAAAAAACAAGCCATAGTTTTGTTGGGAGGTATAGCTTGTCTGTTAAGAAAATGTAAGCATTGTGCAAATGTGTTCACTGACTGCATATTGTGTGAAAACGACATGAAATGTGTGAATGGTACGGCCACAAAACACCGACGTAGTGCTAATTGTGTTTAGAGTTTTGAAAATGTGACCCCTGATTGGACAAACGCTTGGTAGCGCCTGAACAAAACGGTAACTCCTTTTAGGAATGTCTATGTGCATGTGAGACCTTTTCAAACTAAATCGTTAAAAACAAAGTTTTCCTTTGACTTCAATTGGAAACTAGTACAATCCAGGAACAGGACTAAAGCTATTAAGTAGAAATAGAGAAGCTAATAGAAGTTGCTTTGGTTCTCAAAGAAATATTGCAAAACCTCACATCTCATCACTATGCTTTAAAATGAAAATAATTTGATAAAGGGTGCTTTACTATAGGGTGTGGCAAATCTTGGTATTTGTTGTGAATCCATTATTTGGTGGTGTAATGTTATGACAAAAAGAAGACCATTCATATGTATCTGCACATTTCCCCAGAGTAACCACTGACTTAAAAAAAAACAACCCTGAAAGAGACTTTTTGCTCAGATGGTCTTTTAACCGCATATGGTCTTGCTTTCAACTAGTGGCATGCAGCCATGCAGATAGATGTATGTGCTATGGATATTAAGCCCTGACATGTCTGAATCCAATCCTATATAGAGGACAATACAATGTTGTTTGTGATGCACAAATTATTTAGAAATACTTAACTTGTGTCTCCAGAAACAAGGCTTTGGTTACTGTGGCAACCCGTTCTCATGCGAAACTTGTCAAATACCACGGCTTGGTCAGTGGCCGCCTGCGACTGATACTGATGCACCGGGGGCCCCTTTAGTGTGCGATGCACCAGGATTGGTAAATCAAAGCGCTTTAACACTATATGTCATCACTCACCAATTCACACCCTACCATGCAAGGTGCCATCTGCCCAACATGCATACCGATTCACACAGCGTCTTGCTCAAGGACACATTTAAATGGAAAAGAGAAATCCGGGATCAAACCACCAATCTTCTGAATGAAGGACAACCGGTTCAGTCTCATCGCTCAAGTCAACCATAATCGTATAAACTCAGCACGAGCGACTGAGCCAGCAGTGGTGAGCAGAGTTGTCCTTTAATCAGCGGATCGGCGGTTTGATCCCCAGCTGCGCTACCGTGCCCATGTCGATGTGTCCTTGGGCAATACACTTAACCTCAAATTGCTCCTGTATCTGTTCCTATGGTGGAACTCCTGATGGGCAGGTGAAACCTTAGTCCCTCCCGTCAGTGTATGAATGGGTCTGAATGTTTTCATCTAGTGTTAAAGCATTTTGATTGGTCGGAAGACTAGAAAAGGGCTCATGAGGAGATTGGTCATCCCGAAACCACAAGGTACCAGGTTCGTTCCCCGCTCTCCCCATATAGTTGCATGTTGAAGTGTCCTTGGTGAAGACACTGCACCCACAGTTGCTTCCGGTGCTTCACTGCAGCCCACTGCTGCTTAATAACTAAGGATGGATCAAATGCATAGAATAATTTCCCCACTGCACGATCAACAAAGGATACAATATTATTATTAAAGCACTGTCCAAGTCCATAACAATGTATAGCTCAGCAGCAGCAGGCAGGTGTCTTCAGCAAATCAACAACAAACTGTATGCAAACTGCTCAACAACAGAACAGAGTGGAACATACAGCAGCTACAGAGCCTGATACGTCCCTCAGAAGTTGGAACAAACAGCATAGGAAGCTGGTATTGGGTCAGTGGGTAGCAGGTCAGTCTTTCAATCAGTGGGTTGTAGGTTCAACCCCTGTATACAATTCATTAACCAAGTTACACATTCTTTAATATGGATTAATAAACTGGACTATTATAAATGTACTCCCCATTTGTAAATTAAGTAATATATTCTAAGGATCAATAAGATAATTCATAAAGTGTTAGTAAATTAAAACATTTATTTAATTGTCAATTTATTAATACATATAATTATTTAAATATGCACTAATGGTTAGGGACTATACTAACATGTACTTTATATATATTTATTCAGATTTTTCAAATTCACAAAACAGGACTAAGGATACAATACAAAGGGAAAGGAGAAATAAAAGGGTAAACAAAAATAAAAAACAAACCAAAAAATAAATAAAAAATCACATGAGTACATATTCATCAAATCACAACCCTGTTTCACAAAAAATATGTTCCCCCAGAAAGAACTAAAACGTAATTTGCAATTACTTTGACCAAAACGCGTATTTCTCTCCGGATTACGTTTGTGTTTGACGTATTACAAATACGTCTCTTTGCCATTTGTTGTCTCGCTTTTCTACAATGCTGAATTGGTATCCTCTAGTCTTATTTATTCTTAATTTATTTGTTGTTTCGCCTGGTATTATGACAGCAATAAGCGTTGTAACGGATCCCTGAATATGAATTGGCATGAAGACTTACTGCTGGTGACACTCCTTTGTTTTCTTTCTTTAGGTGACAATACATTACAACTCGTAAACTATCACCACCTTATCACCACCTTAAGAGAGTTAGCCTCATATGGCTCCAATCAACTATTTAACTTTTTATAAAATATGCATCTGTCCGTGAGATCTGTACCATAAAGTTTTCATTTTAACATAAGACACATGTGCGCTTCCTTTTAAACTTTCAAAATAAAAGTCTGATTTATCTGTTAAGCGGAAGTAGATTAAATGTCTATATCGTCTATATTTATTCAAACAATACAATATAAAAGGCATACATCAAAATAAATAAGGAATTTTGACAGCATTTGTAGGGGGTAAAGCACAGTAACCTGGGCAGTATATTCATTTTGAGCATGCTTTTCCTGCCCAGCCAGGAAGCTGGTAGCATTATCCACCTATTCAAGTCTTCCCTGATGCTTGTTGTGATTGGTTTTAGATTGAGTTTAACATTTTTTTTAAGGGAGGGGCCAATTCTAATTCCAATTGGTATGTTATCTCCCTGATTGACCAGTGAAAGGGAATCCATTAGGTGGCGTAGAGCCTGCAAATAGGCATGGTCTCGGTTTTAGATACTTTAAAACCTGATATGTGCCCAAACTGTTGTACATATTAAAGTAGACAGGGGGTGGTTGTGTTTATCTCGACCAGCTATAGCAGAACATTATCCGCATAAAGAGAAATCTGTTGTACTGTAGCGTTGGTGTGGTTCTGTTCAGCTCAGCTAAGGGCATTATAGTTCAAGTTTAGCTAGGAGCTGTGCCACGGAATCCTCCGTATCGGATATTATTTGTTCTGCTTCATCCACCCTTTTCTCCACTGCTGTAACACTTGCACAGACCGAGCTGACCGTTTTAGCTGTTTGGTCGAGTTTTATATCCAGGCTGAAGCTGAGTTTCTTAAATACTTGGTCACTTATCCTCTCTACCAGGCCGTCAATCTTGTCGAGGTTGCTGGCCACTTTTTTGAATTGAATATGGCAGAACCAAAGAAACGAAAGATAGAGTGAGTGTAGAACATTTCAGACAAGGTGGGAAAAATAATATTTTTTTCCAAGAAGTCAAAGGGAAGTATGTCTGTTTGATTTGCAATGAAATCATTGCCATGCTGAAAGATTATAATGTATGAGGACACTACGAAAACCAGGCAACGTCTTACAATGGTGCCAAGAAAGAAGACACATTTTAGAAAATGGCAGCTAACCTGCTAGCTCAACAATCAGATGTTTGCTGTCCGAACTAAACACAGGAAACAGCCATACTAACCAGCTATGAGGTCACTCAACTTGCAGCGTGACACGAAAACCTTTCTCATGCCGCAACTTTAAAAAACAGCGACTCACTAAAGTTGCAGGAATAATTTCCCTAGAAAAGATACCAGAGTTCAACAACGTGAGCACGTCGACAAACACAGTTGTGCGGCGGATCGAAGACTTGTCAGCTAACTTAAAACACTGGGTGTCAGATAAGCTTCTGCTTTTAATTAGTACTCGATCTGTGTGACGAGAGCACAGACACCGCTCAGCTGTTAAGGTTTTTGCGGGGAGTTGACAATAACTTAATTAACTTAGCATTACTAGTGCTGCTTGATCTGAGGAGCCTCAAGGGCCTAACAACAGGGAAAGACATGTTTGAAGCTGTCAGATGCAATCCACACAATGACCAAAATGGGACTTAAAGCTGTGTGGAGTTTCAACCGATGGCGCTCCAGCTATGACCGGCAAGCGGAAAGGAATGGCCTCTCTTGTGCACCAAGGTGCGAGAGAGTGGAGGTGAGGCGAGTTACAATGCACTTTATTATCCACCAAGAAGCTCTGTCTGCAAAGACTGTCCAGCTTGGCAATGTGATGAACAGAGTTGTTATAACTGTTAACATAATTCAAGCACGAGGCTCCACCAGAGATCATTTTAAGCGTTCTTCTATTTGGCTTCCCTGAGATCCGAAATTAACCAGTTTTCGAAAGAGAAGGACCTCTTCAAGAACAAAGTGCCCCTCTATGGTTGTGAGACCTGGCCTTTCTAATTTATCTTACTCATCCTCTCAAAACACTGAACAAGAGCCTGCAAGGCAAAGACCAGCTTGAACCACAACTTTACGCACACATGAAGGTATTCTGTGTGAAGCTCCGTCTCTTTCTGACACAACATAACTAACTAATCCTACACACAGGATTTCTGTGTTAATAAGCCCAATTATGTAGTATATTTAAATTAAATTAAAAGTTTGTTATCATTTTATAACACATGTTAGTTGAGTTGTTAACAACCCAAATAACCTATCTGCACAACTAGTCTAAATATCCCCATCCACTTGAAAACCCATTGATGGAAACATTTAATGCAGGATGTTTTTTTCTTTAAGCATATTTACATTTGATTACTTTTGTTAACTTTAAAGGTGAGGTGATATACCTCACTTCGAGTGAGTGGCCCAGACTTTCGTAAATTGTTTTGTATGTGGCTCTCAGTGAAAAGGTTTGGAAACCCCTGATCTATGCCTTACAAAGCATTTATAAATGACATGGTAGTTACTAGTGGTTAGTTAACCGTTAAGTATTTCGTGGGACCTCATCTAAAGTAAGGACTATTGATGCCTATGGTTATGTTGTATATGGCTTCCAATGCCTCCAGATTACTCTCTAAGCCTGGTAGCAGCTGAGGTGGGACAATGAAGAGGCAACATCTGGGTCAGACTTGACATCAGCATTACATCACAATATATGTGTGTACTGAGCCCAAACAGAAACATTAAGGTTCATATTAGGTTGGAGTTGTACGTCATTTGGCTCTTGTATGGTGTTTTTGTTTAATTTTCCCTTCTTCAAATATAATGTAAACTGCTTCGCAAGCAGTAATCATTAAACCACTGTCAGGAAATAAACTTTTCTTGCAAAAATCAATTCTCTGAAACTGATTTTAGATGTTAAACTTTGTTAACATATAATGAATAAAAAACAACATTACAACTCTGTATATTGGAAATGAAATGGCTGTTCAGATTGAATCAAGAACACCTTTTTAGCTGTGTTTGAAAATAAATATAAATCTAGAGGTTTTCATATTTATATTACATGAACTGACTCTGATTAATATACTATTTCTTATCGCAGAACATAGTTTCCCTGTACCCATTCCACATTTTGTGCTGTTCATGTACAACATATTTGGATTTGCTTGGCAAATTCATTTGTGACTGTGCATGGTGAGTTATTGTAGACAACAGCACTGGTTCAGAACCAACAATGTCTCATAGCATTGTCATGGTTCTTGTCATTGTTATGGCTATATTCAGTCATTGCTACACATAATTCTATACATTTCTTAATGCTTTAACACTTACACACGAAAAACAAAACTTCATATTGTTTGTTTATAATTGTATTATCAATGATGATTTGACCCTGTCAGAAGTATGTTTTTGTGTGCTTTCTAATTTTCATTGTTTATACTACTTTATCAGAATCGGAATCAGCTTTATTGGCCATGTATATATGCACTTACATGGAATTTGACTCCGGTTTCAAGTACACTCTCATTGTAAGTATATGTAATTTACAAATAATAGGATAAATATAAATACAGAGGTTGAAGACATCAGAATAGCAACACAAATGTACGTACAATAAAAAACAAGGGGGAGTAGAACAGGATCAGCAGCTCCTGAGACAGGTTGTAACTCCTAACCAGGAAGTACAACTCTGGTGGGCCTTTTTCAGGATGGTGTTAATGTTGGAGGCCCACTTCATGTCCTGGGAGATTGTGGTTCCCAGAAACCTGTAGGTCTCCACCGCAGAGACAGTGCTATTGAGTATAGTGAGGGGGCTTAGTGTTGGGGGGCTCCTCCTGAAGTCCACTGTCATCTCCACAATGTGGGGCTTGTTCATCTCCAGGTTGGTGTGACCACACCAGAGGACCAGCTGTTCAACCTCCCGTCTGTACGCAGACTCGTCACATTTCATAATGAGACGCATGACCGAAATTTCAGGAGTTTAACAGACGGATCCCCTGAGGTGCACTCGTTGGTGTAGAGGGAGAAGAGTAGTGGGCAGAGCACACATCCCTGGGGGCCACCAGTGCTTATAGTCCGGGTGCTGGATTATATTTTTCCCAGCCTCAACTGCTCCTTCCTTTCTGACAGGAAGTTAGTGACCCACTGACAGGTGGAGGCTGGCACGCTGAGTTGGGAGAGTTTGTGCTGAAGTACCTCCGGGATGATGTTGTTGAACGCTGAGCTGAAGCCAACAAACAGGACCCTTGCATATGTCCCTGGGGAGTCGAGGTGTTGCAGCACATGTGCAGTTACATGATCAGTAGTCCAGTAGGGGCCCTGTGAGGTCCCAAATTGGTCAACACCTGTCCTTTAAAGAATTTCATAACCACAGACATCAAGGCGACAGGCCTGTATTAATTTAATCCTGTGATGGAGGATTTATTGGGGACTGGGCTGATCATGGAGCGCCTGAACCATGATGGGACTTCACACAGCTCTAGTGATCGGTTGAAGATCTGAGTGAAAATGGGAGCCAACTGGTCAGTATAGACTCTCAGGCAGGAGGGAAACACGTCGTCCGGGCCCGTAGCCTTCTCGGTCTTCTGTCTGTGAAATAACCAACGCAAATCCTCTTCACAGTTCTTCATTGTTGTTTGGGAGAGGTGAGGTGAGGAGGCACAGAGTGTAGGTCGTTGTTTGTTGTTGGGGCAGTTGGGGGGTGTGGGGGTTGAAGTGGGCTTATCAAACCTGCAATAGAAGGTATTCAGTTCGTCAGCCAGGCGGTGATTGTCCTCAGTGCGGGAGGATGGTCTCCTGTAGTTCGTGAGTACTTCCAGGCCTCTCCAAACTGACGAGGGGTCATTGGAGAAGATGTACCAGAAAATGATCAGAGAGTCCCAAAGCTGACGAGGGACTGAGCGATATGCATCCTTTAGTATAGTGTAGCAGTGGTGCAGTGTGTTTTTTTTTCCCCTGGTGTTGGACATAATGTGCTGCCTATATTTAGGCAGTTCTTTGCTGAGGTTTGCCCTGTTAAAGTCCCGAACACAATGAGCTGGGTGTTTGTGCTTGGTAGTGATCTGCTCAGTCTGGTGTTGGAGTACCTCACTCACACAGGCCTGAGGTGGGATGCAGACACTAGGCAGAATAAAAAGGAAAACTTCCACAGTAAATAGAAAGGTTTACAGTCTATTAAAAGTATTTCTAGGTGAGGGCCTTGATATAAAAGCAGATACAGCCTCCCCTCGTTTACCCGCTAGAGCCGTTACGGGGTCCGCTCGTAGGAGTGCTCACGCATGAGCCAGGTTCCGGTGAAGCAAAGGTCGGCAGATCTGCTAAAGTCTGTATAGGCTTTGTTTAGGAGTAGCATCTTATTTGCCAGAGACCGGACGTTTGCCAGGTGAATGGACGGGAGCGCAGTTTGGAATCCCCGCTGGCACAGTTTAACCAGCGCTTCTGCACGCTTTCCTCGTCGTTATCTCCTGCAGTTTTCTAGAAGAGCCGCTGCTCCTCCAACCAGTATCTCCGTAAAACTTTCCGGTTCAAGGAAAGACGGTTGAAAAGTTTGACCAGTGTATTGACGGGTGTTTAAAAGTTCCTCCCTGCTGAATGTGATCATCGAATTTTTATGTATATGATTTGTCCCTCAAGTATAGGGAAAAAGTTGACAAAGTGATTAAATGAATGGAAAGGGTTCAACTTCTGAGAAGGAAATGCATGTGACTACGATCCGATAATGAGACACCTTAGTTTTGGTCTGAACTGATATTGAATGCACTGTACAGACATAAAAGCAATGCTATGGGAAAGATACAAGTATCAAAAAAGTCAACCATGAA
The DNA here is from genome assembly GCA_036178185.1 of Liparis tanakae. Lineage (NCBI taxonomy): Eukaryota > Metazoa > Chordata > Actinopteri > Perciformes > Liparidae > Liparis > Liparis tanakae. The sequence continues at coordinate 9,968,872 of CM070110.1, forward strand.
TATCCATAAAGGCTCTGCTAGGAAGTGTGTTCTCCAAATGTTTTGGCTGTAGTACCAAAAGGTATGCCAATCTGGCTTGAAAATGTGAAGACATCTTGATTTAGAATATTTCTTGGGAGGACATCATTAAATTACATTTAGCTGACCCTTTTATCCAAAGAGATTTATAGACCGTAGACACAGCTACGGGCATAAGTGTCTATCTCAAGGACACATTGACTAGGACTAGCGGAGGCAGGACTTGAGCTGATGATCCTCTGATTGAAAGACAGACCTACTAACCACAGACCCAAAGTCACCCACACATCCTTTTAATGGAACCTTGGTACCTACAGGAATCATCACAATTGTTAAGATCATTAAGATTAATTATTGGTTCAATTTATATGTACTGCATTTGTATATATTCACATTAAAGCTCATCCTGACATCAATCTCCATTCACAAGACTGTGATGTACCATAGTGCTATAAAAACAAACTTATACAAACACACACATGGGCATGTTTTACCATTATTTTTTATAAATGTTAAGCAGTTTTCGAGTTTATATCCCTTATAACCATCTGTTCAGCACATTTAAATTGTTATTCCTCATGTTAGTCCAGCCTACTTTTATTGCATAGCTCCAGTATTTATCATTTGTTTTGTTTAAATACCAAGCCAAACATAAACAGCTATAAATCTTCTATGAAGAACACTGCACATATGTCCCAGGAGACTAAATGTTTCAGGTCTCCATAGGAAGGCTGTTCACAGTGCCTGACTGTAAATGGCAAATTCCCCTGAAACTCTTTGTCCCATTTTAACAACTATGCTCAGGTCTTGCTTTCATTTCAAGGCAGAAGGAATTTGTCATTGTTCACAAAAAGAAGAAGTGAGACACGGAAACAGCCTTCGTCCCTGCACAGGAAATTTGAGTATGTAATCACGCATACAGATATACACCTACAAACAAATCCAATATATATTCACACATGCACGGTCAGTAACCTTACAGGATATTTGAAGGTGTTTAGCCTAACCAATTTTAAAAGTGAAAAAGGACTTGTCTAGGGTGAGGTGATTGCCACTGAAGGGCTTTCCAGTGGTTACGGGGTGCTGTAGGTCGTTCAGTCTCTAATGCAGTCTGAAGAGGTCATCCAATAAAATGGCACCCTTAATCACACCTACACTAAAACATACAGCATAAGGGTGAGTATAATACTTTGCAGTTTGTCTTGACCTTCTTTTGAATGTAGAATCAAACAATACATATAACAACCAATGTTTTGCAAATGTAAAGACATACTATGTATACGTAATGAATTTTAAGCAAGAATTCCATTCATGTCTCCGTTAACAACTTAAGTGATCTACATGTCTTCTCACACCTGTTCCAATAATGTCATTTAAAAATAGATCCAACAAAATGGAAATGACAAAATGTCACACTAAAGTTGTATTTTATCGTTTAAAAAACACTTAACTTATGTCCAGTATGACTACAACAGCTTCAAGTATGTAAGCCAATTACACACTAACACTTGGCCCATCACTGCATTTGTTCAGAGGCTTTTCAATGACACACCTAACTAACTGTTTCACGTGGCTGTAGTGAGCTTCAGTCTGCAAAGGGGAGACACGCAGTTAACCATATTACATTTGCATATCTTGAGAGTAATTTGATGGCATTTCTCAAGAAACTTTGGCGCCAAAGCTTTTTTAAATGGTTGTAGAGTGTACAACACCTACACGTTAGCACCCATTAAATTTATAACCCAAATAGTGTAGAAATTACAACAGACAAGTGTGCTTTCACTCTTGCATACATACATAAGAACACTGTCTGATTCATGGATAAGCATGCACCTGCACATGCTGGCTTAGGTAATATGCTTACTTAGGTAATATATGTGGCTGCCGGAAACAGTTGAGAGCACATGCTTTGCCAATCTGGGGGACATGAAGAGGCTTTAATACTAACGCTGCCACAATATGTTGTTTTCTTTCATATTGTTTATCTCAGGTGACAATTAATCATAAATACAACATAAAAAAGTCATACAAATCTGTCCTGTTTCAAGACTGACATACATAAGGACCAGTGTCGCTCAAAGCTGCAGAACACTCCTAAAGTATCTCCTTTCCTAAGCACAGATATAGGTCATGGATCAGTGTGCAACACATTGGTTCAGAAAACAAAATACTGACAGCTACTGGACAGATCGCACAACAAAGAAAATTAGCCTGGTCAGAGATCCATGGGATTTGCTGAGGATATTCCCTGGCTCTAGAGAGTGACCCAATGCTTTTGTTGATCATGCGACTTTTCCTTTTGTATCGGAGCCACCTTGAATAAACTATCAGATATTAGGCACTTCTTTAAGCTAAATCTCGATGATAAAAAGCAAATTTAAGAAGCATTAAAAACCAAGTCAGCTCACTTCTCAAACATGTAAAAAGCTAAACTTGAAATGAAAAGAAATAATCTGAGAAAGAAATTACATTAAAGTATTTAGATATGACGATAACAAAAATGTGAGGGAACTGAAAACAAATGAAAGCTAGTCTGTAAACACATTCCATACAGTGGGCATTAAGAGTGTTCACAGCCTATGTTTGTATGTGATTGTGCAGAAGAATCCACCAAGACACATTCAGGATTTCAGGTGAGGTAATACTTTAGTTGTATGATTTATTGCTACTCTGTCCATGAGTGTGTGTTATTTTACTCCACTTTGACTTAATTCCTGTTAAAAATGCATACTTAACTATCTTTCTGGTGTCAGTTTAGAGCAAGAATATATATTTCCAAAAAAACTGCAGTGAACAGAAGACTATTTAATGTAAAAAATTAGAGTGAGAGTGAGAGAGAGCAAGAGAGAGAGAGAAAGATTGACCTTGATAAACTAGGTAAATCTTAACACATCTGCTTATAATGATCACCAATCTATCGCTCACTGTGTGTGTGTGTATAAGTGCACACACTCAAAATTGTGTTTCATTAGTTTTCTAAAGTTTGAAACATAGATGAACAGAAACACACAGACACACACAGCAATTATGGTATAGATTAGCAAAGAGCAGACTTTCTAAACATACTCATGTAAACAGAGCAGATTCAAACACACCCATACACACTCCACACACTCACACGCACACACACACACACACACACACACACACACACACACACACACACACACACACACACACACACACACACCACCAGCACCACCACCATTTCCTCTTTATGATTAGGATATAATGTAAAACAAAGAATCATGGTGTGTAAGCATGTCATTCTCACTTTGAAGTACTGGGAAGGATAATAGGGGTCATTTTAAACGTCTTCCTTTCTGCTTAACTGACCCTCCATAAGGAGATGCTGCTTTTGCATGAGGCTCTCAGTCAGAGCTTTCACAGAGTCCACATTGTCACTAAATAAGCAGACAGAAGAGCTTCAGACAAAACAATGTGTATACATTAATGTGTTCAAACAACATACTGTCTATGGTCCACACAATATGTGTTGGTGTGATGAGTGTTGATGGAGCAGATACACTGTTAGCATAGTCAAGTCATTATCAATCTGTAAACCAGCATTTAAAAAGTGTTTGGCTTTTCATCTTGCAGAGAAACATGACAAATCATAAATTCTGTCTTTCTACAAATCTGTAATAATATGTCATTATTTTGGCATTCTTTTTATCCATTTATGTCAAATATATCAAAGTTAAATCAGTTTTATTTAAATTGCCACTGTAGTAAACCAGCTAATGAGTTTATTGCTTCATACAATAAATGCTGCTTGGTGAAATTCACTCAGCACATTCAGAATATGTTATAAACCTAGACTGAGGTTTTATTTACCAACTTTTCAGGGACGTCCAATATGAACAAGGCAGCAAATGTTTGTTTTTTTCTGCCATAGGTTGATGACACATTATTAGCAAGTCGGACCCTCTACATTTTTCTAAATGGCATTCACTATGTTTGGGAGGACTCTAGAACTTGAGGACATTCAGATATGCATAACTCTTTTGTGATTCCCTTAACAGTGCTGGAATATATCCAGATACATTTACTCAAGTACTGTACCTGAGTAAAATGTTAAAGTATCTGATGTTTAATTTAACATTAACACTTCTACTCCACCACTTGCTGTCATTTATCGGGGCCGTTGGCACGATATCAGCTGCATAGACAGGTTGGTCTCCTCGATCCACTAGGCACAAGCAATGACATGGTTAGCCTATCATCTTGCTGCTGTCTCTTTAAATATGAATGTCTCTCTACCTCAGTTCATTCTTATTGCTATACGCACCCCTCCACCTTCCCATCTCAGCCAAGTCTTCATCAAATCCATCAGCTTCATCAACTCATAATTATATCAGCATCAAAAGGACCACCAGGTCTGGAATCCACAGGGGATTTATCTTTCTTCCGATCAGGGCAGAAGGCCCTCAATTACAAATCTCACTTGTAATACTTTGTCAAGACTTCATCATCACATCTATCTGTTAATAATACATGTTGTATTTTCTTTAGCTGACTAATCTCAGATGATCAGAATCAGAATAAGAACCTTTTATTTCAAGGAATTTGTTATGGCGAGTGGTGCAACAGTAGACAACGGGTGGTGCAACAGTAGACAACAATTAACAACAATCAACAACAATCAACACAGTCTGAGAATTGTAAGTGTATGTAACTTTAAAGTGACAAGTGTATTTAAAGTGAAAAGTTACATGTATTTAAAGTGTATTTAAGTGAATAATTAAGTGTTGTGAAGAATTAAGTGTTGTGCAAGGGGAGTGGCTGGAAGGAAATTGTCCTGGGGATGACAGAGTCAGTCAGTGGGAGATACAGGCTGCCAACGGGAAAAAACTATTAGTGTGGCGTCTTGGTCCAGATGGACCGCATCCTCCCGCCAGAGAGAAGGGACTCAAACAGTTTGTATCCAGGGTAAGAGCGGTCGGCTACAATCATTCTTGCTCGATTCAGGGCCAATGAAGCAAACAGGTCCTCAAGGTACATCAGTTTGCAGCCAATCACCGTCTCGGCAGAGCGAATGATGCACACTCCCATCCTCACTCCAGTTCATCGTCGAGGTCAACGCCTCCAATTTGGGGGTAGGAGGGGTTCTCTCGCAGCGCTCCTCCAAGGACAACACGGTCCACCCGTGTGCCGTCTTCTCCAATAAGTTGTCCCCAGCAGAAAGAAACTATGACGTGGGCAACCGTGAGCTGTTGGCTCACAAACTGGCACTAGAGAAGTGGGGTGGCTATGGGTCAGTGGGTAGCAGGTCCGTCCTTCAATCAGGGTGCTGGAGGTTCAATCCCCGCCAGGCACGTGCACAGATAGAGCCCTAGTGGTGCTCAAGCACCAGCCGTTTGCCCTGGATGAGTAAAGTGGCCTTTTGGCTAGAGACACATCTTTTCATTCTTCAGTATTTAAGAATAAAAGTTACTCTCTGTCATCAATTCAGCACAAATGTGATTTGATATCCAACGGGGCATTTATTTGAGTTCTTGTGAGAATTTCGCCCCGAGATGCTCCGCGGAGCTCACGAGACAACACAGTTCAGCTAAAATAAAGTTTAATTTAGAGTAAAGTAACAACACAAGTGATCCAAACTATAGTTTCTCGTCTTCTTCACTTTCAATAACACATTTTCGCTGCTTCTGAATTTCCTCTTGGCTGTTGACGACGATCAATATCGCTCATTTTGAAAATTAGTTCAGAGGGCAATACGGATCCGTATCAGACCGCCGAGGAGGGCGATAGTGGCTGGCATGAAGACCCATTAGCCAATTAGAATGCTTTTATTTTGGCAATGGGTGCCCTTTTTTGGGGTTTGAGCATCTGCCCCCCAAAATGTCTGCGCACGTGCCTTATCTCCGCCCTAGTCCATGTGTCCTTGAGCAAGACACTTAATGCTGAATCGCTCCCTGTGGCTGCGTCTACGGTATATGAATGTAACAGGATTGTTAGTTGCTTTGGATAAAAGCGTCAGCTAAAATGACATATAATAATGTAATGAAGAAGTAGGCTGTCTGGAGGGGGCTGCACAGCTATTTCTAGTATGGACAGACCACAAGAACCTGGAATATATCAGAACAGCAAAGAGGCTGAAGTCCACACAGGCCAGGTGGGCATTGATCTTTAATCGCTTTGACGTCACCTTATCTTATCGTCCAGGCTCTAGGTACATGAAACCCGATGCCCTCTCCCACCAGTTCGAGCCCGAGGAAGTCCTGCAGTGGGGACATTCCTCCAGACTCCGCTGCCACCTAGGGGTTAGGCGGACAGTCATCTTCCTCAGGCAGCGGTTCTGGTGGCCATCACTGGAGGAGGACATGTGCCGCCTGTCAGGTCTGCACCTAGAAGAAGACCTCCCGTCGGTGTCCATCGGGGCTAATACACCATCTTCCAGCGCCTCTACGGCCTTGGTCCCGCATCTCCCTGGACTTCGTCACCGGCCTGCCCATGTCCGAAGGTAACTCTGTCATTCTCACCATTGTTGACCGGTTCTCCAACATGGCTCACTTTGTTCCCTTGCCCAAGCTCCCCGCTGCCAAACAGACTACAGAGGTCATGCTCTCCCAGGTCTTTCACCTTTATGGTTTCCCACAGGATGTAGTATCTGACTGGGTTCCCCAGCTTGTGGATGGGTTCTGGATGGCGGTCTACCGACAAATGGGGGCTACCACCAGACGGAGCGTTACAACCAGGAGATGGAGACAGGGCTTTGTTGTATGGCCTCCCAGATAGCCACCTCCAATAACTAAACTGGGTGGAGTATGCCCATAACTATCTTGCTTTCTCTGCCACAGATCTTTGCCCCTTCCAGCGTGTTTATGAAATCCACGTCTGCCGAGAAGCAGGAGCGTGCTGGCACGTTTCCCTCTCTTATGGTGCTTTACTGCATGAGTAAAGGTGAGTGCACCTTAGATGAGAATGTCCAGTAATTTAGCAAAATATGTCCACTGGAGTTTTTCACCTATTTATGAGCTTATTGCTCATGGAAGAGCTCCGGAAATCCTGCAGCCGGTTAAAGTTGGTACCAATTGTTTATCATACTTTGCATGCGGAAAACAATTAAAAATAAAAACAAATACATCACATGACATGATAAGACTTATTAATAGTTGTTTTGACCCTATACCACAATACTGCAAATATATGAACAATTATGTGAAATTATGTTCAATTTAATAAACAGACACTTATAGACACAATAATTTCATTCTGTTAGTTTTAATGTTTGGAAGCATTATTTTTTTTCCACTGTAATGATATTATTATATTGGCCATGATGGCCAACATAATAATATCATCACGGTTAAAGTCCATTAACAGTCAATAAATAATAACAGCATTGAATTACAGCCCAGCCAACTAACTGAGCATTATTACAAGCTCTAGTCTAAATACACTTGAGAGGCGATGACAATGCTTTAAGATGGTTTTGTTTATGTAATTGTAGAATATTATATTCTGTACAGCTCCAACTGTGCTTGTGCTGTAGCAGCCCTGACACAGCACATGTCCCAGACCTTTCTCTGACCTTGTCTCTCCCTATACAATATTCACTAACTCCTTCCCCCCCCTCGTGTCTTCTTCCATTCCCCCCTCACTCCCATCCAACAAGTCTTTCATATTTCAGTAGGTTTAAGCAAGGATCAACTCTCTCAGGTTAAGTCGCTCTCTTTAAAGGTCTCCAAATGTGCATGTCTGCTTTGTGACAGCTGTGGGTGATGCTGATGTTCTTCCGAGTCAATGCAACACATGTAAATATTCCACTTCTGAATCTTTCAATATTTTTTTTCATCATGTTACCTAATTTTACCTATGATAAATAAAAACATTTCTAAATAATTTATCTTTGAAAGCTCATTGCTTCTGAGGAATATTCTTTTTGTTTGTTTCTTTTTACCATCTTTTTTGGGGTGGTGGTGTTTGTTAAGCCATTAAGTCGACATTCATTTATTTCATGATGTAAATTATTACCGAACTATCCTCTCCTAATTGGCCTTGCAAAAATAGGACTGATTTAGAACTGTAGATGGGATTTTAAGCCATTTTCAAGCATGAAATGCAAATCTTCATGAATTTGGAAGAAGTTTAAAATTCAAAACTAGAAGTCATGGGTTTTATCACAGAACAGTCATATCATTGAGTTAAAGCAAACAAATAAATATTTAAATATGCAGTTACCCTTTAATATTTAATCTCAATAAGATATTCCTTATGAGTCTTCGTGAAATACCGTAGCAGTATTGGTTAAGCTTCCATCAAAGTGTTGATTTTCCAAAATACACCTTTTATCTTACTAAGCTGTTTTTGAGGAAACTATATCGGAAACTATCGGAAACATGAAGGAATAATAAGATACAAGAAGTTGTTTCTTTTTACATTACATCAACATAAGCCAATTACAAACCCCAATTTAAGGAAATAGCTCAATGCAATATGCCAGGGTAATAGCCTGCTTTGTTAACATCGGAGGCAATTAAAGAGGAACATATTCACCATATGTCTACATTTTCAAACTCTGCAAATTTAAATATAAAAACTTGGCTTTGTTGTGTTTTTTCTTTTGCATGTGTGTGTGTGTGTGTGTGTGTGTGTGTGTGTGTGTGTGTGTGAAGGCCATACTTGCATTGAGATGTTGACATTTTGGTTGTTTCTATTTATGTGCTGACAACAACCTGACCTAAATCTTACTCTCTGATCGGGTCCCTGGGAGGCTTGTACAAATGCATTCTGGGAAAATAAAACCTCTCACGAGCTGACCCTGTCACACCTTTCTGTCACTCCTCAGGAAGTGCATTTGTATGTTAGTGTGTGTTTTCCTCCTTTTTTTACTTTTTCTTGTGATCAGTTTTTTCACCTCAGCCGCTTTTCAGTTGATGGAAACTAACCCCTTTCAGTGAAGTGTTGTGGTTATTATCAAAATCAGAACTTTTTATTGTCAATTATGTATTCACATACAAGGCATTTTTCATGGTGGGTGGTGCACAATTGGACAATAGCATTAAACAATCAACCAAATTATACCAGTGTATTGTACATTATGTGAGTTTTTTCCAAGGTCAGTCCTGATACTTCTGGTGAACAAGTATGGATAGCTAATACTTTGTAGTTTAATAGTTTACAAGGCAACATGTACAAGATACATATCATTTTCTTAATTGACTGTCCTTTTAATTCTGCTTTAATTCTTGTTTTTACTTTTGCTGTGCTAATTATTTCCGTTTGTGTCAGCGCAATATTTACTTTATCAGGTTATACTTCTGTGTTAAACATCAATAGTTAGTAACGTTCTTACACATCTTGCACACAAGACATATATTGCTTCTGTCCATCCGGGGAGAGTTGCTCTCCTGAAGGTTTCTTCCTTTCTCCCCGTAAAAGTTTTTTTTCAGATTTTTTTCTCCAGTTTTTCCTGATCTGGTCCTGGGACAGGGATCTCGTATGTGTAAAGATTGTAAAATAAACTGAATTGAATGACATTTTTCTAATGACAAAAGCAATATATTCTATTAACCCTTCACATGTCCATACTGCTACTCCGGCAGGCTGTCAGAGCTGTACCACAGAGCCCACATGCAGTCACTAACTGCACTCCCTGCATAATTATTTCTTTTATTATTAAAAAAGTGATTTCATAGAGAAGCAGTTTGAGGTATATATCCAGGATGGAGCTGTACTTGTAATGGTAAATGGACCTGTACTAAAGATCTTTTCTAGTCTTCTGACCACTCAAAGTTCTTTAACACTACATGACATCATTGACCCATTCATACACTGATGGAAGGGGCTAAGGTTCCACCTGTCCATCAGGAGTAACTAACATTCACACAGAGTTATAAAACGTAGGCAGCTACGGGAGACATTTGGGCTTAAGTGTCTTGCACGACATGGACTAGTGGAGCCTGGGATCGAACCACCATCTTTAAATCTGTGCAGAAGCAGGAAATGTCGCACACCATTGAAGTGAGAGCAATGCTCTGTTTATTTAAATGTGAAAATGCAATTTGTCCCCAAAATCTATGAATATATTGATAAATAATGGTAAAAGTAATCATCACTATCATTTTAGCAATAATCGTGTAGTATTAACAAATAGAGTATTTGTGAGAACCTTTCTGCAACATCACTACACAGTTGGCCTACGGACTATAGGCCACATCTCAAACCCTGGCAGAGGCTGTTCTGCTACAGTAGTTTCCCCATCATGTAGCAGCACTGACACAGCACATGTCCCAGACCTTTCTACGACCTCATCACTCCCTATCTAGTATTCACTCACTCCTTCTCCATCTCCTTCCTCCTCCTGCTCCCCTCTTTGTGTCTCTGCCTGTGTTCAACCTCCTCCCCTCCTCCCACCAGGTCTTTCATATTTCAGCAGGTTTTTAGCAAGGATCAATTCACTGAGATTAAGTTGTTCCTTTCAGAGGTCTGTGTATGCGTGTGTGTGTGTGTGTGTGTGTGTGTGTGTGTGTGTGCTCAGTAGACCAGCATGTCCCAGAGGTTAAGTCGAGTGTTTCAGAAATCAGTAGGAGAGGTGCTTTACTGCTCTATTGTCAGTGCAGCGTGTGTGTGTGTGTGTGTGTGTGTGTGTGTGTGTGTGTGTGTGTTACCCCATCAGCAAATACATTGTGAAGCATATGAAGAGAAACAGGGAACACGCTTTTTGAGGCTTTGAACATAAAGATTCGAGCCTTGGAAATGATGTTTCTTTGCGAGCAGGTACATACTTTGCTTGAGCTCTTTGGCCTGGCACCCCATGTATTTATGTCATTAAGGCAACAGCATCATTGCCGAAACAAAAGAGCCTATTTCTAAAATAAGTGAGCTAATTGTAGACGCAATGCACACAAATGTCTTGTACAAATGTCTTGTACATTTTTCAGGCTGATGATGCATCCTTCATTTGCATCATAATTTAGTTATTCAAAGTTATCATTACATAGTTATAGGCACGGCGTGCTATCATATCCTTAATAGTCTACGTACTAATTTACAAACATAACCATCATGTTTCTTTTGTGAGAAAAACAACTAAAAAAACATCAACAAACAAAATAAAAATGTATTCAGACTTGCAATACTTTAATTCAGCAAGACGTCTGTGCACCAGCACACCTCATTGCAGTATTATAAGATAGTTAGTTTGTCCAAATGCAAAATGGAACACTGCTACATTTCTTTACAAGGCCATATTGCAGTAATCGCATCTGCAAAAATAACTAAATACATTTATACGCATTCATGATTTTAAAGATTATCAAGGATCATTTGAGAAGCGCATTTATAGGTCAGGATACTAAATAAAACAATATTCAGTTTTTCTGGTTTTGATTTTTAAACTGAGACAGAAATCTCGGTTTAGTCATTAACTCAGACCTGAACTTCCAACTCAATCTCGCTCCAAACTCATCAAATACCCACAGTGGGTTAGTGGCCTTCAGTGATATTGACTTACTCCAATGTAAACCCATCTGTGTCATTATGAGACATTTTGAGTATAAAGAGTGAGATAGTCCACACATACTTTTAAGCATGAGAGTGCTGTTCGTGTTGACATTTTGTCACGTGAGTCGTTTGTTGCATTTAGAAAAATAACGTGCTTGATGTTAACTTTTTAGTTGTCTAACCCTAATGTCCCGTGATAGTTTAAGTTTATTTTGAAAAGATACTATGCAAGTCACGAGTGGAAACTGACAGGCTGTCCATGGTATTTTCAAAACATTTCTGCTTAAATTATTAATTTGCACATTGTCTCAATGCTTTTGATGTTGTATATAAATCACTTTGCCGTAATGCTAAAATGGTCCAAATAAAATAGCATTTTATTTACCTGACACTTTTATTCAAAGCAACTTAGAATCATAGACTTTAGACACAGCTACAGGAAGCAATTCAGGGTTAGGTATCTTGCTCAACGACACATCGACTAGGTCTGGGATCCAACCACCAATCCTCCGAATAAAAGACAGACCTGCAGACATTGACCCAGAGTGGCCTTTAATAGACTCAGAAAATTAGCACTTTATGCATTAATACCATTTCCTTTTTTTAGAATTATTTGTTGCAGGGTTGAACGATTAATCAACAATCTAAAAACGGTTGTAATCCTCCATCCAGATCCACCCCTTTACTCTTCTTCTCTCATTACCTATCCACCACTCCATCTCCTTGTCTTTTGTCCCACTTTTACCCAGTTATTCTCGCTCCTTTCCCATTCCCTGTCTGAGTTATCAACAGATAGAAGTGTCCATTTGACAAACGAGTCCACTCGTGATTTATGCTCAAGTGTCTGGAATCCCGCTCTCTTCTCTCTGTCTCCATCCCACACGCATGCCCTTTATACCTTTTAGTGACCCATAAATCTCATGGTGATGAACACAAACACACACACTAAAATGCATCAATTAATATTGTAACATTCTGAAGGTAAAAGACCATATTTAAGCTACCGTTCTATATATGTCTCTATCATTCACTCACTTACACACACATTTTTTACCTGGTGACATCAGCCCCTCATCATTAATTTTAATGACCACCAATAACCATAATATACCGGAGCATGCAGGCACACACATCCGCACAGCAACAGGCGCCACAGATCCTGGAGAGCAATTATAGTCTGCACTTTGTTTATTATCTGTTACGAGAGGCAAGGGACTGTGTCTGTGTGTGTGTATGTGTGTGTGTGTGTGAGAGAGAGAGAGAGAGAGAGAGGCAGCAAGAGAGAGAGAGAGAGAGTTTGATAAGATCAGCCCTGTTTCTGCTATCCTATCCCTCATTGGCACCTCTCGTTGTCCTGCTTGATACTCTACCATTACAGACACACAGCATCAAACTGAGAGCGAATAGCATGACAACAGAGAGAGAGAGAGAGAGAGAGAGAGAAGAGAGAGAGAGAGAGAGTTTGTATGTGTGCATGTGTGTGTAAGGGTGGTGTGTGTATTTGTTTGTGCATGCACTCAAATTGGACAAAAATACAAATGATATTAAGAACATGGATACAGTACAGTGTGGTTTTACATGAAGCTAAGCCTGCAAAGATTAAGCAGAACTCTTGCCTCAAGGTGCACCTCACATGTGATCCATTTTATGTACTCACTATGCATGTGAGAAAAGATATGTAATGTAAAAAAATAATATTTAGAAAACATGTATATTCTTTTAAACCTTTACAATTAAAAATCTTGGTGAAAGGACTACGCATGCCAAGTATTCTAGCAAAGTTTATCTGACAGATAACAACTGTGTATAGTTTTCTTGCACGGACAACATTTATTATCTGCTCATACCAGGACAACTGTATAAATTCAAGAGCAGTTCTGATTTTCTGACAATGCAAAAGCCTTAAATGAAGTGGTTCTGGTCAGTGACAAGAGACATGCTCAAGCTTAAAAAGCCTTATACAATTGAACTTAGTAAAATTACATCACAGTTTAATTTTCTGTGAAGCCAATAACCATGTTTAATATGCCTATCAATTTAAATCCATTATAAGAGTCACATTTATACATTCCATCTTCATTACATCTCTTCAGACAATTATGTCCGTTGAAATCAGCCTCATCTTGAAATGATAAAATCACAGAAATCAGAAACAACTGTATATAATTGGGAGAGTAAAGGACTGAATTGACTCAAAGGCTGAAGGAAAGTGGGCATCAGAGAAGGTCAAGTTTCAGAGAGGTGTCTCTCTCAGTGTGACTTTTATCCCGCTGAACCAGTTATAGCTCTCTCTTTTCTTCCTCACCATGCTATCGGCACACAGTTAGAGAAGTGAAAGCAGAGAATGGGAAAGAAAAACAATCTGAGAAGAAAAACAGGTATCCAGGTGCGGCGAGAAGACAGCCAAGTGGAAACAAGAGTATTGAAAGACAGATGGTTACAAGATGGCACCAGGCGCTGATAGAATAAATGAGTGGCAGAGGATAAAAAGGAAGATCAGTTGAGAAATGGACATTCTATAGAACGTCCATTTTCACAGAAAGCGTGTATGAGACATAATGAGACATAAAGTGAAGTATACAGCAGACTAACAGGAGGGATGAGAGTGGGAAGAGTAGTCTCTAAGAAAAAGAGAGAAATGGAAAATAAATGAAAAGATAATAGATAAGGATGTGGCAGCTTGAACATATTACGATATCTGATTATTTTGGATTATCTTCCTTGCATTTGCCTCTCCTCATTTTTTATTCTGTTCTCTCCTGTTCTCTGAACTCCCCTTGAGACATTTCCATCTGCCTCTTTTCTTTTCTCAGTTTTAAAACCTCCCTCTCGCTTCCATCCTACATCACCCCTCGCACCTCAGCGTCCACCTGCTTTCATCACCATGGCTACAGCACAGCCAGTGTTTTATGTTGTCATGGCGACTGGGGTCGAGGCTCAAGCCATTTTTAACAAGGTGGAGATGGCATAGTCCTTTGATAATTGTCAAGAGACGTGGAGAAAAGTTTTATTTCAGACTGGATGGTAAGGGAAAGGATTATATACACATAGCTCTCGAATGCCTAATACAAAGCTGATCTACTGGTACAATACACTAGGATACTATATATTATACTATACCTGTACATACACAGTCAGTTAGGTTGCATATACTGTAGCTTTCTTGATGTGTATAGTTTCTTGATGTGTATAGTTTTCTTGATGTGTATAGTTTTCTTGATGTGTATAGTTTCTTGATGTGTATAGTTTTCTTGACGTGTATAGTTTTCTTGATGTGTATAGTTTATTGATGTGTATAGTTTTCTTGACGTGTATAATTTTCTTGCTCTCAAGACATTCTGAACATCACTTTTTTAGAATGAATCGAATCAATGATGTAATCCAGTCGTCCCCAACCTTCTTTGAGCCACGGACCGGTACCAACTGAGCCGCGGACCTGTACCGGACCGCGGCCCGGTGTTTGGGGACCCCTGTTTTCGATTCAGGATGTAATGTCCGACATTACGTAGTTTTTTCCATGTACCGTTTCTAATTCACTGTAACAAAGAGTATATTAAAGGACAACCGACTCCTCTGTAACAATGCTATAAAAACATCCATTATATCTACCATTCTGTCATAAGAAACATAAAAAGGGCAGAGTTATCAAACTCTAAATATTTGAAGGGTGGATGAATGGTACATTACCTTCAAGCACACATCTTTCATTGTTTTGAGTCAGGAAGCTTCTTTTCAAATGTTTTCCTAAATGTGCATGCAGCTCAGCAGATGAAACAAAAAGAAGTCCTCTGAAACAATTAAACCCGCTCTCTCCAAAGGACTTTCTCCATTTAAAGAAAGGAATCTGAAATATTTGTCATACTACCCTTAGATGAATGCTTAAGTGTATAAAAGTAAAAGTTAAAATGTGATCATGTAAGACTCATAAAGGATATGAGCAAAGGATTTCAATGAAAAGGTGGTGGCACATTTAGACAAATGTAAAGGTGAAGATTATGGACTTACTCCTTACTTGCTCTCTCGAGTTGTGCTTTTGGGTTTGTGTCTGTTCTGTGAAAGTTAACATTAACTGAGAACTGAGATGGATAATAATTGAAATCCTATCGAATCCAAAGTATGAATACTTAAATCATGATCATCATTACCATCATCATCATCATCGTCAATGATCACACAGCAGTGCAATAGTTTTATGGTGACTGAGGATCCTTGCACTGTATATTTCTATAGTAATGTTTGTGTTAAGAATGGGTTAACATATTTTTTGTAATGTCAATAAGGTATTTTCCTCCGAGCAAAAAGTGGGCAGTCAACTGATTCTCTCTGCCTGTTGCATGTTTAAAGATACAATATTATAATACAGTCATTGTTCAGTGTAATATATCAGTGTTGTTATTACTGCTTGTTGCGAATAATAATTCCAAACATAACTGCACTGTCTTCAACTTTATCATCGACCCTCGTTAAAACTGGACTTATACCTTCTCTAAAAACACTGCATAACTAACGACAGTTGTCCTCCTAACATCACTTCCGTGTCTGAAACAGCCCTGTAGAGCAGAAAGCTGAAGTCTGAAGTCAGTTTGACAGAGCCAGGCTTTCTTTGGGTTAGCTGGCTTGACAAAACCTAGAACCCCAATCAGAGAAAGTTGGTAAAAGACAGTTTGTGAACTTTCTTTATGAACATTTTTTTTCATTAGGCATCTGATGTCTTCCAATAGGCAGCCTTCATCATAATGCAAACATAAAAACATAATTGAAAGAAGTCAGTATAGGTAAAAGTACTGTCTTAATGTAACACAAGGTAATGTGTGGGACTATAAGGCACAACTCCAACGTGTCACACTGCAATATTGGGCCCCAGAAGCTGACACACGAGTGAAAATCCATTATGAATATATAAAGAGATAATATTAACTGATTTTGTGTTAATGTCATTATATAAATACCATTTAGAGTGCTGTTAGACTGCTGCCAGACCACCATGTGATCACAGACGATTATTGCATGCCAGACACTTAGGTGTGTTTGTATTTGTTTACCTCAGTCTAGATAAAGGAATGTTTGGAATGATTACATCTGTTTTTTTAATATTTGACTTTTGGACTTTACAACGCTGTGGACCAATTGATAAAAACACAAACCAGAAACAATCCTAAGCCACCAATGGAATCTAATTTTATGAATTTGGATTTGGGAAATATTATTTTGCTATCCGCACAGCAAGCTTTGACTGATCAGTAAGCAAGTCTATCTATCTGAAACATAACCCAAAGAAAACCCCAGAGTCAAACCTGTAAAAAACCTCACCCAACCAAATAATACAGGAGCAAAGTTATGTGAGCAACACAAGTTACCAAGGTGATCGATCCAGCTTATGAGCGAGCTACCTCCGTGTCATTGAAAACTCTGACTCTGCTACACATCCTTTGTCCTGTGTCCAAATAATATTTTGCTTGGATTAAATCTTTCTGTGGAGCAGGTTTTTTAACAAGATGTTACTCGCACTAAAAAAGAAAGCGCCAATGACAACAAAGCTCTTAACATTCACTGTATATCTCAGACTGTGACTATTCAGCTTCCCAGGGTGCACTTTTCTTGTTTAGCCTGCTTTCTGATACATGCTAATTAAAGATGTAACTAAGGGGAAAGTGGAATGTAATTGAGGTTCAATTAAGACTTAATTAATTTAAAAGCCACTGCTAATGCATTGATTCTAGCGTGTGTTCGCCATCAATCAAGGGAGGGTCTTTCTTTCTTTCCTGATGTCATATGTAATTTCACAAAATTTAAAATCATATAAGCTGTTTTCAGTGATTCTAACTCTCTCCACCTTAGGCTCTTTCTCTTCTTATCTGATCCTATCTTGCATCTCACAGTCTTTTTGTTTTACACCATTAGAATTAGTATTAGCATACGCTATTGCTTTGAGCTGATTTTATGCTTATAATAATAAACAAATCAGAGGATAGCACAACCAAAATAAATGTTGATTCATGAAATCATTCCATTATGAATATTGGTCCTTTGCCCTCAAATATCTGTCTTCTTTGGCCTGTAGCGGTTTGTTATATGGATCATTTTTCTTTCTATGTATGATTTAAAAAAACTAATGTCCATTAGAGGCAATGTTGCCTCTATTTAACATTTGAATATTAAATGCTCTATTCCTCAAAGTAAGCACAATTTACAATAAATAGAAGAACATCAAATACTAACATAAATTCATATTTGTAGTTTGGAGTTCCAGGGAATTTGTTTTGAATGTTAGTGAAATTGTGTGGGCTCCCACGATTTCAGACTTTTGGTCCCCACCTTCAGCCCTTTGTGTATGTAAGTATGTCTATGCCTGAGTATATGCGTGCTAGATGTGTAATTAAGATTCTTTCGAAGTAGGTTTCTTGTTATTTATTCTTTTTTTTGCCTGCCTTTTTCACAATTCTCTCTCTCTCCCTTCCCCCCCTCTCCCCCTCTCTCTGCCTTGCTCCCTCTCTGTCTCTCCCTCTCCCTTTCCCACTTTCTCTCTCTCTCTTTCTTATTTCCTCCCTCTCTCTCACAGACAAGGCTCCAGCACTTTGCTGAGGTCATTATGTTATTTGCAACAGACCATGCTGTGCTTAAGAGCATTTCTCAGCCTACCTGCATGCCTATCTGTATCCAAACCATATAGGCTGCCTCGATGAGATCCAATGAGCACATGCACAGGTGGTTCTGAAATATCCCAGGGAACTTTGCTTCCATCTGTCTGTATTCTTTTCTGGGCTTGGCTCACAAATCGGTCTAATTAAGAGGTGATATTTCCCACCTTGAAAGTACCTTTCTAAATAACTGAACATTCAATTATGTTTGTCTTGACGTGTGTAAAAGTAATTGAAAATTTATCATGTTCACTCGAGGAGTAAGAGAAGAGGAATGCAATTAAGGCATACTAAACTCGACTAAGTAGGACTAAGTCTACACTTCCGTTATTTAACAGAGGAGGAATGCATTCTCTGAGTCACAGCTATGAACTCGTCCTGAGCTGATTTGTATCCATCTTGACCAAAACAAATAGAGGTGGTGAAGCATGTACTCAAGGTGTTAAGAAATGTTGTTGTCCTTCCCTCCCACTGGAGACGGCACTTCCAACGCAGAGCCGCCCGCAAAGAGAGAATGGTCGGAGGCGATGTCATCAGAGACGAAGAGGCCATGAGAAACGTTTTCCACAGATGATTAATGGAGATATCTAGATCAACATAAGCAGGGCTCTCAAGTTTTGAAGACAGGCAAGCGTGACATTACATGACCAGCGACAGGAAAGTGACCCACGGCGAGCGTTGAGACGTGGGTCTGAGCCCGAATCCTCCACAGAGAGCGGCTCATGTTGGCGCTGCGGCACATTAAAACATTAAATATCCGAGAGTTTTTTCAGCGTGAGAAATACGATGTGTGGCGCGAGTGCGTGACTTAAGACCGAAATGCCTGAGTCTCACACTCAATGCGTGAGCCGTGAGAGCCCTGATAAGTAAGCCTTAACAGCAGCCGAGTGTTAGTCTATCGAGTCCCAAGTCGCTCGTAACTATAGTTTAGTAAACAGCATGTATAGCTAACATAGACCCAGTGCCTACGAAACATTTAATAAATATTATTTTATTGAAAGTGTCCCATTGTCATTGTTGTTATTTTAAAGGCAACTTTCATCAAATGAGCAATTTGAATTAATGAGATGTTGCGAGAACTAGCTAACTATCTCCCCTCCTTTAGCTAGGCTAACAAATGTAAACAATGCTGTTTGTCCGTTAGCCACACGGAGGGGACTACTTTCACACGGAGGGGACTATTTTCTCTCGGCTACTGAAATGCGATGCATAACTTTGGTTGGCAACAACTATTTTGTGCTGAAAGGCAGCTTACTATTTACTTACTATTTATAATGTCGCTGGTGACCGTATTATAAAAGCAATAAGGGACGAGAGGCAGTACTTTGACGTCAATAAAGTACGTGTTCCAGGGTGTTGTTAGGCCCTCCGCTGCGCGTCGGGCCGGCAACCCTTGAATAAATAAGAACCTGGTGCAGTAAATTACTTCCTCTGACCTCCCGCCTGTGGGAAATATACCTAGAGAACTAACTAGGTAAACTTAGTTTAGTTTTTTTTATTCACAATCTACCAGTCAAATCTAAATGTCAATTCTGCTCTGACCAGATTTAGCAGAAATAATAACTTACCGCAATTATTTACCTTCTAGCTGCACCATTTACATTTGATTTACGAGCCTCCGTGTTAGGTTTTGTGCCATATTGTCTTTAATATATCAGGTTTCGAAATCCTGGGATTTCCATTATCCATGTTTACCTGCACACAGCAAAGGAAGTCCTAGCCTAGATGTTCTGCTATGATATGTTTCCTTTTTTAAAGAGCACAAAGCTCAGGGTTATGACAGCTTTATTTTAAAGTAAGATTACGAATGCAGATGCTTGTGTGACGACCAACAGTTGGCATTCAAACATAATGCAGAATGCTTGAAGAGAGGTTGCCATCACGTGGGTGAACTCCATTGTCACACAATTGCTGTGATGTTGTGAAATGCATGTTGCTCAAAATAGATTATAGGCTCTTTAGCGTAAGTGGTGCCACAGCGGCTCAGACGTTTAAGAAAAGAATGTTGCCTTTAAATTGCTGAACACGTTTGGTTTTGATCTTTTAAAATTTTGTGAAATGTGTGGCCTCCAAATCTTTTGTGTTTGTAATTAAATAAGATTAGACCGATTGAAGTGTGTGGTGGGCACAACACAGTCTGCAATTATGAGATGCAAACGCGATGGATGTAAATGTTTAAAATGTTGTGAAGAACAAGACAGGGTGGCCTCATTGTGTCAAAGCTTGATGGAGTGAGAGAGATTTAGAGAGTTGTAGAGTCATAGATGTCAGATGGAAAATTATGATATTTCCAATGAAGGAACTATTTTTTGAGAGGGACAATATTAAAGGACACATTTAAATTAGAGAGAAGGGGAGGTAAGTAAGAGAGTAGGATTCACACAGTTGTATATACAGTGTAAACTTTATTGATCTACTAGTTTTTTTACAAATTCCATTAAGGAGGTTATGTTTTTAGCAGTGGTGGGCCGTCAGGGCCAGCAAGGCCTTCTCTGCTGGCCTAAACATTTTCAGAATCAGCGTTAGAGTTGGCTTCTGAAGGCCTGCTAGCAGGCCCCGGAAGCAGCACAGGAGCCAGCTAGCGTCTTTTGATTGGATTACCAATATTGAGAGGCGGGTCCTCTGGGCAGGTATATGCAGAACCTCAGAACTAGGAAACTGAATTTGATAAACGGATTCATTTGCGTACTACTAAGCTTTTTTTCAACACACAATGACGGAAGGAGGAGAAGATATTAACGCCGATATTACCACTGATCATAATGACAGAAGGGCTAGGGTCGCTCAGAAAGTGCTCAGAAGGTGCTCGGTCTTGTGGTGGTGCATTCACTGGCTTCCTGTAATGGGTTACTCAGTGTTGCTAACGAACAGTATTGCAAACTGACAATGCATGTCCATCAAAACGATGTGTTATTCATCAAAATGTTTCCACTATCTTAGTTATCCCTATCTCTCGCCATGATTTCTGGGACAGCGTATTAATATAAGCTCGTTAAATTACGTTAACTTCATAGACTTAGGACTCATGTAACTAGTGACTCGTTTAAGTCCCATGACTAACGACACAACTCTATCACTGATGTCAACATCACTTTTAGTTTTGTACGGAACCCAAACAGCAGTCTCCTGGGTGAAAGTCCTGTGTTTGTTTGACCCATTGTCCTCTCCCATTGCCTGTCCACATATTACTACATTAGTTGCTCTTAGCAAGTCTGGTGTGTCTCTTATACTAACTAAAGAGGATCTCTGCGCGGAGGGACACTAACCAAACTTCAATATTTGACGCATTTGGATTGAGAACGGATTGTCAGCAGAACTTTATCAGCTTAAACTGTTACCAGCTGCAAGTATAAACATTTTAAACACTGTATTGGAACCGGTGCCGGTTTAACTTTGACAGCGGAGGCATTCGCCGTGTTTGACAGCATGAGCCCGTGTCGAGCACACCAGCTTCAGGCTGAGTGCAATGGAGAGACCGTCACTGGTCCCCCTGAACACGTGGAGACCGATGAATAAAAGAGCAGCCTGAACTCAGATATTAGTACCGTAACGGTTATTGCAAGTCTTGCATTCATAAAAGTAGGCCAAGAAATAATAAATTAGCCATTATAACCATGTTAGGGCTAGCTCGTAGCTAGCGCTAGCTACGAGCTATGAACGTGACAGTGTGCTAGCAGGTGTGTTGGTGTACAGCGATCCCGGCTGTATACCCGGTGTTACTGGGAATATAATGACGGAGGAATACAGACCGTGGGGCATCACTTTGTTTCAGTGTAACTCTCGCTGTCAGAAGCAACACTTAATTTGTCACATGTCATCTTCAGTACCTCTGATTGGTTGTTCTCTTTGCCCATCAAAACAGTGACATGATTAACCCTATAAGGTCTGCACATGACATATCACATCATATAATGGAGAACATATATTGTGTATGTTAACCAGGGCTCTCAAATGTCACGCATTGAGCGTGAGACTCACGCATTTCGGTCTTAATTCCCGCACTCCCGCCACACATCGTATTTCTCACGCTGAAAAAAACTCTCGGCTATTTAATGTTTTAATGTGCCACAGCGCCAACATGAGCCGCGCTGCCCTCACCATGGGGGAATCAAGCGCTCCCTGGAGTTCCTTCGTGAATGTGCGAGAGTGTGTGTGTGTGAAAAGATGTGTTAGTTTGCATGCATGTCAGTGGAAGAGGTAGGGTAAATCATGTATTTTTCCTGATACCTGCTTTTTCTGTTTGATGAGATGTAAACATGCCTGTAAATAACCCCATGAAAGGTTTATTTTTTTTAGTTGTTTGACTGTTTAGCATTTTCCTTATTGATTTTAATGTATGCCTTTATATTGTATTGTTGATTGAATAATTTATAGACATTTTAATCTGCTTCCGCCTAACAGATAAATCAGACTTTTATTTTGAAAGGTTATTTTGAAGGGTTATTTGGGAGTTTTTCCTGGTCCGATGTGAGGCTTTGGGGCAGGGATGTTTATGTGTACAGATTGTAAAGCACTCCGAGACAAATTAGTAATTTGTGAAATTGGGCTATACAAATAAACTGAATGAAATGAATTAAAAGGTAGCGCACATTTGTTATATATTAAAATGCAAACTTTATTGTATACGGCTAAAGTTCTCACGAGCAGATGCCTATTTTTATAAAAAGTTGAATAGTTGATTGGACCCGTATGCGGCTAACTCTTTTAAGGTGGTGATAAGGTGGTGATAGTTTACGAGTTTTAATCAATGTATTGTCACCTATAGAAAAAAACAAAGGACCGTCACTAGCAGTAAGTCTTCAATTCATATACAGGGATCCGTTACAACGCCTATTGCTGTCATAATACGCAGGCGAAACAACATATCAAATAATAATAAATAAGACTAGAGGACGCTTTATAGAGGATTTGTAATACGTCAAAAACAAACGTAATCTGGAGAGAAATACATTTCAGTCAAAAGTAAATTCAAATTACGTTTTAGTTCTTACAAATACACATACAATATAGATATATACGTATATTTGAAGATAGATACAATTAATGATCAGGACGTAAACAAAAATATAATTTGAAAGATATGCCCTTCTTCATTTAATTTAATTCAATACATTTTGTGTACCTACAAAAATGTTCCTCAGATGGCTTTACAATCTGTACACATACACCATCTTTTGTCTTGCACATAAAAAGCTCCCCCCCCCAAAAAAAATATTGAGCTAGGTCATGGTTAAGTCACGTATCAAATCTGAAATCGTTAGTGCGTTTTCAATAGAGCTGGTTAGAGGTTTTCGCGGAAGTATTTTGTTTTTTAAACATTAATAATAGTTATATCACAATAACAAGTAGTTTTTTAGTGTAATAATAAGTTTGACGAAATGTAAGATTAAAATGATTAAAACTTAAAGTAAATATTAGCACATCCAACCCAAGTAATGAATGAAGTGCCAGCCATTTTGAGGAACCTGAATGATTAAAATCACGGCCAAGCCTTTACATTGTTCCCTTGTGTTTCTGTCTCCAGCCGTGCCTCCTTTTGGTCTCTCTGTGCGTGTGTGTGTGTGTGTGTGTGTGTGTATTTGCAGTTCTTGACAATCAGTCCATCACCTCTCCAAGTCTGCTCATCTGTCTATCATCAGTCCATACTTCTTGCAGCGTTGCTCATGTTGTTCCAGGCTGTCCTCTTCGCCTTCCTGTCCTCTGACACCCATCTACTAATATGTGCACTTTTCAATAAATCACTTCAAGTTGTATTCTGCAATTGGGTTCTTTTTGAACTAGTTTTAAGACAACTAAAATGTGAACCACTGAACTCCATTACAGACATACAACATACAATAATTAGATATCAAGTTAAGATATTTTGACAATCCATAAAAAGATCTGTAAAAGAGTATACATTATTTGAATAAAATAAAGTACAAACAAATACTCTTATCCGCATACATGATTTTCTCTTCACTGTCAGCGCAAATGCTGTACATGAGTGACCTTCTGTTAATCAGTATATGTGTGTGTGTGTGTGGGTGTGTGTGTGTGTGTTTTTGTGTGCATTTGAGTTTTAATCTGTCAGCTGCCTAGTCCTTACCATCAGTTGGGAGTAAATCTAAATCTATATCGACAGCCGGGAGACCAGGACCTGATCCATTATTTACACTATCAACCATTTCTCTCGTCTCTGACCCAGAAAGAATGAATTTGTCACTTCTGCTCAGTGCTCAGCCCTGATAGTTATTGTGAGGAGAGACAGAGATCCTACCATAATATATAGTATATTTTACTTCATTGCACAATGCTCTGGTGGCCATTTCTTCTGGAAAAAAGATTGAGAATTTCATATGACTATGTTATTAATGCTATATATGTGTGTGTGTGTGTGTGTGTGTGTGTGTGTGTGTGTGTGTGTGTGTGTGTGTGTAGCCAGTGTGTTCGTGTGTTCGTGTGTGTGTAATTATTTCAGGAAAATTACTTTTTCCACACCCATACACATAAATAACTAAGAATATATACACCACAAATATACCTCTGCCTTTGATGCCTTAGAGCATTTCTCCCCTGAGCCACATCAGCATCATGGTTGCCCTCAAACGGCTGGTTGTAACACCGTATACACTACTCCCTAACATACACATTTTATTATTATTTACTCAAGTAAACACATATTTGACATGCCTTTATATCAATGTAAAAAATGTATGTAAGCACATTTTTCTATTATATAACATACATCCACTTAATTTAGGGTTATGTAACCCAAATGCTATATCCTTTTTTTTTTTCTTTTTTTTTAAGATAAACCGCATATTATTACACTACTTTTGTTTAAACATTTTGACACAGTATGTGGTCCTGCTCACATACATATAAGTAGTCTGGGACTCACCTGCTCTCATATCATGATGTGGTCAGGGGCACACCTGCTCAAAAACATGTATTTGGTCTGGGCCACACATGTACACATACATGTATGTGGTTTGAGACTCACCTGCCCACATACCATTATGTGGTCTGGGGCACACCTGCTCACATAACTTTTTAATGCATTGCTAGGAAGCTTGGTTGATTTCTTCAGCCACAATGAAACTAAATTTCACAGCAGTTTTTTTTCTTCTAGTTTTTGTAAATATATTCTGCTGTGATTGCCTTTGAATTCTAAGACAATTTTATGTTTTTCTTGGAGGCTAAATTTAGCGTACTTGGCTCCGTGTTTGGTGTCAAAACGATGACGTGGATTGTATTCCTTCATCACTGACACTGCCTCATAAGACAGAAGACTTACCGGTTTGTCTCCTCGAAGCTCAAATATGAATTCACTTTTCCATCTTCTTTAACTCGCGTTCATTCTACGTCAATCTTTCTCTTCTTGGGCATTTTGGGCTTATTGTCGATCTCTTTCAACTTAATCAATTGTCTTTAGTTAAATGCCGATATGGAAATACTGCTTTCTTGTGGTAGGATTACGTTCATACGCGGGTCACAAAATCAACATGTATCGTGGGAGATTTAGTCTCTTGTCGCTGTACACTATGAAGCAGCATATACTTTAATTTTAAGACAATTGTATGCCTTTCAAGCTGTCGGCCTTGAGTTTGACAGCTATGCCTTCGAGTAATAATGTAATTCGTTAAAATCCTAATGCTATGCTTGTGTCCTGCACTTTAGAAATTTCCCTTTTCATTGTTTTTAGTGTTTTCATTGTCAAATATTCTTTATTGGGGTCTATTAATTTAAAACTTAAACCCTGGGCAAACCAGACCATCATAATGTGTCTGTACTTTGTTCACACACATACAGACAATCTCCTACTCACCATACACCGACATGGCCCTATAAATGTATGCCCATTAAGAGAATCACAAACCAATTCCAAAGTCCCTCTAGAAAAAACATGATTATCAAATTGAGTGAGTAAAAAACACCATCATAATACCACTATTTAACTGAGGTATCACACCACTTTCAATTACAAAGCTGCCGCATTTGTTTCCTTCTATTGTCGATGTTGAGCACAACTGAACCCGCATCGAGCCGCCATTAAAAACACCAACTGATTAAAAAACATTTAATTTGATAGCTAAAACGGCGGTTCCCCGTTTTCAGACGACCCATCAATCACGACGCCAGACACACAATGCAAAAAAACAATTTGACTCTGAATGTTGTAAGCGTTGAATCACGCTGCGAGACATGCTAAAGCTAATTTGCCAGACAAATTAGTTGGCTCGATTCAAACTTCATTCGCGAAGTTATAAAATCTCGTATGGAGAGGAAAGTGCTCCTCCCGTACATTTATAGTAATTGTTTCATCGGAACCCTGCTGTGGGGGGCATTTTAGACGCCCACCCCCCATGCCATTTTTTAAACACTGCAACTGTCAAATGGCTTGGCTCAGGATCCCTAACATTACAAAGACAGCTCCTCCATTCCTTTTCACTACTGGAGTCCATCTTCCCTGCGATGCCAACACATGCCGAACTGGTTGTAGTCCAGTATTTTTAGGCTAAAATGCTCCATTAAATCGCGCTGCTACACAAGGTAAAAGTTGGTTTCACATCAGAATTAGTTCTATTCAAAGATCTGTAGACAACTTGATAAAGCTGGATAAAACAGAAAAAAAAACTATTTCAGTTAAGCTAAACAATCATAGACAGTTGTATGTCAGTAGCACAGAGCTTCTAAAAGCTGTTTAGTTCTGTTTGGAGAAATTATATGATTGGGTGTATCTTTTAAGCAAACCCACTAAGATTTGATTTGAGGTTTGACACTTCCACAAACAGAATGGTTTATTTCCAAAACACTGGACAGAACAGTTATCGTATTCTCATAAACATCTTGAAACATAAGTTTATCCATAGTTTAATTCTATGATACCTTTTAAACTATGCGAACATACAGTAGCCTAGTTTTCCTGACAACTGCATTATAGTATAACAATGATGATAGAACCTATGATGCTCATCAATTGTGGTAAATTAAGTACTGGAATTTGTTTCAAGTGTGGACAAAAGACTCCTTGATGACACACTTTAAATGGACAGAAATATAAATGCTAATGAAATAACCCTACTATATTGTCAATATTTAGTAAGGTTTTGAGAGGGTTCTGAGAGTCCACATAATTCCAGTACTCCAAGAACACGTCAACTGATGTTACCGTATGTATATATATATTTTTCTTTTGACAAACCTTCTCACAGATAGTCATTGTGTTTAAGTATTTGGTGTCTGTCGGGGGATAAGTCAGCGCTCTTTGTTCTTTATTGGAGTTTAAACAGACTTGGCATGGCATCAGTGTCTTTTCAGGCTCAACCACCTTCTTGAGGTTTTATACAATTTGAAACCAGAAATTAACCCAAATTAGCAGTCATCTTTCTGTTTGTATTTTAAGCAACCACAATACTTTTTAGATTTCATTTGTAGGCTGTTTTTCTTTCAAATAAAATTTCAGTGAGCAATTTTAGCACTTGGATAGTTTCTCAGCCATTGGAGAATAGATCTGCCCCAATCTGTTTTATTATGCATCATTTTAAACTCGAGTCCCAGTTAGCTGAGCCTTTGCTTCCGCTGGACAGATGTGTCCCTTTTATAATTGTTTTGTCACAATGTCACTGTGATGGCTGATACTATAGTAATCAATCAGATACACTTGAATTCCATGCCTCAATTCACACTTACAAAACTTACCCACACATTTACATACCAACATGCATCTGTTCCTTTTCTTTTTACCACAGTAAAGAAAAATAAGATTGACCTTTCATGCTGTTAAGGGTTCTCATTTTTGTGTTCAAGGCTAGAGTGAGCATGTTTTGTGTGGTGTGTGTGTTCACTACACAGACGCTGTGGCATTCCAAAGCCTAAAGCAGCGCTTTTGTATCGGCTATTGGATTAACTGAACGCATGCTAATAGACATACTCAAAGCCATGCCAAGGTCTAACACTGACAGACGCACACTCTTTCGCCTTCTCTCAAACCCATGACACACACACAGACACACACTGCCAAAAAGCCTGATTTCAAGGCTGTATGCTTAGTTAATTGTCTACAGTCTGCTCTCTGATTATGAAATGGTATTCTGTTTTCAAGGTCCGATTTATTTCCATCAACAGAATGCCGTTATTGCAAACAAAGATTGTACACTTGTACATACAATTGACACATTTATTGTCTGTAAATAACTACATTCAAAGAACAGGACGCACACAAACGGACACACAGCTCTATCCATTTAAATGACGCAGATTAATGGGATTAAAAAATGCAAATATATTTGTTCTAAATATTATCATATAGGCTATCTATACTCAGGTTTAAAATAGGATTGTTGTGTGTGATTCCTTTAAATTGACTCATCAAGATAAAACAGTATACCGCATAGGTCAGATGGCCTATTATAATCTGGATACAGATTAAATGCTCTCTTATATTGTAAAAAAAAAAAGTGGAATTAAGAAAGTTGTTTAATACAGCGCATTACCCGGAAAAATAATATTCTCAAGTAGCTATTTACATTACACAAACAGGTTAAATTGATGTACTTCTTGTAACAATATATATGCAGCAAAGCCCTACATTGAACAAGGATGTCATGATGAATTTTCACTTGGTATATTATATCGGTATAATTTAAATAATTTGGTACACATTTAAAAAAAATGTTTAAGTGTTCTTGAATTATTTGACATCTTTTTGTTTTCATCTTGTTCTTTTCAATTTGTGCGTTTTCAGTACCTACACTGAATAAATTATAAAAAATCATTGAAATTATACTTATCTTAATACACACAGTCACAAAGATAAATAAAATTGGAAAATGTAGTAAGAGACCTTTGCAGATGATATACAGCTTTATTAAATGTTCTTCTTTCTAATAGTAGTACTACCACTACTTCAACGAGGTTACTACTACTGAGTGTACTTCTATCACAGAACATTTTATTTCTGCTACTGCCACACACGTTAACATGCACAACACTAATCCAGCCATAATGAGGCAGTAAAGTAAGTAACACAGGGCTCATGTAACAGAGACTGATTACATAATTTGAATGTGATTATGCTCATGTAATAGTTAGAACAATTACAGTAAAATACATGTAGCACTTTTTAAAGTCACATTATTTAAATATTAGTAATTTAACTAGTTGTTATCACATTTTGCTCCACATGTGCATTAGTGCAAGTGCAACATGTTGTCACCATTGTCGGTCTCACGGAACGGATATAATTAAATTAGAAATAGTGCAGCTATATGTGTGTAGTGAAGCTGGCACAAGTAAGCCAAAAAGCATGATAGCTCTCAGTTGTCTGGAGCAGTTTTCTATGTATTTGTGCACATTATAATTTGATTGACTATCTTTTTGTTTTTGTTTTCTATAAATTCATTCAGACCAAATGCAATGATTCGAAACTTGTATTTTATTGCTGGTACAATGGTTAAGGTTTAAATGAATTTGATTTAATCCAAGTCTATTTTTAAATGTTGTATTTAGCAGTGGATATTTGCAACAAAAGTAAAAAATCAAACTCAGAGATTCAATTTAGATCCATACTTGAGTTGGCTAACAAGGAACATTAATATAATTTTAAGGTAGATTATTTCAGGGTCACCACTCTGTTGTCATGTAGTCTAACCGCAATGATTAAAATATTTAGTCTCACAAATGATCTTTGGCCATGTACAAACACATACCAGATAAGTCTATACCTTTTTCACAGTAGATGTTAGCGTCGTCATAGGTGGAAAAATACTGATGGGAAAAAGACCTCCTATACTTTTGTTTTGCAACATGGGTCAAAAGTGAACCGATGGAGTCTTAATTGTAAACATCTGTGCAATGCATTTATTTCATCAGAATTCCAGGAAGTCCTAAATTAACTTGTTTTTGATGATCATAAATTATTTTTCTCATTTGTCTTTTCGTACTTTCTTAATAAAAATATTTGTTGTATCACTATCCTTCTAAGGCACATGGGTCCAAAATGACCTGTATTAATTTCATATTTTATTTTATAAATGGCTGTATTTATTTTACATCTATTTATTTAATTACATTTTCTAACTAAAATTTTTTTTAGGGTAAAAAATAATTCATGTATGAAAGTGTGAATTTGATAAGAAACTTTGATTTGTATATAGTATATATATTTGTATATAAACTACAGAACGGGCTGCTTACATCTGATTCATGCAAGTCGTATTTGACAATTGTTTTGCCTATGGAAATATTTTATGTCTTGTGAAAAGATAACTGCACATACTATTTGAACATTACTTCACCTTGACATCCATTAATGTGTGGAAAGCAAAATATGTCCAATATTATTAGGTAGCTGTAACTCTGTAATGCTGTATGATATCTATTGCTTCTGTCCATCCGGGGAGAGGGATCCTCCTCTTTTGCTCTCCGGATGTAACGCCCTGTTCCATTTCTCCTGTTTCTTCTCTGTGTCTGTGGGGGGCATTTTAATAATAATAATAATAATAATAATAATAATAATAATAATGTATACTAATATATTGATCTTTATTGATCCCACAATCTGGATTTTTTGTCTGCATTATCCTTCTCCTTGATTATATGAAGGAGCAGGGGGCTGCAGCCGGGGCGGGGGGGGGGGGGGGGGGTTCTTGTCTTTTACATTTTACACAAGAATGTGGACATTCTTGTGTTCTGTGTTTCACCTATTTCTCCTCTGTTTCTTCTCCGCATCTACTCAGTCTTGATTGTTTCATTCCCTTCACCTGACCTCAGCCACTCCTGTCTCCCTGATTTCCCCCCTATATATTGTGCCAGTCTTTCCCTTGTCTCCTGTCGGTTCTTTGTCTTTTTCTCAGTCTTGTAGTGTCTCTGTTTCGATGTCTCACTCTCAGTCTTTGTTCGCATAGTGATTCCTAGTGTTGTTTTGAAATTACTTTTGAGTTTTTATGTTTGACCTTTTTCTGAAATGAAGTGTTTTTGTCTCACTCAAACCCGAGTCCAGTCTGTCTCTCACACATGAGCCTCAACCCGTAACAAACTCGTGACAGCTAAAGGTTTCCTTCCTTTTTTCCCCAGCAATTTGTGATATTGGGCTATATAAATTAAACTGAATTTAAATTGAATATTTTATGCTAGCTAGTTAAGGTTAGTTTACGATATTAAGGTCAATTCTAGTTAATGATAGTTAGGTTACCATGACATTCTATTCTATATGGCTAATGTCAGCTAGGTCAACAACAAAAAAACTTAAAATAGATCAGTATACTTGATCAACTGAGAGTTGAATATATTATTTTGATGTTGTTCATCCAAAGTGTTTAAGTATGGCTCGTCGCAATCATCAGATTCATAGCTGACCTAGACTATGTACCACAGGGTCTAGCTGGAGTGTTGGGTGTGTTTTTAAATCCAGCTCTTCTCGATTAAGACTCATTGAATGAGATTGAAGACTCGCCGATGAGTCCTCTGAAGAGGAAACCCAGGCCAATAGAATGAGTAAAATAAACATTTCAAATATTAAATGTGTAATTCTTTGGTTCAAATCGTTGGTAAAATAATATTTGTTTACAAAATTTAAAAATAATGTTCCCTCTCCAGTTGACTTATTCTTTTTTGTTCTTGTTCATTCAACTCAGCCCTAACATACGCAAAACTAATTTCCTGTCTCCACACACCGTCTGCCCCTCTCAGCTCCCCTCACCGCTCCAAAAACATACAACAACCCAAGTGATGGAGAATGAGAGACTGGGCTCAAGGCTGATGAGCAGCACCATTTTCTTTACCAATGTCTCCAACAGCAAAGGTACACCATGTACAACATGCAAAGAACTCATTGTTAATTATCTATTCGATCATTGCAGATCAGATTGTGGATCAAGATGGTCACACCATATCTTCTCCCAACAGTCAACATAGTCCATGAGGGTGATACTTTTCTAACCTCAAATCCTTCAATTGTCAATGCCAGTCCTTTAGGTATCTGGTAATAACCACAAATGCAGTTTAGAACTGCGGGAAATTTGAACAGCTATTTTACTGTGCTTACAGTGCAAAACCAATACTATTGTTAATAAAGACGTCAAAATTGATTGTAACTGTGATCTGACTTTAATGCTGTACACAGAGTGAGTCAATCTACACAAAGCAACACAGTGTGTTTCCTTGTTGAGGAGTTGGAAGTAGTAAGAGAGAGAAAGAGTTTTATAAGATCAGCCCTGTTTCTGCCATCATATCCCTCATTGGCACCTCTTGTTTTCCTGCTTGTAACTCTACCATTAAAGACACCCAGCATCAAACAGAGAGTGAATAGAGAGAGAGAAAGAGATTAATAAAATGTGCATCTACAAAAACTGTGGAATCTTTGCTTCATAATGTGATTTTTAGATAATGATACAAAATGATACACATAAACACACCTTATCTTACATCCCTGTGGAAGGGTTAATGACTCTTCACACACGGATGCAGTGGAGCACAGTAGTATCCTGCAGAGGGTTCATTCATTCACCTCTCACTCAAACACACTTGATTATTGACCTTAACTACAGAGCTGCATCATGTACACATAGGCAGACATACATTACTGATGAAGAAGACAATGCTGTTTATAATGAATGTGGTCAACACACACAAGCAGTAGTTACAGAGACATACACCAACTATAGCTGTGAAGGCTTGTGTATTTGTGTCACAATCTGTGTACACAAAATACACAGTCTGTAGATGTATGCACCAAAGCTCACAAGTGCGAGTTCCGCCCAAATTCATATAGCTGTACCATATTAGCATATGAGTCAGCCCCACCATAGCGAGTGCAAATGAAACAGCGGAGCTGAAAGAAAACAGCAATGGAGAGAGAGGCGTGTATCCAACAAGGATAGTGGTCTCTCTCTAGAAATTCAGAAAGGTAATAAGTACAAGTTGAAATCATTTGAGTTTTGTGGACCAGAATGTACTCCATTCCATGGAATGGAATACATTCTGCAATGGAATCAATTCTGGAGGAATTCTGAAATTCTAACAGCTCTGGCAAAAATGTGTGGAAAAGTGCCTTCGTAATACCCTTAAACATTTAGTTTTTATTGTTAAATCAATGGATTTTGGCTTGAGATCCCTGAAAGGTGATCCAATTGCCAAGAGGCAGTTTCTTCATGTTCTGTTTACCATTTAAGGGGTGTGGCCTAATATTTGAAGTCACACAACTTCTGGATTATTTGACATATCTTCACCACATTACTAGCCTATGTCCATATCGCGTCCCTTAACCTACCCTAATGTTTTCATAATATTTGAACATTAGGGGGCGCTGCAATTAATCCCTCAATATCTGCATTTTGTGCCTTTTTTGTGTGCCTTTTTTCATGTTTTGGGCAGTTGTAAAACAGTTAACTCCTCCTAGTGATTACACCCGATTCTTTCCAAACGTGCCCAGTATTTTAGCGCCACCTCGTGGCAAGAGGAAGTTACGTGTTTTCTACTTTTTTACCCTTCTCCTCTCATGTTATTCATATCCCTCTCAAAATATACCAGAATAGATGCAAAACCTTGATAATGCGTCCCTGTGAAGGTTGTAATGACACGTTGAAGTGTGGCGAGTCGTAGCATTAGCAAAGTTTGAACCTTTACCGTGAACAAATAAAGAATGTAACATGCTCGAAACGTGACTAAACTTGGCACACACATTACAAGTCAAAGATGTAGTTACCTGATTTAATTTGCTTCGGAATGAAAATATGGCTCCATAACGCCCCCTAGTGTGTGTTTTCGTTCAAAAGCTCAAGTGTTTTGCCACCAATGACTAATTGACTCTTAATTTAGCATACATGTCCGTTTGGACCTGCTCTACAAAAAATATTTTATGAGCATAGACTACGTTTACGTTTACTAGATTTTTCTGCCATTTTGAATTTTGGAAAAAACACATTCTTTCTAACTCCTCCTAAAGGATTGTTGATATCTTATTGCGTTCAGAGTATATGGTCAAATGAACATCTAAGGGGTGTGGTCTAATATGTAAAGACACCTTACTTCCAAATTACCTGGCCTATCCTCATTACATTCCTAGCTCATGTCTACATATCATCACTAAACGTTCCCTATATTTTGATAATATTTGAACATTAGGGGGCGCTGCAATAAATCGCTCAATATTTAATATTTATTTATTTGTATGCGTGTTACTCGCATAACTCAAAAAGTATTAAACCGCATCACATGCAATTTGGTGGGATGATTGGTTATTATCCGGGGACCATTTGATTAGATTTTAGGACCGATAGGGTCAACGGTCAAGGTCATGAAAAGGTAAAAATCTTGCTGAAAAACATGCTGACCCTGAAGACATCCATATGCTAATTTTGAATTCTAGTCAGAGCGCCACCGAGTGGCCAAAGCAAATCAGCCTAAAACGCATCGGATTCACATGTAATTTACATGACGTGGGCTAGACTTTACGTAGATACACATGATTCATGTATATGTTCACATTATCACAGCGCCACTTCTTGGCTCAGCTGGACTTGCTTGAATCCAGCCCAGTCTTGTCATGTTTGTTACAAGTCCTGGCCTGAGGATATCAACAAGCCTATTTCCACTTGGAGTCAAAGCGCCACGACTTGCACAATGAAATCAGTGTCGCATCACAAATGGTAAGACGCTCAAATGACCGGCATACGGTGTTGTTCGGGGGGGGGGGGGGGGGGGGGGCGTCCAGCCAATATCACAGGTTTGGATTGACCTCCTTTAAGTCAAGAAAGAAAAGCCAGAGATGTTTCAAGAAGAACAAGCTTTATCTGTTTTTCATTTTTAAATGAAGCTTCCAAATAACCTTGCCTTTCTTCTGTCATTTAAATGTAGCAAGTGCAGTTCAAGACACCTAAATTAAGATATCTGTAATGCACACACTATGCAGGTCAAAAATATCAAGTAAATGTGGAGGTACTTTAAACATGTATTCAGACTAATGGCCATCAGAGGGTGATTCCTTTGAGTGCAAAAGTTTGATTGCATAAAAGTCGATTGAACAGTCTGTGTAGGAGTAGGGTTGAGAAGCCGGTATCGGCAAAAAAACAAACAATACACATCCCTAGTGCTGCTACATGCTTATAGGCTGCTGAAGGACGTTTTAGGATACACTGAGCACCTATCTGTGACCACTACTTCACTGCATGGCTCCTGGACTAACTCACCAATCGTCCACAGTATGTGAGGATACGGGGGTGAGTCAGACCGGGTCTCCTGCAGCACAGGGGCTCCACAAGAAACCGTTCTGGCTCCATTCCTCTTCACCATCTACACCTCCGACTTCAAGCACATCTCTGACAACGTCTACCTGCAAAAGTTCTCTGACGACTCTGACAATGACAGGGAGTATAGAGAACTGAACTAGGACTTGTTGGAATGGTGCCACCGAGATCAACTCCAGAAAGACCAAGGAGCTGGTGGTGGACTTCCGCCATGGTAAACGCTTTCCTCCGGTACCAGTGAGCATCCAGGGACTGGGCATTGTGATTGTAAAATCATATAAGTACCTAGGTGTTCACCTGAACAACAAATTGGGCTGGGCTGACCACACACATGCACTTTATAAAAAGGGACCGAGCAGACTCTTTCTGCTGAGGAGACATTACTCCTGCACTAGCTGCTCTGCACTGGCTCCCTATAAAATCAAGAATCACTTTTAAAATTCTTCTCTTAACCTACAAAGCCTTAATTGGTGATGCACCATCATATCTTAAAGAGCTTGTAGTACCGTATCGCCCCACCAGAGAGCTGCGCTCACTAAATGCGGGGCTACTTGTAGTTCCTAGAGTCTTAAAATGTAAAATGGGAGCCAGAGCCTTTAGTTATCAAGCTCCTCTTTTATGGAACCAACTTCCAATTTAAGTCCGGGAGGCAGACACAGTCACCACATTCAAGAGTAGACTTAAAACTTTCCTATTTGACAGAGCTTATAGTCAGGGCTGAATCAGGTTTGCCCTGGTCCAGCCCCTGGATATGCTGGTATATGCTTATAGCTGCTGGGGGACGTTTTAGGATGCACTGAGCACCTCTCTCCTCTTTTCTTTCTCCTATGGATGAATCTTCATCTCTCAATCACACATGACTAACTCCGCTTTCTCCCCAGAGTCCTTCTGACTTCACGTCTCATGGGGTCATCGGACCCTATGAGACGGCATAGATCCCATCTGCTGATGGACCATCGATGGTTGGATCGTGAGTTCCTGACACCAGCTGTGCCGCTGCCCTGCTGGGACTCCGCCCACTCCTCCACTCGGGAGGTCTCCAAACTCTCCATCGTGGAATATGCCTAATTATGAACTATTGATAAACTCTGTCAAATTCATTGAATGCATTTTAACTCTAAATCTGTCCTTCTGTACACATTACATATATTGCATCTGTCCATCCTGGAGAGGGATCCTCCTCTCTTGCTCTCCTGAAGGTTTCTTCCCTTTTTTTCCCCTGAAGGGTTATTTGGGAGTTTTTCCTGATCCGATGTGAGGTTTTGGGGCAGGGATGTCTATGTGTACAGATTGTAAAGCACTCTGAGACAAATTTGTAATTTGTGAAACTGGGCTATACAAATAAACTGAATTGAATTTAATTTAATTGAATTGAGACTTAGGTCCTTTGGAGTACAGGGAGCACTCCTGAAGACCGTCTTTGACTCTGTGGTGGCATCAGCCATCTTTTATGGAGTTGTCTTCTGGAGCAGCAGCATGGCAGCGGCTGACTCGAAGAGGCTGAACAAGCTAATGAAGAAGGCCAGCAGTGTGCTGGGGTGTCTGTGGATACTGTGGAGGTGGTGGGGGACAGGAGGATGATGGCAAAGCTCTCGTCCCTGATGAACCACACCTCCCACTCCATGCATGACACTCTCACGGCTCTGCACAGCTCCTTCAACCACCGGCTGATTCCTCCCGGTGTCTGAGGGAGAGGAACCACAAGTCCTTCCTTCCTGCTGCGGTCAGGCTGCACAACACACTGCAGTAGATCGCTGG
Source organism: Liparis tanakae (assembly GCA_036178185.1). Taxonomy (NCBI): domain Eukaryota; kingdom Metazoa; phylum Chordata; class Actinopteri; order Perciformes; family Liparidae; genus Liparis; species Liparis tanakae. The sequence continues at coordinate 10,005,965 of CM070110.1, forward strand.
AGATCCTGGCAAACTCAGTACTTTAAGCCTAGTTTATACTTCTCCGTCACGTCCTACGCCGTTGACGCGACGCAGTCCTTGAGCATTCGAAGTTCTGCGTCGATGGACCGTGTTGCGGTCCGCGACGCGTAGTTAGGATTTTTTGGAGGCGAGCGTCAGACTACGGCGTAGGGGTCTGCGTCGACGGCGTAGCTACGTCGTCGACGCGACGGAGAAGCATAAACTAGGCTTTACTCAGCACTTTACTTTATTGTACCTCTGTATATTTAATATTAGTATTTAATGTTTAGTATTTAGTTGTGTGTTTTATTTTATTTTCATTTCAATCAATTTAGTATTATTTTTTTTTGTATTGTGCTTATATTTATTTTCATTTATGCTCTGATGTGCACCGCTGCTGTGATTTTTGAAATGTCCCTACTGTGGAACAAATAAAGGAATATCATATAATTTCATATCTCCTCTTCTCTCTCTACTTATGGATGAATTTACATCTCTCCATCGCACATTACTAACTCTGCTTCCTTCCCGGAGTCTTTTTGACCTCACGTCTCATAGGGTCCATTGGACTTGGCTGGGTCTGATTCCATGTCGTATGTGTACAGAATGTTAAGCCAGAATGTAATTTGTGATATTTGGCTATATTGAATAAACTAAATTGAATTGATTCCGCCATGTATTTATTACATATTTGGTTTTATGTCTGTGTACTGTGTACTTTCGGAATATGTCAATTTCACAATGATTTTCTTGAAATAAATACAAATCTTTATTCCCCCTTTCGCCCTACCTGTAATAACCCTCTAGTAGGACAAGCCCCACAGTTTGAGAACCACTGCCCTAGAGGGATTTCTGTATGTGTAGCCTCATGTGTTCCATGGAAACGTGGCTGCAGGATCACACTTTCAGGATCACAGTGCGTAGGTTCCCGGCTTCGAGACTGGTCGGGCGGACAGGGTCAAGGTTTGGTTGCAATAAGCTCCACCCTTCTTGTTGCCAAAAACAATTCAATTAAATTCAGTTTATTTGTATAGCCCAGTTTCACAAATTACAAATTTGTCTCAGAGTGCTTTACAATCTGTACACATAGACATCCCTGCCCCAAAACCTCACATCGGACCAGGAAACACTTCCAAACAACCCTTCAGGGGGAAAAAAGGGAAGAAACCTTCAGGAGAGCAAGAGAGGAGGATCCCTCTCCAGGATGGACAGATGCAATATATGTAATGTGTACAGAAGGACAGATTTAGAGTTAAAATACATTCAAGGAATCTGACAGAGTTTACCAATAGTTCATATTTAGGCATATTCCATGATGGAGAGTTTGGAGACCTCCCAAGTGGAGGAGTGGGCGGAGTCCCAGCAGGGCAGTGGCACAGCTGGCGACAGGAACTCACGATCTAACCATCGAAGGTCCATCAGCAGATGGAATCTATGCCGTCTCATAGGGTCCGATGACCCCATGAGACGTGAAGTCAGAAGGACTCCGGGGAGAAAGCAGAGTTAGTCATGTGTGATGGAGAGATGAAGATTCATCCATAGGAGAAAGAAAAGAGGAGAGAGGTGCTCAGTGCATCCTAAACATCCCCAGCAGCTATAAGCCTATACCAGCATATCCAGGGGCTGGACCAGGGTAAACCTGATTCAGCCCTGACTATAAGCTCTGTCAAAGAGGAAAGTCTTAAGTCTACTCTTGAATGTGGTGACTGTGTCTGCCTCCCGGACTGAAATTGGAAGTTGGTTCCATAAAAGCGGAGCTTGATAACTAAAGGCTCTGGCTCCCATTTTACATTTTAAGACTCTAGGAACTACAAGTTGCCCCGCATTTAGTGAGCGCAGCTCTCTGGTGGTACTACAAGCTCCTTAAGATATGATGGTGCATCACCAATTAAGGCTTTGTATGTTAAGAGAAGAATTTTAAAAGTGATTCTTGATTTTACAGGGAGCCAGTGCAGAGCAGCTAGTGCAGGAGTAATGTGATCTCTTTTCTTAGTTTTAGTGAGAATACGAGCTGCAGCATTCTGGATCAACTGGAGGGACCTAAGAGACTTATTAGTGCAGCCTGATAATAAGGAGTTGCAGTAATCCAGTCTCGAAGTAACGAATTTCTCTGCATCTTTTTGAGACAAGATGTGCCTGATTTTTGAAATATTACGTAGATGGAAGAATGCAGTCCTTGAGATTTGCTTTACGTGGGAGTTAAAGGACAAGTCCCGTTATCAAAGATAACGCTGAGATTCTTTACAGTGGTGTTGGATGCTAGAGTAATGCCATTTACAGAAATCAAATCACCAGATAATTGATCTCTGAGGTGCTCAGGGCCGAGTAGAATTACTTCGGTTTTGTCTGAGTTTAACATCAAGAAGTTGCCGGTCATCCATGTTTTTATGTCACTAAGACATGCTTGAATTTTAGTGAGTTGGTTAGTCTCCTCTGGTTTTATTGATAGATATAGTTGAGTATCATCTGCATAACAATGAAAGTTTATGGAGTGTTTCCTGATAATATTGCCCAAAGGAAGCATGTATAAGGTAAATAGAATTGGTCCAAGCACTGATCCTTGTGGAACTCCGTGACTAACGTTGGTGGTCATCGAGGCTTCATCATTTACAAATACAAACTGAGATCGATCTGATAAATAGGATTTAAACCAACTTAGTGCGGTGCCTGAAATGCCAATCGACTGCTCCAGTCTCTGTAATAGGATGTTATAGTCAATGGTGTCGAATGCAGCACTAAGGTCTAACAAGACCAGTACAGAGATGAGTCCTTTATCTGCTGCCATTAAGAGGTCATTTGTAATCTTCACCAGTGCTGTCTCTGTGCTGTTTTCTAAATCCTGACTGAAACTCTTCAAATAAACTATTCTGATGTAGAAAGTCACACAACTGATTTGCGACCACTTTCTCAAGGATCTTAGAGAGGAAGGGGAGGTTAGAGATCGGTCTGTAGTTAGCCAAAACCTCTGGATCCAGAGTGGGCTTCTTCAGGAGAGGTTTAATTACAGCTAATTTGAAGGAATGTGGTACGTGTCAAAGACACATTGATAATATCCAAAAGAGAGCTGCCAATTAAAGGCAAAATGTCTTTAAGCAGCCTAGTCGTTATAGGGTCCAAGAGACAGGTAGACGTGTTAGAATTAGAAAAAGAAAAACAAGATGGTGACTGCAAAAAAACAAGATGGGGAGAGCCTAAATACTGAACTTGAGGCTTAAAAAAACAGTCAACAAATCAATGGGTGACTACCCAATGACTTTGTCAACTACTTATATACAATTTATGGCACACAGTAATGTTGGCAGAAATGTATTCCGGTAATATGCACCTTTTACATGGAATTAACTACATCTGCCCACAAACTATTGTCTTATATTCCCCCGGTTATTTTAAAGCTTTAGGTAATGTTCTTTATAATTTTTGTAAGCGTATAATTCGTGTTTATTGTGCAGTTGTGATGTTTCGGATTTGGTGAATGTTTCCTATTCTTAGCTCTCTCTTGGAAACAAGACGTGCATCTCAATGAGAAAGCATAATAAATGAAGTTACAATATATAAAAATAAAAAAAATGGTAATCTTGATAGTATTGGAAGTAAAAGATGTGAACGCATATATGGTAAACATTTACAAGAGTGAGGGTGGGAGAAAGACTAATACCAGAAGAAAGGAGAAGAAGATTAGACGTGGCGAGTAGAGTAAGGATATCCCTGTCTTTGCCTTGCAAACAGGTGAGAGAGCGACAGATTACAGAATGAGATCAAATAAAGAGTCAAAGAGGAGTTCTGCCATCCCGCCTTTGCTCAATGAAAGAGAGCTACATGTAGGAGAGCAAGAGAAAACAATAAAGCACAAGTGAACAGGAAGAGTAAGCTGTTTAAGGACCGAATGAGAAATCAGTGTGTAAGGGGAAGCGGAGAGTGACAGTGCCAAGGGCTTGTTGAACAGGCTCCTTTTATGCAGAGGCACGGCTGCCTGACAGATAGCTCTGATATGGAGCATTAACACACACAATATACACAATACACACTCAACTAGTGATAGGGTGTATTACATATTACAAGCTGTTAAGTCTGCCGTCAGAGCAGATGTTTATTCATGGGAAGCACAGGAGGAGAGTGCTAGGCTTACCTGCTGCTGAGTCTGTGGACACACACTGTTGTAGCTACATGGATGATGTATGTATGTATCGCAGGTTATAACATGAGGCACATGGGGAGTTTTTGCTTTGTTCAAGGGCACATTAGCCGTAATACAATTTCTTCATTAGTTAGGTTTTTGATAACATATTTGTATATAGGTTTGCACATCGTAAGGGATTTACATCCATGTGAAAGATCTGCGTGTATAGTTGGAATGTAGATCGGTAAGAAGCTCTACTACGAGAAGCTCACCCAGTGTGTGTGCGTGTGTGTGTGTGTGTGTGTGTGTGTGTGTGTGTGTGTCTGTGGCAGAGAACCAGTTCATAAACCTAGCCCTGCTGTTTGTCACGGTTAATATTGTCAAGTTCTGAATATATTTGTAATAATACTACTATTAACAATAATACATTTTATTTATATAGCACCATTAGGAATTCAAATGATCAAAGACACTTTACAAAATTTAAATTGTCTATCATTAGTTATACATTAAACAGTTACACACATTGGTCACAGATTAAAAGCAGTTCTAAAAAGGTGGGAAGTTCAGAAGAAAAAGGTTGATGTGATCACGGCAACGGGAATACGTGAGCAGGCGAGCAGCTGCCTTCTGGATGTACTGGTGTTTATTTAGGATTTTGCATGATGTGTCTTAAAGAATACTGTTTCAGTAGTCGATTCTGGAGGTGATGAATGTGTGGATCAAAGTTTCAGCAGTAGACGAGGAGAGTGATGGGCGGAGACGAGCAATGTTTTTTAAGTAAAGGTAGTTCTGGTGATTTGTTTGATGTGATGTTCAGAGAAGAGGTTGCTGTCAAACAGGACTTTGAGGTTGCGGATGTGTGGGGAGGAAGACAAAGTGGAGTTGTCGATGGTGAGGCAGAAAATGTGACTGGTATTAGTGAGGGATTTGGGACCAATGAAAAATCTAATTTAGGACAGTGAGCATAAGGAAGTCCTGAGAACGCAAAGAGTATTTATTGTCCGACACTGTTCTGCATGATGAAGACACAGGTAATCTATGAGCAGACCAAGGATTGCCTTATGAATGAAGGTCATCCAACATAAGAGTATAACTCACAGTGTTGAGTCAGCTTTACAATTAGTAATGAACCGTGAACATGGTCAACTGTGTCAAATGCTTTAGACAGATCAATAAACAGTGTTGCTTCTTGTCAAGAGCAACACTTTTAATGCATCTGTAATAGTGATATGTTTTTCCTAAAGCCTGACTGATAAAATGGCATGATCAGATTTATCACAGTTGAGTTTAAGAAAATTGGTTTGCATACATGGTTTAATGTGAGTGAGGCAGTTGATCAGAGTAGAGTGACTATATCACAGGTTCACACGGGTAAGCTCAGGTGCAGAAGAACTGTTCTACTCCAGGTTTTTACTTCAAAAACAGACTGGTCATGAGTGAATCGACACAAGGCACACATCAATCTGGCAGGGGACAAGGCAAAGACTGGGAGAATATATAAAGGGGGGGGGGGACACAGGTGTGGGACATCGGGGATCAGGGAGACAGGAGTGGCTGGGGCAGGTGCAGGGAATGATCAATCACTGGAGAGACAGACACAAAATTAACAGGAGCCGTTTCTCAATATGCGTTCTTGTGCATACTTTTCTGTACTTGTGTTCTTGTGGACTTGTGAAACACCATCAGTCGCAGCCCGAGTATATGTTCACATTCAATGTTCGCTTCTCGCAAAGTACGGTCAAAATGCCTGGATGTGACTTGATCCTCACACTTTCCGGAGTATGCATCAGAGGAGACTTGTGCGTACTCTGGCCAGCCGATCTTCCAGAATGCATTTCACATGAGCAACCGGAAACAATAGCGGAGAAGAAAATAAACTACTGACGTGACGTTTAATAAATACTACTGTTGTTGAGCCACGGAAAGTAATTTTAGGATATTTTTAGGCAAGAAGTTAGTAGTTTAAAAATCTAAACTATGGTCAGTTTAAAAATCAAATCTGTGGTCAGTTTGTTTTGATTCAGCTTAATAAAGATCTGCACCGTAGATTTGAGGTTCTACTCGCGTGACCACTGAGCTCCGCAGCGGTCAGCGCGCTGTGTGGCTGTCGACAGCAGCCTGATTTCGGCAGGACTTTTTAAAATGCTCCACTGGCTCTGACGTCTCTGTAGTGGTTAAACGTGATACATAATTCTGTTTATAGGATCTAACGAGCACAAATAGTTTATTATTTATTCACAGATAACGTTAAATCAGTTTGACTAAGGGTTAAAATTCATAACTTAATATGTTAATTAAACTTTAACGTTGAACTATAGTGCTGTCTTTCTACTTTTGACCGAATTGTTTGCAATTACATGTGTAATATAGTTATATTACACATACAAATATATATATATATATTGTGGCAGACCAGGGGGAAAAGCCGAGCAAACAGCGCATCGGAGGCGGATCCCAAAGCTCAGGTTGGGGGAAGTGATCCACGGGACGTACTTCCCAGTACAGGTGCTACAGCCAATTGGCACCTGGGAGTGGTCACACCTGCAGCCCGTCAGCTAACGAGGGAACGGAGAGTATATCTTCCCTCCACTGGAAGCCATCGGGGGAAGAGCTGCCTGAATAGGAAAGGAGAAGGAGCGTGGAACCTCAGGAGAGGAGTCGCGACAGACCAGAGGTAACTGGACCCTCTCTCCTCTGCTCTGCCCATCCAGGAGATACCAACCGTCTCACAGAAGGTGTGAGACTGAAGACCAAAGACCCCGACCGGGAAGAATCCTTTGTTTCCATTAGATGCCCATTCCCCCTTTTTCCTACACGTTTTATTAAAAGACCCTTTATTTTTGCACTGCGTCTCTGAGTCTCCTGATTTTATTCCGAATCTCACCTCCACATCCCCCGGGTTGCCACATTTGGTGGAGAATGCGGGCACGGCGATCTATCGCTAGAGATTCTGAATAAAATAGGTACTCAGAGTCCCGCAGTGCTATGGAGGACGCCCTAGCACAGCTCGTGCAGATGCAAACCCAGCAGGCACAGAGCCTAAGAGCATTTCAGGATGCTATGACAACTCTGGGTCAGCACCTGATGAGACCGGAGAGGCCGACGGAACCCAGTAAAGTGCTCACCAAGCAGACGGCCGATGATGACATTGAAGCCTACCTAAGTGTTTTTGAGAGAACGGCAGAGAGAGAGGTGGCCTCCAGCAGAGTGGGCCGGGCTACTAGCCCGGTTTTTAACAGGTGATGCACCAAAGGCCTGTCGGGACCTCGGCCCCTCCGAAGTAAATAATTATGATGTGTTTAAAAGCCACCATCTTAGCCCATTATGGACACAACCTCCAGACCAGGGCCCAACAGTTCCACTCCTGGACATATGACGCTACTGCCCCCGTACGGCCGCAGGTTGCACCCCTGATGCGACTGACACGCAGTTGGTTAACCACGGAGCCGGACCTTCAGCCCTGGACCGAGTTGTGATGGACCATTGTGTTAGAGCACTACCCAGGGATGCCAAACTACATGCCTCCCAAAGCAGCCCAAAGACGGTGGATGATCTAGTAGATGTATTGGAAAACCACCAGGTCACCGTGGAGCTGATGCGGAGCAGTCGACACGAGGGAAACAATCCCAGGTGGACTAAGGACCCCGTGACACCCCCGCCGCTACTCCGCCAGATTCCAAAGGTGGGACAGGTTCGACCGCCGCCCCAGCGTCGACCCCTCGTGAATCCGGACCGCCGAAAGTGCTTCAACTGTGGTCAAGAGGGCCACTTGGCTTTGAATTGTCCGGTGAATGACGTCTTGATGCCGACGGCAGGCTCATCTGATCCACAACAGAAGGCCGGCAGCTACCTAACCACTTGCTGGGCCCATGAGGGTGCAAGGGCCCCAAAACTTCCTGTCAGAATAGGCGACGAGGATGCAGAAGCCCTGCTGGATCTGGCTAAAGAAGCTTGGGAACAACAGCCATCACCCCACCGCTCTATGATTGAGTACGTGGACCAGATGCAAGACAGGATGGGTAAAATATGGCCTATAGTGCGGGAGCATATGCAGCAAGCGCAACGGGCTCAAGCCCGAATCTATAACCGAAAAGCTCAAGTGCGGGAGTTCCAGCCCGGAGAGTTTGTACTGGTCCTGGTGCCAACGGCCGAATGCAAGTTCCTTGCCAAGTGGCATGGGCCCTATGAAGTGGTCGAAAAGGTGAGCGAGGTCAACTACAAGGTGAGACAACCTGGGAGAAGGAAACCCTGCCAACTTTATCACATTAATCTGCTGAAGAAATGGCACGCCCCTGACTGTGTTCCGCTAACAACATTCACTGTCGAAGTCCCCGATCCTGTTGCTTCACAGGTACCTCTAGGCCCCCAGTTGGGGCCGGCCCACCGGCAAGACATGTTCGAGCTAACCAGTCAATTCCAAGATGTGTTCTCCGACCTTCCAGCGCGCACCCATGTCATCCAACATGACATAATCACCGAGCCAGGAAAGAAGGTGAGGCTGCGGCCCTATCGCATCCCAGAGGCAAAGAGGAAGACCATCCAAGAAGAGGTGAGAAAGATGTTGGAAATGGGAATTATTGAGGAATCTCATAGTGCCTGGTCAAGCCCCATTGTGCTAATCCCCAAACCGGACGGCACTGAGATTCTGCAACGATTTTAGGAAAGTAAATGAAATCTCAAAATTTGATGCCTACCCTATGCCGAGAGTGGATGAGTTGATTGAGCAACTAGGCCCAGCCCGCTTTGTGTCCACTCTTGACCTCACCAAGGGTTACTGGCAGGTTCCCCTCACAGAAAGAGCCAAGGAAAAGACAGCATTTTCTACCCCGGAGGGCCTGTACCACTATAAAGTCCTGCCCTTCGGAGTCCATGGAGCACCAGCCACCTTCCAGAGGATGATGGATCAGGTACTCCGACCTCATCGTGAGTATGCAGCGGCCTACTTGGACGATGTAGTAATTCACAGTCCCGACTGGACCTCCCATGTAAGCCAGTTGAGAGCTGTCTTGGGAAGTCTACGGCAAGCTGGCCTGACTGCCAATCCCAAAAAGTGCCACCTGGGTCTAGAAGAGGCACAGTACCTTGGCTACACAATTGGGAGAGGCGTCGTGAGACCCCAACTCAGGAAGGTGGAAGCCATTACCACCTGGCCGAAGCCAGCAACGAAACGGCAAGTTAAAACGTTCCTGGGACTGGTGGGATATTATCAGTGTTTTATCCTCACTTTGCTACCATTGCAGCCCCCCTACACGAAATGACAAAAAAGAGCCACCCGCACCATGTACTCTGGAGTGCTGAAGCAGACAAAGCGTTTGAAACCCTTCAGAAAGCCTTGTGCACCGAGCCAGTCCTAAGTACACCAAGCTTTGGGGATACTTTCGTTGTCCATGCAGATGCCTCGGGATCAGGGGTTGGAGCTGTGCTGTCCCAGGTGAAGGGAGGAGAGGAACACCCAGTGACGTACATTAGCCGGAAGTTTCTAAAACATGAAAGGAACTATTCGACTGTGGAGAAAGAATGTCTAGCAATTAAATGGGCGCTAACCAAGCTACGATATTACCTCCTCGGCAGAAAGTTCACCTTGATAACGGATCATGCACCATTAAGGTGGATGTCAACGGCCAAGGACACTAATGCCCGGTTACACGCTGGTTTTTGGAGTTGCAAAACTTTAATTTTTCTGTTGAGCACAGGTCCGGAAAAGCCCATGGAAATGCAGATGCCCTGTCAAGGAGAAATGAATGCTGTTTGGTTGACGCCTCCGCCGCCACCTGGAGCTAGTGGAGGAGGTGTGTGGCAGACCAGGGGAAAAGCCGAGCAAACAGCGATCGGAGGCGGATGCCAAAGCTCAGGTTGGGGGAAGTGAGCCACGGGACGTACTTCCCAGTACAGGTGCTACAGCCAATTGGCACCTGGGAGTGGTCACACCTGCAGCCCGTCAGCTAACGAGGGAACGGAGAGTATATCTTCCCTCCACTGGAAGCCATCGGGGAAGAGCTGCCTGAATAGGAAAGGAGAAGGAGCGTGGAACCTCAGGAGAGGAGTCGCGACAGACCAGAGGTAACTGGACCCTCTCACCTCTCTCCTCTGCTCTGCCCATCCAGGAGATACCAACAGTCTCACAGAAGGTGTGAGACTGAAGACCAAAGACCCCGACCGGGAAGAATCCTTTGTTTCCATTAGATGCCCATTCCCCCTTTTTCCTACACGTTTTATTAAGACCCTTTATTTTTGCACTGCGTCTCTGAGTCTCCTGATTTTATTCCGAATCTCACCTCCACATCCCCCGGGTTGCCACAATATATATATATATATATATATATATATATATATATATATACACAAATATATATATGCATGTATATAACATATTTAATATATATATTCTTAATATTTATAAACGATATATATGTATGTTTTTATTTTGTACACAATATATATATATACAATTATATGTGTCTGATTATTTTATTTTTAATTGTGTGTATATCCATAAATAAATGTATATATATCACATTTCTAAATAACAATAATTATACTTATTATAGCATAATGAAAAAAGCAGGGTTGTCATATTTTGTTTGACTGTAAAAAATACTTTACAGTGAATAATTAGAGTAAACTCAGGAGCATGAGTCCTCCCGTCCTTCGGAGTCTGGACTCCCAAGACCAAACTCCCAAGACCAGACTCCAAAAGAACACAAGTGTGTACTCAGTGTACTTTGAATTGAGAAACAGCTAGGGTGTTAAAGACAAACAGTGGAGCCATGTTGGATGTAGAGCTGGCCTATTAGTGGAAGAAGATACTGTGTTGACGTATAATGTTACCAAGAGGGAGCAGGTAGAGGATGAACGTAAGAGCACCGAACCCTAAGGTACGCCTTGAGACAGAGAAGTGGTGGAGGTCCAGTTTTTGATACTGATGAACTCAGGGAGGAGTTGACATGGCTGGAAAACAGTGCTTTACAATAGTAGATGGGATGAGATCCAGGATACAGGTGTAGCTTCTCATTCCTGTTGTGAAGGTAGAGAGCACCGATGGGGACACAGGGGAGAACTGAGAAAGGGTCTGAGGGGTGCAGCCAGTGGAAATATGGAACGGGCGAGGGAGTTGTTGAGGTTGCTGTAAATGGTATCAATTTATCAATTCAATTTATTTGTTATGAAATGAAAGAGTTGCAGTTGTCAACCGTAAAGGATTTGAAGGTGGGTTCCCTGGGTTTCAGAAGCTTGTTTATTGTAGTGGACAGAGCTTTGTGTTAGAGGAGCCAGAGTGTATGAGATGTGAGTAGTATGTGGACCGGTCTGAGATGAGAGCGTCTTTGTATTGTTGAAGGTAGTCAGTGGGTTTGGAAATTAACTGATAAACATGTTTTCTTGCAGTCTTTCAAGCTGGTGCTTACATGATTTCATTTGATGGAGTTCAGGAGTATACCACGGAGCCCAGTATGTGAATGAGACAGCTTGGGTTATAATGGGAGCCAGCTGATCAAGACAAGAGGAGAGCGTGTTATTGTAGTCATTTACAAGATTGGAATGATTATCAGACATCGGGGAGGCAGACATGGTTCCGGTAAGAGAGGCTGAAAGAGTTGTGGGGGAGATAGTTTTAAGATTTCTTAAGGATATAATGCACTTGTCTTTTCAATTCAATTCAGTTAATTTTGTATAGCCCAAAATCACAAATTATAAATTTGCCTCTGAGGGCTTTGCAATCTGTACACAAACAACATCACATTGGATCAGGAAAAAACAGGGGGAAAAAACAGAACAACACTTTTGGGATGGGATAGGGATGCAAGTCCATGGTGATAGCCAGGTGGTCAGAGATATTGAGGTTGAGGATGGAGAACTGAGGTATTGTGAGTCCAGTGGTCCAGACCAAATCCAGGATGTGACCATGGCTTTGAGTGGGGAAGTTGATATGTTGTGTGAAGTTGAAGCATTGTAGTAGTTTCAGGAATTCTGTAGCAGATTTACAGTCAGTGTTATCAATGTGGATGTTAAAGTCTCGGCAGTTAAAGAGAACGGCGGGTGAGATGGCACATAGCTGGGTCTGAAAGTCTGATAAGTCAGAGAGTAAGGAGGGGTTTGGCTTGGGGGGGGGGGGAGATAACAGTAATAACCAGAGGAGTGGGACCAGAGAGTTTGAAGGCAATATGTTTAAAGAATGATTGGCTGAAATGAAAATGGTGCTTGTTTTAATGTCCTCCTCTGCAGCAACACCACCAACCCTCGCCCCTCAGGACGAGGTTTATTCATGTATGTGAATCTTATGCGAGTGGGTCTGGTTTAGTGAGACATAGTACAGGGGTTTATGCCATGTTTCAGTGAGGCAGAGGAAGTCATGGTTACACAGCAAAATCAAAAGTGTTGAATGTTCAGTGTTAGGGTTGAATGTTAAAATATGGAGTTATTTCAATTCAGATTTAGTGTTAATCAACTCTAAGAGAGTTATTCTTCAAAAAGAGTTGGTGTAATACAGGGAGTCAAATGTCAAATTCTGCAAACAACTCTACAGTGTTGATTTTACACTACAACTAGTGTTACCCATCCCCCAGAAGTCTGCATGTTTGAAAGAGGCGGGAGATTGTTTGACGCAGACAGACAGACACTCAGACTCTTTTCTGTTGACTGGACATGTTCGGACATCATTCCAACTGTGACTAGGAAGATTTGTGTGTAAGTATGTCTAAGCATATGTCTATTCATTACATTTGTCTAGCCTAGTGTGTATTTATACAGGTAACATTAATGTTGGAAAATGTATATCCTGGTTGGTTAACTAACACTGGCTAGCTATCCAGCTCACTATGTTTAGCTAAAAGAATAGAATAAAAGAATGTTTAGCCAAAGACTGTGGTGTTAGCCAAGTAGGATGAATAGTGATATAAATCTGCTTCTTAGTAAAGACGTGCGTCGAGGTCTGTGGGTAGGGCTGCCATGTGGCTAACGTTCTAAGTTAGCATGTACGTCAAGAACATTTGCTAGCATTTGTGTGTATCGATATAATGCGTGACCAGAAAAATGCAAATGTCAGAAGGAGTAGAGTCATTAAAACATGCTGTAGACAAAAATGTCTGCACAACGGAGACGTGAAGAGATTTGAAAGCTTGCTGTTCTGGCCGACACATAACTTTAGCTAAATAGACGGTCAAGCTCAGGCTCTTTTAAGTGAAGAGTTGGGCCGAAAAAAGTGTAGAAAAGCGGGTAGGACCGACCCGCCGCTCCCATAACGCGCACTACGCGCTGCGCGTAGGGCACCAAGTCCTGAGGGGGCACCACAGAATAGGCAACTAAAACAATCCTCATAGTTATAATAATTATAATGGCAATATTATTTCAGCCTACGGCTCGCATTGCTCTGTCGTGCTGCGCGCGCCGACACATCCGCGCTTAGCACAGGTGAGCCCCCTCCCCCCTCCTCGTCGACAACGCTCGCCGCGGGTCACTTTTCTATCTCAGAGGGGGCATCATGAAGGAGTTATGCGTAGGACACCAACATGGCTAGCAGTGGTACTTGGCCCCGATCGGTACACCACTTTTATCGCCATTTTAAAAACCGGACGAGTGTCTGTTTTCAATCCGCCCAAAATGGTCGAAATTCGGACGCCAGACTTGGACAAACTACGCCGAATTATAGAGCTATGTATAACGTTCAATTCGGCTGGAGGAGGTTTTCAATGGCGGCTCCGTAAACCGCTTTACCCGACGTAAGTGTGCCGATGTCGGCCACGAAACCACCAGGATATACCCGACCGTTATTGATGATTTTTTTACGATTATCAACCCTTCCAGAGTGATCGAAATTCGGACCCCAGACTTGGGCAAACCACGCCAAATTATGGAGCCACGGATAAACTTCAATTCGGCTGGAGAAAGTTTTCCTTTAGTGGGTCCGCATGATGTACATTAATTTAATTTAGTCGTACACTGTCGGCGCCAGGTGGCATAGTAAAGACCGAGTCTCGACTTAAACATATGACTTTAAAAAAAGTTGTAGGCTCTTCATGAATGTACGTTGTTTTCTTTGTAGGACAATATGTTGGTCAAGGTGAGATTTGGTTCAAGTCAGAAGTATGTTAAGGTGGCAAAAACCGAAGAAGTCTATGAAGACTACAATACATTTATCAACGGTTGGTATTACTTGTTTATTACACAGCCGTATCTGTTTGGAGTAAACACATTTTTTGCTTGAATGTCAGTTAATGTTACAATGTATTTTTTATATTAATTTAAGTAATATGTTTGATTGCCTCACCTATCAATTGGTGTTTTATTATGTTGACCAATTGTAATCATATTTTGTGAGCTAGTCAAAATGGACAATTGGTGTATGATGGTGAATTTATATCACATATTCTGCACACTGCTCAGATATTATAATAATAAAAGTGTCAATGGAAGTTTACAAAGGACCATTTTTCTAAATCTGATATTCTCTCAGTAATAGGAAAGTTAGGTCTTCCTCTACAGACAGACTTGCACTTGACAGATGAATCAGGGACAGAGGTGGATGCAGATGTGTTTGAGGAACTTTTATAAGCAGGGGACCTTACCATCAATGTGTCCACAGCAAATTCTGCAGGTAAGTGTTAGCTTTGTTAGGAAAAAAAATTAATTGTAACGTACTGTGGGCTGTTTTACTGACAAGTATTGTAGAGATGTAAAGGTATAACAATTTTTTGGGTGTATTTCTTTTAACTGTCTTGCAGTTGTGCTTCAACCAGATCTAGCAGAAATTTAGTTTGATTCAAATGTGTCAGACACCTTATCCTCTGGTTCATCTGATGCAACAATAATTCTTGAGAACGATGGTGGGGGGAAAAGGACCCACGGCGATCGGGAATCAGCTAAAGCGGTATATAGCTAATTAAATGTTTTAAATGTATGAAATTAGTTATTAAAACTGAAACATAAAGATATTGTGCAGACGAGCTGTGGTCTTGTTGCCGTAAAGGTTAACGTGATAACTTATTGTCTGATTGTTTTTATTTTTAGATGGTGAGAGATGTTCTTCAGTCCAAGCCAGGGGGAGAAAAAGTGTTGCATGAATATGACAAAATGAAGACTGTGGCAGCTCTCCCCAATCCGGCCTTGGCTGCTGGCTGGTTGACTATCAGTCAGCTGATCTCACTGATTGGCAATCAGTCAACAGCCGATGGTGCAGGTATAAAAGGGGCACAGCTGCAGGAGAAGGGAAGTGAGCAGATGTGTGTTGTTGCGGTCTGCTTGGTGTGCGAGAAATAAAACATGTTCTCCAACAAAACCTCTTGGACACTGGCTGATCCTTGGTGCTGGGGGGGAAACCCACAGGTAGAGGCATGTGACCTGCTACAAAGACATTGACGGATGGTACCCGACGACATATGAAAAACCTACTGGTGGCTGACATGATTGAAGTTCATGGGTAAGCATTTTATATTCACTGGTGCCCATCTTAAATCAAATATTTCTTTATAGCATAAGATGTGCAGTTGTTACAGAACCCTGTCAAATTATTAAATGATATATATATATATTTTTTTTTTTAAAGCTTGAAAAATAATGTTTTTCTACTTTTTAAAGGAGGATCCCACCAACCTATGTGCGAACAAAATATGCTCTTGGCATCATCACTCTATTTCCTTATCGCCGGGATCCTTACTCAAACAATGGATATGTAAGTTTGTAAATGAATGTCTTTATACTATTTATGCAGGGAGGTTAATCTGAATTTGCCTTGTTTTGCTGTGACCCATCAGTTATGTTTAGTTTTGTTCTTTCTTCTCAAATTTTATAGGAGCATTTCTATGATGCTGACAGTGGATCTGGTTATTTGTCCTGGAGGATAAAGACAGTCCAGCGCAACACTGCAGTTATCCTGGAGATGCTCAACCACTAGTACCTATCAAAATGGTCCAAAGGGCAAGAGGTATTTTCTCCTAACTGACACGCAACTGTTTGGCGAGGAATGCCGTGAGGCAATCTCCATATTGAAGCATACAACTGATGAATCGGTTGTCAAAGAGAAAATGAGGGCAACATTTCAATACCGTCAGATGGTAGTTCAACAAGACCAGCAAAACTCCTCAACAGTCGATGTTTTCTCGATACACCTGGCTTAGTAAGAAACACATATGGTTTTATCTTTTTATAGTGAATAATGCACATTTAAGGACAACACTTTCAGCACTGTTGCAGGGATTTATGGAGTTTCTTCTGTAGATTGACCAAGTCTTTACCATGATGTTTGGAGAGGAGGTTTCTGGCAGATTCTTGGCAAAATGGCCCACTTTCTTCAAACCCAGGATCCTGGCAGAGTGCAAGAATTCTATTGGATGTTGAAGACCTCTTGTCTGGGCATCAATCCTCAGATGCATCGCTCATTATCTTTTTAAAACATTAATTTACTTGCCTGATTCAGAAGTCTTGTATGAGCATAATGTGGATATATTTATTTTCACATGTAAGTCTTTCTTAAATCTTCTGGTTTCCCCCTAGGCTGGGACAGTGACCTGTCAAGCATCCTACTGCTGGTTAACCTACTTCCCCCTACTGCAAAAGGACCCAAGAAGAGTCCTAAAATTAGCTCACATCAAGCAGTCAAACATGTTGCGAGATATTTGAGTGTATGCAATGTTTTAATATGCTTTTCACAATGCCTCTTTTTGTGACGAGGCACATACGTTTTTAGTAATGTAGTGGACCATTACAATTGTTCATGCTTTTGTTTATTTTCCAGATTGGTG
Organism: Liparis tanakae; assembly: GCA_036178185.1. Lineage (NCBI taxonomy): Eukaryota > Metazoa > Chordata > Actinopteri > Perciformes > Liparidae > Liparis > Liparis tanakae. The sequence continues at coordinate 10,022,816 of CM070110.1, forward strand.
CCAGTGTTGAGACCTTCCTTGAGAGTTTGGAACCAGGACAGCCCATCCTCCTGTGTCGGTGAACAGAAGAACAACCTCCAAAGATTCTATGTCATCGTTGACCGCAAGGCTCAGATGTCCCTGGCAGCTTTCGATGAACTCTTCAAGGCTCACTTCATCTTCAGTGTTAACTACCACGAATCCCTTAACAGCTTCTAGACATTCATCCAAACCACTGTGTTCAACATTGATGTGGGAAGTACCAAGGAAAGTCCTCGTGTGAAGGAGCTCAGAGCAAGACTGCTGAACACAAGTATCTGAGGTGACACACATCCTTGGATGCAAATATGTTGATTTGTTTTAACTGCAAGTTGCACCACAGAAGTTCTGTTGCTTTGTCAGCATTTGAGATTTTACCATGGTTTATATCCAGGAAAGACATTATGTTTGAAATGTGGAAAGCCGGGATGTTCTTTATTCTTTTGCACTTATTCAGGGTTCAAGAAACACCTTATTTGTTTGCACCGGGACATTGTTTCAACAAATACTGTTAACAGTATGGAGACTCAAATGATAGCAGAGCCTTCCACTTCAAATGCAGTCTGTACAGACATTCCAGTAACCACCAAGGTCTCTTTTGACAAGCATCATTTGGTAAACATGTGTGGTTCTGTTGTAGCACAGTTGCAATCATCAGGTGTTGCTGAGAGCACTATCCAAGCAATGGTTGGGTCAATGGAAGAGCTTGTAAACAATATTCACAGTCAAGCGAGAGACTCAGTTCTCAACTGTACTTCAGAGATTCAGGGAACAGACTTTGAAAAAAAGCTAGACAGTTGTTTTGAACAACTATAAAATCCTTTTTCAGTCTTAAATACAGAAGCCAAACGAAAAAAAGCATTTCACGGAAATAGTTGAGCTGGTTGAGTATGTTCTTGGGGTGCGATTGGATGTACGTAGAGATCGAACAACAGGAGTTTACAATCAGATCCCTGTAACGGATAAGTTTGTATGTACCCATCTTAGGAATCCTCAAGTCTATGTTCAAAAATAGTGACATATGTGACTGTTTCCTGCAGGCCAAACAAGAGGAAAAAGGATTTTTTTTTTTAATGATATATGTGATGGTTCATACTTTAAAAAAAAAGATTTGTTTTGCCAGCAAAAACATGCTTTACAGATTCAACTATATTATGATGATTTCGAGACCACAAATCCCTTAGGATCAAAGAAGGGGATACACAAACTTGGTTGTATTTACTTTATATTGCAAAACCTGCCCCAAAATGCAATTCTGTGTTGATGAATATTCATGTTGTGGCTCTTTTTCACTCAAGACCTGGAAAAAGTATGGATTTGATGACATACTGAAGCCTTTCGTTGATTTTAAAAAAACTAGAAGGAATAGAAGTGCCTTTCTCTGACTCACCATTGCTAGGATCTGTTATTCAAGTAACTGGTGATAACCTTGGTTTACGCGGGCTGTTTGGTTATGTTGAGTCTTTTTCTGAACATATTGTTGTCGATTTTGTTTAACCACTAAGAGTTTCAATGTGTCTTCACTGAAGATCACCTAGGCTTGATTTTTTTTTTTTTTTTTTTTTCGTACAAAAAACATCCAACACTTTTAAAAGTGTAGTTTTAACTCAAAATAGGGTGGACCAATATAGACACTTTCAAAGTGTTGAATTTAACTCTATTAGTGTTGACTTAACTCTGCTTAGTTTGCTGTGTACTCTCCGTTATGAGGATTGAGATTTAACAGATTCACTTTTTTTTTTTTTTATTGTGATGACATAACAAGGGCGTTCGGTTGCGAGCCAGACCATAGGATTGATAGGGGGTTTAATTTGGGGACGTAATGTTGTAAGTAAACATGCGGCCGAGCATCTCTGTGAAGGATGGCCTCGGTGAAGTATTGCCTGTTCTTTTGAGAATTATAGCTGAGTTATTGGTGAGCCTGAGTGTTGTGTACTGTCACTGAAGAGGAATACTACAGTTCAAACAAACTTTCAAGTCCTTTTTACATACTATATTTCTGTTCTGAAAGAAATCACCTGGATTATGTGTACAGTGCAAAACAAATAGTTTGTAATTTCTCTTTAAGGAGGTAATCATGCACTATGCCGCACAGTATTTTTTTGATCAGTATTTAGGGTTCTTGTGAAACCCGCAAAAATGGGAATGATTCCAATTGGAAAACCTAGCCCACTGATGCTAACTCTTTAACAATGACAATAGCTGACAGTTAAATCATCAGTACAAATGTTAATCAGAGAATACTACAACTCCTGGGGGCATTAGGGCAAGAAACATAATTGCCAAAAGATAAGCCAATATGTACATTATCCAAAAGAGTTTCTATGTTAACTAACATTGAACGTATAGTTTAAAGAAAAACTCAGCGGGCCCTTCCAGTTCACATCATGATGCCTTTTTTGAAGAATTTCATATTTACATCCATGGTTTCCACATTTTTTATGTTGGCAGCTGCAACCTGTGGCTGCTTTTCAATCTAAACAAGTTAAGATTTACTTAAAAAAAACTGGTATTTGCTCCATAAAATGTTCTATTGTAGTGTATGACGTTATATTCTGTTCTATGGTTGACATGCACCTTGTTTGGTGACCTGACAGTGGCTCTTACTAATGGAGTCTCTCTGTCTCCACACACACACACTCACTACCCTTGCGAGGACTGCATAGTGCTGTGAAGTGGACACGACTTTCGATTGCACTTCAGTGCTCTGCTGGTATTGCCAAATTGCCACCTTTACCCTCCTCCCCACTTGTGTCTGCCTCTCTCTATCTCCTCTGTATTTGTGTCATCCAAAACAAACCATGGGCGAAGGACAGAAAAGGACACAGCAGAAAACACAAGGGTCAAATCACGACAGCGTTTCAGAACCTGACAACCACATAGACCACTAAAAACACTACAACATGCCGAGACAAATGAATATAGAGTTCAAACAGCAGTTCAAGTATGGCAGCAGGTCCTATTTGGTCATGTAAACATTTCCATTTTATACATGAATCTGGCCCACTTTTAGGCACATCATATCTCCCATTCACAAACGAATAGCAAAGAAACCAACTGACTCTAATTTTTAGAGTTGCGTAAAAACACTGGTGTTATTGGTCATGTTTGAATCACACAAGTTAGAAACAATGCAGCCACCTCTGATATATACTCGTATAATAGTATACTATTAATCATATAAGTGTAGCCTTGTTGCTATATGCGACTGTAAAGTAAAACAAAATGTACAAAAGGAACTGAGGTGAATAGTATTGGTCTCACAAAGTTATTATCAGGTGTTTTTTGCCCTCCTTCTCCACCTGTTTCATTGAAAGAAAGAATAACAGACCATAGTTATTGTTTACCTTCCACATTGGACACTATTGTGTTGATTTCTCCAGAATTCTTTTTCATTTATAAATTTTAGGAGCTGTGTGCGAAAATGTACAGTACCTTCACTGCTTATCTCAATGATAAACCTCTCGGCAAATGGATGAGAATAGAGTGCGTAGCAGTATGCTGATAAGAATAACTGACCAGAATCTTATATTTTCTGATCTACCTTCTACATTGGACACTATTGTCTTGATTTCTTCAGTATTTTTTACATTCATTATTTTTAGGAGCTATGATTCTGAAACGTACAATAGCAAGCGCCCGTCAATTTAAAATGATTCTCTAACATGTGGTCAGAACAAAATGTGCTGGTGCGAACATGTAAGAAGCTCCGATTATTTGTATGACTCTCATAGGTTTCACCTGGTAAACAAAAAAACAATCACCAATAAGCAATTAGTTTACATAGGACAATGAAGTCAACCAACCAGGGCCCTATTTCTCGTGCCTGCCTAGCTAGATAATTCTCAGGATAAGATAAGTCAGACTTTTTGGTTCCACGAAACAAGTTCGGCAAAATCACAATAGCAAAAATGTTTAACCTTCTCCAGCACTGGGTAACTCAATCTAGCTGGATAAACTGGCCACTCCTCCCAAAATAAAATGGCTTCACCCTTCCTCAGATATTCCATTGATGAAGAAGTTATTATCACATTACATTACCTTACATGTCATTGTCAGATTATTGTTTTATAGGGAGAGAGTTCTTCGAGATCGCCAATATCCTTTATCAGGTCATGGTGACCTCCTATACGAGCGTTCCGACAAGGAATCATTTATTTAAAGATCTCCTTGAGCCATACATTGTGAACACCACACGCCGCAGCTGAGCATTGACTCTCTCGTAGATTGTATGCAAAGCCTTGCCCTTTTTTGTGTGTGGTACATTTGTGGTACAGTGTCTACGATACGGAGAACATTGAGAAAGCCGCTAACTTTGATTAGTGCTTAAGAAACGTATGGATGTGCTCATTACGTTCCCTTGCCATTTCTGAGTAAATGCAATAAAAGAGGGATTTTTATGGATATATATATTCAATATTTCACCATTTAATGAAAATGCTTATGGATTTAATTTAATTATGGAGCTTATCGTTATGCATCATTTCCCAATATCATTCAGTAGACTGCACGCCGATCCCCTTCAAATCGGCCTGTGGCCCAAACAAGGCAGATTGTGTCAATCGAAAAGGCTTTTACAGCATTAATGTGCAGGTACTTATGACATCATTTTCCTCAAATTAAATTGCTATAATACCCATGACCTAACTGTAAAAATAATTAATCTTAGATGATCTGTGACTCCACCTGCCTCATAACAAATGTTGAGGCCAAATGGCGGGGCTCAGTCCACAACTCCATAATATTGTCGGAAATTATTAAGGTGGACTCGAGAAGAATAGAGAGAATGACATTTCATTTTCAACTCATTTTCAAAGAACATGAAAGCAACTGCTGTTACGATGGTTCTCAAGGCTGAAAACAAATAGTAATCACGACAAAGATAAATTAATATCATAGTGCAGGAAGAGACAAAAAAGTCGACTAGGCTTATTTAAATCCTCCACCTATAATATTTAACATTTTACAAAATTAAAAACAAAAACATGCTTTTTGTCTTACCCGGGCAGCGGTGGCGGTATTAGATGTTCCATGATTATGGTCTGTAATTCCTAATATGCGTTCATGATCATCTCCTGCCTGTCAGCAGAGAAAGTTCTTCTTTGAGTTTATTTGCCATTGTGCAGTAAGAAAATCATGGTTTTAGTGATCAACGCTTCCTCCTTTTGAAGACGGGCATGCGCAACTATCCTGATTACTGAAGTCTGGTTGGAATTAACCAGATAGTTTGAGCTTGGATCAGCCTTTGAGAAACAGAGATAGCCTAATTTCAATATTTGGGTTAATTTAAGATGGATAATAGGACATTTGATCGACTTATTTGAACCACGTACGAAAAATAGGGCCCTGGTGTAGGAGGAGTTCATGTTGACATTTCGTCAAAGTATAGCAGCTGATGGACATTTATTGACCAGTTATTAGCTTATCCAATCACTTACTGATTAATTGTGGTTAATGCACACTGGTGATCCAAGCAAATGCTAATTGGTCCTTGTCAAACGAGTGAAGATAAACCTGATTAGTTGGCTTTACGAGGCTAGTTAAAAGTAAAAGTAAATAACCTTAACACTTAAGGTTAACTGATCATATATGGCACATTTCTACCAAGCAAATGTTATCTACTAAGTGATGGGTTTGTAATAAAACAATTACATTACAACTTTTCTTCAGCCATTTAAGTTCTTTAAATCATTAGTCTTACAATAATGGAACTCGTTTGGCATTTTGTTGAGCTATTTAAGTCTACTACATTTTTGGGGAAAGAGATTTACTCTGACTCCTGGATTGCAAACGTGGAGTCAGCAAAAGTCCTTTATTACATCAGCAGTGAAGACTATGAAATACAGAGCATAGAAACGATGGAGGCAGAGGGAGAAAGATGGAGATGGTATGAGAGGGAGCAGAGGGAGGTATGGATTATAGATTTCCAAAAGTGGAACAAATTAAATATTACTGAAGCCCAGCTGTGCTGTGCCTACAACTTGCTGAGTTGACACATACAACATCTAGAAATTCATCTATCATCATCATCTAAATAGTCAGTGGATTTCAGTCCTGTACCGCGTAGCATCTACCACGTCATCTCTTTCCATCGCTCTGGATTCGTCTCAACATTGTCTTATTTGTCATGTTACATGGATTTGGATTATGAGTCTTTATTTTTGATCTTCATCCTGCCTTTAGAGAGAAATGTTGTCAAAATGTGCCTCACTCTGAATGTGTACATTCACATCAACATTTGCTGTGTCAGCCCTGAGCCAGCAGAACAACCCACAAGCACACACACTGTAAACATTTTATATTTTCCAGAGCCAGACTTTTGACCTTTTGGAAAAACATCTGGTTTTATTGTATGGCAGCATGTACAACTTAATCATACAATACAGTAGGCTACAGTTGTACAATCCATTGTTTTGTATTAATATAAACCTGCTGTCATGGTATATGTATTATTGTATTGCATTCTAATTAAATAAATGTTTGTATTCTATCATGCACTATTTCTAATTCTGGTTTAAAATTCAAGTTAACTTTTAAAAAGAAAACAAAGACTTCAAAGTTGATAATGTCAGTGATACTCTGCTATTTGTATGTTATGTATACACACTACAGTTTAGATCTTGAATCTCATAGCTGCTGCAACACAGCCATCATATTTCAGCTGTTCAAGATGAGATTCACAACTAAATATTTGGTCTGTCTTTGGTTATTGGCCGTGGCCTTTACTTAGCTCATCACAGTGTGTGTCGACATATCTTTACACAAACACACTCCTAATAACTCTCCCTCTCTTATTCTCATTCTGTTTGAGTCCCGTCTACTCTCCCTCCTGGTTGAGAGCCGGCCACAGTGGATTTGTACGCCACGCTGTTCAAACAAAGCACTGAAAGAAGAATGAGCCCGACAGGAAAGACTTGATATTAAAAGCACTGGCAAAGGAACACTCATGTGCTAGTGTACATTTACGGACATAAATGTAAGGAGAAGCTTAAATTCAACTCTAAATATATAATTGTTCTGCTAGAAAACAACCCAAATACATGTTATCTTAATATGTGATGTAAGTCAGTTCTAAACTCACTGCCCACTGCCATTGATGATGTATTTAGAGCTCAATACACAACTAAATGCATGCAAGACTAATTAGTTTAATTTATTCCCCAGGTCTGTTTCTCCCTCAATGATTGCTCTATGTATCTGCAGCGATTATATAGGATGATATTGATGATTTGTGCTTTGTGTGAGCTAACTTCCTCCCAAGGCTTAAAATAATTTGAAATCACTTTAAAAGGCAATATTTCTTCTAAGTTTAACAAAACAAAGAATGTCTGGCTATCCACCTGTCCAGCCGTTCTTCTTTGTATGCATATTTTAAAAACATCTGTAATATGTAAAGACAATAATAACATTATAGTATATTGGGTGTTGTATGATTAAAATCAAACTTTTCATAATGATCCCTTTACAGTTCCCAGCATGCTTTGAGTGATGCAAACAGGAGCTGAGATGATACGAGGTTCATCAATCAGTGTGCTCCAGTCATTTCTTGTTTCTGAAGGAGCTGGTATGTTGCCATTAAATCATTGACCCACGTATGGAAGTCTCAGGCATCGTTTATTTTGCCCTAAGTGGTTATTTTTGTGAATCTGAACCATTAAATTTATGGTTCAGTAGCTACTGGCACTTCCTGTTTCCTAAAGAATTACTTGATAACTGTTGATGCGGAATAAAACATCTAAAGATCGATGATTCACAGGAAAGATCTCCAGTTATAAGAAGAGCTTTTTGGATATGAATTCTTAAAATATGTACACATTGGAAAATGTGGCGATTAACTGAAAGACTAAGTTGCCCTGATTCCAGCAGTATGTTACTGCATCTCTATGCAATTCCAGTCAGACTGTGACTCTGAAAAGATGGGGGGGTTTGAGAAAAAGCCAAACTGTGGTGCAATGGGGTAACAGACCCGTTCATTATCATGTATGCAATTTACAAATGAAACAAACTAATATAGAAATTGTCAATTGTTTGACATGCTTGTGATGTGTGCATTTACTGTATCTGTAATATATGTGTATCATGTATTGTCTAAGAAATGCTGCGTTTTCCTATTTACAAATCAGGCACGCAGTACAAGTTAGGCCCTACTCCGTGTCCATTCCACAAAAGAGTGAGTAGCTGTTAATAATAATTTCTAATCCAATTTCTTATACCAAATTAAGGCAAACCCTTTTTCCCATAGTGAATTTCAATGGAACAAGGCTCAAGTAATAAGCGTAACATCTACATACTACACCAGCAAATACATTTTTTTGAACATACAAATGTCTTGAAAGAGTGAAAAAGAAGACGTATCAAAGTGGGGTAAGACAAAGAGACTGACAGCATGACAAATTGTTTTTCTCTCACGTTATACGATGGGTCCTCTCCTCTCGGTATTCTTTTACTTATTCTATTCTCATTCCCCCCTCATTCATTATGTTTAACTATACCATCTAAATGGTTTATAACACGTCACAGTTACGGATTTATAGAGCAAAAATGTCTGACATTATTCTTCAGGCCTTCTGATAAATACAAGTTTTTTGTTTGACATTTGCTTTTGATCAGATCACATACACTACAGTATCTTATGGTGGCTGTAGCTCAATGGGGTAAGGGGGTCGCCCTGCAACCCCAAGGTTGTCAGTTCAATCCCCGCTCTCCCCATTAGTTGCAAGTCTAAGTGTCCATGAGCAAGTCACTGACTCGCAGAGACGGAGTGACGCTGTGGAGAACACCGGGCCGGGTCTGAACGAGACGCGCTGCCGCTGATCGAGGAAGCGAGCCACGATCAGCTGGGAGCTCTCTAGCCGGAAGAGCCATATATGGCTCGAGAGCCAGACGTTAAATACCTGAAGGGGGCGCTACAGGGGAAAAGTTACATAGTGTCGCTTTAACAAGCAAGAATAATTTCCTGAATGTTGTTGATGCAACCTTAACAATAAAAAATATGTTTATAGAAGGACAGGAAAGACATATGCAAATCTTCAAATGTCAGCGCAGTTGACAAAGTAAGGATACCAACTTCATCAATGGCAGCTGTGTAGTGTCAGACTGCTTGTTCGGACAATACTTTTGTCTGCATGGCTGTTATCCAGTACATGAAGAGAAAAGGGCCAGAGGAGGAAAGGTGAGAGCAAAGGAATAATGCATTGTATTCTTTTCCTATTTATTGCCACATTTCACCTTGACATTGCACTTGTTCTTGTCCAAGGCCTCATCTCTTTTTAAACCTCATATGTCATCTCCAACTAAAGGCAGAGAGGCTGTGGCAAAGGTTGGATTGAGTATTTTTTAAATGTACTCCCTGAAATCCTTTTGATAGCAACACATTCTTTAAAAAACAGGGCGACAGAAACAGTTGTCAAATACATTCAGCCATGAAAAGACAACTTCACTGGAGCTGTCAGCATTCCAATTCAGATCTCTAGAAACATTGTCAATCAGTCAGTGAAGTTGAATTAAAGCTGTATGTTTTTAAATATATATCTGGATGAAGGCTGACCAAAAGCAAGCGCACTGAAGGGCCATGACCCCTGCCTCACCATGGTCTCCAGTGACCAGGTGCAGTTCCATATTAAAAGTGTCTCTTAATCCCCAATGTTGTCTTGAGTTCCCCACTAAAGTACCTACATTAATGCACCAACAGCATTTCCCCAAAAGGTCACAAAATACTTTCTGAGCATTGGACATGGAACAAAAATGAAATAAAACAGCTCTTCACCTGATATTTTTGAGAAATATAGCTCAGCGAAAGTTCAGACAGGAAGACATTTGTTACAGCTGGTTCATTCACAAGCAGTCTCAGTCTTGCAGCGGTTACTCCATTAGCTGATTGGGGCGGTCACGATGAATGAAACAACTATTTAGAGGCAGCCCAGTTTTGTAAGCCTATCACATTCGTTGGTACAACTTTAAAATGTGTTCTCTTCTGCTGCTGTCAGTTGTCGTTTCAGCTTTTTTCAAAATAATTTCCGGCCTTGATATATATATATATATATATATATATATATATATATATATATATATATAATTATTTTTTTCATTCTTTCTTTCTTTCTTTGCTGCCCGGTACCAAGTGTCACTCGGTCGCAGACAAAGCTGTTTTTGAGCGTGATTCGACAGCATGGCACCAACACGTAAATCCTTTAAAGGTGGAGCTGAAAAGCTCAGGGAGAAAAAGAAGAGATGTCTGGAGGAAGGTGCCTCAAAATATTTAAAAATCTCTAATTAATTTGGAAAGCCCCGACTGGTGATATGATGGACGTGTTAATTTGGCCAATGATAACTTGCTTTTCACATATGAGGTAATGCTCCCTACAAGCTAGCCCAGACAACATTAGCTAGATAAAGGTCCAAAATTGAGACTGTTATGATCTGGTCAAATAAGCAAACTGGTGGTGTTGTCATCATTTAGATTATCTAATTTAACATGTTAGCTGTAGTGCTTACAATCGATGAGCAAGCTATCCATGGTGGTAGTTTTAAAGAGGACAATATTATCATTTCTAATAACTTATGTCAAATAACGCTTAAGTTAACCAGCTAGCTTGTTATGCTAAAATCACTGTGTTACACGCAACACTAACATTATAAACAATGTTAATATGTTATTTAGATTGATGATTCTGCTGCTGGAAGCAGGAGCAGCCAGGGGCCCCAGAGCCAAGATAAGACCCAGGGCCACACAATAATTAGTACAGAAAAGTATACTTACATGTACTTGAGTATAACTTCATTGTGTCCCATTTTAGTCAAAAAAAGTACACTTAGTACATTAAAGTACAACTTATGGTACACTGTAAGTTACACTTTATTATACTAAGTACAAAAATAGTGTATTTTACAATATATGTTACAATAGCCAGTATCATTTTATTTCATGTGTCCATCCAGGCAAATTGGTATAGCCAAATGTTATTAAAAAAAACATATATGATGTAATTTCTTTGTAATCGTCCAAAATAACGTTATGGTATATATTTCCAAGTAGGCCACTGACTGGTCGATACGTGCGATGCAATGTATTGAGTGGGCCGGTCTGACAGTAACTCCCGGGCCACTTTTTTCTCCCAGTCCGCCCCTGTCTCTACCCCTGGTTTAGCCTACATCAGGATGGAGTCCAATCGCCAAAATGACTTTGCACTATTGCAATATGCTATTGTAATAAATGATTGTTAAACTCTAAATACCCGTCTCTCCTGATTGAAAAACAGTTATGGAGAATCTTAGAAATCTTTAGAATTCACTATACACCAGAGGTTGTTGGTTAACAATAAATAAGGCGAAAAAGTAGAAATTATAACTAACCCTTAAACCAACCGTCATCTACACAACCCTTTCTCAGCAAATTTGGACATCTGACAGCGGGCACTGTGGCATTTGCATCATGTCAACACTGGTGATTCTGCTTGTATTTATTCATTTGATTTGACAACTACTCCTTTAAACAAGCATAAGTAATAATCAAGCATCACTATATTTTTTCTTTCATATGATATTGTTTCTCAAACACAAACAACAGCAGGCCAAAGCATAATCAAATGATATTTCTATTTTACTTCATTCATGGGGAGCTCCTTTGCTGAGGAAATCCTGTTTGAAATATAATGGTTGCTTACAAAGGTGGACACAATTACATGAACACCTGTAGTATAAGCTCAATTGTATTATATATCTTAAATTAGTAAGTAAACAAAAGCAGATGAGAGGTAATGAATGAGTATGAAGAGAAAAAGCACAATAAAGTTCAAGAAGAGGTCACGAGATCCACGGGGAGGCATGCAAAACAAAACAGCACAGTAGAGAGAGGGGAGAAGCTCAAGTAAGAAGACATTATGAAATAAAGGATAAATAAAAGATGGGGGTTGAGAAGCTCAAGTGAAGAGGAACATGATGGTGGTAAGGTTTGATGTAAAATAAATGAAAATAAATTGAATGGTGACGTGAAATTAGGTCCCTAAAACGCAAGAGATGAGACAATAAGACAGATAAAGGCCTCGTAAGATAATGTAATAGGACAAAAGCAAAGTGAAATAAGATGAGTGAAGACAAACAAGAGATGGAGTGGAAGAAAAGTAGTGAACCATGGGTAATGTGTTGGCAGAGAGAGAGAGAGAGAGAGAGAGAGAGAGAGAGAGAGAGCAGAAGGCTTGTAAATGTTGGATGAGAGAAGTATACATGGCACTGTGACTCACTGGAGCTGCCCTAGCTCTTGTGAGGGCAAGTGCTTTACACACACACACACACACACACACACACACACACAAACCTCCCACCCCCCACACACACACATCCTTGTTGCGAGGACTGCATATCATTCCTTAATCCCTAAAACCAAATAGTGCTATAATCTTAAACAGAGTTTGATGATAATGTGGTTAGTGGTGGTCAACATCACTAAATAACTGTATTTAAATAAATAACAATAACACACTTTTTAGCAGTGACGTTGAACGGACGATAGGGTTTTTTGTGCGAGGATCTAAGGCAGCGCAATTGGTCATAAGATGAGAGCAGACATAGAAGGAGGTGCCAAACCACAAAGGGCCCTAAAATGATCCAACAAATTTAACAATCAATTCTAACAGACACAGGAGGCCCATGTAAAGAAGCTTAAGAAAATGGTCACCTTGATTTAAACCATAGCCAAGCTGCAGCATTTGTAATGATTCAGAGGCAATAGAGAGACTATTTCATCACTCTGTACATGTAGATACATGTGCAGGGAGATGAAATAGTCATTTTTTCTGATAGGGTTTGTAGGCTGGTTTTGTTATTTTATGAGGTCACCCAGAGGGTGCAAGTAGGCTAAAGGAAGTAAAAGATAGAATCTAAAATGGAGCCCTGCATGGGGGTTGCCATAGAGGGATGACGTGGAATCACCTATACTAACAGATGAGTGTCTAGCAGTTAAATAGGGGGTGAAACACAAAACAACAACACTGGAATTCCCTTTGCAGTCCTAGACTCATCTGGATTAATTTGGAAAAATATTAGACAAAAAACATAACTTTTTTAATATATATATAAAAAAAATATATATTCTTGCATGTGAGATCTATCATCAGAACATCTAACGGGTGCCACTCTGCACTGCTCTTACACGCTAGTTACAGCTTATAACCAGCATACAACTGACCGACAGCAATGTTGTGGGAGCATAGCAAGCACCCTCCTGGTTCGCCCTCAGGTAAACACTGTTAGCTTTATCAGCACTGTTAGCGCTGCAAGAACTGTTAGCGACCACGTTGAGAGGTAATTGAATTGCTCCCAATCCTAAACCTTGCACCTTTAAGAAGCGCTTCACATATAATAATGCTGAGAAGAGCTTCTTTTCAACCTTAACATAAAACTCCCTATCCACATGTAATTAAACCGTGCCCACAACGTTGAGCTCCGAATCAGTCAGTCTTAAAGTCAGTTTAAGAGTCATGGGATTTGCTTACACCTACATCAATTTTTTTTATGTTCGGTCACTTATGAGTTACCCAGTTTAATACTAAAAAACAAAGTGCTGCAATTGTCCTCTAATTGGTCGATTTAGAGTTTATGAGTTATATTCTGTGCATGCAAACGTGCAGTGTGACACGCATCTCTTTTTCTCCCCCACTGTCCCTTGTGAACTCAGCACACCAGACAAGTATAGTGCTTTTTTCCCCCTGGTTGGCCAGGTAAAATATGTATGAGTGTTTTAACCTTTGGTTGACGCCAGTGCAGCATTACAAGGGGCTTCTTGGAAAGTTCCCATGGAGGTGAAAAGACTCATATACTTTGGAGAGAGTGACTGACATGCCCTACGGTTTTTTAATGATAATTTATATGTTGGATATATTGGATATATTAATTGAAAGGTTCAGTATGGGCATATCATGAAGTCGGGTGATCCTTAGACCGTGCAAATATACAGGGAGCAGCAAATGCATACATATACAATGTCATACATGAGTGATTTTTTATCTCTGTGTTCTGCATGTATCCCGGCCTCAGAATTAGCCAGCCAAGCGTAGCTGTCAGCGCACTAAGTGCCTCTTTTTGCTGCCATTTTCTGTCTTTGTTTTCTCTCTTTCTATTCACTTGTCACTATCCCTCATGTCTCACCCGCCGATGTTACTGTTCTATTGACAGGTGATAATTTTACACCCCAGTAGTTGTTGCTCTGGTACTTACATGATTGAGTAATAACTGGGGAAGAGGAAGGTTCCCAAACAGCTTAATTATGTCCTCTGTCACATTGTTTAAGGAAAATAAACCGAACGGTGTCTTCCTCTTCACTTTATTTTCTCTTCCTGTGCTCTCTGGTCTACTATACAGTATGTGCTGTTCTCACAAAATGATCTTTATCATGCATGGAACAATAACACAGACCTGGCATTGCCTCTAAGAAACAAACAGTTTTTCCTCAATTTGAAGTGCTATGTGCTAAAAGTGCAATGGTCTTTGATTAAATAAATGAAGGCAGACACAGTCACCTCACAGAGACTAACAGCTCATAGACAGATGCGACAGAGCCTCAAACCTCAGCCGCACCAAACATGACGTAAAGTGAGCTGTGAAAGACCGTTCATGTCGGCAGTCACGTCTATAGCCGGTCTTTGGAATGGCCAAAAACAATCAAGAAATACTCGCATTCTACCAATAATTTCTTCAATATTATAGACAAAATAGAACCGTCAGCAAAAAGTTCAAATTTAAAAAAAACATCATCCATTTTTAACACATTGAAAATCTTTTTGGGCTGAACACTTCTTTATGCAAAGCTTTTAAACCCAATTCAACTTGTATACATACCGGCCCTAATCTAATGAATAACCTAAGATCAATAATATCAGACAATACATATTATTAGGATGCACTAAAATACAAACATAACAAAAGGTAATGCGTATTTCAGTGAAACCAACTTTGTTTTCCAAAGAAAAATATATTGTAAGTTCAAACAAGGAAAACAATGTTCTATTAATTAAACACACAATTACGTGTCCAGCAATAACCAAATCCAACCAGCTTTTTTCCTACAATTGCACAGCACAACCAGGCCATTTCAGCCACACTTTGAACAATTCGTAGCTCTGATTGGTCGGAATAGATTTGCCAGCTGCTCAGGAACATTGGGCAACACAAAGTTGTAGAATGACTGCTGTGGAGATTTTAGCATGGAGTGAAAGGGCAGGGCCCTGCCACAGCAGACGGGCATATGCAAATGTAGCAGACCTCAGGACCTAAGCGTGTGCGTGTGTATGTTCAAAGTGTCAGGGGCTGAGATTGCAGGTTGCAGGCGGACCATTGACGCATGTCCAAACCTCGGCCACTGTCTCTCTTGTCTCAGAGACACACACACACACACACATTTATGCACATACACACACTGGTCTCTGACACATCCCTGAGGCCGATCAGTCCATTGTACAGGCTCTCCAGTGAGCCATAGCTTTTACATATATTAAAATGAGCCTTGGGTGGAGAGCTGCCCCTGAAGACCTGCTACTCTGTCCACAGTGCGCACACACACAAATGCACTGAGGACACACATAGGCGGGGAAGCAGAAGTGTTCTGTGTGTGTGAAGACAGGAGGGTAGAGAAGGCAGCAGACCATATCTGAGGCAACTTTGGTCTCTTCTTCTTTATTCGTTTAAACTTTTCAACTTCATGGGGTTCTTTAACTTTATCCACCTATTAGATCCTAAATGATACAATGTGGACTTTCACTGGGACCTGGACTCACAACGAATATTATGACTTTTATCACATGAGCAAACTTCTAAGACCAGTCCAGCAGGACGGGAAGTGTACAGTCTGTATCAATGTTCACCTATTACTGCTCAAAGGTGGAACTGTCCACTTTGAAAACCTAAAGTAGTTGTTATTTTACAATGTAAAAAGGCAATTGTATCATTCATGGGAGGTTTCTTGTAAGGCACTATAATGTATTAATAATTGTAGAAAATGTTTCAATTATAACACTTAAAATCTATAATGCAGTTCAGTCAGTGCAGATCAGTTTATGAACATACACATATTGAATATTTCAATAGTTTCAAAAATTCATAAACTAATTTCAACCAAACTAAGTCAAATTTGACATTGTATTTGTATTCCCTGCAATGTCACACTTTAACGTTTTTTTGATTAGGCTTTAAAATGTTGGTGAAATGGTACAACGTTTTCTCAAGACTTACATTTGTAAGATACAGCTTATGTTTGACTGGTTGAGGACAATATATTGTTCTTTAAAAAAAATTCAATTTGATCTTTGAAAGCCAAATATTAAATCATTTAAGCACTTGTAATTTACAAAGAGGCCTATGAAATTATATGAATGTGTCGAAAACAGCTATTTTAAAATGCATACTCTTATTTATGCAGACCTCGTCTTCCTTTCAGGTCTTTGGAACTGATCTAAGGTACACCTCGTCACCATGTCGCCTCTTCTGCCACTTTAAAACATATGAAGGTACCATCTAGAAGTAGCTTAGCTTAAGAAACCAAATTTAAAGCAGCCACAAACCATCCAATACCAAACTTGAACCAAATTAACTAGGTTACTTTCAGTGTGCATGAGAAAAAAATTAGCAACATATTCATCTGGCTAATTCCTGGTGTCTTTTAACTGAAATAATGTTTTGAGAATAATGTTTGATTATGTGAACTTAATAATAAAAAAGTCACTTCCCCTATTGTACAACAACAACCTTAGAATGTCTTTATTATAAAACTGCACCAATAGATAATCTTCATAATTATCCTACCATTTATCATTCAAATGGTGAACATTTTCACTATTTGAAAAATAGAGCTTAGGAGGTTAAACATATAATGTCTCTATTCACTTTGATGACTTGAGTTGACCCAAAGACTGGTCAGCAGCAACAACACAAAGAACCAGTGAAGGTGAAACAGTGGAGCCATGACGTGAGTTCAACGTTATCTGGAGCACATATGCAGCAAGCTCTCATTGATCCCAGAGTGGCCAGTAGGAAAACAGACGGGGCCGAGGAGCCATGCTAAGGATGGCTCAAGTGTATCATTGAATCTACCACACATTTCTAGACACTAGGGACAAACAGTTCACTTTCACAATGCAGTACTATTTGATTTTCAGCGTTTTAACATCAATAATAATTTGTCTTCAATAATAATTTGTTTCAAGTATTTTGTGTTTAGAACTCTGATTTTACTTTACCTGGACTTAAAGTTCATATCTCAAGAACAGTTTCACAGAAGAAAGGGCACTTACCAGAAATCCCTGTATCCAGCGATTTTTCATCAGATGACCTGAAAGTAGAATACAAATTACAAAAGATATTATCTATTGGATGACTCAATGCATAGTGAAGAAACACAAAACATGCTTAAATTAAACCAAAGTAAAAAGAGGATTGAGATCAGAAATAGAGACTGGAAACTGGAAGTGAAGAATTAAAAATGTACAGAGAACAGAGGACCAAACATGGACCAATTTACAGCTCACGAAGGATGCAGCGATGCAACCTTTTGATAAGCAGTTATCGAGACCAAAGTATTACGTTTCCTCCTAAGGATGATTGAGGTGCCAATTTATTTAAGAACTGTGACACAGACATTAATCTTCAGCTCTGCCATTTTAAGTTCAACAAATACATTCTGATTCAGTGTGTCCTATCACCCTGCACAATAGTGGAGCGATACATTGAAAAAGTCTGTTGCCAGATAACTGAAAGACAATAACTTAAATCCTGCACAGGAGCAGTTGTTGCCCAAGACAATTTAAACATGTAGTCTGGAGATCCGTCTCGTCCGTCTCTGATTTGGCTAAGAACGACTTCATTAAACCAGAGATTTGATTCGAAGACAAAGTGTCAAGAACTTTTGCATTACATTTCAGGTACAAACTAGTAAAGCTGGTTAACACAATAGAACCACCTTTTTTAGGGTAGGTTGGAAATGTCATACTTTTCCCTTTCACAATTTATTTCAAAGTAATTTTTCTCTGCTGTTAAAATCCCTATTTTGATAGCGTCAGTGTCACTGAGCACTTTCTTGCATTAGAACTCCAGATGATATTATGAATACACAACTGTAGTCGAGTATAGGCAGCAACCAAAGCAAAAAGACAGCAACATTTTGACCTTTCTCATAAAGTCGAATGTCCAGACCATGGGTGACTTTATTTAATGGTAATGAAGGAAGGACAACAGAATACAAAAAAACATGACTGTTGTGCAGTTGAAGATCTATATAATACTGGATTCATCAAGACAACATGGACAACGTTTAGGGTTTGCATTCAAGATAGGGTTGTCAAAGAGTTTGTATTCTTCAACAATCAATACATCATATGTTCTGACAAAAGAAGAATAAATAAGCTGTTATCTGTGGCTGGTGCAGGACTGTAATAACCCCGTCCAATTTAGTTTGGCCTAGCCGTTTATTGTCCTGTCCACCTGCCTGCACTCTTCTACAAACTGCTAGCTGGCCATATGTGAGTACAACCAATGTACATGTTTGTTCTTCATGTTCACAATGATAATTAGAACGGGCACTCGGTAGAGCGTATACCTTCGCATATCACAAGATTGGGCATTGCATTTTGAACATTTTGGCATTAGTTGCATGGCAATTGGATAACATTTGGATAACACACTATGGTAAAAATAAGAATTTGACCTTTTCATGACCTTGACCTTTGACCCAATAGATCCCAAAATCTAATCAAATGGTCCCCGGATAATAACCAATCATCCCACCAAATTTCATGCGATTCAAAGAAGATTTTGACCTTTTCATGACCTTGACCGTGACCTTTGACCCGATCAATCCCAAAATCGAATCAAATGATCCCCGGATAATAATCAATCATCCCACCAAATATAATGCGATTTGGTTTAATACTTTTTGACTTATGTGAATAACATGCACGCACACACTCATACAAATACACAGCGATCAAAACATAACCTTCCGCATTTTCCTGTTTGTGATGTTCATGGACAGGATATCTAGGCGCAGCCTGGGGGTGGAGCAGGTCAGGTTTGAGGGTCTTGGGATCGCCTCTCTTCTGTTTGCAGATGATGTGGTCCTGTTAGCATCCTCAGACCATGACCTGCGGCACTCGCTGGGGCGTTTTGATGCAGAGTGTGAAGCGGAAGCGATGAGGGTCAGCACAGCCAAATCTGAGGCCATGGTGCTCTGCCGGAAACCGGTGGATTGCTCCCTCCAGGTGGGGACAGAGCGCCTGCCCCAAGCGAAGGAGTTCAAGTATCTCGGGGTCTTGTTCACGAGTGAGGGGAAGATGGAGCGGGAGATCGACAGGCGGATCGGTGCAGCTGCAGCAGTAAAACGGGCGCTGTACCGGTCCGTCTTGGTGATGAGAGAGCTGAGCCGAAAAGCAAAGCTCTTAATTTACTGGTCGGTCTATGTTCCAATCCTCACCTATAGTCACGAACTTTGGGTAGTGACCGAAAGAACGAGGTTGCGAATACAAGCGGCCGAAATGAGTTTCCTCCGTAGGGTGGCCGGGCTCGGCCTTAGAGATAGGGTCAGGAGCTCGGACATCAGGAGGGAGCTCGGAATCGAGAGGAGTCAGCTGAGGTGGTTCGGGCATCTGATTCGGATACCTCCTGGACGCCTCCCATTGGAGGTTTTCCAGGCACGTCCAACTGGGAGGAGACCCCGGGGAAGACCCAGGACACGCTGGAGGGATTATATCTCCCGGCTGGCCTGGGAACGCCTCGGGATCCCCCAGAATGAGCTGGAAAATGTTGCGGGCGAGAGGGGAGTCTGGGTCAACCTGCTGGGCCTGCTGCCCCCGCGACCCGACCCCGGATAAAGCGGTGGAAAATGGATGGATGGATGGATTTTCACTGCGAAAGTAATTATTGTGGAGTTGCATTCGATGTACATCTAGAAGGACCAAGCTTTAAGGGTTGCTGACTTTTTTGCTAGATTTAGCGGCTTATGGACCTTGCTGCAGTGTCTACCTGAATTAATATGACTGATTTAAAAAATCAGGCATATCTTGTCTCAAAGAAATGCAGAAAAACTGGTTTGTGCGTTTGTTACTTCTAGACTAGATTGTACTACTTGTAGTTCCTAGTGTCTTAACAAGTAGGATGGGAGCCAGAGCCTTCAGTTATCAAACTCTTCTTTTATGGAACCAGCTTCCATTTTCAGTCCGGAAGGCAGACACAGTCACCTCATTTAAGAGTAGACTAAAGACTTTCCTCTTTGACAGAGATTATAGTCAGGGCTGAATCAGGTTCACCTGGTCCAGCCCTATAGATTTATAGGCTGCTGGGGGACGTTTTAGAATACACTGAGCACCTATCTCCTCTTCTTTCTCTACTTATGGATGAATTTACATCTCACCATCACATATTAACTCCGCTTCCTCCCCGAGTCTTTGTAACTCCACGTCTCATAGGGTCCACTGGACCTGGCTGTATCTGATGACTACTGCCTGCCGAGCCGGCTTCTCTCCGTCATAATCGTTTAATGTGTTTATAGAATTCTGCAATGTTTTCTTCTGTACACTTGACATCTATTGCTTCTCCGTGAAAGGTTTCTTCTATTTTTTGTGAGTTGTTCCTGATCCAATATGAGGTCCTGGGACAGAAATGTTGTATGTGTACAGATTGGGAAGCCCGCTGAGGCAAATTCGGGATTTGTGATATTGGGCTATATAAAATAAACTGAATTGAATTGATTTGAATTGAAAAGGGTGTTTTTCAGTTGGGTCTTTTTTTAAAGCTAGCTTTATCCAACGTTGTAGAACCCGGCTTTAAAAGTAAGCAGTTTGAACAGAAAATGAAAACAACAACAGGTAACAAAATAGAAGAGTGTCTTACTAAAATAATAACAAAATATATTTTTTAATAATAACCGTTTAAGGTAATAAATGCTTCGCTAGATGTTGCACTTGACTGTTTGTTGCACAATCTGCATATTTCCTGGTGGAGTGTAGTAAGACTCACTTTGTGTGGTGGTGTGTCATGGTAGGCCTAGTATGTGGCTAGCTAACTTTAGGAGATGTTTAGCTTGTCATTGAAGCAGTTGTGTAGTGAAGGTATACAATAGTGTGAAGGGTTATTTGGGAGTTTCTCCTGGTCCGATGTGAGGTTATGGGACAGGGATGTCTATGTTTACAGATTGTAAAGCACTCTGAGACAAATTTGTAGTTTGTGAAAATGGGCTATACAAATAAACTGAATTAAATTGAATTGAAGAGTATATGGAATATTTAAACTTATTTTTCAGGTGTACAACCACTCTGGTGAGCATCTTTGCGATACATTTTTTGAGGATCTATTACGTAACTGTAAAAACATTACTAATGCAGCTGTTATTTTTCTTATTTTGACAATCTAACCAACACAATTGTTTGTTGAAATATGTATAATTAAAATGTCATACACTCTTGTATGGACAATTGAACCACAATAGCTAATATGTGCTAATTTCAGTTGTCACATGTTGCCATGGGTAATACATTTCTAAAGCTTTGTGGATGTATAATGTTTTTTGTAAATAATTGTCTACCAACATTGTCTAGCAATAAGACCTTTAATAATTGATCTGTGAAGACTATTCTGATTGTAAAGCCCTCTGAGGCAAATTTGAGATTTTGGAATTATGTTTAAGAAAGGACTGGCATACACCATCATACGGTAAGCGGGTGAATCTGCAGAAGATTACATCATTATTTCGAGTCTATGACTGTGGGCTTTTAGTGGTGAGAGGTTTATGCCAATAAATACGCATTTCAAACATTTACATAACACTCAATGATTAATTGTTTGAGTGTTATGTACATGTTTGACACGTGCACACACACATCTGCATCCCTGTAACATCTTTTAAATGACTGAGTACAGATAGAAATCACACTCTCCCGCCTGCCCCTCCCTCACTCACTCCTTGAACTTGTGAACTCTGCATTCCTTTCCCTTAGTGAGGAAAGTGAGAGCAACCAAAGTGCACCAGAGTTGTTCCAAAGTGCATCCAACTGGAAACAGTGAAATGTGCATAGAAAGAAAGATTGAAAGACTAAGACAACTAGAAAAGAGAGAAGGATATGAATTTTTTTTTTATAATAGTAATAGATTATTTAATGTCATTTAGAATGCTGTAATCCGTTGTTGTTGTTGCACAGGACTACGTTTCATCTCTCGGGCATATGAAAAAGATCAAGATCAATTCTTCCATTAAAAATAAAGGTAAAGGTATTTCTTACAGGGATGTAGTAAGTAAAACATGTTCTACAGTTGTCCATACTATGTTTTTTTTATTTTCAGTGTGTACATTTTTACATTGACATTAAAGTTTCTTAAGAGTAAGATTACAATTTTAGTCAAAACATTTACTCAAAAATATACAAACTTACAAAACGAAACTGACTACAAAGACATACTGAATACGTTGGGTAAGCTTTAGTCACCCATTCTCCCCTTCCAAACAAAAGTCTTTTGTACTTTAATGTTACACTGCTGCCTCTTCGTTGTCCACATAATCCCTTCCTGCAGAGTTTAACATATGGGACCACTCACACAGGACACAGCATTGCTGCATAGCATGGCCACTATCATCTTCTTTCGTTTTCTTTTCCCCCCTACTTAAGAAGGTCCCAGGCAAGCCTACGGAACACAGCCGATAGGGCTTCAGTGCCTCACAGGCACACTTCAGCAGGTTGGATCTCAGACTCATTCCAACTGGAGCTCTCACTCAGATTCATATTGAAGTTGAAGCTGGGGATATAGATGCCGAGCAGTGAATAGTTAACAAGCTTCATTGTGGCTGTTCCTGGCACCGAAACAGTATTAGCTCCTCATTTGTCACAAAACACTCCTGCTTTCCTGTCAAGGCTCATTGGCTGCAGTTTTGCTTTGCTAGTATGTCATTGAATGTAAAGCTGTTCAACGTTCATGGGGGAATGACAGCTCTGCCATTTGCACTCATGGTGATCTCAACAATCCCAAGCCTGCCAATGTCCCAATAGCCGCAGCACCCTGTGGGAGCAGGCACTGGATTGCAAAAGGTTTACTGTCCAGACATTGGACACATACACTCAGGTCAGGTCATATTTTGCAAAACTTTTAAGATATTGTAACAGTGCAGTCGACTTATCTGTGTTGTAGATAAGACATTGACACATCATCTAATTATGTCATTTACATGTGTTGATTAAATATAAGTCGCAAAAAACTGTACAATAAAAACATCTTTACTTTAAGTCCACATTAGTTAGTTTCCGGCCACTAAGGGGAGGCAGAACTCCAAAACAATCTAACATCCCTAGGCCCTGTCCTTCATATGTGGCTTAACCAATTCAGGCTAACATGCTGTCATTAGATTAAATAAACCTCTTTATTATTGTCAGCTAAGTATTCTCTTTGAAAGCATTTCGAGGATTGATTCGTCAAACCTTAATGGAATTATGTTGAAAAACAGTATGACTTAAAAAAAAATTGTTTTAAATAAAGGCAAAATAGAGAGTTAAAACCATCGCAATATTCATATGATTGGCTGAGTGCTGATCATATGATTGCAGTTACATGAGAAAAATGTACCTCCCAGCATGCACAGGAGCAAATAATTATTGGACACAATTTTATGTGTATGTCTGTATTTCAAAGGTGTCATGTTGATCTACAATGTGCAGCAATGTGTACATTGTTTTAACATATTTGTAACACTGCATTGGGATATGGTTGGACTATGCCTGATAATGGGTTTTTTTCCTCAATGGACTTGAAAGAGACTTTGAAATCCTAATATAATAAGCCTGCTATAAAAAAGCCTTACTTTAAATCTCCTCAAAAGAAGCTTTAATTGCTTTTAATTTTTCGATTGAACTCGGGCCCTTTTGCCATGAGGTGACAGTGTTAGCTACTACATCACTATGCGCCCTGTATTAGTATAGAGTAAGTTACATTCTAAATGTTTCACTTGGTTATTTAAGAATCAGAATATTTATATCAAGTTTGTTTATCTTTGCTCACATGTATGTCAAATGTCAAAGTCATATGTCAAAAATCTCTATGGTTTGGTCATTTTTTGTTGGTTTACCTCTAAATTCACTCGTTACAAATCTAAGAAAGTGAGACCACGGCTCAATCTTGATCTCACAGACTTTAAGGCGCACTCCCGCTAACTCCGTGAGGGTTTAATTCTGACATTTTGTGCGCTTCATGAACCCTTTCCGTAAATCAGCATTATATGCAGACTTTGCCGAAAGGAATTACCCACAATTCATGCAATGTGATATCAAATAAGGACCCACGGTGACACGTGTCAACGTGGGTCAAATACATGTAATGATATTATATAATATTATGAATTCATTTTAGAATATAACAATTGACAAGAGAAAAAAGTATGTTATAAAAATAACTGACAAAGAGTGGTCGTGACTTTCGGGGAATAGACAGTCGCCACTCAACGTGAATTGTGGACATAGCAAGGGAGCAAGGAGCAAGAAAAGTATCCCTGACCTGACCTGGGAGAGACTGACAGCATGCATCACAGACACAGAGAGAGAGAGAGAGAGAGAGAGAGAGAGAGAGAGAGAGAGAGAGAGAGAGAGAGAGAGAATGTGTAAGTGTGACAGATAGAGTGACAGGGACAGCGAAGAAGCAGTGTCCCCTGCGATTGTGGTTTTTGTCTGCTAACGTATTCAGTCCTGACAGACACTGAAGGCTGAATAAGGATTTACTGGACTGGACTGTTACAGACAGAAAGATATACATTTGAAGTGAATTGCTTAGCTCTAAAGGCTGGCAAACCTAGTTATTTCAACACATACAATGATATTTATTAATCACTGTTATATCAGTATTGTTTTTTCTTTAATCATGAAGCAAATTGATTATATTAAATGAGCATACTACTAAGTTTATGTGAACGTAATGTGCGTTGCCACCTTTTGTTAAACAAGGTCTATAGTATATATAAACAGTATGAGCGACAAGGTGTAATATAGTCCCATAATATACAGTATCTGGTATGTAAATGTTCACATTAATCTTACATATCGATGTACTATGTTGAATCACGCAGCTTAGATTTGACCAAAGTATACCAAATATTTTCTTGAAAGGAAGTTTGTTGCATTATGCATTTTGTATCAAATGGTGTAGCTACAGGTCCAAATGTATTGAATCCCTCATCAAACATTCAAACTTTTTCTAAATATGTTATGTTGTTAAGTCGTAACCTCAACAAAAGTCTAAGTCTGTGTTGTTGAAGACTGGCGATATTATATTGGATCTACACGGCCTCTCACCTCATGCATGCAGGAATCACCGTTTCCTCAAACAATGGTCCTTAACATGTCCTACAAAAAGCTACTTCTCCTATTTTGTGAGTTTTCCTACTAAAGCCAGGAACATGCCACCATTTCTCCTCTTCTATACATTTGGCCTTTTCAAAATGAACGTACATCTTCACAGGAAACCATTTAGTTAGGTTCAGGCAACAAAACTGGTTAGTTAGGTTTCAGAATAGATTGTTCTTTGGGTTAAAAAAGCTGAAAGATGGCTGTGAGTTGGACCATCCACCACCACTATCGGGTTGTACTGGTCTGTAAGGCTGCATAACAGTAAAGTAATGAACTTACCAAACTGTTCCAATATTTGTATTTATCCAGTTAATCATTATTTCCAGATTATTTATGAATATTCAAAACAAATATCAGGATGACAATATTTTTGCAACAACACAAATAGTCAATAGTTGTAAAGTATCAACGCAATATTTATATCAAGGTATTTGGTTTAAAAAGATTGTGAGATTTTTATTAAACTTCAGGTGTGATTGTACCTTTTAAGATTTATAAAAATAGTTAAGACAGTAATGTAATAGGAACAACAGCTGGTCTCTGCCCCTCCTCTTCTCCTCCTCTTCCCATCTCTCCATCTCTGCAGCCATCCTAAAATCCATCCATACCCCTAAATAAAGAGGTTAACATGACCGGGCCTGGATTCTAAATGTGATTACTGAAGTGATTCTTTATCCCATCCAACCACTAATGTGACAGGCAGCCATTTTCCGCTAGAGTTACATAAACACACACACACACACACACACACACACACACACACACAGTCATGCAGACACACACACACACACACACACACACACACACACACACAAACAAACTCCCCAGACACTCATAAAATTAGATGGACAGAGATGAGAGGAGGGATGGGTAAAAGGTGGTGGTGGCGGTGGTGGAGGTGGAGGAGGAGGGGTCATGGAAAACTGAGGAAGGAGACATTTGATTGTTATTGCTTCCTCTGGGTCTGTGCAAGTGTGTATGTGTGGGGGGGGGGTGAGTGTGTGTGGGTGGAGAATGTGTGCATGTGTGTGTGTGTGTGTGTGGGGGGGGTGGGGGGAGTTGAGTGTGTAGGTGCGTATGTGGGTTTAGTGTGTGTTTGTGTGAAAAGGAGAGTGACCTTGATAACGGTGATGAGAAATAATACAAAGAGACAAACAAAAAGAGAGACAAACAAAAAGAGAGACAAACGGCATCAACAACAATATACTCGTGCAGTTGGTCAGACACATTTAAATGTTTGGCTCCCACATTTAGCCTCACGTATGTTTAGGAGATTCAGCTGAATCAAAACTGATTATAATGATTAGGTTATCAGTTCATGAAGTAACAGCATGTTAGGAATTCCTTTGAGGTGAGTTTCTTTTTTGGGGAAATTATTTTCTTTTTTTATGGATGTTTCATAAAATAAATCAAAAATTAAAATAACTGACAAGTGTTAAATGAAGGCAATACACTGCTACTTCTTTCAAAGTACAGAAACTAAACAGATTGCATTTCACTTAAATTGAAGTACCACAATTGCAGGAACAATTTAAAAAAAAAATAATCAGAAAAGTTTGTTGCTCTCACCAAGGTTTATTAATTAATTAATGTTGTCATATTCTGCAGATAATATTAAAACCAGAGACACACTGTGACTCAGTGCACTGGGGTACTGTACTTTTAAATAGCTATTTTTACTTATATATTTGACAGTATAAGTTACAAATTACTTTAGAGATAAATATTTCACATGTACTTCAACAAATTATATATGATACATTGCAATAGATGAAACTAACTAATTATGTCTAATAGATTAAATTAGCTCCACTTTAGTACTTTCGGCTTTTTCTCCGGATGCTCCCACGGCCCGAACCATGCAGGTGATGCTAAATGAAGACCGGATGCCAGCTGGGATCAGCTCCAGCCCTCCATGCACTCTCTATAATTGATGGATGAATATGTCCAATTTCATTAACAATATTTCAAAAGGGATAATCTTCTTCAGGTGTACTTTTACTTTTGATAGTTCAGTACATTTAGCTAATCTTAACTGTTCCATTAAATTACATTTATTGAAACTCTTATTGGTCCTGTAGTTTTCTTATAATTCATTTAATCTTTTCTGTTGTTGATGTGAGAAACACAAGACCTCGTTTATTTTAGAATTGGGAAATGAATGTAATGAGATAATTTTGTTGAGCTGATTTACAAAATGTTGTTATTGAAATAACTTCTAAAATTGTATTATATTATAAAAAACATATTACTACCATTGGTATTGTCAGTTCCAGGAACCTTCCTATGAATTTACAGTAAGATATACTATGTTTTTCCAGAAATAATTAGAAAAACAATGGGACTCATAGAATAATCTATTATTTTTACATTTGAATTAGTAGTTGTTTAAAATATTGGAAATAATCTTTCATCACAATAACCAAAGGGAAGAAAGGACATTTTAAAAAAAGGAAGGAAGAAAGAAAAATACTTTTTGGAACGTAAGTGATGCCATAAACTATAGTCACACAGATTTCTGTGCTTCAAACAAACTGGGCGTTTTTTTGGTATTTTCTATGGCTCTGGCATTATAATAGAAGCTTGTGTTCAGTTCAACAATAAATGGCAATGGAGGACATATTATGATGCCAAAAGAAATACAAGGAACACAAAGCGCTAAAATCTGCTGTGAGAGAAAAAGAAAGAGAGCGACTGAGAGGGAGAGCGCAGGGTCTTATCTCCTCCTTTCTCTCTGTTGCTGTCTGGCTCTCCCCTCCTAGACAAATGTGACACTCGGGACTCCCCTCTTTCCACTCTCCCTTGATGGATAGCACGCACGCACACACATACACACACACACACACACACACACACACACACACACACTCACGCACACATATATATACACACACACACACACACACACACGCACACACACACTCTCTCTTTTATTGACGTATTGCCAGAGGGTGGGGGGGTTGAGGGTTAACGATTACGGGAATTGTCATTCCCCGATCATTCGTCTGCATTTGCAAACCATCAATGTCAAGAGCTCACACTCACACACACATATATAGACACACACACACAGATGTTGCTACAAGGGGGGTTGTGGTTATAGGGTTATGAGTGTGGGTGTGGGTGTGTGTGTGTGTGTGTGTGTGCTTCTGCAATTTTCCGTCATCTAATCTCCAAAATTCACATTAAGAACATTAGAAACAGATCATGTATCACTGGTCTGTCTGTCAGTGTGTGTGTGTGTGTGTGTGTGTGTGTGTGTGTGTGTTTGTGTGTGTGTGTGTGGGTGTTTGTGCAGGACACTTCCACTGCTCATTGACACTGATGTGTTGTAAATGCAGACATATATCTATGTAATTAACATTTTTGGAACATTGAAATGTAATAGCACAAAAAACGTAGATCAATAATCACCACACTGAATAAAATAAATCAGTAGAAAAATAAAGGACAAAATAAATAAAATAAATAAGGGCAATCCAGACAATATCATTATTAATGAGTAAAAAAGCAAGGGAGAGAGATCCTTGACATCTTGGCCACATTGTCCTTCATATTCACAATTGAAGTGCAAAATAAGTTATCATGACTTTAACTCAAACATGAGTGCAGCTGATATCCAGCATATTTCCTGACAGCCTGTTTACAGAGCAATCTATTTAAAATGTCATCATGGAGGATGTTCACAAGTTCGGCCCAAGGAGAAGATTTTTGAAAGGCAAACCATATTGTGGTGCCAGGTAGAAAACTAAATTAGCTAAATGATTCTCAGCTAATTATTGTAACCTTATGGTACTGTGAAAATAAAAAGCTAAAACATGCCCAGTAGTTACAACAATATAGACCACAGACAGCAACACAAGCGGTCTGACTGTAACTTTATCTTCAAATAAATGAAAATGTCCTTCATCCAAATTAAGCCAACTGTAGACTTCATACTTGTATTCATAGGACATTTACAGTTATTTAATGTGTACACGAAGAGCATTTTTACTATGTTTGTCTCACCCGTTTCTCAGAACCAAGCTTCCTACAATGTCTGTGCGTCAGGTATGTTTCTTCTGGGAGGGCCACAGATTACAAAGGTATCATGATGATTTTGAATCATTGATCAAATATGTGTATAACTGATATTTTTTTTAAATATATGATTTATTTGTAGAAATTACAAAACAAGACTTAATGTACAATATAGCTAACACATAAGGAGTTAAAGGATAACATAGACAGCCAAATGGTGAGGATACACATTACAGTGCTTATGCTTACTATCCCTAAATCACTTCTTAAAACCCACTTTTATAGAACTGCTTTTAAATGATGTCGTCCTTTTATGTTTTAATTTTAATTGGCTATTAGTTTGGTTTAGTTGTATTCAATGGTTTTATGGTATGGTCTTTTTTGTTTGCCACCATTTAAGTTGTGTTTATGCTTTGTTTATCAGTAGAGCACTTTGTAAACCTTGTTTTTAAAAGTGCTATATAAATAAAGTTATTATTATTATATTATTATTATCCCACTTTCTCTGACCTTCAACTCTCACTCACATCTCCTCACATACATCCACTCACACAGACACACACACATAGCCACAGACCATAAAGAAAGAAACAAAAAACAGAAAAAATCCATATACATAACAATAAATAACAATAAATAATACAAAAAACAACAACAATAAAAATGGGAGGACAAACAAGTGCTGTTTGCTGCGAATATGCGCTACCAATAAAGCAAGTTAAATCAGTGTACTGGTGCTTTGTTGGGGCGAATCAATCAATTGTGGCGATATCTAGTCGGGTAGACCTGACGTGCTCTAGTAGGGTTCCCAGACCTTACAGAACTTAGTAGAGGTGCCTCGTAAGGAGTACTTAATTTTTTTGTGTAACATAAAACGAAGGGCATCTCTAAGCCATTGAGAGTGGGAGGGGGGGGGGTGGGAGTTCTTCCAATGTAGCAGGATAACACGCCTCGCTAAGAGTGACAGAAAGCCCACAAGTTCACAGATTTAAGATGGTAGTGAGTTCCCAGAAGGTAGGACACCAAACAGGGCAACTAATGGTGAGGGACAGATATTGGTAGAAGTGACGGCTGAGAGATTGTCAAAGAAACCCTTCCAGAACGGCGCAAGTACAGGACAATCCCAGAACTTGTGGCCAAGACTGGCCGGTCCTAAATAGCACCAGTCACCGCTTTAGTCTGTACCTGGGAATATACGAGTCAGTTTACTCCTGGACCAATGAACCCTGTGCACTACTTTGCATTGTAAGATTCCATGCCGGGCACCGAAAGAAGATGAGTGCTGCAAAAATTAAAAATGTCAAAGCTTTCTCCCCCACCTCAGGG
The DNA here is from genome assembly GCA_036178185.1 of Liparis tanakae. NCBI lineage: Eukaryota > Metazoa > Chordata > Actinopteri > Perciformes > Liparidae > Liparis > Liparis tanakae. Next base: position 10,053,535 of record CM070110.1, read on the forward strand.
TCTATCTCTATATTATGATCAGCCGACCATGCAGTACACAAGGCATCAGATGTTGAGGATTGGTGCGCAAGAGTGTAGTAAATCCTTGATATGGCACCTTTCTGGCAAGGGTTAATTTTGAGAATGGTGTCTATAAGCGTGGGAGACGGTATGGTGGGACATTTGGGAAAGCGGTTGCGGAAGCACATTTACCATCAATGTAGAGATGGTTAAAGGATAAGATTCCTTTGTCTCTCCAGATTGAGAAAGCATTATCCATAATGGATGGAGTGAATAAGGGGTTAGAGTAAACAGGAGCCAGACCAAGTATAGATTGCAATGTAAATTGTTGTTTAAATTGTGCCCAGATTTTAAGACAGTTTTTCACAACAATACTGTCTGAATGCACATATGTTGGAATAGTTGTGGGGAAGCACAGGAGAGACATCAGAGATAATGAACCACATGAGGCCTCCTCAACCTGTAGCTAAGGTGGGGGTTGGTCATTAGTGCAACAGCAGTGTATCAAGGCTCTAATGTTTGTTGCCCAGTAATATAGTAAGAGGTTGGGGAGGGCTAGACCACCCAGCTCCTTAGATTTTTGTAAAGTGTCTTTTTTAATTCAAGAGGGCTTCTTGTTCCATAAGAATTGGGAAATTGTGTGATCAAGTGAGTGAAAGAAACATTTTGTAAGGAAAATGGGTATACATTGGAAGAGATGTATACATTTTGGGAGCACATTCATTTCATCCGCCCTGCAGGAGAGAGAGGTACAAGGGACCACAGCTGGAGATCCTGAGTCAGCTTCGCCAGAAGAAGGGAGAAATTACATTTATATAAGTCGGAGTATTTTTTGGTTATACAGACAGTACAGTTCTTAAAATGTTCAAGATACGTTTTGAAAGGTAAGTCAGACAGTGGATATGCCATGGCTGCAGCATTCATCGGCATTAATTCACTTGACCAAACTCCTCCAATAAGTTTAAGATAAGAGGGAAATCTCTGTCTAAGTCAAAGAAAAAGAGTAAGAGGTCATACACATACGTGGACACTTTATCTTCACCGCCACCCCTTGAAATACCTGGTATCTTACCTGACCTTAGGGCCACCGCCAGTGGTTCAATGGCAATGGCGAACAATGGTGGAGAAAGTGGACACCCCTGACGGGTCCCACGCTTGAGAGGAAAGTAATCAGAGTAATCATTGTTTGTGCGAGCACAAGCTTGGGGTGACGTATACAAAAGCCTAATCAATGATATGAAGGTATTACTAAAGCCAAAACGTTTTAACAAAGAGAAAAGGTAGGACCATTTCACACGGTCAGATGCCTTCTCTGCATCCATGGAGATGACTACCTCAGGGGTGTCGGAGGGTGTCACTGCATGGACAATATCAAATAAACATCTAACATTATGAAAAGAATGTCGGTCTTTAACAAACCCTGTTTGGTCAGTACCTACAATAGTTGGTAGTACAGTCTCCATGATATTTTTCTCATCAACCACCCATCCAGAGGTGTATAATTTGGCATAGAAGTCTCTGAAATAGTTGTTAATTACCTGTGGGTCGATAGTTGTCCCATCGATAGAACTGATCTGAGTTATATGTTGTGATTAAGATGCTTGTCAGAGTTGGTGTGCAAGCAGTTTACTAGGTTTATCTCCAAACTCATAATATTTATGGCGTGATTTTAACAGTGACTCTGTAGCTTCGTTGGAAGCCAGGAGGTCAAATTCAGCCTTTTTCATAAATAATTCTCATTAAAGATCTGCATATGGTGAGTCCGCACATTTAGACTGCAGTTCTGATATATCTCTAGCAAGGCTAGCATTTTTCTCTGAGGTGATCTTTCTCTGATATGCTGAGTAATATATTATCTCTCCTCTCAGGTAAGCTTTGCATGCCTCCCAGACGACTGCTGCCGATGTATCTTGGTTAACATTGGTAGAGATAAAAACGATCAATGTGGTTCTTCATGGTGAAAACTAAATTTGGGTCAGAAAGCAATAAATAATTAAAGCGGCAGGGGGAGCGTTTCACAGGTCTACCAGGAAGAGAGATGTCGACAACCACTGTTGCATGAACTAACAGATGGTAGGAGTTTGCTATCAATGAGAATGTAATCAATATGGGAGAATGTGCCATGGACAGGAGAAAAAAAAGAAAACTGTTTGGTACTAGGGTTGAAAAAGCGTCAGGCATCTGCGACTGCATATTGCTCCATAAACATCTGAATAACTTTTGCTGATTTAGATAGACCAGAGGGCTTATTGGATGATCGACCAAATGAAGGGTCAAGACAGCAATTGAAATCCCCAGCAAGAATGAGTTGGTGGGAGTCCAAGTCAGAGAGAGAGAAGAAAAGGTTTTTGAAAAAAATTATCGTTCTACCAATTTGGGCCATACATATTTGCCAAAATCCAGTTATGACCTCCTATTTTGTCTGTGACTACATTTGTGTCAGACACCACTTTGGTCACGGAGAGTGTCACTGATTTGTGAATAAGAATTGCAACCCCCCTGGCTTCACTTGAAAAAGAGGAGTGAAACACTTGGCCCACCCACCCCCTCCGGAGTTTAAGGTGATCTGAAGGCAGAGGGTGAGTTTCTTGTAAAAAGGCTATTTTAGTTTTTAAACGTGTAAGGTGGTTAAACACTTTGTTACCTTTGACAGGGGAGTTCATACCCTTAACATTCCAACTAACAAATCTTAAAGCGCCACCCGGTGTACGCAGGGTATTTGTATTCGCCATCATTTTATAGGGTGTTATTACACATACTTCTAGCTGCTGCCCTAACTCGTAACAACATGGAACCCTCTGATTCTTTGATCAGCATATTTTCCACACTTACTAATGCCAACAGATAGATGTAGCCTCGTTAATATAACAGTTTATATAACAGTTTAGCTAGAGCTAGCATGTCTGGCTAACGAGGCAAATAAAACACATTGCGCTAGTTAGCGCCGCCAGATACACACAGAGACTCTGTAAGCACTTACGCTCAGTGAATGCAAGGTTTAGAGGATACAAAGTTCAGTCGCTTAGGCCTACGTGTTGTTTATCCACTTGAAATCCGTGGACAAATTTTGTGGCTTCTGCGATATTCGCGAGCCAAACCCTCTCTCCATTAGGCAAAGTAGCGCGTAGCTTGGCAGGATATAGAAAACCCATCTTGTAACCCCGCTGATAAAGTTCCGCCATGCAAGTTTTGAACTCGGTGCACTGCTTCAACAGGTCCGGGATGTAGTCATCATAAAGGTGAATCTTGTGGCCATTGGAGAGCAGTTCGCCTCTTTTACGTGTATAACTGTGTTTTGTTCCTGCCGATGAGCTTTATCAGCCAACAAATCGTTTCTGATGTTGTTTTGCTGTAGCAGCTGGTAAATAATGCTCCAGAGGGGGTTTTCAACACTGTCCTTAGTTTTCTAACCAACGATTTTCTCCAAACAAGGCCAATTGTTTGCATTTTACATTGCAAGTAAAGACCAATCACATGCGCATACCGGACAATTTCAAGGCCCATGAGGGCAAACTGTATTACTCCTTTCAATCTTGTCAAACGCAGCGCTCATCAGATCCACTCCTTTTGTTCTTGCCTTTCACAATAAAAGCCCTGCAGCTATACACTGACTAACTATTTACCAGATGGAACTCAAATTCACTCAGAGCATTTTGCTGGAAGAAAAATCATAATAAGCGCTTGCAGTAGTTTAGGCTATACAAGAGTTGAAAACAGACAGACTGACAGATGTGCTCAGGGTCAATAGCATCCTGGGAGCAAATCTGTTCAAACCTTCAACTGAAAAAGTGTTGCAACAGTGCATTTTCATGTCTTTTATTTTTTTGTTTGTTTAAGAAAACATCAATGCATTCCTGTAATTTTCCTCGCAGAGAAATTCTTACAATACAATGTTCTTCATTTTTCAGGCAGTCAACGTACTTATTGTCAAGAATTTATGGTTTTGGTTTACTACTGAAAAAGTGCAAAGTGATTTGAGACACAAGAAACATATTCAGTCTACTAACATTCATCCAACATCACATTGTTTCCCTCCCTTAATCAACGTGTTGCCTCATCGGAATCATGTGGGGGTCAGGAAGTTCTACAACGACATAGCATTAATTAATTAATATTAGTAATAATAAATACATAATAAATATAGTAATGAAATGCTTATATTTAAATTGAACACAAATAGTTAAAATCAATGAAATTGATCACATGAATATTATTATTATTGAACAACAAGCAGATTGATGCTGACATATGTGGAGGCACAGAAGAGTACGCACACACCCACACACACACAAACACACACTCACACACTCTCTCTCACACACACACACTTAACCCTTGTATGGTATTCATTTTTTTGTTACTCAGAAGGTATTGTGGGTCTGTTGGACCCGCTGTATTTTTGGGCTTTTAATTCAACACAATCAAACAATTTGATGTTAAAATACTGAACAGATGTTTTCTTCATCCCAATTATTTTCCCTTTAATTTTGTTATAACACATTATGAATTAAAGTGCTAGTGTTTTTTTTGTAGTCGTTGATCAAATCAAGAAAACTAATTTCAAACAAGATATGAGTGGACAATATTCAACAAATTTACAAATAAAGCAAGGTTGTTCATAACTATTGACTTATTCATTTGAATTTGTATTGAATTTCATTCACTCTGGGTTCAATGCCATCCAGATGACAAAGGCGTTGTACGCCGAGATGTCCAGCATGTCAAAGAAAAATCACCAGTGACCAGCGTAGGTCCTCCTCTTGCAACTGTAGACAGACACCAGCTTGTCCAAGTTGTCTCCTCCTTTTGAGGCATTGTAGTCCATAATTATCTCTGGTTTATGATGCTCCAGGCCACAGATTCTCCCATCCCAGTGTAGTGTATGCATTAGTACCACATTTTTGGTTTTCTTTGGCACATATGATACCAGGGATGTGTCAGCCGTGTAAACAAACTGGGACGAGTTGACATGCCTGTTCTTTGTAGGCAAAACTTGAGGTGGGACTTCAGACCTGTTTTTTCTCATCGTTCCAACCATGGTCAGTTTCCTCTTTAGGAGCTCCTGTCCCAGCTTGTACGATGTAAAAAAAATGGTCACATGTGATGTTATGTCCACTGACACACATACTTAGCTTACATACTTATATTAGCATACTTAGCTTACAGCAGGCCCACAAACACACACACACACACACACACACACACACACACACACACACACACACACACACACCCTTACAGCAGGCCCACTCACATACACACAAGTGCGAACACACACGCGGGCACACACACACACACACACACACACACACACCCCACACACACGCACACACACAGTTTCTGTCTTCCTCATGTCTGGGCCTTCTGTAAGTGTGTGACACACTTACAGCAGGCCCAGACAAGAGGAAGACAGACTGAAGGTACACAGGACCAACAACTTCCACACTTTTATTAGCCCGGGTCCAGTGGACCCGAACACCCTGTATGTAATACAAATGTGTAGGGGGGGGGGTTACGGTGGGCTGTCGATGAAAATTTGGTCTGATATATGTTCTTCGCAGAAAATGAGCCAAGGCCAATAAGTCTGAGTTTGAAAAAATAATGAATCATATTATTTTTGTTTTGATGAAAAATGAAAAACGGGTCCCACAGACCCGAATACCATACAAGGGTTAATAAAGAGGGCAAATGATTCAGCGAGATCCATCTGTAAATATGGGGTATGGGCTGTGTGTGTGTGTGTGCAGGTGTGTTTGTGTGTGAGAGCGAGAGAGACAAACAGCCAGTTAGAGTGAGGAGTGTGTCAGCGTTAGTCTGTGTTCTTTCTTACACCGTGACTGACAGCTCAGCCCACCATTCTATTTCATCAATCTGACACACTCACTAAAATCCTAATCTAGTCAAAGTGAGCTCAGCATTGATTCCATATCAATACTGTAATCACAAAGCCCATGACATTGTCAATTGAGAGGAAATTCATACGAAATTGATCAAATGCAGTATTAATTATTGTAGGACAAGTGTGATAATCAACATTATAATCATGATGAGCTGTAAATGAAGGAATGCATTTAATCCGCTCAACAATTTCTGTCATTCTCTGTCAAGACCGTAGAGAATTTAGACGTTAAAGAAACAAAGATTTGCATGAATAATGCAACAGTGTGATACTTTGAGATGAGTCATGTCCTGTGCATGTAATATAATTAATACAACATTATTAAAAACTTTCATCCTCAAAAAGCTTCCCACACACACTGTAAGAATTCATATTTTTCTTTCTGACAGCTGACATAATGAGGTTGAATTGGTGACTCATCATACTGTCTGTCACTTTGAGCACAAGACGACAAAAGTGTTCTAAAATTGGAGTTGGTAAGTCCACTCAGTGTTAACGTTCTCCTGCATAGAGGGATTGAATCTGACAGTGATGGAGGATTTCATCATTCTGGTTCAACGTTTCAACAGCAATGCAAACCGTGTGGAAGCTGTTGCTTCATCTGTGGTGTGATGTGGGCTGTTCAACAGGAGGCGAGCATCATGTAACATCTGCCCGCCTACGGCCTTTACAAGATGTATGAAATATAACAGAGTAACAACTTGAACTCTCCTCAACACTTATCTGTAATATGACTTGTATAGATGTTGATGTTAAAGGACAGGGATGCTTTTATCTCCATTTTGCTGTCAACAAATCTCCAGCAATGTGTTAATCCGTCTTTTAATACCTAACAATGTCCCTACCATGTCTGTGGCTCTCCAAACCAAGCCCATTGGTGCACATTAGAAAGTCAATTTTAAGTGTATTTTAACCCTAAATCTGTTCCTCTGTACACATTACATATATTGCATCTGTCCATTCTGGAGAGGGATCCTCCTCTGTTGCTCTCCTGAAGGTGTCTTCCCTTTTTTCCCCCTGAAGGGTTATTTAGGAGTTTTTCTCCAAAGTGAGGTTTTGGGACAGGGATGTCTATGTGTACATATTGTAAAGCACTTTGATGCACATTTGTAATTTGTGAAATTGGGCAATACAAATAAACTGAATTGAATTGAATTACATCTTTGACAAATAATTGTATAGTTTGACTTTTCAAAAGGTGAAGCACTATGGGGACTATTTTCTTTTGGCAGCAGAACAATGTATGTGTCAATGCATTCTTATAACACATTCTGTATGGTATCTTTTAACATAGTTGATTTATATGAGCCTTTTAATATACACACACACGCACACACACACACACACACACACACACACACACACACACACGCACACACACACACACACACACACACTCACAATAGTTATTATTAGATCCAGCAAAAAAGAAAAACACTTTCAACTCTTAAAATATGTTTTGGTCCAAATCAAGCTTGTCACTTAAAGCCCCACTATGTAACTTTTCCACCTTAAAATAACAGCTTGAAAAAAATGTTGCTGCTACAATGACTTTTAATATGTTGATTTGCGCCTCCGCCACTGCCATCGGGGGTCTGTGGCCAGAAAACTGCTGAATGTAAGATGTTGGGGACCGGCCCGGTACTTCCGGTTGAGGAACAGGAAGTACTTAAACTTGCTGTCTGGCAGTGATTACGCAACGTCATATAGTGCCAGTCCACGCTCGCAGGTGACTTTTTATTTGCTCCGCTACAAGACGCGTACAGACAGAATGACATGCCGCGGCTGAACGGCTCGCTGCAGTTGCCAGGCCCGCTGCCAGCAGCTCGCATCGATCAGCTGTGAGATCAGCTGTGCGCTCACAGCCGGAAGAGCCATATGGCTCGAAGAGAGGTTCACGACACACAAGTAAACGTTATATACCTGAAGGGGGGCGGGGGCTAAAAAAGAAAAAGTTTTGTTGCTTTTTTGAGAACCTGAACTGACTAAAAAAAAAAAAAAAAAAACAAAAGTTTTGTTCCTTTTTCCCACAACGACTTGCTTTTTTTGAAAAATGAGAAGAGTGAGATTAAAAAAACACAAAAAAAACAACGATTTTTATTTTTTTTTTTTATCTATCTATCTAGTTCTCGTTCAATGGGTTTTTGGGAACTTTCCTGCCAACCAAAATCTGTCTCACCTCCGTTCCTGTCTCAGTCCATCTCCCCCTCTCCATCGATACTCATTCTTCTCTCCAGTTTACACACACACACACACACACACACACACACACACACACACGCACACACACACACACACACACACACACACACACACACACACACGGGTCAAGGATCTAACCACCGATTCTTTGATTGATGGTTGACTGCTCTTCCATCGAGCCAGTCAAGTTGTAATTGTCATAGAATATTTCGGTGTTGCCTTGAATTAAGTGGTTGGACTGCAAGTACAAGCTGTCTTTTTATGAATTACTTTGATCTTCCTTTTACAGATTTGGACTGAAAAAGAGATGTTTATTATTATTATTATTATTATTTTTTTTTTTATTAAGAATATAAGGAAGTGTCATACTTGTGTTATGTATGCATGCAGCTGTACTTTGACAACATTGTTAATGTTTTGGTCTTTTTTGGGATTGAACCTTCAATATTCATCATCATGGAGCACACCCGTTCTGATGTCTTCTGTTTAAAATGATTCTAACAAGAAAAAAAGATCACATTTAAATACAATTGTCACTTCATTATACAATATTGGGGTTTTATACAACATTTTCCTTAAAGTTTGTTTGATCAACTTTAAGATTATTAAACACTTGATTTGATTCTCAAAATAATAAATCACATAATCTCTTAATTAAAGTTCATGAACTGCAATTTAAATGATTTTAATTAAAAAAATAATATGAATATTGTTATATTTTAAATGAGTCTTTACATTCTTCCTCTTCTCATAAGGTATCCTAAAAAACACCTGGCTTATGAACAGCATGTTTTCTCACTTCCCCACTACCACTCTTTATCCCTCCATCTGACTTACTGTTCTTTATTCACGTTAGGCCATTTTGCTCAGATCTGCATTTCTATGTGTGATGTGTCATTCATCAAAGGCAGAATAATAGCATGCTTGATTTATTCCAGAGACATCTTTTTGGAAAGTAGGCATTTATCACCGCAATCCTTTCACAATCACTCTTTCACTACTGAACTAATGTATTTATTGTACATGGAGAAATATTTGCACATCCATAAAAGTGCAGGTGTGTTGGAGAAAAAGTCTTCCAATCCAACTCGGTGAGGGAATCCCAGTTATACTCAGCAATATGTAAATTCCCCTCTCAGTAGAATGTTTAAATGAACTCTATGGGAAGGAATACATAATTTCACAATATATTGTTTGTTCTAAATAGACAAGACAACTATCTAAATTAAACAACCAGTATAAACCATCAGAATGAACAATAATCTGCCAAATGTACCTGCCACAAAGCAGTTTAAAATTAAAATATGATCTGGAATTGAGGCTGTATTCAAATCAAGGATTTTGTTAATTTAACTATCTTTTTATGCCCATGTTTGATATGAAGCTTTGGCAAAAATTCTAAAAAGAAATAGGATTTTTCATGTCTCATGTTCATGCGTATCTTCCCATTCTAATCTTCTTGGTCACTGCTGCGTTTTCACACCATCAAAATCCTTCACTCACAATTCTGACATCGCATTTTCTAGCCAAAGATGATTTCCATATCCGGATGCTTTTTCTTCAACTACAATTGGTTCTGTCTATTGGACATTGATTGTGTTCACAAGTGAGGGGCAAATGGATCGTAAAATGGACAGGTGGTTCTGGGGGTGTCAGCAGTGATGTGATGTTGTACCGGACCGTACAATTTGGAAGTAAAAGCTCCCAATTTACAAGTACATCTACGATCCTCACCAGCTCTGGTTGTCTGGGAAAATGAACTGGTATGAGGATCCGTTAGACCCAGGTTGTGCAAATGTGTGTAAATTAGGACAGAGATGTCAATAATCAACATCTGGTCACAAACGCTCATTACTCTTAAGCTCAGTGAAGTTCTTGTAGTCCCTGCTCTGGATTTGTTATCAGATGTTTATTTCTCTGAGGACAGATAAAAAAAAACATTCTACTTCATTTAGAAGGGCCTAGAAACCCAGCATTGGGAATACTGTCAATGAGAACGCATCTTTTGGGAGCTCTAAACGTTTATGTAACTGGTCATATTGTTACTTGCATCACGTTGACACTGTATCTAAAGAGGAGAATGTAACAATCTGTTGTACTAAAAGTGGGTTACGGGTTGATTTAGAGGTGCTAGAAACAGATGGCCGCATCGGATGAATTTACTGCGTTTATGACGCTGTAACATTTTTATGTAAAAGCACGCTTCCTCCCTTATGCTGTTTTCCCTTTTCTTCCAGCTTCTCTTACTTTTTCCAACCTTTACCTGACTTTTGATGATCTTGTGTTCCAAAATATTTGTTTCTGTATTTAATAAGGCTATTCTGATACACCTCAACCATTTTATCATGTTGTAAGTTGCCAGCGATAACCACGTCTTTTCTCTTCAAATCCGCATCTTTAAGCTCACTAAAAGCACATTGTCTTCATTGTGTGTGCTTATGCTTCTTTCCCAGTTTGTGGATGGATAAAAAAAGTAATTTTGATTTATCTGTGTCCAAATGTCACTTGCGCCCTGTTTTCCACACGCTTTACAATGACCTCAGTATGCATGAGCGATGAGGTCAAGTCGAAAACATTTTATACAGATGTTAATATTTAAACACTTGTTTTTCCACAAAAAACATGAATTAAACACTCTCCTTATGAGTCACACCTCGCTCTCCATTTCCATCGCTACGAATCACAGTCTTGTCTTGCTAATGTCTTCATCCATCCATTCCCTTTTGTCTTCTCCTACATACATTTCTCAATGTCCCTTTCTGCCTCCCTCCACCCCCCCCCCCCATCCCTCCCTCTTTTTCTTTCTGAGGCTTAATAATTGATGGGAGACGTTCTGTCTCCTTTCAGCTGGCTGGGGAGGTTTAAGAGACATGACTAGGCTATGGAGGGCACTTTGTACAACCCTTGACATGCACACACACATGAACACACACACTGACAGGCACACATTTTACTGCAGAGTTCAAGCAAGGGTCATTTCTGTTGCATTAATGTTGCAGGAGAGAAAGTGCTTGGTGTGCATGTGTTAAGAATTTATTGAGATCCTCATACGTTGACACCAAATAGAGTGACTGGGTGTGAGTGTGGTAAGACCTCCCTTGAACAAACACCTAACACTGCCAAGGGTACGGGTTCTCTTGCACGTTTTACTGTTACCTTCTGTGACCTCTTCTTCCTTGGATGTCCTGTGAACAACGAATGCCTTTTGGCATACGGCAGGTGGGACTCTTTTTCAATTCAGCTGTTGCTACCTGTGGTGACTTCCCCATCCTTGGTCAAACAAACCCAAAACATAAAAATAAAAACATCTCTTCCTGTGCGTTCGAGGCGTTTTAACAGCAGCAGTAAGTACAGTAGGGGTGCCACCCCTCAGAGGCTGATGCATGCTATATTTAGTGTTCTCATTTTATTTACTTTTATCTAAAATTGCACATCACCCTTTCTGGTCCCTGCTAACAGTGATAAATATATGTTTTGCCTTTTCTCAAAAATATTTGTAGCAGCGAGGGCACAAGGGGAAGTTACATTTAGTTGTTGTATATGTCTTGTAGCGACGCTGTTCTTCCTGCTTCAGTGACTCTGGCCTGTAGCTAAATTGTTTTGCATTGTTATGGCTGCTGTGCATTTTATTTAAAAGTACAAGTTGAAATTACATATTCTTTGTCGTCATGTGCTGTGATTTACTGAGGCTGGGCTGTTTTAAATTCAGTGAGACATATGCAGGGATATTCAAAGCTGCAATGCTTTCCTCAAACAAAAATCACACTTCAATATTATACTTTTTATTGAATCGAAAAGGGCTCAATGTGCAATAATCACATCAAATTATGTGAGGCTTTAGCCCATAATAAATGAATAAAATAGATCTCCTGCGCTTCGTTTCAGTACCTTGGACAGCAAACACCCTCTAAACACCAACAGCGCTGGTAATCTGAGAATAACTAATGAAAGTGGATGCATCATGAATAATGTGAGGCTAACATATTCCTATTATAGTAACACAATGGAAAAAAAACAGGTTGTTTCAGTCAAGAAGGCCTAGTTAATACAAGCTAAGGTAGGACAAGCAGAAGCAAAGCATTCTTTCAAAGTACCGTATTTTGTGCACTATAGGGCGCACTTCAAAGACTTTATTTTTCTCAAAAACGAAAGTGCGCCTTATAATCCGAAGCGCCTTATATATGGATTCATTCTGCTTGTGCTTACTGACCTCGAAGCGATTTTGTGTGGTACACGGCGCTCATGGCGCTAAGTAAACATGTTTTAGTACGACTTTGGTAAAACTACAAAGCCACACCGATTGCAGCATTAAGGCTACCGTAGCCAGGAGCGTCGCGGAGTAATACATACTGTGCTTCACCATAATACAGGGCTCTCAACCCTCACTCATTGAGCGTGAGGCTCACGCATTTCGGTCTTAATTCACGCTCTCCCGCCACACATCCAATTTCTCACGCTGAAAAAAAATCTCGGCTATTTAATGTTTTAATGTGCGCAAGAGCGCGCAGACATGAGCCGCAATGCCCCTCACGGTGGAGAAATCAAACGCCCCCCCTGAGTTCTGCTGTGCGGGGCCACTTATCAACCGATCAAAAACACATTGGCTACACAACAGCCAATCAGAAAAAGCTCACTATCCCCCCCCTGACTGATTTATTTGACTGTTTTGTTTCTCTTAATGCGCCTTATAGTCCGGTGCGCTTTATATATGAAAAAAGATCGAAAATAGATCATTCATTGACAGTGCGCCTTATAATCCAGAGCGCCCTATAGTGCAAAAAATACGGTAGTCACTGAATGCGTGTATGTGTGACCTTCTTGGTGCTCATGCTCACTTGGCTTCACCCACCACAACATGCCTCTGTTTGGTGATTTTGTCATTTCCTTGTGCACCAGTGAGGAAAACAAGGTCCGTCTCAGTGACCTCAGAGTTAGCAGGCTGCACAGTTAACATTTAGACTAATCTGCTGCTTGATTCATATTTTGTGATCTCTGTGGTGGTCAAGTTAAAGTAAACATAGTTTTACTGACATTTAAGTAAGGAGTGTAAGATTCTTTTAAAACTAATTTGATACTGGTTATGAATGGGCTTCGGGATGAAAAAATATATATTTTAAGCATTGTGTTTCAAATCCAGCTTGATGACTTTAAAAACACTGTGCAGCAATTAAAACATTGATGGTATTGTTTATCCAAATTACCTCCATTTTTGATTATAAATCAGTGGCTCTGAGGGCTGGTGAGTTGCATCAGGGATGTTCAAAACACAACACAAAGAGTATGTAACTACCTATTGTTGTATCGTTGATTTATTTTCCACTGCTGTGAATGTAGATGTGAAAACACATGTATATTGTAGATTCAGAGTACATATAAAATGACCATTTAAAACACAGTCTCAGTACTCAAGCGTCAGTGTTCTTGTCTTTATTCACTACTCCCTAGCTATTTGCTTCTGAGTTAGTGGAGGAAGCATCATATTATCAGTGTGCATTAGGAAACGGCCAATCTACGCAGTGACAGGTGGATGATTTTTTCTCATCGGCGATAAAATATAGGCCTGCTGCTTTTTAGTGAACATTGGATCGATAAATGACAGTATCATCATTCTCATCCCCCTTCCCCTGTGTCATCCGGTTATTCTCTACCTTGGCGGTGCACCTAAGTGTTTAATAGCAGGAAAAACCTTAAACAGCATTTTTTTTTCATCATGTTTTAATGCCTAGATGTCAACTCGTACCATTTTTCTCCAGTATACATAAGACTATAATTTTGCACCTCACGCTCGTTTGGTGAAGACTGGTCTCGCTAAATACATGTCATCCGATTTGTCAAAGTTGACATTTAAAACAGTAAAACAACAGCTCCATGGTTAACCGAAGTGCTGCAAGTGCCCACATATCCCCATAACACAGTTTAGTTTGGTTTTAGACATTATTATTTAACAACAGATATTATATGTACAAGCATAAATATCATAGATGTATGATGGATGGATGGTATTAAACATGACATATTTTCTTCCATTATTGTCTCGCAATTAAATATATTAATTATGTAATTCATCGAAGTGTAACTCAGTTGTTCTTTGAATATGCAGAGAGTCTTGTTTCATATTATAAAGGATTTCATGGAGATGAATAACATTTAGAAAAAGGACTTAATAGAGCAGGGATTTGTTTATGTGGCTTTTTTTTTCTCCAAATTCGTGTTCACAGCTGGAGCCACTGATACTAAGTCTACTCAGGAAAATGTGATGGTGATTAACAGGTGAAACTATGTCTAAAACTATATGAAAGATTTGTGCCTGGGCTTTGAGGTATTATTCTTTAGACATTTTGATTACATATAACTACTATATTCCAGGATATCGTGATTACTTCCACTGACGACCAAAATAAATCCATTAGTTCAGGCAACGGTTACATTTGTGTGCACTGCGTGTAGCTCTGTGGGAGGGAAGGAAGTGTCACCCTTTAATGAGCAGCATTATGTTTCAGAGTTATTTCTCAAGTTAAACCCTGAAGTGTCAAAGTCACAGTCTACATGTGGTCAACCTCATATGAGTTTAAATGTTAGCGTTAATAAGGAGAGTTGGCTGAGAAAGTTTAGGCTATGGTCATTGAGAAAAAAAAGGTGCCTGTTTTCATCTTATAGTTAGATGATCCTGCTTTGATCCTGAGAAAATTAAGAAAAACAATATAGACACCACACAAGCAAATTGATAACCATCTTAAAAAGCTTATCAACTCATGCCCAGCATTTACAAAGAGCAAGAAGCTCAAAACAGAAACTATTTCCAATGGATACTAAATAGTGATGCACACAGCTGTTTGATATTGTAATGTTTTATGATGTTAAGGAAGTCAGATATATACAAATCATATTTGTATCATGCTGTTATAAGCCAACAAGCACACAATTGGGTGTTTTTCTAACACTGACGGACAGCCTTGATAGGGGAGGAGCTTGCTGTGAGCTACCCCTAGCAAAGCCATTGCACCCCCAAGAAATGTATCTGGTTTATTTATGAGTTTTCATTTTGAAAGCCTCAGAATAGATTGTATTGTGTATGCTTGTGGGAGTTAAAGTGTGTGTGCACATATTTTTCTGACCGGGGATTTCTAAGTGGTCAGCGGAATAGAACAAGTAATTGACCGCAGAAAAAAACCATAATGCCTGAAGCACATTGGACAATGTTCAATCTAAACAGGACTGTCAAAATGCTCCGGGTGAATTGTGCTTCTTAAAAGTAACACAGTGTCTATATCCATCGAGTGAAAGGTAAGACTATATCAATATATTTACATGCACATTTTTCACACAACAGAATTGGACCCAGTTTGAAGACTGGTGTGAGTGTGTCAAACAACTTAAATGAAAGTTGTTCTGCTATAAAAAAAATTATCTGGCTCTACTTATGCCGCAGACTTTCATCTTTTTCAACTGAAAATCAAGATCAAGCGAGCTTTTGCCCTTCTGCTCAATGCATATTGTAGATTACAATATCAACGCTGACCTCACACAGAATATACCAATACACATTCTGTACGGAGAATTCACCGGATATCAGCGCATCACATGATATCAGATGCAGAGAGAAATAGCTATGACAATATGATGAAATTATTTAAAAGAGAACACAAAGTATATCAATAGGGTTATTTATAAATTAAGTTGCCATTTTCAGTCCATATGCCTCCACCCCTTCTTTCTCCAGAGGCAGTTTAGAAACAACACAATCCTTAGCTGATGCTTTCATTTCTCAAACTTGGCATACTAATCAATAGCATTAAATAGGCACACTTTTAAAAGTTCACCAACACGCCAGACATCCCTGGACAAGCATCCAAACATATATTTAGTGCCAATTACAGAATAAATGCAATTAAAATATCTCTTTCTAACTTTTGATGAAAAAGTAAACAGGTTGATCATTTTATTTATCGTTTTTTGTCTCATCTATATTTCAGTCCGTCTTTCTCTGTCTCTTCTTTCCTGTCTTAATTGAAAGGCCATGGCAGGGGACTTGGGCAGCAAATAGCCAGATCAATACAATGCCTGATGTGTAAATTGATCGTGTTTGTGTGTATGATGGAGACTGCGCTTGTGTGCAAGTGTTTGAGTGACGGAAGGAGCGCTTCCTGTGTGTGTGTGTGTGTGTGTGTGTGTATGTGTGTGTGTGTGTGTGTAGTCGTACTTCCTCTTATTGAGGTGTTCAATCAGTCTAATTCATTCTCGCCCAGAGACAGTTGTGTGGTTTCAGGACAATTCATTTACTCCGCAGGCTCCAATCAAAACTATTCCCAGCAATCCCTGCTGTAATAATCACTGCATATGAAATTAGAAGATCCATAATGCCAAACTGCTGTACACAAAGGGCCAAACTGGCTCATGCAGAAGTGTGAATGTCTGAGTATTTATGAATCCTTATGGTTTACGTAAATAGATATTGGATTGTTATCTAAAAAATCGGACTCATTGATTTATCCATTAAAATGTATCTATTAAAAATAATATCAAGATCAAGAGAAAGCGTAAATTCATGGCTATGAAAGGCATGTTATAGTTAATCGAATAGTAAATTGTTGAAATAAGATAGCAGTGGCACAGCACATGAGTGCATCATGGGACGCCTGGAGCAAACATGATGACAGGGTTTAATGTTATGCTGCAATCGAGCAATCGTTGATCTCCGTACAACATCTGCACCATAACGTAACGGTCAAGTTATTGTCATACGCACCTTTGTGATCAGATGGGAGAAGATTAGAGAGAAACATCCAGAAGCCAGAAAAGCACTAGGAAGCATAATTTTGCAGCAATGACCCCTTCTTGTCATGGATATCCATGTGACATAAGCTGAATCTCACTTTCTTAATAACCAACCCCAGACAGCTCCCTTGTTTGTTAACAATAAGTCATTTTCTCCACTATGAAAGCTATTTCCCAAGGCAAACATCATCTCAGGACACTCTTCAAACTCCACCCTACATTACAATTATTATCATGTGCCAGCTCCTGCGCTGGTCTCTTCTCTCAGCTTGTCAACAATTCTTTATTAGATACATATGAGCATCCAAATGTGAGTACACAAACTGAGAGGTGGGAACAACAAGGCAAGCAGTGACTGTAATCTCTGCTGCAAAGTGGAAAGTTGAATTAATGAACTGCTAACAACGTTTATTTGTTTGCATTTATATGAACAACAGTATCAAGTATACTGTATGCATTCATGTAAATTCAACAAAAGGTGAAACCGATTGAATAATATAATGAATAATTATTCAAATTAGCCATATTTTTCTCCCAAGGGTTATTCACGATGGCTTGGTTTCTGTATGATGTCATACGTATAACACGTGTTCATAGTTACTGCTGTAATTCTTTATTTCATGAGGGCCGAGACACGAGAGAGGAGGGCCGAGAGAGGAGGGCCGAGAGAGGACGGTCATGAGAGGAGGGCCAAGATGGCCTCTGATAAGAAAAGGGCCACAACTACTGACCATGTTGTGAATTACTGCAAGGATATAGAATAGATAAAGCGTATTGATGCAAACGATTTAGACTGTATGATAAGATTTGAAAAAGCTTTGAGAAGTGCCTTCATTATTGACTGAAGTATTGAGTATTAATTTTGTTGGCAAATAAATTGTTCTCATCACCCTGGAAATATGTTTCCAGGTTATATGCATGATGGTATTGAAACCTGCAGCATTATCATTGACAAATATATTTGTACCAATATAAAAATAAACCAATATTTTGTTTTCTCTATAGTGTAACAATTATTTCTAGGAAATGTATATGGACTTAAATAAAGGGCTGTCATGCAGGCTTTTATAGTGTAATGACATTGAATTAGGTTGATTATTTTTCTTCATTTCATAACATTTTGTATTCATGTATTATTGTTGACGATAATTATTAAACATGCTAAATGTATTGAAATTAATCTGCTTAAATTTACATTGCATCATGAAGACTGACACAGTTACTGTCATCATTGAATTAAACGGGGATAAAGTGTCTTAACATATGTTGGCAATGTCTATCCTGCTGGATATGACATGATGCAAATGATTATTTGTTACTGTATGCTTGTCTGTAATGACTGAATATAGTTTTAAAGTGTATATAATTAATTAGACTCAAAGAATAAAACAGCATGTCACAGATACAAATTCCTGAGCATTTCTTTAACGTAAATTTAGTTGAAATTATATTTTATTATGATATTCAGTCATTTTCAGTTGTATGTTGCATATATAATAATTGTGTTTAACTTGACAACATTTTAAAATAACATATATTAGTAAAGGAACAACTGTCTGATTAAATGGTTATAATTTCTGAATTGGTATTTGGAAATTTGAAAAAAAAGATATTTGTGCTGATTATTTTTTATTTATTCCTACGTACTGCTGTAATACTAGGTAATGGTAACTGTTTAATGAAAGCTAATGAGATATTTTTAATTGTGCAACAATTAAATTAAACTGAGAAAGAAACATCACCATCCTGACCTCTGGTCACAGAAACCTTTTGCCTCTTAGAACTCTAAATCCATAAAGCGTGTGTATGTGTGTGTGTGTGTGTGTGTGTGTGTGTGTGTGTGTGTGTGTGTGTCTGTGTGTGTGTGTTTGTGTGTGTGGGGGTGTGGGTGTGGGTGTGTGTGTATGTTGTACGTTTTTCTCTATGTGTGTGTATCGTGTGTGTGTATGTATGTTTTTGCATGTGGGTTTGTGTGTGTGTAGATATAAAATGGCGCCTGTCTGGAAATAGGTCCATTATGGCTTTAAAGCACTTTTAGTCTTCCAAACATTCCTGGCTCGCTCTCTTTCATATTCTCTCACTTTAGAGTATCTCTCTCTCTCTCTCTCTCTCTCTCTATCTCTCCTTTACTCTTGTTGTCTCTCCCGCTCTATCTTTCGATGCTGTCTCCAAACTTCTCTCTAGCCAATTAGTGCTCAGTCTGTTCCAGCAGAAGACAATATGTCTGCTTCTCATCCAGAGAGGGGCCTTAAAGGCTCTCCAGAGAGCGAGCTTGGGAGGGTTGCAGAGAGAGCATGCATTAGCTTGGGAAGCACTTCTGGGTGAACTGATTACATTTGCATATATGAACTCAAAATGATGATGCTTTTTTTCAGGCCAAATATGCAACTGGCAACACCTGCACAATGCTTCATGATGAGAACAACAACAAAAAAGGTCTGAACGTAAGATTAACAGCCGTTTTATCGATATTACTATACCTAAATAGGATATAATAATTATGACTGTACCTAATACTAAATAAGTTACTGTGGATATGTGTGTCTAAATATACACCATGTGAACAATGATGCAATGTCACCGGGGAGAGATAAGGTCAACACTGACGCCAGACGTCAGACATACCCATTACACACACACACACACACACACACACACACACACACACACGCACACACACACACACACACACACACACACACACGCACACACATACACACAATCACACACGGACACAAACACGCACACACACACACAAACTCTCACACACACCCACACAGACTCACATACAATGTAATGTAACATTTTATAGACTATGGTTCTATGAACTTAATAATTCAAAATGCATAATTGTAAAGATGGGCTAATATCATAATTTATTAATGATAGCAGTCCATCATCGTCCGGTCTTCTCAACATTATCTTTGTAGTAAAAATGTCTATTCTGAGTTTTGCGACCAGTTCAGAGATCTATAACTCGCTCATATACTGCTTTATCACTGGGGTTATATTACTGCTCTAGCAATGAATTACTTTATATAGTGTTAGGTCGTCAAATCAATATTGATACATCTCATTTCATAATGTGAAATCAGAATCTAAAAGGCATCTATGGCTCGAGTTCAAGCTTTCCTTGTAGAAAAAAAAGAACGTAAGTAATAAAGTACAAGTGCCTCAAAAATGTACTTCAGAACAGTACTTAAGTAGTGTCATGTTCACCCTGCTCCCTCATATAAGAATGGATAATTAATCAGATTACAAATGCAGAGTAAATAGCACACACATGTGTAAAATACAAACAAATTGTATTTCAAATGAAAAAATTTAATATACAATATTTAAATGTAAAAAATAAATTTACATCCATGGGACAGATCTTTTCAATCTCAATTCACATTATAATCTCAATTCATTACCGCGGCTCAAAAGAAAGTGATTAAAAGTCAGAAACTCTGCCTACGGTGTGTAGCCTTGATGTACTGTCAGAAAATATGAAGACAATATTCTGTTTCCAAACAATCCTTTCTTGCGTGAATGTCTGATGTCTCTACTGTAACCACATGTGTACTGTATCATGTTCCTTTTTGTTCTAAATTTGCCAGAATTATATAATATCTTTTAAACGGGTACAACAATACAACAGATCATAAGTGGGCATTAACATTTCCTTTTTTTTACAATTTAGATGAAGGCAGAACACATATTCATTGTATATTTAAAAGCAGAATAATAATTGTGATGCATTTAAAATACTCTGGTCTTGTGATACAAATAACTCCTCATCTCCTCAACCCTTCCGCTGTGTGGACAGGTGGGCTGTGATTGGTTGATTAATGCAGAGAAAATTAGTATGCTGGCCAATCCCAGTCCAGTTTTTGTTAAATTTAAAACCAATCACATTCCAGCATTTTTTTTCTCTCAAATGACCTATATACAATTTGGTGTACGTAAAATACTGTAAAATAGGTTATATATATCAAGAACAATACAAACACCAATACAAAATAATAATAATAATAATAATAATAATAATAATAATAATAATAATAATAATAAATCCAAAGGAATTCAAAATAAATCCTGTTTTATACTTTTCTTTTATTGTAAACGCTTATGGTCATTTCAAAGTCCACAGTGAGAGAAGGCAAACTTGTAATGTATAACATTATATTATACTGAAAGGAATCGGGTAACACAACTAAAAACAAAATATTTACCACCAATGAATGCATAACTTTATTATTAATAATTCATATATAATTGTATTGAAAAAACTGGATCAATGTCTTAATTAAATCTCCTGATCTGTGTATCAGTAAGTCTTTGTCAATTTGTCAAACACATTTAGGAAATGCACAATGTAGGCAAAATATCAATGGAAAATATTTCTTTAATGAAAACAGTTTGGGTTAAAAATCATTTTTGTAACTTCCTATGATGCCATGTCTGACATGTTTTGAAAACATATAATAATCTTTTTAAAGCAATTATATATGATATATAAAGAGCAAGAATAACTCACAAAGTTTCATAATGCTTTATAAAATGCATTACAATACCGTTGATAATGTTTTGTATTATGATTTGGTGTGCTCATTGTGAAAAAAAAACCCTCACTAAGTGAAAAAGTATCACTAAGCATAAGACACCAATGTTATTTTTAAAATTTTACTTAAAGAATCCAATGAGCAATAACCAATTCATAAAATTGAATTCTTAATTACATTCATTTTAACTGTGATTATCATGCACAAAATAGATTATAGTGGTAAATAAATTAAAACTATTATTTATTAATATGACCCGTGCAAAGAAATTCAGCAAGTGATCAGTAATTATGTATATTACAAAAATATACTAAATATTATAGTTAAAAATACTTTATAATTTGATATGTTTGTTGTTTTGATGGATATTTAACTCTTACAACTATTTATTGTTAAACATTATTGCTAGTATCTTACAGACGTGGTCATGTTATCAGAATGTGGTATTCCTCCATATTTTCACATGTTTTTGCCAGTGTTCTCCTTGTTCTTTCATGTGTACTGATTCTTCACACCAGAAGGTCACAGAGGGAGAGAGAGAGAGAGAGAGAGAGAGAGAGAGAGAGAGAGAGAGAGAGAGAGAGAGAGAGAGAGAGAGAGAGAATGTAAGTGCTTTTAACTTTTCTCTCTTCCTCTCATCATCCCTCCCCTCACTGTCTCTGTATACCTTTGGAGAGGATGAGAGGGAAGAAGACAAGTGTCTGGAGCATTTGCCCCTCACTCTAAGTGTGTGTGTGTGTGTGTGTGTGTGTGTGTGTGCGTGCGTGTGGTGTGTGTGCGTGTATGTGTACATGTGTGATCGTCCAACAGCAAACTCGGTGAGATCTCCTTCTCTCTCTTCTTTACCTCAACCCTCATCTTCTTCTACCCTTCTTTCTCTTCTTCTGATTGTATCTCAGTCTTCTTTTCGTTCTCGCTCCACAAACACACACACACTCCCCCCACCACACACACACACACACACACACATAAACACACACACACACACACACACACACACACACATATTCACTGCAAGACATCCAGCGGTCTCTGCTCTAGCCACTCTGCGAGGTCAGAGAGTGTAAGTGTCGTGAAATGCATGTCAGCCTCCTGAGACTCTGCTCCTCCCTCTACCCCTCCTCATCTCCCCGTCCTCCTCTCCTCTTCCTCCTCTCCTCCTCTGCTTTTAAGACACAGAAACCGCAGTAACCACGACAACTCAGGGCACAATTACTACCTGCTCCCTCGGGTGTGTTTGTATGTGAAAGGGACAGAGACGAGCACATCAGTGACTTCCCCTTCTTTACATGGTTGCTCTAGTAACCGGCTTTTGGTCCAGATCATGTAAATGTGTAATTGAGATAATGTAACCCTGCATGAAAGAGCTCATACTGCGACTAGATGCAATCCAGTTACAAGCCATATTAAAAATCGCATTCAACAGTACCCTCCATGTAATTCATGAATTACCCTCTGCAATCTTCTGAAATAATCTGATCAAGATCTAATTTTAAATAACTTCCTCCTCTGGTGAAGAGGAAAAGTTTGCTCGTAAACCTAATTCAAAACCCTTTGTCTGAGATAAATGATTTGATCATGATTTTTCTGACCAACTGGGGCATTTCGCCATTGGTGTATGTGTATCCCTTCTTGACATGAGCCTTTGTACATTGTGATTAAGCCGCTCCTGGTGTTTCCAACCGACTTGAGAACACTACGGCCTCTTCTAAATCATAAATATTAGAAATATAAAGTACTTATAATTAAAGTACTTAGAAGAAAGCCTAAATAAAACCCAGGTGGTGGGCTAATGTTGAAACAGACAGAGACCGTTTTGTTATTCACTTCAGCCAGAACTTTACAAAAGGAAGCCATTCATTCACAACTAAGCTTCAACTTGTCGAAGCTACGAACACAATTGTTTTTGAGAAAGAATATTCTTTTGTTCTGTAACCCAAAAAGAGATATGCATTGTCTGATGTTACTATTTTCAATGCTCATAGTTTTTAGTAAACCAGCTTCCACTGACTTGGCACTGAAACTTCCAGAGTGCACCCTTATAAGGTATCTTGTGCTTTGGTCATGCAATGAGAACGTCGACAGCAACTATGGCAATCTGTGAGCTCTGAGGCATGCTTTTAAAACAACCATTGCTGCTTCATAAATGCTTTGGTCTCGACAACAATCTTTATCTTAAAATACAACTATTTAGATTTTCTTTGTGGACTAAAAAAGCCTGGTGGACAAAGCTGGGGTCAGAATTGAAAAACTACAAACTGCAAAAGGAATACAACAGAAATTGAGGGAGGAGAAAATAGATTTAAAAAAGGAGGAATTCTACTATTAACTTAATGAATTATAGCAAAATTATAGCAAAGTGAAGAAGACAGAATTGAGACAAGAAATGAGCGAAAGGTATGTGAGATAAACAAGTTATTTTACAGAGGTTAAAACTATGGGGTAAGATCAGTCTCAAAAAATGCAAATTCACACAGAGACTCATAAATGTGTGTAGCGACCCACAAACCAATGCAGTACGATCCACAAAGAAATACATATATATATATAAAGACACAAACAAATCCACAAATCCACATAGAACTGCATGAATATATTTGTGATTTTCTTTTACATTTATATAAATCGCAATATATTTACATGTGCATTGGAATGTTTGTGAATCGTTCTGCGTGCATTTCTAAATAATTTTTTTTAATGAATTGTTCTGTGTGCATTTGTTAATCTTCATGTTTTCATTTGCATTTGCAATTATTGAGACTGATCTGATCCTATAAAAAACTATTTCTATGTCACAATCAAATTATGATTGGTAATAATAATATTAATATTAATATTTTATCATCCAAAGTAAATTAGAAATCTCATATTTGGAGGTTGGCTATGGCCGATGTACTTTATCTTTGTATGGAGATGTCTTTAACTAATAAATAAATAAATATATATATATATATATATATATATATATATATATATATATATATATATATATATATATTCTAATTGTAATGTGTTACTTAAAGTGTTTATAGGTTACATGCACAATTGACTGAAGTGTGAACCTCCAGGAACATACAGGAACATACATACAATTTGAACTTTTGAGCTGAGGACTTGAACTGCACTGACTGTAGTTAACAGGGAAGAGAGAGTGACTTAAACGGTGAAGAATAAAAGAAATAAGGTACGAAAGGGTAAAGAAATAAGAACAACAAGAAAAAGAAAAGAGCGTGATGGTGAATGTAACTACGAATTGAAAAAATTACCAGACAGTGTTGAAAAAAAAGTTTTACAACAGCAACAATATAAATCCTTCCAATTTACTTTGTTTTTGTGCACAACTTGAGTTGTGTGTGTGTGTGTGTGTGTGTGTGTGCGCGCATGTGGGAGCGAGGATCCACTAAAAAGGACCTATGTGGCACATAACCAGGCGTGGACCCATGATATTACCACAGGGATCTGTTTCACACACATGCTGTACACTCACACCTAAAGGGGACAGGGACAGTACAGCATGCCTTTAATGAGAAGTCTGATGTTCTCTTAGTGGCCTATTCCTTGAGTCACAGCTTCATTTAGAGATGTGTGCTCATGGAAGTGTGTGCTTGAGAAGGAGAAATATTTTTATAGTTTATTCCCACTAGGGAGACATGCGGGTGGTGGCCAGAGCCAATTGGACATGGCTGAAAGATTTCTTTTGGAGAGGAAAATGGGGGGAAAGGAACAAGAGAAAAGAGTTATCTGAGAGGCAAAGACCAAGAAAGAGAGGAGAGCGAGAAACCCTGTAACCCTTTTCATTATGAATTCTCATGGTGGAAAGAGGATGGAATGACCAAAGTGGAGGATACATCTTTGTAATAGGGACACCGTTATTTTAAGAAATAATTATCAAAGCACTTCTCTCTTTGAGATAATAAAACCTCTCTTTTTTCTCTTTAGATGAGCAAAAATTGGTCCAGCAGGGAATCTTAACCAGCAATAAGAAACTCAAGAAAAGAAACAATGAGCCATTCTGTGCCACATTCCACATAAACTAAACCTGGACACACTGGATAATAGAGCTGTGTATCCTTTACTAAACATAATGTGCTGTTCTCTTAGAGGTTTTCCACTTACTCATTGAATGTGCATTTACTGTGGGACTGTCCATCAGACTTTAATTCTACTTTCCATTTCAAATATGTGATGGAGACATACTGTAAATAAACCTACACCTACATTATAGTATTCAAATCCCTTTCTTGCAGAAAGCACTCTATTAGAAGAAGTCCTCAAGTTATTGTAAAGCCTCTAAGAAAAAAAAAGTATAGCAAGTGCCATATTTAACTGTAATTTAATAAAAACAAACTGCTATGTAACTGCAAATCAATAGGGAATTGGTAATATTTTAATTGGTTTAGCGACAACCCAGACACATGGTACTATAATTAATTGTGTAAAATGCAGTTACATTGCTAACATTTGCTAATTAGTACTTAATACAAAGTGCAACTGAATTGAGGCTGAGGACGTAGTGATGAAGAATTGGAAAAACAGACATCTTAACTTTACGATGGCACGAAAAGGATCACCAAAGTAATTGTGTTTAATCCACAGAGAGACATAAATGCCTTTAACAAATTCCATAGCAATTATGTTTCTAGTGATTTCCCTAAAAAATCATGAATGTTAACCTTGTGGTGGTGCTAAAGAATAAAGCATAGAATTTCTTAAGTGTGTAGGATCATCTGCGTACAACAGATATCTGTTCTATGGCAAACCATCCATTAATCGTCAAGATAGTTCACTAAAAGTCAAACTATCAACGTGCTGATGATGCCAGAGGAATTGGAAGTGAATCCCTTAAGTCAGTTGTATTCATTTTCTGAGAACCAGGAAGCACTGGTTTCCACTGCGGTCCAGTGGTGGAGTGACCAACCACCAGACCACCCGACTAACATTGCCAAGGATAGATTATTGTGCCTAGGATGGCTACACAAAATAGTTTCCATGACATGGACACCATTGTGTGATTTATTTTGGGTTCTTTAAATGTTTTAGACACATGATTAGAAAGGGGTTTGTGTATAAACATACCTCAGGAGTTCAAACAGGGAAACTTTGAATTCAATTAACTTTGTGTATAGCACAACATAATAAATCAATAATTTCCTTTCTGTGCACATACAACTTCCTCTGTCCCAGAAACAACTTGAATGGAGAGAAAAATGGACACAACCTTCTATTAGGATGGATAGAAGTGTAATCAATTTCATTTGTACAAAAAACATAATCCAGACACATCGTCCATCTTTTGATTCTTCACCTTGCAAGTTTATTTCTGATTCTTTATTTTTTGTTTGATTTGGATAAACCAAAACCAAATACAAAGCCCATGAAATTTAAACATGACACCCACACCCCACCCACACCCCACACACCCCCACACACACCCACACACACACTCCTGTACTTGAATTGCTGTGAGTTAATGCATTCGCGAGCGCTAACCATATCAGTCACAGCTAAACGGCACCAACCCTTCGTCTGTCTGACTCCAACAGAGGCTCTGTTGCCAAAGAAAGGTTGTGCCCATTAGACTTTGGACTGCAGAAGTGCTTTATTTCATCTCTTAGTCCAACTAAAATCCTCTAGCCAGGAGTATTTATCTCAGTTTCACCATGTTCTAGTGCAGCGGTTCTCAAAATGTGGGGAGCGACCCTTAAGTGGGGCGCTGAGGTAAAGCAGGTGGGGCGCGAGGGGCAGTGTGGAGAACTTCACATATTTAAAATGTACGTGTAAATAATGACGTTATAGTTACGGTGTTAACAGGTTACGATTGCGCGATCGCAACGTCACAGAAGTTGCGCATACAATGGCGGAGGAAAGGAAGGGCTTCCAGGCGCTGATAAAGAGAGTCTCCCCAAATGTGCAATGAACACACTGTCATACACAGAGAAGTGCTAGATGGGAACTACACAATGGTTTGACCGCTGCTGTCAGCGTGGTCAATTTCATAAAAGCAAGTTCCCTGAAAGCACTGTTTTCATGTGAGAAGACTGGAGCCTTCACACAAAGCTCGGTGGCTCTGACGAGGAAATGTGTTGTTACCAGTCTTTGAGCTCAGAGATAAAACATCCGTCATATGTTACTTACTTATTGTACTGTCCTGTACGACATGAGTCGTACAGGACAGTACAATTTTCCAGCTCATTCTGGGGGATCCCGAGGCGTTCCCAGGCCAGCCGGGAGATGTAATCCCTCCAGCGTGTCCTGGGTCTTCCCCGGGGTCTCCTCCCAGTTGGACGTGCCTGGAAAACCTCTAATGGGAGGCGTCCAGGAGGCATCCGAATCAGATGCCCGAACCACCTCAGCTGACTCCTTTCAATGCCAAGGAGTAGCGGCTCGACTCCGAGCTCCCTCCTGATGTCCGAGCTCCTGACCCTATCTCTAAGGCCGAGCCCGGCCACCCTACGGAGGAAACTCATTTTGGCCGCTTGTATTCGCGACCTCGTTCTTTCGGTCACTACCCAAAGTTCGTGACCATAGGTGAGGATTGGAACGTAGACCGACCAGTAAATTGAGAGCTTTGCTTTTCGGCTCAGCTCTCTTCACCAAGACGGACCGGTACAGCGCCCGTTTTACTGCTGCAGCTGCACCGATCCGCCTGTCGATCTCCCGCTCCATCTTACCCTCACTCGTGAACAAGACCCCGAGATACTTGAACTCCTTCGCTTGGGGCAGGCGCTCTGTCCCCACCTGGAGGGAGCAATCCACCGGTTTCTGGCAGAGCACCATGGCCTCAGATTTGAAGGTGCTGACTCTCATCCCTGCCGCCACACACTGCAAAACGCCCAACTGAGTGCCGGAGGTCATGGTCTGAGGATGCTAACAGGACCACATCATCTGTAAACAGAAGAGAGGCGATCCCAAGACCCCCAAACCTGACCTGCTCCACCCGCAGGCTGCGCCTAGATATCCTGTCCATGAAAATCCCAAACAGGACCGGTGATAAAGGGCAGCCCTGGCGAAGACCAACACCCATCGGGAACGTGTCTGACTTACTGCCGAGGATGCGAACACAGCTCCTACTGCAGGTTTACAGAGACCGGATAGCCCGTAGCAACGGGTCCGGAACCCCATACCCCCGCAGCACCCCGGCTGGACAGTAAAGTACAATTCAAATTGTACACATATTATCCAGGCACATATTATTCTGCAAAGAGGAGGTGGACTCAGTTTATCTTTTATTTTACTTTTGTAACGTTAAACATGCATATACTTTTGGGAGTCAAATGTATTAATTGCATTCTAATTATTAAGTTTGCTGATGAATAATTTCTAATGAAATTGGTTTATCTCAGTGACATATTTGGAAAGCTGAATGAATTCGATCTTCCTCTTCAAGGCAGAGAAGCAGCAGCTTCCTCCGCTGCTGACCAGACTAGGTTTCTCTGAAGCTGGAGATGTGGGTCAGGAGACTCGATCAAGGGAATATTGATTCCTTTGAGAATCTGAGTGAATTTGGACTAATACTGATTCAACTTGATGGCTCACCTGCCTGCACTAATTTTGTTTTGCATGTTATTGTTTCAAAATGATATCTAGTGTAAAGCTCTTTATTGCCAAAAATGTTAACTTGTTTTGTTAAGTTTTTTCACACGTTGCACTTATTATCTTGAAAAGATATCCAATGCAAAACATTTTAATTGCAGCCACAATAACATATTTGCAAACATATTTTACATTGTTTTTGTCTGATAGAGTGATCTAGTTTGATTAAAAGTGATTGCAATTTTTAAAATTATATTATTTGAAAAAGCACAGATGGAGGACTCATACTTTTTAAAATTTCAATATTAATTCAGCATGGACCATTTAGTTTCAATTTCTTTGGGACGGTGGGCCACAGACATTTTTCTTCCTCTGAAGTGGGGCTCGATAGAAAAGGTTTGAGATCCACTGGTCTCGTGATTCCTCCCTCAGCAGCTCTTTGGTGGGACACATTTCTGGTGTGAGCCTGCACAAGGTTGACAAGGGAATGTGTTCGCTGGCAGCTGTGCTGAGGGTAACTTCTGTAACTTCTGTACATTTATTAAAACATACTGAGACAATCAAGACACAACACCGCTTGTAAATAGCTGCTCTCTAACTTCCTTCCTTCTTATAATGATATTTTCTCTATGTTCTTTTTTTCTATTATCCACATCCTTTTCTCCTCTTCTCTTTCTGCTTATGCTCTGTTCTCTTTCTACTTGTCTTTCACTGCTCCCACCCACCCTCACTCCTGGCCTCCCTTCATCTATTCATTCATCACTCTCTCTCATCACCAACACATATGTTTATATTCCTCATTACTACCTAGCAAACTCTGCTTTATAGGATACAAAACTGTCCCTTCAGTATTTTCAACAAATCAGGAGATGATACAAGACAGATTCCCCAAAAACTCAAATACTCCCAGCATGCCGTGGTGAGGCAAGCTAAAGCTGTGATGCAATGTTGAATGGCAGAGCAGAAATCAGAGGGAGAGACATTATAATGAAAGATGGATTAAACATTTCCTCTTTCCTTGTTCATCCCTTCTGTTCACGATGTAGACACGACCAGCAATCTGCCTGCTTTCCCTGAAGAAACATGCTTTATAAATATATACATCAGCAGGAAGACAAACCTGGAGTTTATGTACATTTTTGACTTAGCTTTAGAGATTTTCTCATAGGTCAAATAAAAGCAGGATATATATATATATATATATATATATATATATATATATATATATATATATATATATATATATATATATATATATATATTTCCTGCTTTTAGCTGAATGTTTTACAAAACGATGTATATTTATTTAAGTCATAAAACCAGATTTAGTGTTCAGTCCCTATAATTATCATTTATAATGTTGGACAGATGAGATTTTTTCATCAAAGAATGCACATTTTATGGAACATAATTTATCCTCCTTGAGGACTAATAATGATAATGGTAAATCAGAATAATGATATTCTTTCTCCGAAACGAAACACATTTAAAAGAAATGCAACTAAATAGTAAAGCACTAAAGTTAGATGAGTAAACATATACTTCCCAAGACCTTCCTTTCTGTTCCTCCACATGAAATCAATAGTACGCTTTATATCGTGTCTCCACATATGTCGGTGCTTTTTTATCTACATTCAGCTGAGGAAAGAAAAATAAACTATATTTACTGACTTGAATTAGAAATCCTATTATTTGTAAAGCACTTTCTTTAGCACTGTATGGGCCGGTCCTTTCGTGTAGTTTGCTCTGCCAGATATCCAGGTACCAGGCTAACTGGGCTTTTGTCGGTCCTTCCATTAAAGAAACAGTCATATGGTGACAGAACTTTGTCTCTGCTTGTACTCAGTCCATCAATAACATTAAAAACGATCCAAAACACACTTGGCAGGTTGGCTTTTAACTGGAGCCGTCGTATGACCTCTTGTTTTATTTGTGTGATACTCTGTTGGAGTGATACTGTGGGAGTGTTTTTGCTTTCAAGTGAATGGATTTCCTAACTGTCGGTAATAGCCTCAACTGTGTTGTGTTTAAAGGCAAATTGAAAAGTGCTTGGAGGGTAAAATGCATTAAAAAGAGATTTTGATTCAGCAAAAAAACAAAAAGTATCCTTGCATCCTTTAAACTGAGAAAAAAAACACAATTCTATTTTTATTTTACCTTTTAAATTATTTTATTTAACTTTTTTTTTTCTCTCCAAATTAAGAGCAATGCCTCCCTGTAGACTGGTTAATTAACGCACACAATTAAGATCCTAATTTAGGATTAGACAACCACCCCCCCACACACACACACAAACACACACCAATTTATCTGAAAGTGGTATGTAAATGTGGCTGCTCTCTATTAAGTTTTTTAACTCCTTAACTCCTTTCAAAGTGTAACAAATATATTTAAAGTGATTCGAAGTGATTCGTCAACCCTGGCGCTTGATAAGACGTTACTACATTCTTAATTAAAAGGGGATATACCGGAACAATCTGTGAAATGTTTTTCATTTAAAGCCTTGCAGCATTTTGATTAAGGTCAGGTGATGGTTCCTGATTTCCTAACGGAGCAGCAAATGACATCCTGAGTGGAGGAATTGTAACTTCAGAAAACAGCCGTTCTCGAGTTTATCGCTCTTGTTAAGGTTGATGTGTATGTGTCACTGTGAAAGGCAAAAGATGGAGTTGTGTTCATTAAAGCAGGAAGGATGACAATAAATATAGGCCAACATAGCAGATAGAAGGAATCATTACATTAATAATTACATTTTAGAAGTAAAAGAAGAGAACAAAATAAATAAAGAGATCTTGAGCCTCATGCAAAACAGTTTGTTCTGAAGTATCACATTTTTGATAAAGGTACAAAAAGTAATTTTGTTTCTGTTTATCCAATCTGCTAATTTAAAATTATAATATATATATATATATATATATATATATATATATATATATATATATATATATATATATATATATATATTAGTTTATGTACATTTTTGACTTATCTTTAGATATTTTCTCATAGGAGGAAATAGCAGGAAATATAGCAGGAAATATATATATATATATATATATATATATATATATATATATATATATAATATATATATATATATATATATATATATATATATATATATATATATATATATACATACATACACACATACAGTATATTACAAACAATATACAAGTTTTAAAAACACGCCAGTGGAAAAGAGATGGGCAAAGAAAGAGTGTTACTTAGCGCGAAAGTGAATGCACTAATAAGCATGCAGACGGGGCGAGCGAGTGATTGTTGTGAGATAGAGAGTGGAAGGAGGGGGAGTGAGAGACATGTGTGTCCATCGCTAATGGATGTTTCTGCTTTGTGTGTGGTTGAATGTGTGTTTGTGTCTCAGAGTTTTCCCTCTCCTTTCGAGCAGCACACTAATCCTGTTATACAGCAACTGGTGTGTGTGTGTGTGTGTGTATGTGTGTGTGTGTGTGTGTGGGGGGGGGGGGCATGCGCGTGTGTGTGTGTGAGTGTGTGTGTGTGTGTGTGTGTGCGGTGTGTGCGGTGTGTGCACATTATAATTGAGTTACTAAAGTTCCTCATTTTCCTTCTCATGTTGTTAAGTTTTATTTTACCTTGTCTTCCTCTTCGTCCTCTGTCTATAGTTCTAGCGAACTTAAGCGAGACCCTGAACCCCCATTTGCTCCCCGGGCGCTTCACAGCAGCCCACTGATCCTACAATGCTAAGGATGGTTTAAATGCAATACTTATTATTATAATTAAATAACTGAAATAAATAGGCCATGTCAACACTACTATGTTTTCATTTTAAAATGTATATATTTTGCTTTGTTCATCTACATAATGAAACGCTACTGAGGATGGATACGCCTCAATGTCTCACGAGCTGCCACAGAACTAGCAGCAGTCGTTGAGTTAGAGATGTCATGAAAGAATATTTATTTGCTCAGTTTGCTGCAGCGTGCTTTATGCTCGTTCTCGAAGAGGCTTTTAAGATCATATGTTTTGTTGTTTGATAATTTCTCACCACTTATCAATCAGGTCAGCCAGCACCGTTGACAGGGAAAGCAGATGAATACAGCCAGAACTAAACTCTCTTATTTTTTCCCTCACTCTTTCTTTTTTTTTCTTTATCAATTGACACTTTACCAAGGGCGGGGCTTGACAGTGACGAATAGGATATGACACACATTAATTTAATTGTCCACAGAGCAAACAAATAAATATATATTTTTGTATATTTTGTCAAAGCCTCAAAAAGGGGCTGAAGATAACAACGGAGCTAGATGCGCTAGATGAGAGAAGGTAAGCACCTTCTCTCATCTCTGTCCTCCTCTTCTGTCTGTTCTCCTCTCCCCACTACACTGTGCATTGTACTTGACAGCCATCAATCTTCCATTTTTAGTTCTAAAGGTAGAACACGACAAATGCTAGCACGAGAGGGCCTCTGAATCGGGGGAATGAATCAACCCTAACTTGACAGTGGATTACATCATTTTTGTTGTTGCATGAACACAAAATAAATGTCTCAATCTTCAGCATGTATCTAACACGCTGGACCAGCCATTTTCCTCATCTACTTCCAATATAAATGAAGTAATGTAATACTTTTCTGGAATCAATTGTAGCTTAATGGATACTTTCCTGCAGCATCTTACTCAACACACCAGTCAGCAGGAAACATATTGGCATTCTACTCTTCTTCATCACCGATACATTGGATGGGGATGTTATTGTAGCGTGAAAGTACATCGAGCAGGTGATGTTGTATATTGAGCGACCATTAAAGTTACCTTGTATGATAACGCTATTAAAAGTTTTGTGGCATAAAACTTTATTGAAAGTTATGTGATGTAAAACTTTATTAAAAGTTATGTAGTGTAAGACGTTATTGACAGTTATATGATTTAAAAAAGTTTAAATGATATTAAAGATGGAGAAAGTGCTACAAGGGCAGTTGGGAGGGATGGTCCACAGCCAAAAGGAGGCTAAACAAAAGTTTCAATGAGTCCAAGACTGCACTTTTCACACAAGTAATCACACAATGCATTTGAAATAATCATGGCTGCTTAAAGCGACACTATGTAACTTTTCCTACCTTAAAATAACAGCTTGAAAAAAATTGTGCCGCTACAATGACTTTTAATATGGCGATTTGCGCCTGCGCCACTGCCATCAGGGTCTGTGGCCAGAAAAATGGCGAATGTAAGATTTTTTTGCCGCCCGCTCCCAGGCTGTAGTACCCGTATGTACGGGCAAACTCTCACTACCCACCCCCCCACCCTCCTCCCCCCCACGTTAAATACCTGAAGGGGGCGCTACAAGGGAAAAGTTACATAGTGTCGCTTTAAACTAGATTTCATCGACATATTATGTTGTTAGGATAACAAACTTCTCAGGTTAATGACTGAGTTTAAATACACTAGCCAACAACTCTGAATTGAATTGAACCTATATCAACATAAAAAACAGAATAAGAACGAACAGCCACTTCTCAGTGTCGTCACACACACCTAAGCCCCGCCCCTCGTAGCAGCGCCTCAGGGCTTGCACATTGATCAGTGCTGGGTTAGGGTTAACAATGCTTGAAGGATCTCATGACATCGGGAGAATTCCTCTGCCGTGCTCGGTAAAACAACACAGGCCTTTGGTTAGGATTGTTTGGAAAGGTCAGCAGATGCATGTCTTCCAAGACCTAAACAAAACATTTTAAATTAAGTCAAACTACATAATTTCTAATCTTCACATTTTTTTAACTGCAAGGAATAATGTTTTTTTATGTAACTATTTCTTTTCTTAAATAACTGTTACGGTACAGCCCTTGTCCCATGTAATCTTTTGTGTATTGACTGAGACAAAGAAGCATTTGTAGAAGCTATGTGGAATCCTCTTAAGAATAAAAATGAGTGACCAATAAACTGACAGAAGGGGAACTGCACCAGCAACCCAATTCCAATACACTGCTTTGTAATTGTAAAGAAACTTAGTGTGAAGGCACACCATTTTCTTAAGAAGGCCATGAAACCTCTGCTGTGGATGATCACAATCCCCACTGGGTGTTTTAGAACTATTTCTGTGACTTCAATATTCAGTATTTCCTCTAGTGTCACCATCGAGTAAAATGTTTCCACTTGTACACATACAAAAAAAATATGATAAGAAGCAATGAAGTTTACCTCGGAGGATGAACCCTTCACTTCATGAGCTTTCTCTTTGCACTCCCTCATGGCCAAATTGTTAACTTTTCTAGGAAATTTGCTGAGCAAATGTTTTTTTCTTTCAAGGAGATAAGCTGCTCTGATTTGTACAACCCCATAGCCCTTTACTAATTACTTTCTAACATTACAGTTTTAGCCCCAAAGGGCTCTAAGAGAAACAACATTGTCATTATCGTGTCCAGTCTCTTGCGGGATGTAATGAACATTGAACCCTAAAGGCCTTCAGCGCGGCTTTTGGATTTAAGTTTTGTCTTCGCAGCAGCAGAAGGGGTAATATCGTCCTACTTGACATACTGTATTACTCGATATACTCTATCATGGCTTATTGCTGATCTGAATAAGATTACCTGATGAGAAGAATACACCTTCCTCAGTCTTCCTATGGTCTTCATCACGCTCCTTCTTCTCAATCGCTTTGCCACCCTTCACCTTTGTCTCGTTAATGACCGGCCAATTGAGCTGTTCACTGCATTGTTGGTGGGGCGTTCAATAACACACACGGGTCAATGGTTCTGGAAGGAGCATTTCACATTAATGGTAATTATAGTTGTGAAAAAAGTCAAAAGGTTTGTTGGTATGGTGGGTTTAAACAGCTTAAACGAACCTCATCAACGCATGTGCCTGTTATCTTTTCTTTTTTTGCCTCTCCTCTTTTCTTCCGTCCTCTTTCTCTACTTTCCTCTGTGTTCCTGGTCTGCTGACGGAGTTGTGTGTGATGGTAATGAGCCATGAGGACTAATTGTCAGAAAGAGAGAGACAGCGGGAGACATGGCACTTTGGCATTT
The DNA here is from genome assembly GCA_036178185.1 of Liparis tanakae. Lineage (NCBI taxonomy): Eukaryota > Metazoa > Chordata > Actinopteri > Perciformes > Liparidae > Liparis > Liparis tanakae. The sequence goes on from CM070110.1 coordinate 10,089,494, forward strand.
ACAAGTGCAATAAGTCAAATATGAGGGGAAGAGATGAACAGACGAAGCTCCAGGAATCTCTCATCATTCCAATGAATCATGAGAAGGCTTAAAGTCCTTTTTATCTTGAAATAATGGAATGAATAGAAGCCTTTTCCCCTCGCAGTTTTATTATCCTCACATTTTAAATAATAAATAGCTCATTTTGGTCTCCTTTTGATATTCATAAACCTTTGACATTTTGGATTTTAGAGCTTATAAACTGTCAGCTTTGGGTAATTGGCACATGGTGTTCTTCTATTATCTACTTTAATAGACTGTTTTGAAAGGAACATTCTGCTAAAGTACTGAGATACTTTCAAGAACATTTTGTGACATTTTTTTCAGAACAAGTGCTGTGATGTTATTTTTTATGTCAAATATAATAAGAAATATTGACTAAACAAGCAGACGTGTGTCCCTATTGTTGGTTGTTCTCTCACTTGCATTACACATTTAATTGTGACCTCGGAACTAATGGGGTTTATGAAGTTTTCATTGACTGAAATTATAAATGTAGAACAATTTCACAAAACAGGCATTGTGTTGTATTACTTGAATATACGCTGCATAAAGGAAAAATAGATACAAATGACAATACAAATTGATTGCACTTCACAGTCGAAAACTTGTTCATAATTTTGGATCCGAGTATGCTGCTTTACCGTGCACACACACACACACCTACACACACACATGCAAACACCATATGTATGTAAATAGTAAGCAATCTGTGGAGCTATGGAAGCCAGGATCCTTTGTGCTTCCTCCTGCCTGTCAGCATTCTTTATTCATTTGCAATAACCCAATAACACGTTGGCACTGCTCCAGAGAAAATCATCAGATTAAGGTGCAGGATTTTTTGTTTTTCGAAACATTTAGCAAACAAACAAAATTCCTCCTTACTAAACTGTTGTGGTTTTTACAATTGTAAAATGAAATTTATCATTGTACATTTTTTTCTTCTTACTTTAATAAAAAGATTTCACCTCATAATACATTTAGTGTGTTCCTTAAAAAAACTAAAGCATGATAAATGGCACTTTAAGCTTTTTTTTCAATGACTTTTCTTTTATCTTCTGCACTCCATATAAAAGACAAATAAAGCAAATACATAATAGTAAAACAATACAAGAAGTAAAAGGGAATGCTATGCTGTTAAAGTAAAATAAAAAGCCAATAAAAAAAGCCTGTTCAATATTGCTTGAAATAATGGGACTATTTTTATTTTTGTAGCTCATATCTTAGATAGTGGGTGTTTCATAGATGAATAATGTGAATCAGGGTTGAAATTAGATCATTTAGGACTGTTAACATATAAACCTTTTAACCTTTAATGTTTTCTCATTTAAGAACACATTTTTCTGTTCATCTATTTAGAGGTGCTACTTAACTTTTTAATAACATCGACTACTTTAATTACTTCAAAAAGAGCATTTTATTTATTTAAAAAACAAGCTCTTAACCTAATTAACTTACTTACTACGATTTAATCCAAGAGCATGGTTTACAGAGTAAAATATGGATTATGTATTTAGAATGAGAGGTGGGGATTGGTCATTCCTATTCACTTTCTGCAAAAAATGTAAAGATACATTTTTCTAAATAGACCCTTTGTTTGCATAAACCAATATTCTTTTTACATTGATGCAAACAGCATCCGTCTCACCTCCTCTTAGAAAGCAGATGAGCCATGCACTGGCTTTACCATTTCTCCTCTTAAAAAATCCTCTGGCCTCTATAGTGTGTGAGTGTGTGTGTGTGTGAGTGTGTCATCAACTCTCCTTTTTAGATTGCATAGCTTCATTACAGACATTAGTGCATTAACAAACAAAATCCTCTCAGCGCGCACATTAAAAGCATCTCATTCCCACCTCGACACACAATCAAGGCCATAAAACAATACGTTACAGCCCTGACTAATTACCAATGTGAAAACTTTCATAATTGAATAGCGCCCCTTACCCAATCCCGCTTGGCCAGGGCGTATTAAAAGAGGCTGTTCTCAATTAGAATTTGTCAAAGCAAACAAATGAGATAGTTTGCATGGAGCGATTTATCTAAAGTCAGGTAATAAGGTGGGAATCACAACCACGTTGTTGTTTGGGTGTTTGCTAAATGAAGCTTATTAGTGGTGGGAAAACTCTGCTGAGAACATCACTCCATTGTATTCAACCCCAGGTATGAGCAAAACATGCACTTGAACGCAAATGTGCATTTGCACATATCATATATACGTTTTAGGGTTGAATTAAGAGAATTTAGAGAAATAGTTTTTATTGTACTGTGATGTCCAAAGTGTTAATTATGTTCGTACAGCATTCAGTTTACTACTGAAATACACTATATATTAAATTATATATATATTAATATGTTTATGTTATGGTGTTTTATTTAAAACGAAACCACATAAGAGAACATGTTAAATGATGCCTGTCGTGCTGAACATTGAGGCTGTTGCTGCTGTATGAGGCTGACGAGCCGACCGCCTCCCCAGCAGCATGAGCCAGTACGCCCAGTTCAACCTGCAGGCAACATGTTCAGGGACTTTTCTCTCTCTGAATGGGAGGTGTAATGTCAATAAGATAGTACAACGTATTTACAAGTTAAAGACTTTTGGTTGTATTTTATATGAAAAAACTACTTTCTTTATTACCTTTTGAGGGAAAAAAATCAACAAAGGATTAGACATGCGGTAAATGTTGTAAAGAAAAAATAAAGAAGAAGCAATACAACTACGTGGTTATGTTTAGGCAACACAACTATCTGGTTATTTTTAGGCAACATCATGGTCAGGCTAAAAATAAGTATGTTTGTTCTTTAAGTTTTCGTCAATGTTGTCATCCCTCCACAGCGTCCCTTAGTGGAGCTCTATCGACGATTAAACAAATGGAATTAGGACTAAATGTGTTTCACCAAAAACCTAAATGTCAATGCAGTTTCCTTGTTTAGGAACAAACATTTCTGGAGACTAGGCTGTTATATGAATATGACTATATTAATATATCTGTGAAATAGGACATATCTTAGGCCAAATCTTTCTACATCATTTCATTAAGTCGTGTTTCTTATCTGGAAACAATCTGCATGCCTCTGAAGCACAGAGCATGTCAAGGAAAGACATGCAAATACAAAGAAAGACTGGGACAATTACTCCGGATTCATACAATGAACTGGAACTTTATTAGAAAGACTATTCGATCAGATTGATGTTTGTCACTTGAGGGTCTCTTTCTACGTAAAGTGTTTTATTGATTATTGACATTACACTTCACGTCCAGCATATTTCCACTCCAGAAATCTGTGGCGTGATAAGAAACGGATGGAGGAGGACAAGTGTTCATTAAAATTGTGTTAAAACTCAAATGGTACCCTGAGCTTGGAGCCATATTAGACGTTGTCCTATTTGGACTGGGACTGCTCTCTCTGAGTAAGGCCTCTGACTTTATAGACCAACCCATAAAATAAAATGATTTCTATGAGCATACTAAATAATGCTGAGGAAAAAAGTATGTTACCGTATAGTTCACAAAGTAACTCAATCCAATGAAATACAACACAACATCTAACAAAGACCTTAAACAGTACATTAAAATAACATAGCTTAGATGATCATTGCTTTGTGGTCATACATCTACACAATTAATAGCATATACACTTTACAGCTACATTAATTCTTTTGGAATACAAATTCTATTGTATTTAAATTCTGATAAAGTGGACAATGTTTAAAACATTAATTTATGTTGATAAAATAGTTTTGCAACTCATGCCTTTGGGTCCCTTATTTTGAACAAGAGGTGTTACAACCAGCTGTTACAACCAGAGCTCCTGATTGCAGCATCCAAACAAGCACATCCACATGATGTCACTCAACGTAAACGTGTCCTGTTTGGCTCAGCATTCCAGCTCTTTACTTTGAAGCTACCAAATGAACGGTTACCTCGACGCTGACTGAATGAGTGACTTTTTCATTTATCCTAACTGAGGAAATGTTCAGCACAACTGCACTGCGCTAGCTGCTCCTGCTATGATGCTGTAACATAAGTATAGCAGGATGCTAAAATCCCATCTGAAAGATAATGACATTAATTGGGAAATAGTGCTTTGTTGGAGCTGAGACTACTGAAGGTTTTCTCCTTACATTAACAATGCCCATAATTGGAAATCAAGCCATGGAGGCAATCATTAACATGCACAGTCATCACTGAGCAGCCTGCAACTTGATGAAGCATCAGAGGCGCATGGACACAAAATGCAAAAAAAACAATCTAACTATTAAGAAGACTGAACCTAAAATAGGTAAAGAGAAATACTGTATGAGGTGAACAGAAAAAGACGATCAAAGGGTGAAGTGTGCTCGAAACAGAGGAAGGAGATGTGTGAAACGGAGGGCAGAACACAAAAAGAAAGAAGAAGAAAAAAGCTGGGGCAATGATAAAGGATTGAAAGTAAGGAGGGTAAGAAAATAGAAAGATACAAATAGAGAAAGGAATAATGAGAGAACGGAAGAGAGGGAAAGTTGGTGAGAGAGCTGGAAAGGTGTGAAGGGAGCGGGGAAAAATCCAGAGAGAAGAGGAAGTTATTACGGCTCAGCGGGAGCCCGATGAAAGAGCTGTGATGGCGGAGGAAGATGGAACTTCTCTCCCAAATGAAGTCACCCTGATGAGGAATGCAAAGTGAGGTTGGATCTCCGAGCCAACCTCCGGTGTACAAATCACACTGGCGCCTGACTTATTCCTCTGAAGTAGCTTGTCAAGCTAATTCTAAACAAAACGGTTCATTTGTCGACAAGCTGCATCTGTTTTTAGTTCTGCTGCCTCTGGTTCAAATGAATACGGCAAGCTACGGGAAGACTGAGGATTAGGTCAGACTAAATCTGTCCCTCATGGTTAAAACAAATGAGAATTAATAAAGCAGTATTTGTACAGCGAGAAGGTCAGTCAATATTTTACCTCATAAACATGAATTGGCCTTTTCATAAAGTTCCCTACATGCCGTAGTGGAAATATTGAATGTTTTTTAAATATTTCTTTTACCCAAAAATATTTATTTTACCCAGAAACAGCAGAAAAAGGACAAGGAACATAGACTGGTGAGGAAAGTAAAGCAAGGGGTCGCAGAGATGAAACAAAGTCCCACTTTGAGACATTTCCACTGTTCGGCTTCAAAGCCTCTCACTGGAGAAACTTGTTTTCCACACAGCACGATCTGACTAATTTATTTTCTCTTTGAACAAAAAATATGGTTATTTATTATGTGATGAGTTTTTTTTGTTGGAGTGTGAAGGCATCCCACTGAATATGCACTAGTGAGACAAAATAAAGTGTGTCCCCACACAGAATGCTACGAGTAACAGGCTTTAACAGGTTGTGTCATATTTTTGGTACAGTGATAGCTTGAGCATGGAGCTCTCTCTTTTACCACCGGATCAACACTTTACAGTTTGTATTTAGAAATATATATTTATCTCTCTCTGTGTGCAGTTGTTGTGCAACAAACACCAGGTTACAACAATTCTGTATCATAATGGTTTGAGATAAAACAAAAAGAATATAGAAAGAAATAAAGATACAAATACAAAGCGAGCAAATGTATAATCATGGCCGACAAAGATGAAGGGGCTGGAACAGTTGTGTTATGTATATTCGGGTAAATAGAGTAAGGTCTTTTTTTTAAATACAAAACTAGATGGCTGGGAAGAAAAAAACGTTTTACATTTTCCAATGTCCCTTAACATTCACCATTTCAGTCTGCATTAATTCAGAAATAAAATAAATCCACAACAAAGTGTGCACATAATCTTAGGCAAAATATAAAGATTTTAAGAGAGGAAGAGTGCACTGCTATGTCTGCTATGTAAAACTGGCATCTGTTTTAGTTTTGCATCCACAATATAGGGTTTAGAACAGAATAACATCCTGCAATACCACGGTGATAACGACCATAAGGAGAGATGGAACCAGTAAATATTTCAATGTAAATCCATGAGAGCTCACAGTTTTATGATGCCGCTGAGATGATCAGCCCAAGGGTATAATTTTAATAAATGCAAACAAAACTATAATGACTTACTGTATGCAGGGGAGATATAACTAATTAACATATTTCATGTATACGTGCCAAGATCCACGAGATGACGGGTAACATAAGCTGCACTGCTCAGTCGTGCACAACATAAACTACTAATACTCCTACCAATCACTTTCTTGTTCCAAGATAAATAGAATAATAATAACAATAATAACAATAATAATAATACTAATACTAATAATAATAATAATACAACACATTAGGTCCGTTGCAGCTGACTCAATTTGGTCCATTAACTGAGAGTGAAATTGAAAACCTCTCAACCACATGACTAGCATTTGATTGGAGGCCTTGCTGTATATTGGTGACGCAGTTCTGAAGTTAATTATTTGTAGTAAGGACGACCAGAAAGTCTTTTAGTTGAGGCAGAACACCCTGTTTTAACTCATACAATTAGCAGTCTTGAAAGTTATTGAATAAAAGACATCAACAGTTGAGCAAAAAAAGCAGCCTGAAGAGTTAAAAGGCCAGAAAGAAAACAGGAACACTCACCACCTCCAAACTTTGTCTTCTATGCATTTTCTTTTTGTCCTGTCAGTTAGTTGGTGGCAAACCAGCCCTTCAATCCCGTTTAATAACACGGTTCCCTTGGCAAAAGTAAATGACAAGATCTAAATTAAAATTACCTCAATGTTTCAGCCAATAAACAACACAGTTTTCTCGACAGACACCAACAACCAATATTTGACTAGATGTCTGGGCAGTGGGTTTGAAACTCCACATAAGCCTTCACGCCATTACTTATTCAGGAAGTTTATTGGTGTGTTAATAATTAATCACCTAATTAAGGGGGAAGTTGGGGAGCTATGGGGCTGAATGTCTCTTTACCAGTGGGCTTTTGGTAAGTGCATGGTTTGGTGGAGCTCGACAGAGAGGCGCCGATGAGAGTAACTTCTGACCAGCACGTTAGATAATTGTTCTTATACATTGACTTGAGCACAGAGAACACAAAGAAAAAGATGCAGAACAGTTCCAAATAACCGTGAGTTTTCACTTTTCATTTCTGAGTCATTAAAACATCTACTACCATTTCCCTCTCCATATCACCTTTAAGCGTGTCTTCATGTGCAGGTGTTATGTTTATCCTAAGTTTCCATTTTACCATGTCATTTCATTTGTTTTCTTTTTTCTTTTAGTCTGAATTTTAGAGACAGAACTTTATGATAATTATAATCAGGTCATTCCATTTTGGGGTGAAATAAGTAATTGATTTGCCTTATATTTCAAATGATTACTAAAAGTAATAACAATAATGATGACAGTATTTCATTATATAATAATACCTGCATATTTTATGATATAATAATAAATGAATGTTCATTACATATGTGCACATATCCAATACGATAATGCATCATTTTCATATCATTTCAGAACACAGACGGAAAAGAATGGCTTCAGAATATAGTATACATATATAAACACCTGAAATGTGTGAGACATGCACACAACAAAAATCTTTATTGAACTATAAAAATAAATGGTACAAATGTTGAGGAAAGCCCTTCAGAGTGGTTCTTTAAAGCACCATTTCCTTCAAACTGAACAGTATTTTCTTTTAGAGTGATTTCACTATCAGAGCCAGCCGATTGTCCAAGAGAGGCCTTTTAAGAACGCCGTCTAATGCCAGCCATTCATCATCTTGTTGGAAAACACATGCCAAGCCAGGAGATAAAAGTGGCATTCATCATTCCATTTATCCTACATGAACATAAATATATCAGCCATTTGGGGCATACTTTTTACCCTGAACCGCTTACGGTCAGAGCAAGTTTAAAATGAGAGGCGCCAGTGAGACTGAGATCAGTGTTTTTAAAATAACAATCTAAACAGGTTAAAAATAGTCTTATAGAACCATATTTCGATGTGGAAACCTTCCAGATACTGCAGGCCCAGATACTGCAGTAAGACAGCTTAAAGTGTTGGAAAAGAATATTAAAAATGTGAAATAATTCTTACAGTGTTGCATTGTTAGTTTACAGTAAATGGAAAAGACAAGTAATATTATTTAATTGTTCTCCCTTTTTACCTCCATGAAAAAGTCATATATGTTTGTATGGACACTACATAAAAAAACATGACAATATAATCTTGGCATCTGACATAAAAACTGATTGCATATCTGCAGACTTTCTTAAAAACTCTGTCCTGAAGAATGGCATGCATCTTCCAACCAGAGGCAGCATTACTGCACAATGACGTCCTATAATGAGCAGGCTGAGAATGTTGTATTCAAGTGCACTGCTGTAATTTGATCTCAGTGACGGGGGATGAGTGGTGAACCTCTTGTCAACAACAAAATATGCCACATAATAATGAAAAAATGACATGACATTATTTTATGCATCTTTTTCCTATATATTGTCCTTGTATTGTCCAAAATCTAAATAAATAACCCTCAGTATTTCTGAAGTGAAGAGAAACAATTCCACAGAGCATCTTAAATATACATATAACAAGATACACATTGTTAATTTAATTACACCGTACATATTAATATATATTGTGAATTAACCTCAAAATGTTCTTAGCCTTATAACAAAGTGGTGAAATTGTCTGACTGAGTTTACAGACCATAAAGGCAATCTTATGAGTAAAAAATAAAATGAAGACGGCTTTATAATCTCAGAAAACTGTTAGCAAAGTAGTTAGTCTTTTATACAAACATGCCAACAATAATGAGCCACTATTAAATGAAAAAAATAAATGTTCTGCATCCGGTCAAGTTTAGCGTCTTTCTTTGACTTTCTGGGTTGGAATTCTTATTTATTTTGTTGGTTTATTATGTTTGGCAGTGGTTTATTGTTCATTCAATCTTTTCTAAATAAACTTAGAGTATTGTTTTAAATAATTCTTAATAATTTGCTAAATACAAAAGTATTTGTAGGGAGAGGTGCATGAAGAAGTAAAAGTTCCAGAACAGAATTCTTTTTTGCTTTATTTTTTTTGCTTTATTTTTTGTTGCTTTATTTTGTGCGATTCATGTAATTATCTATTTCCAAATGGTGAGCTGCATGTGAGGGGAGATTCAGCTACGTAAGCAAAATAAAGACAGATTGAAGGACAGCACTGAAAGAGATAATGGACAGCATGATGCTGGTGTCACTGGAGGGACCCACACTCCCAAACCTAAATGCTGCAGGGCAAATGGATCGATGGTGGGAATCAGCTAAATTGGTTTATCTTACTCATCGTATTTTTCTTATATGTGTTGTGAATACTTTTTGCTTTAACATTCAAGAGTTTTGTACCAGTATGTGTTAAAACAAACATTGAATACAAACAGAAATAAAGGTATAATGTAATAGTGGTATTAACAGATTAGGAATCTATGTTTCTACAGTAACTACCACAATAATTAAGCAGTTAATAAGCTGGTAGTAAACTAAACCAGTCTAACTGGTGAGTCCTGTACTTTTCCATTTCTCTATTTATATCACACTCACCATCCAAAGCAAATATTATTGTGATGAAATAATACTTACAACTTCATCCATCATATGTTTTAAGTCTTGGCATTATTTAATAAAAGGTCAATGATGTCAGATGTATTGGAAATGTGATGTAGTAATATAACCCAAACCAATCAGGCATGCCAATACACAGCTTGCTTTATTTTAATATTTTAATTAATAATAAGATAAATAAGAAAGGAACAGTCGTCTCCAAAAGAAAAAGAACAGCCTTTAGACATCATCCAAACAGGCCACAAAGTGAGACACTCTTCAATGAATCAATCAATTGAAACTGAATAGGTTAATCATCCAATATGTTTGATTAATCACTTTGATTAGAAAACAGAATGAGCGTGATGAGCAATAGGCGCTTTTACAGTGTGAGCGGCAACAGATCAATCAATACTCATAGTTTAGGTTAATAGTCACACTAATTGCCCAGCAGTGTCTGATGGATGGTGTTAAGTAACATGGCTGCCAGATGAGAATAGTACAGGAGAATGTTATAAACAAATGAAGGAAGTATGAGACTGAGGAGACATTATAGATGGCAGTGAATTAGGACATACAATTCAAAAAATATCTTATTCTACTAAAACAGATTCATTATTGCTCTTGAAAAAAATAATCCAATGGTTCATCATTTTTTCTAATTGTTTTCATGGCTTCTAAATTCAGCTCTCACAAGACATCCCAAAAGAAAATGATGATATAATCCATGCTAACTTGCTAGTATATAGTATATCAGAAACAAACACACTTGACAAGTGGGAATTTCTAAGTGCTGAAGATGTAGGGGATTATCTTGACTTTGTCCATTAAGATTCCTCCTCTTGTAATTAATGCCTGTGCCACAGAAGACAGGAAACCCAGACCACCTGTACCCCGTCTTCTACACAGAACATCTCGTCAGCAAGAACTTCTTCTTCTGTTAACAACATACTGCTACATTTTCCATGGCATAAGCTGGGAGAATTTCTAAATATTTGACTAGGAGTCAGTGATCCGCCGGAGAAGAGAGCATTTTACTTCAGACAGTAAAGACCACCTCTAAACCAAGACCTGCTTTACAATTTCCCAACACAAAAGACAACTGTTGTTGACTTGAGCCAGCAGCCACATGTGCTGAAGAAAACTGGGAGATGGGTTGAGTTGGGTTCTGATTATGTTGTTACAGATCCGATAGTCGTCAAGATATTTAACTCTGTGGTCTGACTGCCCTTAAAATGTAGCTAATAGGATAGATATTAATATATAAACCAGCGCATTTCATAGGAAGGCCTTGATTTCTCACAATTAACTCTTGTGGTATTAACTCTACAACCATCCATGCATTAGACACTATACTAAGCTTAACTTATTATCTGATTTTTCGTGGAAACACATTTTCTTTCTGATATTAAAAGCGCATTTAGAAATATGCTTTGATGACCGATTGATAGATGTCTGTGAACTTTTCAATTCCAAATGATTGCCCCGCTTACTGAGTGAAAGGTCAGGGAGAGATGAGAGATGATAATGATTTTTTAATGATTGTTCTGAAAGGCACCGCATTTGCTTCTCATGTGAAGTGCTTTGAGGGAGAGAAAAGTGATGGAGAGAGAGAAAGCCAGCTGGAGAAGACATGAGTCTGACAAACAGGATTGGCCTACCCCTTGCATTCAGCAGATGAACAGCATGACCTCATACGATCCATTCTGTTCTGTTCACTTTCTAATTATAATATTGTGTGATGTAACGGACTGAACAATAGGTTCCACAACTCTTTGGGGACATATTTTACTTTACTTACATTTTAGTTTGAGTTAAAAGCAAAGCAGGGCGCTCAGATGTAACAGATGTTAAAGAAGGTCAGTGTTTAAAGGCCTAGCTCAGTTTGAGACACTGCTTCTCAGCAGTTTTCCAGTTTAGCTGTGAAGATATAAAATGGTGGTGTTTACCGAGAGCGAGAAAGAACATAATCTACATTAGCAGAAGAGAATTGCAGAAGAGATTAGAGTCTGTAAATGAAAGATTAGCAGAGATGGTAAAAAGAGGTTCAGGATTTCATAGTCAATTAGATGTGTTCACATCAGATGTTTTACATCGGCCTAAACATATTCATGCATCTTAATAAATCATCAGTTTTATATTTATATATATTGTATTTATTTATATAAAAGGAGGTATTGGTTAATGTTACATTTACTGGGCATGGATAATAAAAGAGGAGTTCATATTACGATCAAAGCCATGCAGCTTCAAAGAACAATACATTTCACACATAATAAAATAAACCTACCTGAGCGAATGACAGAAAAGTGAATGAAATTCATGAACTAACCTCTCGATGTTAAGAACCAAAGTCAGAAGAAAATGAACCCAAATAATGTCTGTAACCCATTTAATGATAGTTAGAGGGCTTTCAACTTCCTAAAGTTGGCAAGTATTACTCACACTTTATAACTCATGTATTCAACACACATTAGTGAAATATTGATTGCTCATTAATTTTGATATATCCCAAACACTGGGGATTAGCTGTAGGTAGGCAATGCATTACCAATATCTTGATAATAATAAGTTAATGTACTAGTCAAATGATGGCAAACTTCTTTACACAAAGTGAAGAGACTGAGAACTGCAGTACAATTAGGAAAACAGTCTGTTACAATGGAACAAATAAACACAACAGTGCATTTACGAAACAGCCCAGTCATATGTGGCAGATTCAGTGACATTAGGACCTCACAAAACAACGACATGTGGAAGGATTACTGAGCAGGTTAACTGTGTGACATTCTAGCACACAAAAAGTGTGTCACAGCTTTCCAAACAAATGCAACAGCGGTAGCAGTGCCACAATGTGTCATTCTTCTAGACAGAGGCACTGACATCATGTCCAACACGGATATCGTTCATTGTGTTGGAAGGCCACTTTGTGTCTTCAAACCTTTCACATTCTACATTCTGCTACATCCAGATTATTTGGGGCATTGCATTTAAAAATAAAGTATTTTAAAATCTTTAAATGAAGGAAATTAAATAAAAGGCATCTTTTATTCAAGACCATTTCTCAATATGATTTAAAATGATTACATTTGCACATGGTATTAATAACTGCAATGTCCCCATTGAGATCCAATCACTAGGTCTGAAATGTCTTAACGAAATCATGCCGAGGCTGCGTAATGACATCCGGCTTACACCACAAACCTGATATATTACGGAAAATAGCTGCAGGTTGAGCCCTGCACCCAACCGGTCACATTCTGTGTGTTTCGGGTGCATTCAACTTCATGTGGTCAGGCATGGTTCATACAAGGGAATATACAGTTAGAGAAGTTCAATCTGCATTTGGTTTCATAAATGGATGTGAGAAACGATGAGGGTAGTATTACAAAACATCACTAATCACTCTGATTGGGCAATTTCATCTCTGGACACAGGAATAGTGGACTGTATTCATATTGCACTTACATAATTTTAGCGACCACTCAAAATGGTTTCCACTCATTCATAGACTGGGGGCAGAGGCTACAACACATGTTGTCAAACGACTCATCAGGAGCAAAAAAGTGGAGATGGTTGTGGATTTCTATCAGCCTCAACACGCTTCCTGAGCTCCACCATAACTCAGGTCCTCAAATGGGAGTTAAACACCAAGAAGAATGCTCAGCAGAGCATGCACTTTCTGAGGTAGCTGAAAAACAATGATGGTGCACATCTACACAGACATCCTCTGCTTCTCTATCAGTGTCTGATATGCTGCATCCACTGGGAGGACCAGATGGTGACTGGCTGCAATGCCTACCATCCATGACTTGTTCGCTTCAAGGACCCTGAAGTGGGCAAGAAAGATGACTCTCTCACCCTGGACACAAACTGTTCAAGCCCCTTCCTTCTGGCACAAGGCTGTGGTCCATCAGGAGCAAGACCTCACGCCACAAGAGCAGTTTCTTTTCAGCTGCAGTCGGGTTCATGAACAAAGACCAGGATCTCCACTGACTCACATCCCAGGACGTTTTCCTCCATACCCTTACACATCTTTCATTTTATTTAAAAAACAATACACTTGCTTTTTTATAATACATACAGTACTGTTATATGTGTGTTGTTATATATGTATCTATTAATGCACTAAAATTTAGTTGGGTCATTAAGCCCTACTCTTGCCATTTAACTTGTTACTGCTTTGTGTTATTTTTATTATAGGCTCAAAAATCGTAATGTCTCTGCTGATGGATTCAGCATTCTGCCACTCTCTTCGAGGGAGAGATCCCAAAGTGTTTTATAATGGTAGTTTATTAGACTTTAGATACATTAGCTATGGGGTTCCATAAGGAAGTTGCTTAGGCCACATCCTAAAATACTAAAGTAATTGTTTATTTTAAAGGGACAATGCACAGCAATCAACAGTAAAACTGTAAGTGAGCCCGAGTTAGCCGGAGGCTAATTTTCATATGTGGTGCCAGACCAGATTGTTGTAAGGCAGCCATAAATTACCATAATTCTGATTACACAATGCATCTAAGATCCATCGATAGACAGACAGTAACAAATGAACAAAAACAATTCACATGTAAGCCAACGACAAGTGTACCTACAGTATGAGCACATACATATTACTGAGGCACATAACATACATATACACCAAACAAGCAAGCAGGACAGACGGTACATTAATGCGTACACACGATTGGCAACCGGCCATTAAGGCTATGTTGGTGTGTGTGATAGAATAGCATTCCACAAGTAAGTGAGTAAGTAAGTAAGTAAGAAGTAAGAAGTAAATCTGCCTTTCTAAAAGAGCTTGACGTATGTGAAATGATACAATCACCTGATGAAACAGATCTAGTGCTACTTAGAATGCGTTGCCCTTTAAGCCCAGAGTCCCCCAACTGGGGGACTTTTTGGACATTGTGTTTGAACTCATTATAATAAACATGAGATATATTGATGTTGTACATCAATATAAAGAACACAACTTGGGCTATAAGAATTAGTAATTTCAATACAACTCAAACACCAACTAAAATAATCATTAAAATATTATAATCATAATTTTATTGGAGACGACACACTGAACGTTTCTGGAACTAGCGACATGTAGCTACGTGCTATCAGAAAAAAAATGTTAGAAAGCAAGAGTTCAGGTTCAGGATTTTGACAGAATCATTCTGCACCAAAGCATCACGGAGATATGAGCCAAAGAACACAGCCACATGAATCATCCTTTACAGTCAGCTAATGCTGTCTCATTTTGTGGATTAGAAGAAGAACAAAAATATGTTCGCCGATCAATTAAAACTGACGTACATTCAATGTATGTGTATTTTACTTAAAAAAAGATGGCGTACGTTTGTGTGAAAATCAGCTGGAAGGAAGCTAAATTTCAGTGAATCAGATTTCATGTTTTAAAAATGGCGATGCCTTTCTGTATCTTATTGGTTCACAGTGCTGGTTCACTTATTGGTTCACTTATTGGTTCACAGTCTTTCTTGGTACCAATTGATTCTATTGGCTCTAATAATTACAAAGATGGGTCGTTTTTTTAAACACACCCTTCCCCGGTGGAGATATCTGCCAGGCAACAGCTCAGGAGTGACAGAGAGAACAATTTCCATAACGCAGAGGACACACACCACTTTTTGTTTTAGTGTAAAATTAACACTACTCAGTGCAGAATAATAACTTTTACAGTGTTACTTTAACACTCTAAAGATAAGGGACCATATGTTCACTGGCTGAGTGTTAAATCATTTGATTAACACTATACAGTGTTAGGCAGTGTTACATTTCTACTCTATTTAGAGTCAATTCAACTCTTAAATTCAACTCTTTAAGTGTTATTTTAACACTGCAAAATGTACTGTGCATAAATAATATACAAGTGACATATAGGGTTTGGTACTTGAGAAAATTTAAATGGCATGATGGTGCTCAAATGCAAAATTTGAAGACCTTGCCTATAAATTCTCTTTACTAAAAACTCTTTAGCTGCTTTTTTCTTAATTTTTTTCAAAGTCAAATTTTGCATAGAGACTGTTCACAAGTTGTTCTATTATATGGTTGATTTCAGGCTTTTCCTGTACATCCTTCCAAGATGTACATCTTGGAAGGATGTACAGCAAGAGGACCTGAAATTGCTTCTTTTTTTTGGTTGGAGAACCTAAAACTTTGATTTTTGTCTATATGCTTGTGTCTGTGCATGCATACCTCTGTTCTTGGTTCTTTCTGTGAATTCCAGCGGAGTTACCCAATGTTGTGAGTCCTCGACTCTATATATCACAACAGGAAGCAGCACTGGAAAATCTGCAAAGCAAAACAAAAGAAGATCTCAGTTTCAGTTAAGACCGAAATGCGTGAGTTTCACGCTCAATGCGCTAGACTTGAGAGCCCTGAAACAATCAGGAAAGAAACAGACAAGCACAGGGAGGGAAGAGCAGTGAAACATAGGAAACGAGACAGGGACTTCAACATAAAACAGGAAACAAACAGAACCTAACAGATTCAAGTTCACTAAATTGAGACTGTAAGTACTAATCTTATTTGCGAGACGTTAGATTGGCTGTCTGATTATTGGAGGTCAACAGAAACTGTTGGAGGCGGTCTATGGGCTGAAGATATGAGGAGATGTCTGAATGATGGCCACAGCTGGGTTTTAAAGCAACCAGAAATGAATGTCAAATAAATACTCTTAAATGCATCCCTAGTGTTGAGACTTCTACAAAACACCGAGCTCCATCCAAACTCTTTTGAACACTTTACTCTTTTAATTACCTAAATGTTGAGGCACAGAATCGCCCAATGTAGATGTAATTTGCTTCGCGACTGGGCTTGGATATTCATAGTCATGGGATGGTGAATCACTTTCATTGCCATTATCAAGCAACAATCCCTATATATGCAGAGTTGCGATGCGATTCAAGAAGATTTTGACCTTTTCATGACTTTGACCTTTGACCCGATCAATCCCAAAATCTAATCAAATGGTTCCCGGATAATTACCAATCATCCCACCAAATTCCATGCGATTCGGTTTAATTATTTTTTACTTATGCAAATAACACGCATGCATACAAATACACGGCGATCAAAACATTACCTTCCGCATTTTCAATGCGGAAGGTAATAAAAGATAATCAACAACACAAACTGTAATGCTTCCTTCTGTACGCATGACATGTATTGCTTCTGTCCATTCGGGGAGAGGGATCCTCCTCTGTTGCTCTTCTGAAGGTTTTTTCCCTTTTTCCCCAGTGAACATTTTTTTTCTATTTCATGAGAGTTTTTCATGATCCGATGTGAGGTCCTGGGTTAGGGATGTCGTATGTGTGCAGATTAGTTGAACTGCTGGTAACAAAGAAAGCTTGTCAGAGTTTTGGATCAAGAATCACATTTCTCCCACAATGCCATTTCCAGCAGGGCAAACACTTCACATGCAACAAAACACTTCAGTTTTCATCAAGTGTTTATAGTGGAGTGGATCTTTTGTACTTGGCAATACATTAGTGAAATATGTAGTTATACTGATTACAGTGGTGGGCCGTCAGGGCCAGTAAGGCCTTCTCTGCTGGCCTAAACATTATCAAAATCTAATTTTTTCAAATACATGTTCTCACAAATATGTATTCAATTATTCCCCAGAGTAAGAGTTATTCTCTTAATTTCATAGCTTTCCTCTTGGCTGCACTGCTGCCAGCAGTGCAGGTATATGCAGAACCTCAGAATTAGGAAACTGAATTAATTTGCGTACTACTAAGCTGTTTGTTCAACCCACAATGGCAGAAGAAGATATCGATGTAGTCGAGGATATAATTATAACGACATTCTCAAGACGAAGCCTGTTACAGGCGGGACAGAGGTTTGTTCGCCACTTTCAAAGTTCCAAGTACGAGCGCTACCAATGGCTCACAGGCTCCGAGAAGTTCTGCACACCGGACTGCTAGGAATGCCTATTATTTGTAAGTGATCGATTTGGTGTTTGGAGCCACACTGGCTTTGCGTTTGCAATTAGTTATCACTGAGGTGTCTAACCAAGGCAGCAACGAGACACCAAAGTGTGGCTCGGCACTTACAAGCATCGGTGCTTTTTAAAACTTGGACACCCGAGCGGATCTAAAGATCAACGAACAAGCGCGCTGGGCAACGGAGCTGCAAAATGAAAAGGTGAAGAACAATAGGGAAATATTGAAAAGACTCATTAATTGTGTCATGTTTTTGGGTAAACAGGAACTTTCATCTTCATCATCACGGTGAAACTGATTTAGGTGACAATGCGCTGTTTAGTGAACACACTGTACAAAAAGTTGGACTTAAAGCTCATGTGGACCAGAAATGGATAGAAGAAGAATATTAATATAACTCTGTTGCACTCGACTATTAGTTGAACTGTACTGTATTGTACTCTTCCCCTGCAATTCTCTGAATAAAAATGTCTATTGCAAGGTGACGCAACGCCTGGTTATACTGCGTCTCTGTCTAACTGTATAGTGTCTAGAGCCATGGCATCATAATGATAGTAATAAGAGGTGGATTAATTTGGGTGGGACCGTGTAGGACCTCACTAAAGGGCCAGGCCCACGTCACACCACTGACTGATTGTTCCAGAGCTGTGTAAACATGTACTGGGTACAGAGGATGCTATGTGTAGGTACCAAGGGACTGTACACCATGTTTATAACTAAACACATGTGTTACATTACATTACATCCCCTTAGTGTTATTAAGAATCTGGGTTTGGTTATAGTATGGTGAGACAAAGGAGGTTTGCTCCCTGGTAAAACCCTCAGACCCGGAAGCCAAAGCAAACATCAAGAAAGCTTGAAAGCATATTGCGTTCCACCAATTTGGAAGAATCACTCTTAGTTTGGAGAGATACTCTTAAAACATATAAGAAGGCTCACCATAATGCCAGAGCAGCCTATTACTCATCAGCAATAGAGAACAAAAAGAAAAAGGAAAAAGGTTTCTCTTTAGCACTGTAGCCAGGCTGACAGAGAGTCTCAGCTCTGTGAAGCTGTGTATTTCTATAGACCTCAGTAGTAATGACTTCATGAACTTCATCAATGAAAAGATTCTAACTATTAGAAGCAAGATTAATTATATAATGCCCTTAACCAGAGCTGATATGTCCTCAATTGGAGTGGCCTTGGAAAAGGCTGCATATCCATATATTGATATGATATATGATATGAAATGTTATAATACGGGTAGATGAAATCAAGCATTCTGATTGGTTGAGAGTGAGTCACGGGGTGCGGTATATTCATCCCATAATGTACAGTACGGCCTGTTTACAGGGGCGAGTTCCATATCAATGCGCACTAAAACTAAGATTTTGCGCGACCGTTAGTTGTCATTTCAAATAAATCCTGCGGCTGGCCCCTTCAAAGCTACTGGGCACCACATCTCATTGAAAGACGGCGTTGGAGTGAAATCCACATTATCCAGCTGGAGACTGCACTTCAACACGGAGCCACCCGCAAAGAGAGAAGAGGAGGCGATGTCATCAGAGACGAAGAGGACATGAGAAACGTTTTCCACGGATGATTAATGGAGATATCCAGATCAACATAAGTTAAACCAGGGCTCTCAAGTTTTGAAGACAGGCAAGCGTGACATTACATGACCAGCGACAGGAAAGTGACCCACGGCGAGCGTTGAGACGTGGGTCTGAGCTCGAATCCTCCACAGTGAGCGCGGCTCATGTTGGCGCTGCGGCACATTAAAACATTAAATAGACCAGAGTTTTTTTAAGCGTGAGAAATATGAGTTAAGACCGAAATGCGTGAGTCTCGCGCTCAATACGTGAGCCGTGAGAGCCCTGATAAGTAAGCCTTAACAACAGCCGAGTGTTAGTCTATCGAATCCCAAGTCGCTCGTAACTATAGTTTAGTAAACAGCATGTATAGCTAACATAGACCCAGTGCCTATGAAACATTTAATAAATATTATTTTATTGAAAGTGTCCCATTGTCATTATTGTTATTTTAAAGGCAACTTTCATCAAATGAGCAATTTAAATTAATGAGATGTTGCGAGAACTAGCTAACTATCTCCCCTCCTTTAGCTAGGCTAACGAATGTAAACAATGCTGTTTGTCCGTTAGCCACACGGAGGGGACTACTTTCACACGGAGGGGACTATTTTCTCTCGGCTACTGAAATGCGATGCATAACTTTGGTTGGCAACAACTATTTTGTGCTGAAAGGCAGCTTACTATTTACTTACTATTCATAATGTCGCTGGTGACCATATTATAAAAGCAATAAGGGACGAGAGGCAGTACTTTGACGTCAATAAAGTACTATTCAAGGGTTGCCGGCCCTCCGCTGCGCGTCGGGCCTAACAACACCCTTGAACACGTACTTTATTGACGTTAAAGTACTGCCTCTCGTCCCTTATTGCTTAAATATTCTATACATATATATTATATGAATGGGAATTGGGATGGCGTGTCTCCCATCAACCTTGACCAATTGTCTTCAACACTTTCTACTTCTAAACCGTCCATTTGTCTCTTGGACCCCATCCCGATGAGGCTGCTGAAAGAAGTTTTTTTCTTTAATTGGCACTTCTCTATTAGATATTGTCAATATGTTTCTGCTAAGAGGACATTTACCATATTCCTTCAAAGTAGCTGAAATTAAACCTCTCCTACAGAAGCCCACTCTGTATCCAGAGGTATTGGCTAACTACAGACCGATCTCTAACCTTCCCTTTCTCTCTAAGATCCTTGAGAAATTGTTTGTAGATCAGTTGTGTGACTTTCTACATCATATGTTTATTTGAGGAGTTTCAGTCAGGATTTAGAAAAAAACTACAGCACTGGTGAAAATTACAAATAACTAATTGCATCAGATAAAGGACTTATCTCTATACTTGTTTTATTAGACCGTAGTGCTGCATTTATCACCATTGATAATGACATCCTACTACAGAGACTGGATCAGTCGATTGGCATTTCAGGTACCGCACAAAGTTTAAATCCTATTTATCAGATCAATCTTAATTTGTATTTGTAAATGATGAAACCTCAATAACCACCAACGTTACACACAGAGTTCCTGAAGACTTTGTGCTTAGACCAATTGTATTTCCTTTGTGCAATATTATCAGGGAACACTCCATACACTTTCATTGTTACGCAGATTATACTCAATCATATCTATCGATCAAACCAGAACAGACCAACCGGCTCGCTAAACTTCAAGCATGTCTTGTATGACCTGCAACTTTCTGATGTTAAACTCAGGCTAAACTGAAGTTATTTTACTCGCCCCTCAGAGATCAACTATCTGCAGTGGATTCTGTAGATGGCATTGCCCTGGCATCTAACCCCACTGTAAAGCATCTCAGCGTTATCTTTGATCTGGACTGGTCCTTTAACTTTCACTTGAAGCAAATCTCAAGGACTGCATTTTCTCATCTACGTAACATTTCAAAACTCAGGCACATCTGGTCTTTTAAAATGATTACTGCAATTCCATATTATCAGGCTGCTCTAATATGTCTCTTAAATCCATCGAGTTAATCCGGAATTTTTCAGATTTTGTACTTTTACTCCTGTATTAGTTGCTCTGCACTGGCTCACTGAAAAATTAAGAATCACATGTACAATTCTTTTCCCCACCTAAAAAGCCTTAATTGGTGATGCACCATCAGATCACTACCTCCATCTTCCTGATGGATCTTCAAGGTCTGGATTGTGGAATATGCCCACAACCAACTATGCCATGGCCCTGTTGAGACTCCGCTCAGTCCTTGAATTGAATCTTAAGGAGCTTCTAGTACTAGTGGAACCGCTGATCCTCTGATACAAGGATGACGCTGCTCAACACTGGATGCTGGTAACATGTGTTAAGACAGTTAATATTTGTCCTTTGATATGTATGTGCAGCACAATGCCTAAACACACGCATGGCTCAGTGGTCTAAGTATGTAATCGAAGGTGACACAAATACTTGCGACTGGCACATAAACAGCTCCTTAATTAGGACCAGCTAATGGAATGGAAAGATATAACTTGTTTAGTGCATACTACATTAGCACAGACACACACACTGCTGAACACACAGTTTTTATTAGAAAAATTGAAAGTGGAACACAATGCGAGAGAGCTGTCATTCCAATCAGGAGAGGGACAACAGCAGTGAGGCAGAAACACTCCAGATGTCACCTCTGTGTATGTGTGTGTGTGTGTGTGTGTGTGTGTGTGTGTGTGTGTGTGTGAGAGAGAGATGACAGGTAGGAAGGTGAGATCTTGATTGGCCTCCTCTGCCCTAAAATTGTTTTTTGTGATCTCCTCCACCACACACACACACACACACACACACCTAGTTGTGTTTCCATTACTTTGGGGACATGCATTTATTTCCTGGAGACTATAATCTCTACTAATCTGATAACATTGTAACCCTTACCCTAACCTTAAACCATGTCTTTGCCCTAAAATGTAATGATTTACATGATGAGGACGTGCAAGAGTTCACTTTTCGTTCCAAAAAAGGCTAGTACCTACTTTATGACACACATCATGCGCTCATCCAACTGTGAGTGTGAGTTTGCGTTTGTGTGTAGGTGTTTGTGTGTGTTTGAGAGCCAGAGAACGAAAGAGTAGTGTCTGCACACATACTTTAAAGGCACAGCAGCCATCACTGCTGACTGAGAAACATTCACCCCTCCCTTAAACACAAACACGTATACAGAGTTTTGCAGTGTAATATCACTGATGACCTCCGAAAAGATCACAGCTTGTAAGACAGATCCCCTGAGGTTGGGCCAATTCATAGCGCTGCACTGTCTGCCTACTCCATGTTGGTAGTGGTGTTTCCTCCATGACCCCTTCTTGCTGCTGGTGGAGGGCTTGACAATAAGCTTTAAGAAAGTAGCTGTGATGTTGATCATAAAGACATTGCGCCGCAGCCTCACCCCGGTTCGTATGGATGTGAATGAATGTTGGTGGTGGTCGGAGGGGCCATAGGCGCTGATTGGCTGCCACGCTTCCGTCAGTCTGCCCCAGGGCAGCTGATGTTGCTTACCACTACCGGGATGACTGTGTGTGTGGATGAATACTGGACTACTTCGAGTAGACTTGAGTGTCTAGAGAAGCGCTGTATAAAATAAATGGTTATTATTATTATTATTATTATTATTATTATTATTATTATTATTATTATTATTATTATTATTATTATTATTATATGTTTAATTGACAGATTATTAATCATCTGAAATATAAAATGTTGGGCCATTCATAAAAATATAAAAAAAAACAAGGGACATCATAATGTTATCCTGTTATGGCCTTGTTTCGTATGTTATTTACATTAAAAAAAGTTGAAAGCACATTCTAAGCAGGACAGCTAATGTTAACTAGCTTTCCTCTTCAACTGATTTCAATTTCAACTGATTCGTCATTTACAATGTAGCAGATCTGCTGATCGCAATATATATATATATATATATATATATATATATATATATATATATATATATATATATATATATATATATATATATATATATATATATATATATACTGAATGCAACTTTTGAAGATCAAAATAATCTTTTCAACTTGTTAGGTTCTGTGTGTTTCCTGTTTTATGTTGAAGTCTCTGTCTCGTTTCCTGTTTCCCTGCTCTTCCCTCCCTGTGCTTGTTGGTTTCTTCCCTGATTGTTCCCTGATTGTTTCCACCTGTGTCTCCACCTGTGTCTCGTTCCCATGTGTATTTAGTCTGTGTCTTTCTGTGTGTCCGGTCTCTGATCGGTTTTGGTTCATCTGTGGTGTTGTCTGTGTTCCTGTGTGGAATAGACCTGTTTGTTCGAGAACTCCTTGCGTTTGGGTCCTCTATCACCACGATCCCTAACACAACTGACTGGACCAGCCGAGTACTATTACTGGTAGTGGACCACTGAACCACAAAAGAAAAATGAAGATGTATACCGTGTTTAAGTGAATTATATTAATAGTATTGATAAATTATACAAAATGTCAATATTGTATTTTGGAAATATGGAATACAAACAATAATATTTTTAAAATAGGATAAGTGGGCAAAATATATGCTTTTACTGCACTTCTTGCATGTCCTCTCAGCTGCGCTTGGGCTGAATCGTTTTGGCCCAGAAGAGAAGGATCTAAGAAGCAATTTAGCCTGATACCGATTAAATATATAAATAGCCAAAGTCGTTAAGCCCAAAATCTGCACATTTTCGCTTTCGTTAACAACATGGCAACGGCCAGTGCGAGCACTTCTCTTCCAAGAAGACACCACCCAGTGAAATCTCTCCTTTAAGAGAGAAGACCTGTGGCGGAGAAACTACAGGTAAAACCGCAGGGCCCAGGTCAACCTCACAAGAGGGCAACAGACGAAGTCAATTTATGTAGAGACCGGTGTCTTAGAAAGGTTTGGTTAGCTGGATGATGTCAAGCTAATGGGGTATTATGCTTTATAAATCAACAGGGACGATCCAGCATGGACAGATATGGGAGTAATTGAGATGAAAAATTTGTTAGAAAAATTAAGACAACATCACAACAGCAGGACACACATGGATAACTCTGTCAAGCAGCCATAGGAAGCAAAGTGAATGTCACGACCAGCTAGACGATGGACACAGGGTTGAGGTGAAGAAACACAATAAGGAGGTCGATATATAAAGGCACACTTTCACCCTAACAATGTTCATAGGGGCATCTTAATATATAAACATGTTCTATTTGATTTTATATATATATATATATATACAGGACTGTCTCAGAAAATTAGAATATTGTGATAAAGTTCTTTATTTTCTGTAATGCAATTAAAAAAACTAAAATGTCATGCATTCTGGATTCATTACAAATCAACTGAAATATTGCAAGCCTTTTATTCTTTTAATATTCCTGATTATGGCTTACAGCTTAAGAAAACTCAAACTCTAAATATTAGAATATCATGAAAAAGTATACTAGTAGGGTATTCAACTAATCACTTGAATCGTCTAATTTACTCGAAACACCTGCAAGGGTTTCCTGAGCCTTGAAAAACACCAGACAGTTGCAGAGTGGTCCAAAGTCCTCTTTTCAGACGAAAGCAAGTGTTGTATTTCATTTGGAAGTCAAGGCGCCAGAGTCTGGAGAAAGGCTGGAGAGGAGCAAAATCCAAATTGCTTGAAATCCAGTGTGAAGTTCCCACAGTCAGTGATGGTTTGGGGAGCCATGTCAGCTGCTGGTGTTGGTCCACTGTGTTTCATCAAGTCCAGAGTAAATGCAGCTGTGTACCTAGAGATTTTAGAGCACTACATGCTTCCGTCTGCTGAAAAGCTCTATGGAGATGAGGATTTCATTTTCCAGCATGATCTGGCACCTGCCCACAGTGCCAGAACCATCAGTAACTGGTGTACTGACCATGGCATTACTGTCCTCGATTGGCCTGTCAATTCCCCTGACCTGAACCCCATAGAGAATTTGTGGGGTATTGGGAAGAGGAAACTGAAAGAAACCAGACCCAAAAATGCAAGTGAGCTAAAGGCTGCTATTGAAGCATCCTGGGCATCCATAACACCTCAGCAATGCCACAGGCTGATTGCCTCCATGCCACGCCGCATTGATGCAGTAATCCGTGCAAAAGGATTCCCAACCAAGTATTGAGTGCATTAATGGACATTTTCAAATGTTTGATTTTGTTTTGCTGTTATAAATCTTTTACTTGGTCTGAGGAAATATTCTAATATTTAGGGATAGGATATTTGAGTTTTCTTAAGCTGTAAGCCATAATCAGCAATATTAAAAGAATAAAAGGCTTGCAATATTTCAGTTGATTTGTAATGAATCCAGAATGCATGACATTTTTGTTTTTTTAATTGCATTACAGAAAATAAAGAACTTTATCACAATATTAAATTTTTCTGAGACAGTCCTGTATATGTATACTATAGGATATTTATATTTCATGATAGTATATTTAAATTGTATGGTATTTATACATCATATTATTAAATGACATGCATTAAATCATACTGGTGTAGGGGACTCTGTTGGGAGCACATAATTCACATGACTGGTAAAGTGGTGTGCAGGATACGGGACCGGGTTCCTTTAAGAGCTGGGAGCGTAACCAGGGCAACAGGGTGGCATTGAGGAGTTAAAGGTCACGAGTTGTCAGTGTCACGGGTGAAATGTTTGTGTGAGTGAATAAACGGCCACAGAGGTGTGTAGCCAAAGGAAGTGACTTTGTCCGTAGCGTTCATTCCTGCGCTCCTACACTAGGATGTTTGCTGAAATTGATTGGATGAGTCTTACAAAAAAAGTTTCCACCAACCGCCACTGGGGGAAATCTTTTGTTCAAAATCGTGAATGCAAATTTAGGCAGGAAGATTCTGGAAATGAACCACAGATTAATTAATCTGAAGGTACAACTGCCAATTATTTTTTAATGCTTGGATGTTTGCAGCCAGTCTTGATACATTCATGAGAAGCGAAAGTGAAAAACTGTTTTTTTGCTCAAGGACTTAAAATATTGGTTGAAGAAACCAATACACATTTTCCATCTGAAAACACCTAAACAAGGGGCTCAAGACTGCAGTGCCATTGGTTTGTGTGCATTTCATGGCCAAAGTGAACACACATAATATGTAAGATTGGGATCACTTTTTGATTTTTGTTTTTAGCTACTTGAATACAGATGATCATAACCCCTCTATCCATGCTCAAAAGACTCAATCCTCTTGTAATTATTTTGTCTTCAATAAAAAAAGTAGCAATGTTCTCTGCATGCAAACGTGGTGATTCATTGAGCACTCTGTAAGAAGGCAGAGGGTTGAACCAGCAGTTATTACATAAATGTGAAAGTAGACCTGTGGGTGCAGGAAATACGGAGAGTCGCTCACAGGTTTAGTCAACAACGGAAGTCATGGAATATCCCTCAGCGTCTCCTCTTGAGTAACTATATTGTTGCTCTCAATTCAAACACAAATCTGTAAGAATTAGATGATCGGCTGCTCCAGTCTTAATACAATTGTATGACCTGCGTAGAAAATGATATTGTTATTGTATTGTTGACTTGTGTTGCACTTAATTTGTTTCAGTGGCACTTAACTTTACTCAATTTTTTAAATTCCTTTCTCATTACCAAGATCAGTGGTCCCAAAACTTTTTGGAGCCATGGTCCGGTTCCGTGTCAGAAATTATTTTCACAATCCGGTCATATAAATATGATGTAATAGAATTATACGACCGGCATAAAGCGCAAAAATACAACTCACCCGACGTGTGTTTGTTATGTCCGGTCTGCTTCGTAACTTAGTTCTGGTCGCTATCATTACAGAACACCAGCAGAGTTGTTGCGTGAAATGTCCCTTTAAGGCCACCGTCATTTGAGATCTTCAGCCGATCTTCTTCTGGCTCGAACAGGCTCGATTTACCGGGTGTGTTTGTTTACAAATGGGTTTTGCGTCTATTCTTTTGCAGTCGGCTCTTTTGTAGTTGAAGTACAACTCTTCCACCCGGTCAACATTTGAAACATGTCTCATATTTCTGTTCACTCGCCCACACAGCAGCGACTTTATCGGCCAACTTGAAAACACTTGTCATTTCCCCTGAAGTGACAGACTTCATTGAGCAGGTTGAATATGTTTTAAGACCCATTCTTTGTCCCTGGAATGTGCCGCAAGCAGATGGTTCGGCGCGTGAGACTTGCCTGCATCGATAAACACAAACTTTAAGACTCCTGAATGCAGCTTTGTTTTAAGGCTTTTCTTCTTCTGTCTCTTTATTTATCTTCCCCCTCGCCATTGAAGTTCTCCAAAGAGTTTTTTTTCTTCTTCATTATTACTTGACCTCTTGAGATGTGTCACGTATTTTGTGACCTCGTGAGAGGCTCAGACTCACACACGGGTGTATCCGGTCCTTTTTCAAAATAAGATATTTTTCCGACTTTGATGATTATTTTTACCCCCTTTTTTTCTGCAGTCGGTACCAGTCCGCCGCTCGGGGCTTTGGGACCACTGACCTGGATGACAAGATATTTCATGATTCAGTAGACTAACTTTCTGTTATCCTGTAATGGGACATTTCTTTTCACATGTGTATATATATATATATATATATACTATATATTGAACTGTTGTGATGGTTGTCAATGTTCCTGGTGTGGCTATATTTAATTTCTTAAGTAATCTGTAAAAGGTGTACCTTTTATTTTCTCGTTGTTTGTATGTAAATAAGGTGCAGGAGAACATGAAAACGCATTAAAGAAAGGTATTGTGTGATGGTATAGTGTTATGTTCCCATATGAACCTTTGATAGTGCTTATAGTTAGGGCTGAATCTGGTTTGCCCTGATCAAGCCCCTATATAGGCTGCTAGAGACTTATAAGCTGCTGGGAGATGTTTTAGGATACACTGAGCACCTGTATCCTCTTCTTTCTCTACTTATGGATGAATTTCATCTCTCCATTGCACATTACTAACTTTGCTTTCTCTCCGGAGTCCTTGTGACTTCACGTTTCATAGGGTCCATTGGACCTGGCTGGGTCTGATGCCATGGCGCTGCTGATGCCCCGCCCACTATGTCTGATGCATCAAGGAGGTCTGGATCGTGGAATATACCTACTACCAACTATGCCATGGCCCTGTTGATGCTCTGCCCACTCCTTTCTACCTCCATCTGCCTCATGGATCATGGAGGTCTGGATCGTGGTCCATGCCTAATACCAACTATTCATGCACTCTGTCATATTTATTGAATGGGTTTTAACTCTAATCTGTCCTTCTGTACATTACATCTATTGCACCTGTACATCCTGGAGAGGGATCCTCCTCTGTTGCTCTCCTGAAGGTTTCTTCCCTTTTTTTCCCCGTAAAGGGTTGTTTTGGAGCTTTTCCTGATCCGATGTGAGGTCCTGGGACAGGGATGTCTATATGTACAGATTGTTAAGGCCGCTGAGGCAAATTTTTCATTTGTGAGAATGGGCTATACAAAATAAACTGAAACTGAACCTTCGACTGCTATACAGCTAAAGATGAAGCAGCTTGTCTTTTCTTTACCTTGTTGTTTGTGAACTCAATGAATCAACACAAGGTTAGAACTCATTACAGCCTTACAAGTTGTTGTTGAAGGAAGACAAAGGAACCGTTGATACTACAGTATCAACAGTGTCATTACATACACAAACCTGCACTGTATGTGGAAATGAGTTCCACTTGTCTTGATAAAAATGTTTCAGCATGAGAGAATAAGAACCACCAAGAACAAGTCATGACTTGAAGCTCAGGAATCTTAAAGGCACCAACACAATGTTATATAACTGTCCTATTGGTACTTTTAAGAAAAAAGTAGATGTTCAAGTAAACGGTTATAATCACCCAAGTCGGTATGAAAATATGTCCATTACTCATTAAGAAAGTAAACCTTGTTTCAAACTGAGTTGTCTGCAACGGGTGATAGACAATCTATTGGATTCATTTATAATTCATTTTTTAATAAATCCATAAATCCAAGAAAACTGACAGTGACATTTTCTTAACATTTTGTCATGTCTAATAATGCCACAAAATGTTACTATATTTTCTATTATGCCAATGAGAAATCATCTGTGGATTTGTGTTGATGGGCTATACAAAATAAATTGAATTGAACTGAAAATTAAAATTGATGATCTCTGGCTTTGAAACATAGTAATTTATTTTCCCGATTAATTAAATGTCTAGAACCTTCTCACAAATATGACAACTGAATCTCTGGTTTGCTGGAATCCACATTGAGAGACTGCTTTCTGGTATGTTGATTAGGAAGCTTTCTAGTTAATTCAATTGAATTAATTCAGTTTATTTTGCATAGCCCTAAATCACAAATTAAAATTACTCTCAGATGGGCTTTCTAATCTGTGCACATCAACACAACAACTATTCATACACTCTGTCATATTCATTGATTGTGTTGTTACTGTGTTTAATTTGTGTATAATGATTCTGTCAATATACACGGCACCTATTGCACCTGTCCATCCTGGAGAGGGATCCTCCTCTGTTGCTCTCCTGAAGTTTGTTTCCCTTGTTTCCCTGTGAAAGGGTTGTTTGGGAGTTTTTCCTGATCCAATGTGAGTTTCTGGGACAGGGATGTCTATATGTACAGATTGTAAACTCTTACTAGATTTTTGGCAATTTCTTAACGGGAGAAAAAGTTCAGAAACCTGCAGGAGAGAGACATCGGTGATCCTCTATCAGGATGGACAGACGTTAGAGTGGACTAACCACTCAGTGGCCCTGCCTCCTGCCATGGCACTCCTGCGCAGCCCCCCACCCTCTCTCCTCTCTTCCTCCTTCTGTTTCATGGACTGTGGAGGTCTGGATCATGGTCATACACCATATTCATTAAATGTGGTGTAACTCTGTAACACTGTTAATCTTTACACATGAAAGTATTGCTTCTGATCCTAACCCTAACCCATATCTGTAGAAATTGCACATTTGTAATTTGTAATATTGGACTATACAAAATAAACTAAATTGAATTGAAAGTATTTTAGTGCCACCACTGTTAATTAAGAATTTTGCCAACTGAGCAACAGTTAAATGATTGGATTTTCACAATGAAAACATGGCTTTTTTGTCCCTCTGTATTGACCTGAATCTTTAGTCAGTCAGTCAGGTTAACGTGAACGACATTCTTCTCCTAAACCTTGGTAAAAGGACTTTGTTTCCATACCATGACTTCCCATAGAGACGGAAATTAATTTTGAAAAGAGTCTATGCTTTTTACAAGCATCTATTGCCATGTCGTCTGTGATACGTGCAACAATAGCACTAGAGGCAATTGTTTGAAGCTTAGATCCACTGAACTGCATTATTTCACACATTAGTGCGAGAACATGTTGTACTAGAATGGGCACTCGGTAGAGCGCATACCTTCGCATATCACAAGATTGAATTATGAACAATTTGGCACTAGTTTCATGCAAATCGGATGCCAATTAACCGAGATATTGCAAATTTACGTTTTCACCTTTTCGTGACCTTGACCTTGACCTTTGCCCCAATCACTCCCAGAAACTAATAGATTGTTCCTTGGGTCATGACCAATCATCCCACCAAGTTTCATAAGAATCGGCTCAGTTTTGTCTGATTTAGACGAATAACAAGTTTTTCACCTTTTCGTGACCTTGACCTAGACCTTTGACCCAATCACTCCCAAAAACTAATCGATTGTTCCTTGGGTCATGACCAATCATCCCACTAAGTTTCATAAGAATCGACTCAGTTTTGTCTGATTTAGACGAATAACGGACGGACGGACGGACGGACGGACACATTCACAAATAAATACACGCCGGCCAAAACATTACCTTCTGCATTTTCAATGCGAAGGTAATAAGTTACTCACTCCGACTAATAATGGCAGTGAGTAATTTGAATCATTGGCCAAAAGCATGTCACCTCCGATACGATAGGTGGCGCTGTTTTCATTACAACTCGTGGTGATAAAGCCATTTCCGCTTCCGCGCGTATGCGAAAAGACGCAATGTCCGGTTCCTAATCCAATTCACCGTTACATGCCGCGATAGTCGAATTATTAACCGGATCGGATCGAGTTATCCAGGGGTGTTAATCGGATCGTAGTCGGACCGCACATAGTCGAACAAAGGTGTTTGAAACGGATAATTAGATTTCAGTCCGACTAAGCCAGTTATTCGAATGCATGTAAACACGGTCACTGATGCCTCACACAGAGTAATAGAGACAACCTAACAAACAGATAATGGAAATAGCATCTACTCATACATACACACAATCAGTCTTTGAGTGAGAGGTAGATGATAAGTGAATAATCAGCATCTTTCATAAAACAAATGATCAGATTTGATTTGAAAGTATAGTCGGAGGAGTCCGGAAAACATTTTAGCATTCATAAAACAGAACTTATATTAAGAACTAAACAAATGCCTACCGTAAATAACCATAAGAACAAAACTTGTAGAATACATTGAAACAACACTGTGTTCACAAAGACATTTTAACAATTGATCAGATTAATTACGATGTACAGGCTCATGGGCGCACAGCAGCAAGCAGCACCAGAGCACGTGCCGTTGTCGGACCAGTCTTGAGGACAGAGCCTGCCGCTTGGGACTGCAGATGGCTCATCATTAGCTTTCAACCAGCAAGGGCAACTTCGCAACAGGCCCGTAGCCGAGACTGAGCGGGGGCGTAGAGAGGCCCCAGCTCGTCCCTCCACATGTCCAAATGATCTCTGCTCTTGCCTCCCTGGACACTAGACAGTCCAGAGGGAGGAGGGTGACCTGTGCGGCATACTGTATCACAAGCATCTGTCAGCCACACGCTAACAAATGCACCAGTTGGTACAATTAAACTGGGATAAACTCCACCGTAAAACAAATTATAAAGTCCATCTCGAGGCTACACTATTCATTCCATGCACCCAAAAATTATTTTTGTTGTGAAATAATGAATGGACTATTCCACTAAATTATGATGGTTTGGATAATCCTATAGCCTCAGTACTTTGGATGCAAGGCATGTAACATATTCCTTAGTGGTTAAGATGATGGGAACATTGGGGTTCTTCCCTTGGGACCATGAATATCCACAAGAAATGTAATAGATATCCTGAGAGCAGTTTCCTGGAAACCCTTTGATGAACAAAGGTGCTCAACAAGTTTGAAATGGTGAAAAATTTCACTTAATGGTGACAATAAACAAAAGGTCATGGGACCATCGCCGCAATTTTATCATCTCAACCGCTGCTCTCTTAACTTTTCCCAGGTTTGTAATGTCAGTGGGGGATTACAGTTAGACAGTTCTCAGTAGTTCTACCCCCTTTAATCTCCTCTGACATTCCCTAATATAGTAATATCAAATCCTCATTTTACAATGCCATCCTTCGAGCATTGCTTAAGAAGAGGGAAAAACACGGAAACACTGTTTCAGTCCTGTGTGAAACCAAAATTGAAGGTTGATTTTACTGACTTAATTTATGTCACACACTCTGTACATTTCGTTACACATTAAACATACTTATTTCAACCCAAACAAAGATATTTCCCCTAAACCCAACCAAGTAGTTGAGTTGCCTAAGCCTGATAAAGTAGTTTTGTTTGATTTCACAAAGTTAACCACCTTTTGAAATGTGTTAGAATAATCAGCTTGTTGTCGCTCAAGAGTAGGCCAAGGCATCTGGAATCATGTCCCAAGTTAGGATAGCAGATTGTAATTAAATGCATTATGAATACAAACAACTAAATAGCCTGCTTATTGTCTTAATGCTAAATTACATTTTAGAAGGCAAGTTGTTCAAGATAACAATAAGTTAGGAGTGACATAGTGGTATAGTCCTATAATAGTAACTTGTACAACTCATTGGTTGTCCCCTTTCTCTCTGCCATATATTTCTTTTGTGACTTTATATCACATTACTCTTTGGGAAATACATTTTATGAGAAAAGCCAAGAGATGGAAAGAGAGGGAGAATGAAAGCAAATTGCATAGGAAATAATGGCAAAAGCATGTGGAACAAAGAGGGGGGGGGAGGACAGCAGAGGAATTGAGAAACAGAAGAATCGAAAGCTACAATAAAAAAAGGAGTGAAAAAGAAATGAAAGGGTATGTGAAAGAGCACGGGAGTATAGGCAAAGTGTAAAAGAATAGAATAAATAGGATGGGAAAAGGCATTGTTTGCATTGGAAACTAAAGCAGGAGTGGAAGAAGGGAAAATCAAATAAGGAGCAGAAGGAAGCAAATAAATAGGAAATTGATTTCAAGGACTAGATTAGCAACTAGAAAGGAACCACAGGAGGTGACAACAACTATATTAACGGTTTGACTTTTAGGTATGACAAGGGAAACCATTGGTACTGAATAATGTACACTACAGGAATGCACGCAATTTAAGTATGGGACACCTTACCTGGATCAGGACAATATGCGTTACAATGCAGATGTGAATGCATATAGTATGTTTAGTAATACAATCAAGTTTAAAGCCTGTCTTATTCGTCTACTATCTCAAGCCACCCATGAAAAAGCTGCAGATGACCTTCCAATGAGGAAGAACAGCTCACACAGCAGCAGTGCTTTCCTTGACCCTGGGGGTTGACCAAGTGTGTTGATAAGTTCAGAAATAGGTATACAACAGTATTTCCATATGATTAGCATCTCAGGAAATATAGTTTTTCGTCTTCTTCTTAATATTAATATCAGTACCAATTCTTTTTTAAAGATTAAAAACAGATCATGAATGATAGTTAACATGTTAGCAGCACTATATCATTTTAAATCATCTTAAAACATCAGCTGTGAAATGTTGTCATATGATTATTTACAAAAACATAACCATAGGTGTATGACTGATCCTGTCTGTACCCTTAACTCTCACAATCTCTGGTGTTTGTTCAATACCTGACACATATGTCACTGTGAGCTTTTACTCTGAGAACTGAAAGCATGTGACCTCCAGCTCAGTTTTTTTTATTTTTCAACCAACCACCAATAACTACATGAACTTGAACAAGAACCCTCTACTCACCATCTGGCCTCTATTCTCGGTTCTCTCCATCTGAGCTAGCCACTGTAGCTGATGAAGACAAGACCACATCCATTTCAAGCAAAGAAAGATGTCATTCCCTTTTTTTGTCTCATCAAAATTGATCATGAACTTCTCCTAATGGTCCTAAGCATTACATCGAACACATGGTAAGGGCTCTGTGCGGTATAGAAATAACGTCATACATTATCGATATAGCACTTGTGGATATGGATAATTCAATTCAATTAAATTCAGTTTATTTTGTATAGCCCATTATCACAAATTACAAATTTGCCTCAGAGTGCTTTCAAATCTGTACATATAGACATCCCTGTCCCAGGACCTCACATTGGATCAGGAAAAACTCCCAAAACAACCATTCACATTGAAAAAAGGGAAGATACATTCAGGAGAGCAACAGAGGAGGATCTCTCTTCAGGATGAACAGGTGCAATAGATTTCATGTATACAGAGTTAAACATTCTAAGGATATTGTACGAGTGATACTCTGGGCAGTTCCTCTGCAGCGAGTTATAAAGGCACTGTGTGGATTGGGCAACATGAACAGACACAGATCGGATGGTAAGAGTTAACATCATGCTTCACTCTAGTAGTTTCTTAAAAGTCTTCATACAAAATCCAATTGAGAATGTTGCAGCTGGATCTAACGAAGTGGAACATCACCATGGCTCAATGTGGAAGTAAATGCACAAATGCTTTGAGGAACATGAGATCCATACATGGCCATGAGAAAAATAAGAAAAATCCAACTGCAATGGACTTCATAAAAAGTTCAAAGGCCAAATGTGGATTGACTGACTAGGAGTTGACAATGATGGTGGTGAGCAGGAAACCAAAAGCAAAACTTTGCCCATTTGGTACACATGTTTGATATGACACAGTTGACACTGAGTGCTTCTTTGTTTTACGTCGCTCAGGCTTAAGGTTTCTGCCTCAATAAACAAATATACACATACTAAAGCAGCGCCACACTCTACACAATCAAAGCACTTATACATCTGGAGGGAAACTGCTTGACATTAAGTCGACATGTAAATGTGTCTGCATGGCTGATAGTCAATAGAGGGTTGCTTGCTTGCAGCCTTTCTGCTTCATCCAACAGAAATGTGATGTGTAATTATCAGACTTTTATTGGTGCATTAGTTCTGTAGCAGTTGTGGTGAGGGGTTGTACCATGAGGTGTTTCTACGTGTACTCCTCTGCAAAAAAATGGGGAAACTTGGCTTTTCATTTTATTTAGCTCAGAACTTGAGAATGGAGGTCAGGACCTCCAAGTCTGAAGCAGAGTAAGGGAACAACTTCAGCAGCCTCAGAAATAGGGCAGAAAATGGATGGATGGATATTTCTGTGGCACTGTCGGTTTTCACAGGCCTTTACATTTTGTTTTCCTCGAGCACCTGCTCAATAAGTATCAACAGACAAATCAGAAATTGAAGACTGAATTTTATATTCTAAGACCCGCGTCTGTGAAAAATGTATGAAAACTGAAGGATTTTATTGTCAAGTAACAGTGCATCTCATATAAAAATCCACGTTAATGTGCTGTGCCTACAGGCTAGTCAGACAGACAGTCTTAAATAGTGGATTAAAATGATGAAAAGACAGAGTGTAGCACAGGGAGCCCTCCACTCTGTTTCCATGTTCATCTTTCTCTTAATATATCCCTCTTCCACACACACACACACACACACACACACACACACACACACACACACACACACACACACACACACACACACACATATAGTCTTTCACTCATTGTCTGTGGGAACAAAATAGTTGAGACAGTGATTTTTGTGTCTGTGTACAGTATGGTGTATGTGTGAGTGTGTTTGTAAGCCGATGTTCGTGATAATAATTGATTTGACAGTCTAGGAGTTTGGTGTCAGCTGAAATGAGAGCACGGCTGAATGGACCAATCATGCATGCACACACTCACACACACACACACACACACACACACACACAAATACACCCACACACCCACACACACACATAAATTGTGTCTCTGGGTTAAATAGAGCTATTTCAGCTTACCCTCATCATCACCGACACCAGACGCACACATGCATGCACACACTCTCTCACTTTCTCTGCCACACAGAAACACAAACTCACACACACACACACATCATCATCATTACAGGTGGCAGTAATAAAAAAGCAAAACCTGATAACAAGATTTACATTTTGTGCAGCTGAAGTTAATTGACTGCAGCTTAAATGTCAACGTTGTTTCTGTGATATTTAACTATAGGTTGATCAGAGTGGGACGATACCAAAAAATGAGCAAGTCATTTAAATTCCAAACTGAAAATAACAATAGCCTGGGCCTCCAGTGTCAAGTCAAAACATCTGCATCAGATCCGAGTGCCAAGCCAGTAATTAGAATAAGTGCATGCATGCATAATGAATGAGTTTTTCAACCTGTTTTCTGTGATTAGTGTAATTACATTGTGTATTGCATGTAAACAATATTGCTAATCGTGGAAAAATTTAAAGACGATAAAAAGTTTTGCAAGTGATTCCAAGGTCACCTTCGACTCAATTTCGAAATAATTAATTTAAATGGATTAATAATCAATGTTGTTTCAACAAATCCAGTTTTCAAGACATATTGTTAAATAATGAGATCCATTTATTGAAGTCTACTGAAGTAAATGAATAACACAATGAAGAAACTTCTGTTCCCCCCATGCTAACTCATGAATGTACATTGTTGATGAACACAATGCGTGGTCAGTCATAATATTATAAATGTGCTGCATTAAAATGAATGGCCGTACTTCTTTCTAATACAGAAGTGTGGTCATGTTTATTTTAATGTATTTTTTTGTAAGTATTTGAGGTTAAACTATTTATTAACCCACAGTTCTCATTTAGCTCAAGCTCAACATTTTCTGGAGTTTAATATTCAAGTAAGTTGATAAGAACGAAGGTGATTGTTTTAAAAAAAATACAGACAAGCCAGATAGTTAACAGCAGAATTATGTGTGGATCTTTTTTGTGCAGACACCGTGCTCTCTGGAGATATACCTGGCTATGCAAGATTAGGGGTGACTACTCAACTAACGCAAAATGATTGGTATTGTTGTGTATCACCCTTTTTGTCAACAAATGTCATGAGAGAAAATCCAACAATATGATAAATACTAACAGACTTCCCCTCCCAGCCTTTAGCACTCAGGCCAGGTATGTTCATTCTTACTGAAAAATAGCTCAGAAATGTATTTCATATTCAAAATAAAAGAGTCATTTTCTAAAATTTATGAACAAAACATACTCAAATACTGTCAGAGGACACAATGCAGTTATTGTTGTTGTCTTGGTTTTCAGCTGCAGCTTTATTGTAAGTCGTTTTGGATAAAAGTGTCTGCTAAATGACATGTAATGCAATAATACACATTAGTATAAGTAATAAGATAATACACTGCAGTGTTTGTGTCTATAGTAATTAACAGGTGCGGCTGGTGGATTTCTTTTTGGAAGGACCATCCAATCAATTTCAGCAAACACCCCAGTTTGATTCAACGCCAACAAAGTATCAAACACACAATTCTACTTTGTAGTTAAATATTTAACATGTATTCCAGAACTGACATATTATTCATACAATGCAATTTTTATATATATATATATATATATATATATATATATATATATATATATATATATATATATATATTTATTTTGTATTTATTTATATATTTATACATATATATCATATAATAATATTCATATATACCATATAATGTAAATATGCACTATATACATATCATAAATCTATTCTAATTAAATATAAATATTGTATAATATACACCACATATATACAGTAGTATATAATATAATATAATATGTTTGTATATTAAGATGCCCTATGTGCCTGTTTTTATCCACCTCCTCATTGTGTTTCTTCACCTCAACCCTGTGTCCATCGTCCAGCTGGTAGAGACGTTCACTTTGCCCAATATGGCTGCTTGAGGAGTTATCCATGTGTGTCCTGGTGCTCTCATGGTTTCTGTGTGCTTCATGTCCTTTACTTCCTAATTTTACCGACTTTTAGCAACTCAAGAGCAGTGCAAAAAAAAGCACTTCAAAAAAAGGCTTCTAATACTTGTTCCGTCTGATGGGCCCTGATTACAGTCGATACTCGCGACACAGTCCCACTACCGTTCATTGTATGCCATCTATTGCGTTTCACTTTGCAGCACTTCTGACAGACATCACGGCTGAGCTCTAAATAACTACGTACAGTTAGGTTTAAGCAACTCAACCGCTTAGTTAGGTTTAGAAAAATGGTGAAAAACACGTCACAGCACAACAAAGTGGGACAGGCGCTGTGGACCATCGGGCTGTGTTGTTTATAAGGTTGTTGTTTATTATAAGGTCCCGTCCATATGTTAAGGATGTTCTGCAACCAGAGATTATTATGTTTAATTTATACCATGTTATTTTAGTAATAAAATAAAGAAACGCAAGAAAATCGTTGGCAGGTTCTCTTAAATCATCCGGACGACCACTTAAGAATGTATGTGCAACTTAGAATGGACATTTAGCAAGGGCCTAACTATCAGGCCATTGCTAAAAGTACAGTCCCCCCCCCACACACACACACACACACATCTTAACTGTGCCAAGAATCTGTGAGCCCATAGGTCTGTTCAGCGGCCCGTAGTACCAGTCGAACTCTGTGGTTGTACTAGTGGGCAGCTCCCAGTGTGAGATTGTGAAGCAGAGCAGTTCTACATCTGAGCATGGATCTCACTCCCCTTGATAAATAGAACAAGAAATCCCTCACGGCCACATATACGGATGCAGATAGGAGCTCCTGTGGCACTGCCAGTGCCATTTTCTCTTTTTTTTCCTTCTCCCTGATCCTCTCTTCCCAACACGTCCTTTTGTTCCATCTTTCATTTTTTTCCCTAGAGTTCCCCATTGGTCACTCCTGCTCTCGCTTTTTCTATGTTCGGTCTATGTTGATCGTCCGCCTGCTCAGTGCTTCTCTATCTCTGTGAGTTTTCCTCTCTTTCTCTCTCTTGGTGACACGGTTCAATAGAGCGTATTCTCTCTGGCCACACTGAGCCTCCAGTAATTTAGGGAATTCTCTCTCACACAAAAACATAATATAAAATAAATAACCGGTACGTAAGCTTCACCATTGGCTGTGAATGCATGTGCAATTGCAATGTCATCAGTAGTTTTTCAGAGGGCAGCTTATTTAAGTGATTTTATCATAATGTAAAACACATCAGGAGAGCAGCCTCATCAATTCTGCTTGGCTGCTGCTTCACGCGCACGCGAGCGTGTGTGTGTGAGAGAGTGTGTGTGTGCATGAGTGTGGGTTCAAAATAAGCCATTTAACAATAATTGTTTCCTGTGCGTCTCTCATGTTGCCCATTGAGAGGTGGTGTCAGAAAGCCGCTGTTGATTTGCAGCAGTCTCCCAGTGTGTTAGATCCTCTCCCCCAGTCACCACTGACACAGTAAAAGATCAACATGTTGATCTTGATTTGGAATCGTCAAAGAATAAACTTTGATAGTTCACTTTCCAGCCAACATTGGCAATAAGTCCTCCCGTGCTGTGCACAGGGCTGTAGCTAACATTTTAGGCCATACTTGTATGTTATTTTCTGGAGATTTTCAGATGAAAACTATCAGAAAATATAATTGCTAAACTTACTAAATAATATATATAATGAAATAAAAAAAGAATAACAAACTACATTAATACTTGATTGTGTAATCTGAACAGTTATACATCGCTGTCCTGGGAACCACTGAGTTATTAAATTATGGCAATGGTATAGAATCATTACAGTTTGCTGCCATTTCTGTTATTATTAGTATATTTTCTCATGCTGCATGTGTGTTGAGACCTTATGGTCTGAGAATACAATTGAATAAATATTAAGTTGGCCATCACACAAAAGCAATATTACAGCAATGAAAGATGAAACACTGTAAGTCAATAACATATGTTGGAGTGGCTTTGAAATTGACAATACAACTAGCTAGAACTAGACAAATTAGAACAATACAAGTTTATGAAAATCTTCTGAATTTCAATGTACATTTGTGCCCTTTATGTGTCTTTATTTGGTTATTGTTTCCCTCAAAATTCCTGCTTCTCCGTCTTTATTAGCTCCCCTCTGAAGGAATGCCCTGCTGTGTGCATATATATATATATATATATATATATATATATATATATATATATATATATATATATATATATAAATGTGTGTGTGTGTGTGTGTGTGTGTGTGTGTGTGTGAGTCTGCACGGGTCATCTGTTTTGATGAGATAGTCCTTAAGCGCCAAACCATGACATATCAATTATGCAAAAGTCTTGTTTGTATTTGTCCGTCCGAAAGCGGTTGAAGACGGCTGTGAGAAAGCCGAGAGCGGATTAGCAGGCGCTGTTACAATGGTTTGAAATGGCAGACAGAGCCGAGTCACACAGATATGAAAACCTGCACGTTCATTTAGCACGATCCTCAGTGGCCTGAACAAACCTCTCACTGCCCATTTTCTAATTATTCTGTTGTAATTAACAACTGGCATTGTCCTCTAATAAACATGTTGGAATGTTTACAGTCTGCAGAACAACTGTAACATATGTGGATTATTGATGCCATATTTATTTATTTTCTTCATTAAAGCCATTTATGGCCAGCATTTTTAGAGAGTTTTCTTCTGGTCATATTTGATTTCAACTGCATTTGGATTGTTAAAGAACATTTAGAATATGACTCGTATCAATTTAGTTCTGCTAAAAACTGATATTTTGAAAATATATTTCATTTTTTTTCTTTTTGCTTTGTGCAAAGAGCTATACTATAGGTCATGTTTTACGGAAACTAAATTGGTTTGAGAGGAATAAGAATAGAAAGTGGTTCAAATGCCAGAAGAGAGTTGTCTGTTGCCATGGAAGAAAAAGAGAAGTCATAGAAAATGTGTAAAACAAGAGGGATATATATATATATATATATATATATATATATATATATATATATATATACATACACTTTCTGACAGATAATCAAACTTATCTAATGCTCAGCTCTCAATTTTTTTAAATTGCATTAATTCTTTTCATATATATATATATATATATTTAAAAAGCAGGCAGAGGCTCTCTGTAGGGTGAACTTATTTGTCTGAACAACAGCAGCTGTACAGGAGTAGAACACAGGGACATGCAACAAGGTGCCTCTGCCACCTCTTGTCACTAACGGCTAAGAGGTCGCTTCACACAGACTGCATTGGGATGACTGGGGCGTTTTATAAACCAGGTCACACTCACTGAATGTTCATATTCAGCTTTTAATCAGAGATTCTGTGCACCACTCTGAATTTAAATGTATGACAAGAGCTTCTCTCAATAAGAGGTATACAAATAATTTAAAGTCTAAATGATTGAGAATTAGCCTATTGACACCAAGACCACTTCCTGTTGTCTTCTCTCAAATATTGCATGAGCATTCAGCAAGGCAAATCTCTTTTTTTCTGCCAACACCTGGATATGGAATACACTCACTCCAGTCCATTAATTAACATGCAATGGAATCATTATTTCACGGCTCCAGCACAGACCAAACTGGCGCTGGAAAAGAATGATCCGTTCCTAAACATTTAGAAGCTACTACATCAAGGTTACACTAATAATGCAGTGCTATGTTGCCATCCTGTGGAGTTCAGAGGAGGAGTGAACACACCGGAGTGAATCTGTTCCGGCTGAACTGGATGGAACGGGAATTTAGAAGACTGATCTCGTCACAGTATATGCATAAACAAGGCTACATTACTCTGCATTTCTACCTTTCTGAATAGTAAGCGTACAGTTGTTGCATTAAATCGTGCCTTTGAAATAAAATTTCAAAAAGCTCTGTGTATGGTATTTACAAATAATTCAACTGTACAATTTGATTTGCAAATCTATGCAACGCAAAAAGGAAAGTTTTATTCTATTAGCAACGCAGATGCCTGTAACCATAGAAACTCACCCCTGACTGTGCACACTACGTCTTTATCCAATGCGTTTTCCTTTTGTATAGGAGGTTTTTATTGAGTTGCATCCATATGTCTGTTGGCACATTTTTATTTTGTGTTGTTGTTTGTATAAATGTCATATATGTCTGTGATATTTCTTGATTGCAACGTTTGTACAGGTGCGTCCCTCCACTTTGGTGTGGCAACTGAGAAGGTAACATCTTAAAAAAAAAATGTTAACGGCTAAATACCAACATATATGGTTTCAAGGAAATATGTTGGTAGATAAGACAATTTGTGAACATTGGAAATATTGGAGTGCTAAAGTCTCTATGTTTGTGAGAGAGAGACAGAAAGAGAGCAAGCAATAGAGATGGTGGACTATTGCACTAGGGCTACAACTAACGATTATTTTAATAATCCATTAATCTGTCGTTTATTATTTCGATTAATCGCTGAATCATATTTATTTTTTAAAGAAGATACATTTCCAACCCTTTATTCAAAAACAGAAAGCTTTACTCGCGTGATTTTACTCGCCCGACTATTTGTGAGTTATTCGCGCCTGAGGGGGGGGGGTATATCTCTTTTGCGTTCCGCAATCCACCACGGAAGAAATAAACACTATTTCTATATTATACTCCCACAAACATTGGAACGTCTAAAACCCTCGTGTCTCGGTTCATAACATCACCAGTAGGCTCACACAGGTGACTTTTACCGACTACGTCTGCATAACTGCCACTTGTAGCGCGACTAGAGTCACATGACGTCATCGATGACGAGCGGAGCGTCTCAATATTGATTGGCTTTCACAACGCAGTATTATGGTCTTTCCTCTACCTCAGCTCTACGCTCAACTTTTTATACTCAAACATCTCTGCGACCTATTGAGTGGTGTATTAATCGCGCGACACAAAAAATTTATAATGAAATTTGTTACTAATTATTCTAATAATAACTTTTTGTCGATTTTCTCAACTTGTTGTTGCAGCCCTTTATTGCACCAAGGTTTCCCTAAGTCAGGGGTCGGCAACCCAAAATGTTGAAAGAGCCATATTGGACCTAAAAAACAAAAAACAAATACGTCTGGAGCCGCAAAAAATGCTGTATGTATCTATATTAGCCTACTATTAAAATGACTAAATTGGCTACAAATACATAATGAGCCTTCATGATTAAATGTTTATTTTTCCTGCGGTGCATCCTGTAGAATAATGTACCACGTGACTACTCTGTTGTGCGATGCCTCCTCCAGCAGGTCACCTCCGATACGATAGGTGGCGCTGTTTTCAC
Source organism: Liparis tanakae (assembly GCA_036178185.1). NCBI lineage: Eukaryota > Metazoa > Chordata > Actinopteri > Perciformes > Liparidae > Liparis > Liparis tanakae. The sequence goes on from CM070110.1 coordinate 10,132,882, forward strand.
TACAACTCCAGGGCTCAAGTTTTGAAGAAATTGGTTCATTGGTTGCTGGATTAAATGTTACCCAGATAAAACATATTGTTTTTTTTCTCATTGGCTGTTGTGTAGCCCCTTTCTTTTTTTAGATTGGCTGATAAACGGCAACTCACAGCGGACCTCCAGTGAGTGTTTGATTTCTCCACCGTGAGCGCGGCTCATGTTTGGCGCTGCGGCACATCAAAATATTAAATAGCCGAGAGTTGTTTTCAGTGTGAGAAATACGATGTGTGGCGTGCGAGAGTTAAGACCGAAATGCGTGACACTTGAGAGCCCTGTGGCTCGTTGCGATGCTTGTGGCGATACTCGTTGCGCTTGCATGCGCATGGGCAAAGATGCAAAGTCCGGTTCCTAATCCAATTCACTGTAACGGCCGCGATAGTCGGATTATCAACCGGATAAAAACGTTGAATCCTCTGTTCTCCTCAGTTATTTTTCCATTTCCCCTTTGGGATCCATGACCCATCACACAGCCACCGGTATATAAACAGCCACCTGCCCGGCGTACCGCCCTGCTGATAGAAATGCGTCGCAGGCTATGACGCAAATCTTCGTTGACAGAAATGTTGAAATTTAATATTTATTCTACACATTTTTACAGCATTGGAAAACGTTAAGAATGTTTGTGTCACATTTGTCCTCCTACAGAAACCATAGTAAAACGAAAAAAAAAATTTCACTCCCCCATCTTTTTCCATTTTCGAACATTTTTGAAAAAGCTCCAGGGAGCCACTAGGCAGCGCTAAAGAGTCGCATGTGGCTCTAGAGCTGCAGGTTGCCGACCCCTGCTCTAATGGTACGTTCACACCGGACGCGACAAAACATTTCTCGTCGCGTTTGTCGCAGGATTCTGTCGCGCGACAAAAAATGGGTGTAAACACCGGACGCGACAATGCGGGGGCGTGGCTTATCGCGCCCGCTTCTTCAGGCATATGAATCTTTTCCTTAACCAGACTGATGTTGTGTCTTCACTTGTTGCCCTGTGAGTCGCCCTGCCCCTCTCTCTATTGCTCTCTGCGGTCCTGACTTCCACGGCCCTCCGCTAGCCTCCCGCGGAGTACTGTACGGGTCGAGGAACAACAGGACCGCAGAGAGCTTCCACTTGTTAGCGGACCGAGCTGCTCTCTCACTGCGCTACTCGCTGCTATCTTTACATTACATGTCATTTAGCTGACACTTTTATCCAAAGAGTCTTACAATCCTGTTACATTCATACAATGTAGATGCACCTACAGGGAGCAATTCAGGGTTAAGTGTCTTGCTCAAGGAAAAATCAACTAGGGCAGGAATCGAACCTCCAACCCTGTGATTGAAAGACAGACCTGCTACCCACTGACCCATAGTCACCAACTACCTCTCTTCTCTGTATGATTCGTGTCTCTGAGACTTTTCCTCCTCCGGCGGCAGATCTCCGCGGCCATGAAACACATACGCCGGCGCTTGGTTCATAGTAAAGTACAACACACATCGAGAATAAAAGCAAATGCACACATTGTAAACGTATCAGGTAGTCCCACGGCTTCTCCGACCTCCTTCTAAGCTTCATCTTTATCGCTACGGTTTCGGTAAGTAAAGAGTCATGTCATAAAGTTCGGGGTGCCTACGAACGGCGACAAGAATCTTTTCCTCCACTTTCTAAACCGACCGGCAGAACGATGACGAGCGGCGCTTCTCAACGCTGATTGGCTGACGCAACTATGACTCACGCGTTTCTGCTGCTCGAGTTCAGAAATTTCAACTCGAGCGACAAAAAGCTGCGACAGATCGCTCTGTTCGCTCAGTTCGCCCCGCGACATTCGCTCTGTTCGTGCTGCTCTGTGCCGCCTGACGCGCTGCTCGCAGGAAAAAAAACAGCGTCACAGCGTTGTCGCAGCTTTGCATTGACTTAACATGTAAACTTGTCGCGCGAAAACATTTTGTGGCGTCCGGTGTGAACGTACCTTAAGTGTATAGTTCATTCCTAGTCACAGTGATGCATTGAGCCAAATGCATGGACGCCTGGCTGCATGCCCACATTGCCACTGCGATGCTAATGTTTAGAGGGTACAATGTATTCGACTAAATATCTTTTTGGTCTGAGCTTGATCTGAGATCAGATTACTGTAATTCCTTATTATTAGGATCACATTACTCCTGTATTAGCTGCTCTGCACTGGCTCCCTGTAAAATCCAGAATCCCATTGAAAATTCTTCTCCTCACCTACAAAGCCTTGATTGGTGACGCACCATCACCAATGTTGTCGTACCATATTGCCCCACTAGAGAGCTGCGCTCACTAAATGGGGGCTACTCGTGGTTCCTAGAGTCTTAAACAATAGGATGGGAGCCAGAGCCTTCAGTTATCAAGCTCAAGCCCCTAGATATGTTGCTATAGGCCTATAGGCTGCTGGGGGAGATTTTAACCCTTGTATGGTATTCATTTTTTTGTTGCTCAGAAGGTGTTGTGGGTCTGTTGGACCCGCTGTATTTTTGGGCTTTTAATTCAACACAATCAAACAATTTGATGTTAAAATACTGAACAGATGTTTTCTTCATCCCAATTACAAACAATCTAAACAGCAAATATGGTTAATATTTTCCCTTTAATTTTGTTATAACACATTAATTAAAGTGGTAGTGTTTTTTTTGTAGTCGTTGATCAAATCAATATGATATGAGTGGACAATATTCAACAAATTTACAAATAAAGCAAGGTTGTTCATAACTATTGACTTATTCATTTGAATTTGTATTGAATTTCATTCACTCTGGTTTCAATGCCATCCAGATGACAAAGGCGTTGTACGCCGAGATGTCCAGCATGTCAAAGAAAAATCCCCAGTGGCCAGCATAGGGTCCTCCTCTTGCAACTGTAGGCAGACACCAGCTTGTCCAAGTTGTCTCCTCCTTTTGAGGCATTGTAGTCCATAATTATCTCTGGTTTATGATGCTCCAGGCCACAGATTCTCCCATCCCAGTGTAGTGTACGCATTAGTACCACATTTTTCTTTGGCACATATGATACCAGGGATGTGTCAGCCGTGTAAACAAACTGGGACGAGTTGACATGCCTGTTCTTTGTAGGCAAAACTTGAGGTGGGACTTCAGACCTGTTTTTTCTCATCGTTCCAACCATGGTCAGTTTCCTCTTTAGGAGCTCCTGTCCCAGCTTGTACGATGTAAAAAAAATGGTCACATGTGATGTTATGTCCACTGACACACATACTTAGCTTACAAACTTAGCTTAGCATACTTAGCTTACAGCAGGCCCACAAACACACACACACACACACACTTACTGTACAGCAGGCCCACTCACATACACACAAGTGCGAACACACACATGCGGGTACACACACACACACACACACACACACACACACACATACACACACACAGTTTCTGTCTTCCTCATGTCTGGGCCTTCTGTAAGTGTGTGACACACTTACAGCAGGCCCAGACATGAGGAAGACAGACTGAAGGTACACAGGACCAACAACTTCCACACTTTTATTAGCCCGGGTCCAGTGGACCCGAACACCCTGTATGTAATACAAATGTGTAGGGGGGGGGGGGGTTACGGTGGGCTGTCAATGAAAATGTTGTCTGATATATGTTCTTTGCAGAAAATGAGCCAAGGCCAATAAGTCTGAGTTTGAAAAAATAATGAATCATATTATTTTTGTTTTGATGAAAAATGAAAACGGGTCCCACAGACCCGAATACCATACAAGGGTTAATATACACTGAGCACCTATCTCCTCTTCTCTCTCTCCTTATGGATGAATGTACATCTCTTCATTGCACATTACTAACTCTACTTCTTCTCTTGAGTCTTGTTACCTTCTCACCTCAAAGGCTCCATTGGACCTTGCTGTGTCTGGAGCCGGTTCTGGATTCTGGGCCCTGCCCCGTGACTCCTTGCCCCTTCTTCCTGCATCCAGCCTCGGCTTGGCCTCCTTCCTTATTGGCTCTGCCTCCTCCTTTGTGCCTCCTGTCTCAGGGGCCTCCTGCCTCATTGCCCTACCTCTTTAGCATTGCTTCCTGCCTAATGGGCCGGCATCCTGCCTCCTTGGCCCTGCCTCCTGCTGATGCCTCTCCTGTCTAACTGCTTCTGTTTACATGGATCGTAGTCCATGCCTACAAGTCTGTACACATGACATTTATTACTTCTGTCCATCCGGGGAGAGGGATCCTCCTCTGTTGCTCTCCTGAATTGTTTTCTTCCCATGAACGTTTTTTTCTGATTCTTTGGGAGTTTTTCCAGATCCGATAAAAGCTCCCGGGACAGGGTTGTGTAGATTGTAAATCCCTCTGAGGCAAATTTGTGATTTGAGATTATACAAATTAAAATGAATGAATTGGAGAAATAAAAGTAGAATGAAAAGTCACGGGATCAAGTTCATTAAAAAAATATATTCTGAATGTGTACCAAATACTATGGCAACCCATATTATGATTGTTGAGAATTTTCACTCCCATTTAAAAGGTTTCAACGGTAATTTGAAGTTAGTAGTGACAACTTTGTCATGCTGTTCGTATGAAAGAGTCAGCTAAACATCTACAGTAAGTTAATAGGATACATTTTAGGGAACCGTGAATAGAAAATGTAATAACAATCAATCTGATATATTTTTTTAAAGGACCAAAGTAGTAGACCAACTCTGACTGAAGGACTTTGGAATCCTATAGTGGCTCAATTAAAGGTTGTGGTGCATGCACAGGTCCAGTCCAAATATCAAGCAAGCCTCACAGAAAATGTATATGGTAGCAAAGTGAGTAATTATTAGTTATTGTGATTACAATACATCCAAGTCTGATATGCAGAAAAGATTGACTGAGGGGCCGCTTTTTTACTAATTCAAGAAGGATGTAGAGTATTAACACCTTGCTAACTGTGCCAGAGATCTAATCACAATGTGAGCTGCACCACCTGCAGAAACAGTCTGGAAAATCCAACACATTCTGATTGCATGCCAACTACATTGCACCTTACTTTAAATCATGCTGTGTGTCATTTCCCATTCAGAGGAGACATCCTGATCCAGAAGCAATAAATGGACATTCGGCCATCCAAAACAATATCTATTGAACTTTGAAATTTCTCACACACAGGTTAAACCCAGAAAAACCCTACACCAAGTGTCATTAATTGCACTCAAACATCATATTAGTAAATTCATTTTTTGTGGACGGTTTTCAACCATAAGATTGTGTCCCTGCTCAGATTTGCCGCTTCTGATGGAGCTTTGTTCAACACAGCATCACCTCCATCTGGGGCACCATCTCCATCCACAAAATATCTAGTGAATCTACCTTGCTGTTCTCCATTGTTACTTCCTCTTTCTGGCTGACCTGGTAATGCATACACACACACACACACACACACACACACACACACACACACACACACACACACACACACACACATACACACACACACACACACACACAGATAAAGTATGATAAAGTGACCGCTAACTTGTCCTTCCAGTGGAGATCACATTATTAAAGGCTCTCGAGGGTGCAATTGCAGTGAAGAAATCATAACACATTCCCTTATTGGATGCTCTTTCAGTGGAGAAAAGATAATATGGGGTCTCGCTGGGTGCTCTTTCAGTAGAAAAAACATGATACAAATCCCTCCAGGATGCCCGTCCAATGGAGAAAACAGTTTTGTCCCGTAACCACAAGGTAGCCGGTTCGATCCCCGCTCTCCCCTTTAGTTGCATGCTGAAGTGTCCTTGAGCAAGACACTGAACCCCCAGTTGCTCCCTGGGAGCTTCACTGCAGCCCACTGCTTCTTAATAATAAAGGATGGGTCAAATGCAGAGAAGAATTTCCCCACTGTGGGATCAATAATAAGTGAAAACATCACACACTGGCCAATCAGAACAGACAAGGCTTTCTGAGCTGCCTTAAAAAGAGAGCTGCCAAAACAGATTGTTGGTTCATATGGAGAGGGAATATAGGTGATGCAGCAATTGAGCAAATGCAAAGAGATGTATATACATTTTTTTAACATTCACAATCCGTGAAGTAGAAGGAAGAGACATCAACATCATCTATTTTCTTTCCCTCATATAATGGATTTAATTGAGACAAATATTTAAGAAATTAGATTAATTTATTTTCATACTGAACTAGTGTCATTAGTGGACCATTAGAATAATAACTTGATTGGTGACATCCAAGTGTTAATTATTTGTTTTGATTAAAAGGTGACTGAGGAGAGCTGATTTTTTTTTATTTTTTAAATATAACACTAAATTATAGTTGTTTTTGAAGTCAACTGCAGTCAATTCACCACATTCCTGCTGTCTTCTATCACCTTGAATAACATTCAATTTAAATGCATTCCCACATAGTTTTCTGGGCAGAAATAGCATCCTATCTTTTACTAATAGTGCCCTATATGTGGTGGTATCTGTATGCATGCATTTAACCATAAACTGTTTCTTCACATCTCATTAATATATGTAAAATCGGTTTAGTTTGCATATTTAAAAAGCTACTTTAGAGAATACAATGTCAATCTTTCAGTTGGTCGCATCTCCACTTTGGTCCAGACTAAAATATCTCAACAATATGGATGGTAAAGACTATCAGGGTCCTCAGAGATTGAAAACTACATGTTTTCCAAATTCCTTTCCTTTGGCCACCACAACGCCACACTTTACAACGGTCCACAGGTACACAACTGATCTCACATTCATGCCTTCAGCAGGATGAAACACTTCCATTGTGGACACTCTGCCCCAGTTCCAAGGCTGCTTCCTTTGAGCTCTGAATTTCAGGACTGAGTATCAAGATACAGTTTGACAAGGCTGTGTCATTTTGAAGGCTACACCAAATGTGGCTTTATTCTTCCTAAATTTGGAAGACATAACTAGTGTATTCTCCATTGCATGCCACTGTTAATGCACTATGACAGTCCGTCTCAAAGTATAATGTCGATGGTCACTTGACAATGTATCAAAAAGGACGAAGAAACCATCCAACGCTGGATGAATAAATGGAAGCCAAGCAATAATTGTAATGTTCTGGTTTGCAACCTGGACAGGTTGTTAATTCTGCTACACACTCACACACACACACACACACACACACACACACACACACACACACACACACACACACACACACAATTAAAACAAATGGAAGTTTTAATTATTCTTGCAAAGTAAAACCTTTGTTTTCTTATCAAAACACAAACTCTTGCATTGCAACTTTCCCGTGTTTTATTCTAAAAGCAGAGTCTACTAAAACCCATTCATCTGAAACAAATAATGTCTCCTGCTGTTTCCTATAAACACATTCATATTATATTGATGTATAGGCCAGTATATTTAATTTGAGGCAACATTCAGTTGTGTGTGGTTTGGAGTTGTGTTACTGTGTTCTGTTAACTGTTATCAAAGTAAAAACTTGTCCAAATAATGGTTTGTCAATGGATTAATTGCATTTTTAGCATCAGTGTGATTCAGAGCCATGCTTTAACAGCACTTTATATCCTGGCACCTCAACAACCCATTGTATCCATGGATCACACACTTGGCTTTGAACCAGCATCAAAGAGCACAATCTCCTTCTCTAAAGTTCAAGCCGTTTCAAAGGGAACTGCTTCTCCACGTGCCATATGGAAGGGTACTGGGTTTTCTGTGGACATTTTGGCAGGGAATATTGTCAAAGAAAGCAGGGTTTGTTTTAACAATGGCTTACCATGTGAGCCACATCAAACCATATCTGTGTTTTCAATCATCTATGTGTTGCCAGGCTGGCGCTTTAGAACATAATTGTATGTCTATACATCAGAAAAAGTCAACTTTTGTGACCAACATCAAAGCAGTCCAACTCTTCTCTAAAAACCCAAGTCGTTTTAATGACAACTTACTTGGTTGTGTGACGCAGAGCCACATTGAGATTTCTAATGGCAGATAAAGAGTTCCAAGGCATGATCCTTTGCCAATCTCACGGCACCTCTCTGAGCACCTTGTGCCATATCACAGGAATCTCATTTCTGATTCATATCAAAGTCACCATTCCCTGCTAGAAAAATATATATTTCACTGTGGTGAGTATTGAATTAGCTAGGGCTTGAACAGAGATTTTATCAAAACATTTCAGCCACCGAGAAGACATTTGAGCAGGATTAAAAAACACTCAGTGTTTGGCACTGCCAACTAAGGTGAAGTGATGCCTTGGTATCCTTATGTGAGTGGTACAACAGGGTAACTCTTTGACTGAAACCAAAGCTGCCCATTTGTACTCTATGTGCACTAGTATGACAAGAGGCCATGTGCAGGGTCCAATGTGTGTGTGTGTGTGTGTGTGTGTGTGTTTGTGTGTGTATGGCTATCATCTGGCACAAATGATTAAACATATCCTGATTAAATCCAAAGGTAAACCTTTTTATAAAAAATAACAGAAAACATAGAGAATGGATTTTCTAAACAATTTTTTTAATATTTTTCCTATATACAAGTATTTTGGATCAGGCTGAGAGAAGTACTTCTGTGAGTTATCCTATACGTGTCGGAGGAAGCGAGGAATCCAAGGAAGGTCTGAGCTGACTGAGACGCGGCTCCTCTGGCCGGTCTTTACACTAATAGTGTTAATTGTGTCCATAGAACTATCCCACTGAAAGAAGTCAAATCCAACGAGGCAAAACTTGTTGGTTTTTAAACTTGTAGTTATTGTGTGGTTATTCAGACATGTTGATTTTTTTAAAGCATTGTGTCCACTGGCTTGAAGCCAGGGCAAAAAAGAGTACACTGTAGTTTTACTGTAAGAAAAAATGTATCAATAAATAAAAAGGAATTTGATATTATTCCATTTAAATATTGCACACTGCTTTTTTTGTTAATAAGGCAATTAATACATTAATTGCCTTATTAAACTATATAATTATAGTTTTGTGTTGTTGCTCTTATAAAGGTGAACTTAATAAAAGATTACCTAACTCATGCAGTGCAGCAGGTAGCATATTTATCTCAAAATGTGCTTCCATTGTTTCATTTTCTCTCAGTTGTTCCGGAGTGAGAACAGTTCGGTCAGTGTATGCCAACAATCAGCGATTAGATGTTTAGGATGTATAGCTTAATAATAACGGCTATTTCACACACACACGCACATGTCCACACACACACACACACACACACACACATACACACACACACACAGATTTATTCCACAATAGTCTCATCTCCACCTATTGTGAGTTTCCCTTCTATAGGCAGCTCTTTTGCTAGCACTCTTCTTTTTTTTAGAAGTCTTAAGCTGAATTCTAAAGCGTACATTCTAAGGGGGAAAGGAATGTAAAGGTTAAGTAACATAAAAGGGATTCAATTTCAACATGCATTCAACCCTGAAAGGCTGTAAGGCTGTAACCTTGACTGGGTCGTTCCAACTATAAATCTTTTTTTAAAGCTTTCTTTGGTAATCCAGGATGACATTACGTGATATTGAAGCCAGATGAAAATCAAACATTTTACCAAAGCCCCCTCCCAAAAAAATAGGGTTAAATAAAACAGCTAACATAAAAGAGGGGCACCCTTATTCACAATAAAAAGCTCTTCCTTGAAAAGGGCTGACAACTTGCTTGACCCAGCCTCCGACTAGCAGAACATATCGTGAAAAACACAAAAGTATGTCTTCATCTAGGAGAAACAGAAAAGAACAGAAGTTTGCTTATTGAAGTTGTTTGGGTTCACATTATTAAAACTCAATTTTAATTTACCTTTCTCTCCGTTAAAGCCTACTTAGAGAGTAAGGGTCTGAAAAGCATGGCAGTGTTTTCTGAAGAGGCTTTTTCCGCTTATAGAGGAGAGAGAATTTAAGGGAGAGGGTGTTGAAGAAAAAAGGGAAAAAAAACTAGGTCACCATTTTTACTACGATCTTCCTTTATCCCCTCATTGTTGCTGAGCAGCTTTACACCCCCTGTTGTGACGTAAAAAAACAGCAATTCCTGTTGGTTGAAATCTGGGGGAGACTTGCAGGTGTAGGGATGCATGCATTGGCTGAGTCCAGCAGACACAGCGGGATTGGTCGAGAAGCAGGACGATAATGGGGGTGTGGTTGCAGAGTAAGGCAGGGGTGACGCTCCCCTCCCACTGAGATGCTTAGGCACCCTGGGGACAGTGTTGGGGGTGCAGAAAATGGTGAGTGTCTATGTGTAACTATGGAAGCCAGAATAGAATCTGGAAAAAAATGGGAATGTAGCTTGAATTGTGCTGACAGAAGAAGCACTCTGATTGGATGAGAGAAAATCAGAAAGAGAGGGAAGGTGATTGGAGAAAAGAAGCGAAATGGGATTGAATGCACCAATCCCGTCTTTGCTCTCAGCAGGAGGTATGTGTGTGTATGTGTGTGTGTGTGTGTGTGTGTGTGTGTGTGTGTGTGTGTGTATGTCTGATTGCGTGTGTGCATGCACGGAATCGTTTGAAGTAGAGAATATATTCATCTTTCTGCAGACCCTGATGGTAACCACTCAACATTCATATTATGCTGAAAACATGGCAGCAAAGAGTCCAATTCAATTCACTTTATTTTGAACAGCGCAAAATCACAAGTTACAAATTTGATCGGATCAGAAAAAACTCCCCAAAAGACTGAAAAAAACCTTCCATGGGGAAATAAGGGAAGAGACCTTCAGGAGAGCAACATAGGAGGATCCCTCTCCTCGGATAGACAGAAGCAATAGATGTCAGTGTTGTGTATGCTCTTTATGTAGCGATGTGGAAAGTAATGAGATGTTGACCGGGGGGGTAGATGGGTGAGACCTGACGTCGTTGTCACAGATCTGTAATTTCACGATCTTACTCTCACCTGAAGTACGTGTTTTAAAGGCCAAGTCTTTGTTCATTATTTTGCCTCCCTGCCAGATCATCAAAGAGCATATGAGCGATTCTAATGCCCAATAATTGAATAACCATTTCTTTACAGCAGCTCCTCCGTGTTAAATATCATAATTTCATACCAACTATCCATGTATTTGCATATCATTTCCTCTTGTGTGAATTGATCACTAAAATGAAATCAAGAGGTCATGACTGTTGTGCATATCAACTTCCTAAGTCTCTGATTAGAATTCATATCACCTTGGATTGCTGCCCTGCTTTGGAGTATTCCAGTATGTCATAACAATAACTTATTGAGAGTGAATCCGTCTCTCCCAGCAGAGAACATGGATGGAAGAACAGGTCCTGGTCTTAGAAAGCGAGCTTGGTGACTTACTGAGCCAATCTTGGGTTTTGTTCAGTTCTTACACAACGGGTTTGTAGTAGAGCAGATCACCTGATGATTTATAGCTTTGAGATATAATACATATGTGTAGCATTTAAAGGGTAATCTCCCCACTCTCGTTACAAACTGTGCCTCTTTTAAATAGCACAAAGCTCATATCATTTGACAGTGGTTATTAATTATGGATGCAATTTGTCAGATATTAAGTGTGCTGATATAATTTCAGTTGGAGTTATTTGTGTAATAGATTATTTCTGTATTTCATTACTCCAGACTCATTCTGATTGGTGACCAGTATGCACACTGACACATCCACTGAGTAGAAGCTTGACAAAAAAACTATTTAACATTTACACCTTGTTCATGCTTATTGAGTAGCTTGCTGAACACTTTTGAACAAGTCCCCTTAAATATAGTTAACAATCCCGGATTGAGTGCACACAGCTCTTGAGCAGGTCAAAGTTCAACCAGGAAGTCAAGTCTGAAAACAGTGAGAAATATTTACAATCCTTTTTACAAAATAATAATTCTGGCTTTAATTTTTCATTAGTTGGCTGATGGGACAAGCGTTAGTGGTCCTTTCTGATTTTTTTTGGGTAATCATTGTGTTCTGAGAAAGTAACGTGGTGAGTGCCATCAAATTTTTCTATTGATAAAGCCAATTGCTATGAACACAAAGGAAAGTACTAGGCACATGTGTAATGTATGGGCTATATGAAATAGATAAAGTAACACCATATTTTTCTGTAAAGTTGCTTTAAGGTTTGAGGTCTTTGGTTTCATGTATTATATAGTCTGCAAAACACTTATCATTTCATGTCATGTATATAAGAATGTATGTTAATATTAGGAAAAAAAGCTTAATATAAAGCGAAGATAATATTTTGTAATTTTTTATTGAAAAATGTATTATTTATATATTTGGAATCAAGGACTTTTTTTCGTTTATACCTATGCATTGGCATTAATAATAAATCCTTTATTTAACCCCATGGGGAAATTCTTCTTTGCATTTGACCCATCCTTAGTGAAGCGCCCGGGGGGCAACTGGGGGTTCTGTGTCTTGCTCAAGGACACTTCAACCTAATGGGGGGAGTGAACCGGGTACCTTGTGGTTACGGGATGACCACTCTCCCCACTGAGCTACAGCCGACCCCGGGGTCTGCATTTCTCCAGGAATTAGTACAAAATGACAAAATCCTCTGGTCTGTTATTCAAACCTTTGGAGATTTGATGTCATACTTTTACTCCCATTTTTCAAAAGGTAATTGTGTACAACAGTAGCTCACCAGCAAAACGCACGCAAACTTAGTTTGGTCAGAGAGATCTAAAGGGCAAGAAATCTAGAAAAGACTAATGAAGCATAACTTTCATCCACAGGCATCTGGAACCCTTCTCTGAATTGTTAGGCCGATTCCAAACAACCCACAGTTTGACCTCTGTCTCTTTTCGCAGCACACAAACACATGACACAGATGTTGTCACATTCAGCACCTTAACTTTACTCAGTCTATGAATTATAATACAGAAGTAAGTAGGTTTTCCTCAACATTCACTAGACAAAAAACAACAGTCTAATGTAGGTCAGTAGTGGCGGTCATTGATGCTGTTAATATGTGTGAAGAATCTAAATAGGATCGGCTTAACAACCCTGACAAGACACAAGACTGTGAGTGACCCAGAGGTCACAGCGGAATTAACCTCATTAACCAGTGTGACAAATGCACTCCAGCCAATCCAGCATATCGCTGCCGTCTCGCTCACACAGTGTGCAGCGCATCGCCGCAGCATTGAGTCGGCTGGTCGTGTGCTCTCTGACACACGAGCCACACCATGCTAATCCTGTTAGTGCTGTGGCCCGCTGACACACACACACACACACACACACACACACACACACACACACACACACACACACACACACACACACACATTCTAAAGCTGTTTGTAGAAAGTGAAGCTTCTGTAAAGCCGACAAAGAGGAACTGAGAGAGGCTTTCTCCTTTTTAGCCCATTTTAACTCAAACAATGATTTCCAAAGGTTATTACGAAGGCTGCAACAACCAATCGATTCAATCAATAAAAATAGATTAGAAAAATGGTTAACAATGAACTTTGTCATGGATTAGTTGGATAGATCCTACACACTATGTCTCTGTACTCAGCCAATGTATAGCTGACGTAAATAATTACAGGAAATGACTGTGAATCTCTTCCGTTTTTGCAGTGAGCAGACACAACTACCTTCCATTTGTTTTGTTTTTATTGCAATAAAAGCATTGTACACAAAGAAGAGGAATATGTTTATTTTTTTATTTTTTATAAAACACAGCAAAAAAAGCACTTTTTATTCAATTATCCGACAGTTTATCAAAAATGTTTTTATATGAAGACCTAGTGATGATGATGAAGACAAACTGATTCAACAGCGGATACTGACGTTGAGCTAAAGATTAATACTTTAACTTTGTATCATCTTTCAACATTTAGCCAATACCTCCACCAGTTTCCTTCCCTCTACCTTCAAATGCTTGGATGATCTTAACATGGCCAACAACCTAATAATGTTTAAGGTACCATGAACAAGCAGGCATTGCAGAAAAATATAAATAATACTAATCATATATATGCAGAAGCATCAATAACAAATAAAACAAAGCATAGTACAAAACACATCTAATGAATGGAAACTAGTTATGTGAATAAAAAAATATCTTGATAAGCAGCCTGTTGAAGTTAGCGCAAATGTGTCTATTTATTCTGATATCATTGTGTTGCCCTGCATTTCATAGCAACATTCTATCAATTTCTTGTTGTCATTTTTTATTATTAGAAACAGACTGTCACTATTCACCCATTTTAACATTGTTCATCGCTGACTTGCTGAACGAACTGTACATTTCCATATTTCTTGAACATTTCGTAGTTTTTAATAAACTGTGTTTGTGGTTCTGCTAAATGTGATTCATAAGGAGCTTTGCACTGACTCACCAGTAGAACCTTATTTGGACCAAGAACATGACATTACAATTATTATTTTTTTGTCAACATGCTAGTGTAACCAAGAAAAAAAAAATATATATATTAACAATTATCACCATTTTTCTTTTAAACTGCTCAATCGCAGTGGAATGAAAAAAACATTGTTTGACTTCCTCCTGAACAATTGACCCAAACATTATCCTCTTGCAGATTTCAAACTCTTTCAGAATCTGTAGTTCATAAATTAATAAATGTACTATTTAATCAAATTTGGAATGTAGCCAACTCATATCATCTTTCCACATTGCTTGTTGACAAACAAAGTAAATAGATCAAATACATAATAATGTGCCAAACATGTTGGTCTGTTTCAATCTAAAGCAGAATACCGCCTTCTCAGATAACTTTCTTTTTTTTAAGCTTCACTAAAAACTTTATAACATCTGCCATGTGGAAAACAAGTGTCTATCTGTCAGGAATAATTTATAACAGGCAGATTCAGGAACATGATTAATTAAAAACTGGTCTTAATTAACAGCCTCAATCAATTGAGCTCATTACCAGCTCAGCTGGAGGTATCACAGGTAGGCCTGCACTCACACACACACACACAAACACACACACACACACTCACACACATACACACACACCCACAAACACACACACACACAGATAAATGGAGTGTCGCCAAAATAGGTTTTCAAAATGAAATCATCTAATAGTCAAAGTGAATTTATATAAATAAGTAGAAGGATTAAATGAGTGCAGCGGGTCTAGGCCAGACTGGAAGACATCTCCCAGAGCTATAACCTAGAGCTAAAAATAGATAACACTTCTCAATGATTCAATGACTCAACCACCAAATAGTAAGTGCACACGTGAAGACAGCTGGACTGACGGACATGGACACGGAGTCTCTGGTTGAGACATATGCAGAGCACACCAGGAGCTTGCTGCAGCCCACGGGGACTCCAGCATCTTGGCAACAGTCCAGCAGGCTAATTCATAATTTATCTCAACAGTGGCACGTTTTTACTTCTTAATATTGTGGAATATGCCTACTACGAACTATGCATACACTCTGTCATATTCATTGAATGTATTTTAACTCTAAATCTGTCCTTCTGTACATATTATAATTTCCCCTTGGGGATTAATAAAGTATAATTCTATTCTATTCTATTCTTCTATATTACATCTATTGCACCTGTCCATCCTGGAGAGGGATCTTTCTCTGTTGCTCTCCTGAAGGTCGTCGTCGTCGTCCCCCCCCCCCCCCCTGAAGGGTTATTTGGGAGTTGTTCCTGATCTGATGTGAGGTTTTGGGACAGGGATGTCAGGGATGTCATTCTACATACCTAAAGATTATGGATACAGTGGGGCCTCTTTAGTTGTATTTCACCTGTATTTTTTAGTAGTTTCTGCCATATAGAAAATACTGTACTCCACTCTGTCACCTTCACATTAACATATTTTGTACACAAACCAGGTCAGGCCAGGTTTAAAGTTATGTTATCTTGTTCATGTGAAAAAGAAGATCTGACTCAGGGCGAACAATAACTTAATGAAGCATCTGGTGTGTGTGTGTACAGTGAACATTAATGTGATGAACTCAGATCACACTCTCTGTCTTAACTATAAAAGTGGAGGATTAAAAAAATTGGGTCAAATAACACACCATAATCTTCAGAGGAAATACCACTATTGGGTGGCATGCAGATCCAAAACCTTGATTTTAGCGAGACTTCCAATGAAGACTTTTTATCTATTTAAAAAATATATCTCACTTTATATCCCCCCCAAATCCATTCAGTCGGCATACTTCTGAACCATGTATTTGTGTGGTTTGGGTTGTATAACAGGATGTAGAAAAAATGGTGATTGGATAATCATATTCCACTCACACACCAACAGCCATGAGGGCTGTGTTTGCCTCAGTTCCGACTGAATTTGGTGACGTCATTATGGTCGATAGCCAATCGCATCGTGGCAGCAGAGGGATTCATACATGTTAAGAGAGAGAGTAAAAGAGAAAGAGTGAGTGTGTGTTTTTGTGTACGTATATATGGTGTATGTATGTATGGTGTATGTGAGTGTGTATGGTGTGTGTGTGTGTGTATGTGTGTGTGTGTGTGTGTGTGTGATTATATGCCCGCTCACCAGCAGTGCTTTCATCTGCACACCTACAGTGAAACGGTATTGGGGGGTTTGGGCTACAGAGTGCACACACACCTACACACACACACACACACACACACACACACACACACACACACACACACACACACACACACACACAGGGCTGGGGCTGCATGTTGAGCAGCCTTCACCCCAAGGCATAATCCTACAATTAAAGAAAGAAACCCCAAACTGCAGCACATGAGGTGCACCATTGGTATTCTATTTTTCAAAGTGTCTTTCTTATTATGCCGTTTATTAAAAGGGCCACACCGATGATGTTACATGTTTACATAAATGGAAATCTAGATGGACTGATCTTCTCTAAACTTCTGACCACTCACAACTCTGTAAGACAACATGACATAATTCAACCCAACCATTCACTCATACACCGATGGGAGGAGCTACCATGAAGGAGGTAACCTGCCCTTCGCTCATACGCCACATCCTGCACAGCCTGTGAGGATGTGGCGTATGAGCCCCAACGTCCACAACCATGTTGGGAAGAGATAGAATGAAAGCACACACAATGACTGACATTTGTAAGAGTTTTCATCAGCAAGCCACTTCCACACACTCACGCACACAAACATGTTTTGAGTGCTGTCAATATGCAGTACAAATGCATGGATGATAGGGTTAGTTCTAAGAATTAAGGTTTTGAAGACCAGGTTTCTGCTCGGCACTATCTCAGCAGTTACACAAGGAAATACATCACATCTTCATCGATCGATTATGACATGGAAGGAAAGGATATTAGTGTCAGGAAAACCAATCATATAGGTGATTTGCTGTCTATACTTTCACTCTTCAAATACATTGTAGTTCCATGTTTAACTTTATGTCACTGTCATAAGAAAATCAGCCGTTGTAGTTCATTTTAAGTCACTACCACACATACCATCATACTGCTGAAAATACTAGACACCAAATGCAACTTAAAATTGGTCTTGTTCACCAAAAAGTATAGGAGCGAGAAGCTTTTGGAAATGATTACACAGATAATACCACCAATAGAACTAACTGAGAAGAGAGGTATGTGGGTATTCCGTATGAACCAGTGGACCACAGAAAAAGTAGGGAAGTCAGAAAGCATAGAGATATGAACAAAATCATTGTTAGCTTTGGTCTTCAAGGAATTCATTGTTAGAAGAAAACATAAATCCCACCTCCTTTCGGACAGTAAAGGCTTTGTGAAAGATGGATTTACAGGTAAGGTGAACACAGGTAATAAAGAGGACACAAAGTAAAATTGTTATCACACGGCTGTGTACATTTCAGCACTGTAGCTACAAAGGTAAAGCAGCAATAAATTCAGCTTAAATGGCAGCAGCATATCTAAAAATCTAACAACCTACATTGTTATCAGTAAAATACATGCCAATGACATCGTAACCAAGGGACGCTGTTCTAAGAACACAGTACATCATCTAACTAGTGCAACTTGAAACCATCGATGAAAGAAGCTGTCTGTGAAAAATGTCCAATAGAAGATTCACTCGACCAGATCAAATGAAAATATGTATCCAAACTACAGATATGAGCATATACAATGATCAATTTCCGAAATAGAAGAAGAAAAAACATGCACTGATATATTTGTTGTTTACCTCAAACTATTGGCCCAGAGTGGTTCACTTGTAAAAACCAAGAGTAAGAATGAGAACTATAGAATAACAGAACTGGAAACAAACTTAGCAACAGTGAGGTTTGAGGACGATACAACATGGAGATGAAAATGTAGAAACAGAGAGCTGGAAGAAGAAAGAGAATATAAGACATTTGGAAGAAATAAAAATAGACAGATGGAAAGGAAAGAAAAAAGAAGAGAACAAACAGAGAAGAAAGGGATTTGGTTAATCGTGGTCACAGTCACAGATCAACAAACTGGCTGGGCCATTTTGTATTTCAGACTCCTTAGTTCCTCTGACTCTCCTTATGGGTGACAGTCGGGTGTCTCTATTCGGTGCCAATTACAGATTGTTCAACGTTGGCATGGCGCTGGGATTCAAGGCTGTGGAGGCGCCGGCCCCCACAGCTCCCAATTTACGCATCAAACACTCCCATCCACAATCTGACCACTTAGGAAAGTAACACTGCTTCTTAATAACTCCCTTACTGGTCGTTATTGCTGGAGGGACCAAAGTGAAAGACAAACCTTTTCTAGAAGAGCGAAGCATGAATGGAAATGAACAATGGTACTATTCAAATCCAGGCCACTAAGAGAAGAAATATATGTTTTATTATTCCCAAAGTGCTCCATACTCATTTTAAGATGTTTTTTCTTAAACTTTACAAAAGGATACAACAAAATTAATCCCTGATGAAAAAAACAGACTTTGAAGAAACTCAATCACATGCACTACAATGGTGGATTATACAATGTTGAATGATAATTAGCAGCCTTTGTAAGCAATGGAAGAGTTCTGGCAATCAGCAGTTTGATATGCAAGGTTTCAAAGCCACATGCAGCAGAGGGGACAAATTAGGTGTTAAAATTGATGCATTCAACAACCTGATTCAAAATTTGAAGTAGAACATCTGAATTTTCGGAATTGACAAAAAATAAATATATATATATATATATTTCTTGAAATAAAGAGCCAATACTTGGCTTTTCATGAGATGTTATGGTCTTAGAAGCTTATTTCACTCATTATACTAAAAGCGTTAATGCAAAATATTATGATTTAAGAGCCATGAAATATATTTTGTGTAGATTGTGATTATGTCATCATTAAAATTCAAGTATTCCAATTATTTTGACAATTGTTGTAAACTCCTGCAGTATCACTTTGTGACTCATCGACTACAATTTCTCAACAACTATTAAATAGTGGATTTTTGTGAAATTGTAATTTGACCCATGGCTTTTCACCCAGCCCCATTATCAAGTCATAATTTGAATTTGTCCATTACTTTGCTTTAACAAATAATAATGGTAAAACTAATGACATTTCCATAACCCTAAGCTGTACTTAGTTTTTAGAACTAATTACCAAATGGTAACATTATAAGCTAAGATAATAAACATATTTAAATGACCTGCTAGACATGAGCAATGCTTGTTCTACTTATGAGAGCTACTTAAACCCTTGTAAGACCCTTCATCAAACCTAGTCCAATAAGGGAGATACACAGTGTTCTTCAGATTTTGATGAGCTAAACGGAACCTGTTGATTCCCTCTAAACTTTCAGATGGAACACTGTGATTGCTGCAATGCATAAAACAAGGACGGAATTTTGATTATAAAAATGTAATCACCAATTAGCTATACAATGATATGAACAGAAACAAAAACTATGCCACTACAGTGAAGTGTAATTCATGCACCACATGATTTGGAACTTTTTTCTGATTTCCTAAAATTCTACAACATTTAAAAAAAATGCAATTGTGGGGTTAAATCAAATGGAATCTGAGAAACAATTCAACAGGTTTAATAGAGATCTACTTTTTAGAGACAGTCATATACTTTGACTCATTTAATTAAACCAAATGCTGGTATTTAAAAATAATCTTTGCATGGGCGAAGATGACAACAGTCAGGAAATGATATATATCTCAAGGTGTACTGGCTTAAGGTAAGCCATTCCATTTCAAGTTGAATTTGGGGGTCATAAGTAAAGACCATTAGTTTTGCTAATGCAGTTAAAAAAGTTGTTCCTCAGTGATTAAGTTAAAAAATGTGCAGTTGATGTTTCAATCCAATTTGCCACGTTTCTGCTTCCATAAAAAACTAAAACCATCACCCCCTCCCACCCCTCTGCTACGCTCAACAGAAAAGAAACCAAAACATTTTCACAGCTGTCAGTCCTTTTCTTCACAACATTTTCTTCATTATATTTTCATATCCCCTTAATATCTATGTTATTGGATTTTTATCCATAATATCCATTTAATGTTTTGCATTTTGCAGCTTTATTAGTTTAGTGATCCTGTTATTCTATTTCCTTTTGTCTTTTTCTTTGCAGCCTTTATCCCTTTTTATTGGGTATTACTTATTTTTTTACCATTAAATGTTTAAATCACAAAGAATGTATTTTATATAGCTTTATATCATACTATACGTAGCTATAGATTTAAGTGTACCGATGCGATTCAGATGTGTTATGTAAGCAATGAAAATGTTTTTTGTTTTTTTAGATGATGCAATTCGACCAATTTATGATAACAAAAGGTACGCTAAGGGTCAGCAAAGTATGTTCTCACTGACTGGGTCATGATTGCAAATTGGTTATACATACAGTATGAGGTATGTGTTATCGATGCCAATTCATAGTTGGAGAAATTTAATTTCCGTTCTCTATTCGGGTCTTTGCATGATAAGAGTACTATACTGAGCTTTGATGCTGCCATAATTAAGGATCATTAAAACATATATTACCTTACGTCAAGCTTGGCCATCATCTTATGTGGCCATATATGTATTACATACCTCAGTTTTGGTTTTGTTTCCAGTCAAATGCAGTGTAAACCCTTTTGTAAAATAAACCAAAACAAAAGGTGTGTTTCCTTGTAACCTATCAAACTATATTAAAAAAACTCTATACTTTGTGATTAAACTGATGTAATGTTTGAAACAAACCATTGACCTTTCCTACCCAGTCGTTTGCTGGCACTGTTTGCTGTTGTTTGCTAATTATTCAACTCAAGAAACATTAAGAGAAAATAGAATATTGCCAGATATTCCACTCACTATTATATAAAAAGAAGTAGACTTTATTCTCAGAGCAAATGAAAAACAAATGAGGAGTATTGAACTACCATTGCTGAGAACATGGAATAGTGTATCACTGCAATACCCAGCATGACGTCTGCATCTGTGAAGAAATTGGTTCAAGGATGCAACATTAATAAATAATGCTGCACACGCAAACATACACTTGCATGCATTGCATCCGAAAAATACAGCACCATAGCTTGGCATAGGATTTGGAAAACAGCGTAAAACCCTTTCTCTATAAAACACACACACACACACACGCACACACACACACACACACACACCATACCCCCCCTCCCCCCCCCCACACACACACAAACCACCACCACAGACACACACACAGAATACAGTATGGAACCTCTATCTGGGTCAAGTAACCTTTGGTTTTCATGGCCAAATCCTCACACGCTTCATGCTTAGACTAATTATAGATTAATATTCATACATTAGCCTTTGCTTGTGTGGAGGAAGCAATCAGACAAGAGAATAGATTGGAAGGAAATACTAGATTATGGATGCCAACACCATCTCTCTTTCCATGTTCCTTCCCTGCAGCTCATAGTGTGATACGCACGCACGCACACACGCACGCGCACGCACACACACACACCAGTACGACTCCCCTTGAGGGTCACACTACAGGGGGTTTGTCCCAATTAGCAGAGTCAAGGTGTGGAGGAGACATACTGAGCTAGCAGGTTATGGTAACTGGGAACACACTGAGCCAGTATGCTGGCTAACTGCTAACTAGCCTACTTCACAGGCACAGCATGCCTTTTATTATTTTTAAAACACGTTCACCCACAGCACTTTAAGGCACAACTGCTACAGCATTAAGGAGACTTCTAAAAGGTCTTCATGCCAAAGCGTTTAGCTATGGATGCCAAAATAAATAAACAGCCATGGTGAGGTGCTAGTGGTTCCCCAGATCATGACCTGCTGATGTTTACAGTCAGCAAAAGCAACAATGGTAACAGTCCATGAAAATCCTACATTTCTTATATATTTTTAACTTCATGACTGTTGTACATTATTTATGTATATGTTAAAATATGTGGAAGCATCACAAAGTGGAACCTGGACCAAGTTTCACAAGTTCTAAAAAAACACACCAAAAGTTTGACTTGGACAAGTTGAAATGCTGTTTTGAGCAAACGTCACCAAAAAAAGAGAAAATAATTCACTCGTTTAAGATTATTTTTAGTTGCAGATTTATAAAGATCTTGTGAACAAGCCTTTTGCTAAAAACTGCAATTGAAATAGTACAGAAATAATGAGTGTTTGTCTTTAAGTTCATTCAATTCTTCTGGTGTTTTTCATGTTTTCTGTTTTTATTGTTTAGCACTTTGTTTTGAAAGGTGTTGTATATTAAATTGTAATCTGTATTGTTATATTGCTGTGGCAGCTCTCCCCAATCTGGCCTCGGCTCCTGGCTGGTTGACAATCAGTCAACTGCTTTCACTGATTGGCAATCAGTCAGCAGCCGATGCTGCTGGTATAAAGAGGGCAGCAGAGCTGGAGGGAGCAGATGTGTCTTGTTGCGGTCTGCTCGGTGTGTGCATTGCAGAAATAAAGTATGCTATCGAGTGCTGATTGGTGCTGGTGGGAGAAACCCACCGGTAGTGGTGTGAGTCCTGCTACAATTGCCCAGCTCTGCCTGTGACCAATTAGCTCACTTATAAATCACGGCTGTAACATTAAGAATATGGACAGTGGAGGCCAATTTTAGACACTACAATACAGTAATACAGTAATTTTATTGTCATTTTCAGTCAAAGTAATTGTGTCTGTATGAGCATTGGAGATGAATACATGTTTGTTTCACCATTAAATTTGTTTTAACATTTCACATTTACAGTGTCCTATACAATTTTAAATGGTAAAGACTCTAAACAACTAATATTATACTATTTTGTGCAGGGTGGATGTGGAAAGAGGTAATTATTTGGTGTTTGTGTGTAAGTTGTGAATCAAACTTTTTTTGTTGTTGAATGTTTTAGATGTATTTGTTCCAATTATATCACATTTCTTATACAGTATTTTACAAGTAAGACTGGACAACTAACTAAGTAGTTCAGTTAATAAAATGACAAGTGTTGAAGTAATGGTAATGTACAGAAGCACATTGCAATCACTTTATCAACCTTATATTGTAATAATAGTCACTATCTTGTAATTATAAGAAAATAACTCATAATCTTGACAATAGATTATTGAGAAAAGTTAAGGTAGCCTGGGTTGGTGAAATTGGGAAAATAATTCCATATTCAGAATTCCCAGACCAAAAATAAAAAATAAAAAAAGCAAATAATGCCTCTTTGCAACCATAGTAAGGTAGACAGCGATCTACTTAATTTTCTTCTCAACATGTCATCAGCCACGGTTTGTTATCATAGTTATGTTGTCTTTTCATGCAATTTTGAGATAATGACTTCACAAGGTGTATCATCAATGGAACACCACTTTCTGATGCTTTACTATGAAGTCAAATCACTGTCAAAATCCGAGAGCGCAAAATTCACCCTCGGAAATTCCTCTCGAGAAGTCAAAATTCACGGAACAAAAGTTCTCGAGCGAAGCAAAAGTTCGCCCTCGAGAACAAAAGTTCCTCTCGCGCGGAACTTCAACCTGCTCGCTCGCGAAAACTTCAACCTGCTCGCTCGCTCGCTCGCTCGCAGGTTTTCTTTTTGACAGTAAGGAGGCGTACCCAGTCACCATTGAATCTCGACATCTAATTGGACTAAAGTTGCTAGTAGCCGATGACCAATAACAGAAAACTGGGGAGTCATGGCTGCCCATATATATATATATATATATATATATATATATATATATATGGGCACACACTGCTTCTTCTTCCCCACCTGAGGAGACAAAGACATACACTGCTACCTCTTCGCCACACGGGACACATCTCTCTCTCTCTCTCTCTCTATATATCTATATATATATATATATATATATATATATATATATATATATATCTATATATATATATATATATATATATACACACGTTACCTCCTTACGTATATATATTGTAACGTTTCGGACATTATGTACTGACGACACGGAAACGGTGCTCTTTGTCCAGAGCCAAGTATGTTGGCTTGACTCTTTCGGGAACGGAGCTTAGTCGCCTCGCCTCCAGCCCAGAATATGAAGTCACTTTAAGTCTGGGACACATATAGAATACCATCAGCCTGGCACCCAGCCAGGCGTAGCAACCAACAACATAACATCAACATCTGGGCAACCAAGATCGGGGTGGGTGTGTTGAAGATGAGGGGCGACTCTCGGGGTCCGCCGGTCCATATATATATATATATATATATATGGTCAGCCATGACTCCCCAGTTTTCTGTTATTGGTCATCGGCTACTAGCAACTTTAGTCAAATTAGATGTCGAGATTCAATGGTGACTGTAAAAAAGAAAACCTGCGAGCAAGCGAGCAGGTTGAAGTTTTCGCGAGCGAGCAGGTTTAAGTTCCGCGCAAGCGGCTGTTGCTCTCGCGAGGAACTTTTGCTCTCGCGAGCGACTTTTGCGCTCTCGAGAGTGAATTTTGCGCTCTCGGATTTTGACAGCCTTCATACTTTACTCGAGAAACATGTTTTTCATGTGGCAACACACTGGTAAGTCTGTTTATATACTTGTAATGAACCTTAAAGGTTTGGGTCAATGAGACATTATGACAGTCTCAGACCATAATGATTGTTTTTGACTCACTGCGTGATTGTTGTTCAGGTGGGGTTGGTACTGTGTAGCCTGAAGAAGCTTCATTTATGGGTCTGAAAAGCAGATGGAGGAGGGGACTACTAACACCATGAACCTGTTCCCCAGGGACAGCTTAAGCAGGTGCACAAAGCTGCTCCACAAACAGGATATGTGCATTCCAATACCCATAACACCATACTACTTAATATGCCAGAATAATATTTAGTAGGGCTACGCCCAAGGAAACACATAGTATGTCAAAGTCTTTTGCCGAATGCAAGCCAGCATGCTTTGTTGACTATTCAATGTAGCTGGTCGAGACGGAGCTAGTTCAAACCTTTTTTATGTATCGCTATTGGTATGCATCACATTGGTAAGATAATTATATGTTTTGAATAAAAGTTTATTCTCTGAATTAACTAATAAATAAGGATTTCAAGCATCTGTAGTTGAGAAAATTAGAAATACAAAATGTAAGTATGCATTTTAGTAAAAGTACTTGGTATGTTCCACTACTGAATAAGGTTGCATGTCACTCCTGCACTGAGCATTATCTTGACAAACATTATTTAAAAACAAACCAACACACTGAGATATATTATCAATATGCTGATACTGCACTAGCAAACATAAGGGTCTCCAAGTCTCAATAAAGCTACAGGAGAGTAGATGAGTTTTAAAGGAGAAAGACCAAGGCAGCAATAACACTCAAAACAAACCATTTACCAAATGAAAAAAAAACACTTCAAGAAACCCAATTCAGATGTAAAAAAAGAAGAACAGTTGATAAGAAGTAGCAGAAGGAGTAAATGAGTTTATCTGTAACTTTTTCATCATAAACTTAAATAGGATGTGGGAGTCTGGAGTCATTCTTGCTTTTTAGGCCTTTCTCTGACGAACAAATACAAATTGTAATTGCCAGTATAGTGTATCCTGTATTTTTTTATATTAAAGAAATTAACTCTGACTGTTTAACTTTATTTAACTCGAACATTCAAATTAATTGTAAGCATGTTAGCCCACTTCTCTGTTCCATGTGTTTTGTTCGTCTGGCCAACACTTTGGTCCAAAGCAAGATCTCTGTAACTATCTACATCACCATGAAGGTTCCTGGTGACTTTACTTGATTCATTACTGTTGCTTGGCTGTGGTTCTTGCCATATTGATACCGACAAACATGGTCCCCTTTACTGTCGGAATGAGAGGCACCAGAATTTCATAAACATGACATGCTTTCTGATCTGGTTAAGATGCAGAAGTCTTGGCAGGCCAGACGTACACAACTCACGCTGCCTTATTCTCTTGCATTTACATATTTTAACTTGAGTCTGTTAGCACCATTAAAAATAGGTAATTCTCAACTTAGCATGAGCCAGACAAGTTACTATTAGTTGATCAAACTAAATTCCGACGGGCCCAAAAACTTTTAGTCCAAAACAAACTACAAAAACACCTTTCTGAAGAGCACAAACATTCAGATCTCAGCTCTGTATTTCAAGCCTCAAACTACCTGAATGGGAATTTCAATAAAGGCTCTTTCTCTCTTTCTGTGTGTTTTTGAAGGAGGTTACCTTATTGTTAGAAAAATGATCATGACTGAAATCTGCACAAACAAGCAAACTAGGAGGCCCACAAGTTCCCTGGTTTTAACAAGCACTCTTCACAATGTGTCTGACAGAAATCTGTATGTGTGGCTTGTTCATAATACCATTTTCTGGGATTGTCATTATTTATTGATAGTGCTTCTGTTTAAAATGCAGCATCACAGCGGTAGGTGGCACAATACTGTCATGAACACACATATACACAATCGCACATACATTTTTTTTCAAAGCTGGGTTAAAGGAAATCAGCAAGAGGCCATGCTTTCAGGCTCACTGTTCCTCTTTCGTACTTTCACTCTTTTCTGACATTCTCTTTCACTTAATCTATATCTTCTTGTGTATTTTGCTGTTTTCCTTCTCTCGGTTTAAAATGCAAACTCAAACAAATTATTTACAATATTGTATAATTATATGAAAAGATCATTTAATTTTGAGATGTTCTTAAAAAAAATGTATATTGTATGTATATATACATATATATATATATATATATATATATATATACATATACATATTTTATTTCGTTAAATTAGGTATGCTCAGGACTTTTTACGTTTCTCTCTTTTCCTCTAGCCTACTGTGTTTCACAGATCGAAGGTTGGCACACCGTAAGAGCAGAGACTATTGAACCTGTTGCACTCGCTAGCGGTAGTACCTGCTCTGCTTCAAGGCAAAGTCAAACTTAAATGCAGGCTGAATCCATCTGTGGTGTTCGGTTGGGAGAAGCACGGACTACAAACCAAATAAGAGTAGAGGAGCTGAGTGGAAAGAAAAGTCTGATAGCCGCCATGCTAATTTATGCAGTGTTAAATGTCATCCTATCCTGTCCATAGGCTTCAGCTAGTGGTGACTAGAGCTGCAGGAGAAATATGGGTTGTCAAATTGTTTTTATTACACAACAAGATCTTCTATAGTTGAGCCATCATTAGTTCCAGTGTCTTCACCATGGATGCTTCAACATGCTACAATGGGGGATTGTACCGGGTACCTTGTGGTTACAGAAGGACCACTCTCCCCCATGAGCTACAGCTGACGCCCTTTAGTACAAGTGGCTGATTACCTGCTCTTAAATATGAAAACACAAAGATCTCTCCTTCTTTTAGCGACTTATCACTAAACTCCAACAATCTGATTGTTTACTTCTGCTAACGTTAGCTACTATACTTTAGCTTAGCAGCTAGCGATGGCTTCCTTCTCTTCCTTTCCTTTTCCTTCTCTCTCTTGCATCTTGTGTCACATGTAGGCCTATAGCTATTCTTCTTCCTTCCGTAATGAAAATGGAAGATGTAATAAATATAGTTAATTTGTAAGGTTGGAGGAAGTTATCAGTGGGTTAGATATACGGCTCCGCACCATCGAAGCTCAGACACTACCTACATAATTTAGCCTGCCCCCACCAATAGTCGGTATGGGCAAACCAGACCTATTCTGCTAGCTGTTCCCCAGCAGCCACACGGACCACAGCATTCTGTGGGCCAGAGCGGGCAACTTTGTATCTTGTTTAAAATGGCTGGCGAAAGATACACGTAAATACAGTAAGAATGTAAGACATGCCAGCGGTAAACTTAATGTGGAATTGGTGCATGTCGTAGTTCAACCGCTGGTTGTCAAGGTGGTGTCCAGCAAACAGTGGGCTACGTAGATAACTGGCAGACTTTCTTGATAAAATCTGATCTAAAAAAGGAGAGACGGCATTCATCCCACTTTGGATAGAGTGGGTCTCATTTCTGCATATAAACCCAAATTGATTAATGGAATTAATCCATGACAACCCAGAGTTCAGATCAGGAAGCAGAGTTGTAGTCTTAAATTACTATCTGCACTTCAAACTCTGTAGAGAATGTGTCTGTTAAAAGTAACCAGAAAAGGAGTCATACAAAATAATTGCATTAGTAAATGATTTAGAATCAGACAATCACATTGATTGATTTTTTCTTACTGAAACCTGGCTGAGTCATAAAGAATATGTCTGCCTAAATGAATCAACTCCTCCAAGTCATTAGTACTCTCATTCCACGAGGTGTCCAAGGAGGTGGAGTAGCAGCCATCTTTGACTAAGGCCTATTAATAAAACCTAAACATAAATTGTCCATCCCAGATTGAACATCTTGTTGATAGTGCCACAGGCTCACTGAGAAAGACACTGAACTCGATAGTTCGTTGAGATGGTCTTAAAACTTATAAGAAGGCCCTCCAAAATGCCAGAGAAAAGAAGTGTTGCCTTTAATTAGCACCCATCTACTATATATTATTTATGTGTATTTGCTAAGAAGCCATGTACCACATGTCTTCAAAGTAGCTGTAATTAAACCTCTCCTGAAGAAGCCCACTCTTGATACAGAGGTGTTGGCTAACTACAGACCGATCTCTAACCTTCCATTCCTCTCTAAAATCATTGAGAAAGTAGGCGCAAACCAATTGTGTGACTTTCTACATCATAAGTTTATGAAAAAGTACAGCACAGAGACAGCACTGGTGACATTTAAAAATTACCTTTGAATTGCATGAGATAAAGGACTCATTCAATTCAGTTTATTTGTATAGCCCATTTTCACATATTATAAATCTGTCTCACAGTGCTTTATAATCTGTACATATAGACATCCTGTCGCGGCTGGATTAAGGGTGGAACCAAATGCACGACTCAGGAGACATGAAAATGCTGATCAAGATGTTTACTATAATTCTTATCAGGATAGAAACAAGAACACAAGGTAACGCAGGAGAGCTTGGTTACGGAGAACACAAAACAATCTGGCAGAGGACAAGTGGAAGTGAGGGAACTAAATAGTGAGGGCCTAATGAGGGGATGGGCTGCAGGAGAGAAGGACGTGAGGAC
This sequence comes from Liparis tanakae, assembly GCA_036178185.1. Classification (NCBI taxonomy): domain Eukaryota; kingdom Metazoa; phylum Chordata; class Actinopteri; order Perciformes; family Liparidae; genus Liparis; species Liparis tanakae. The sequence goes on from CM070110.1 coordinate 10,162,187, forward strand.
CAGGTGAAGGGAATGAGGGACTAACGAGGGAGTGATCAGAGGCAGGTGAAGGGAGCAGGATCTGGAATGACAGGATAGTTAGTGACAGGATGAAAACAACTAACAAAAAAGGAATCTAAGGAGCTGAACCGTTACAGAATCCCCCCTCAAAGTGACGGCTCCTGACGTCCCAAAACAAAATTGCCACGCCGGGTGGGCGGAGGGGATCTGGAGGAGGACTAATACTCTTCAGAAATCTCCCCCCTCTCCTCATCGGTGGGCGAGTTATCCTCATCAGAGGCTGACTCCTCCCCAATGTCTGATGCTGCCGAAGGGAGGGAGGGAACAGGGGCTGGCCAGGTAGCCCTTGTGGCCACAGGACCTGTGGAGGGCTGGTCAGGGTGGCTGTGGTGAAACTCTCTGATGAGAGAAGGATCCAGGATATGTCGGGCTGGGACCCAGCATCTCGCCTCTGGTCCGTAGCCCTCCCAGTTGACCAAATACTGCAGCCCTCTTCCACGGCGGCGGGAACGAAGCAGACGACGAACTGTGTAGGTAAGACCTCCCTCTATGAACTGGGGTGGCGGTGGGAGCTGTTCGGCAGGGACCAGTGGACACTCCCGAACTGGCTTTACCTTGGAGACGTGGAACGACGGATGGACCCGCATGGACCGGGGCAGCTTGAGTCTCACTACTGCTGGGTTGATGACCTTCTGTATCTCGAATGGTCCGATGAATCTGGGTGCCAGCTTCTTCGCCTCCACTCGCAAGGGTAAGTCCTTGGTCGATAGTCACACTTTCTGGCCAACCTGGTAGATGGGGGCCTTAGAGCGGCGTCGGTTGGCTGCTGTGGAGTAGCGGTCGGCTGAGCTGAGGAGCGCCAGTCTGGCCTTCGCCCAGGTACGGCGGCAGCGGCGGACGAATGCCTGGACTGAGGGGCAGGAAACCTCCTTCTCCAGGGCTGCAAACAATGGAGGTTGAAATCCGTAGGCACACTGGAACGGGGACATACCAGTAGCAGAGCTGGTCAGGGTGTTGTGGGCATATTCCACCCACAGGAGCTGTTGGGACCAGGATGCTGGAGTCTCGGATACCAAACACCGTAGGGCCGTCTCCATCTCCTGGTTCTTGCGCTCAGTCTGGCCGTTGGACTGCGGGTGGAATCCAGATGACTAACTGACTGTGGCTCTGATTAACGTGCAGAACTCCCTCCAGAACACCGATGTAAACTGAGGACCCCGGTCAGAGACTACGTCGGTGGGAAGACCGTGAAGCCGGAAGACGTGCAGCAGAAGCAGCTCAGCAGTCTCCTTGGCCGAGGGAAGCTTGGGCAAGGGCACGAAGTGGGCCATCTTGCTGAACCGATCTACCACTGTAAGGATGGCGGTATGTTTGTTGGACAGTGGAAGACCAGTAACAAAGTCCAGGGAGATGTGAGACCAGGGCCGATGGGGCACCGACAGCGGTTGCAGGAAACCAGCGTGAGCCTGGTGGGAAGGTTTGTGCCGATTGCAGACAGGACAGGCGTTGACGAATTCCCGGGCATCCTTCTCCAGAGTAGCCCACCAGAACCTCTGCTGCACAGCATCCTTAGTACGCTGGATCCCAGGATGGCAAGTGTGCTTGGAGCTATGGGCCCACTGGAGGACCTCCGACCTCAGGGTCTGGGGAACGAACAGACGGTTAGGGGGACAGGAGCTCGGGCCGGGCTGGGCCTCCAGGGCAGCCTTGACTCTATCCTCTACCTCCCAGGTGATAGCGGCCACCAAGACTGGGGCAGAAAGGATATTGTCATCATATTGGAATCCCCCTCGTCCAGAAACTGGCGGGACAGGGCGTCAGGCTTGATGTTACGGGTACCGGGCCTGTAACAGAGTGAAAAATTAATTAAGGCATCCACCTCAACAACAAACTGTCGCTCGGGGTCAGGTACTTGGAGGATAGGAGCAGCGGTAAACCGGGCCTTAAGTCCCTGGAAGGCCCCCTCAGCCGAGGGTGACCACCGGAACTGGACCTTAGATGAAGTGAGGGCCATGAGTGGGGCAGCTACGGTGCTATAACCGCGGATAAACCTCCGATAGAAGTTGGCGAACCCCAGGAATCGTTGCAGCTGCTTACGTGAGTCAGGGATGGGCCACTTCCACCTGCCACTTCCACCACTTCCACCTTGGCAGGGTCCATCTGCACGATCCCCTGTCCCACGATGTAACCCAGGAAGGAGACAGAAGAGGCGTGGAATTCACACTTCTCTGCCTTAACAAAGAGAGAATTCCTCAGAAGACGTTGAAGGACCTCTTGGACATGGTGGATGTGCTTCTCTCGGGACCTCGAGAAAATAAGAATGTCGTCAAGGTAGACAAACACCTGCTTATTTAACATATCTCTGAGCACATCATTCACCAGGGCCTGGAAAACGGCTGGGGCATTAGTCAGACCGAAGGGCATAGCGAGGTACTCATAATGTCCAGTGGGGGTGTTGAAAGCCGTCTTCCACTCATCCCCCTCTCTGATCCGGACTAAGTGATAGGCGTTACGCAGGTCTAGCTTTGTGAAGATGGTAGCCCCCCGCAGCAACTCGAGAGCAGAAGAGATGAGTGGGAGTGGGTAGCGGTTCTTTATGGCAATGTTATTGAGTGCCCTGTAGTCAATGCAAGGCCTAAGTGACTTGTCTTTCTTTCCTACGAAGAAGAACCCTGCCCCTGCAGGTGAAGAAGAGGGACGGATGAGCCCAGCATCTAGAGAGGAACTGATGTATGCCTCCATGGCCTCTCTCTCAGGAGCCGATAAGGAATACAGGCGGCCCCTGGGTGGGGTGGTGCCTGGTTGCAGGTTAATGGCGCAGTCGTACGGTCGATGTGGTGGCAGACATGAGGCTCTGACCTTACTGAATGCCTCCTTATAGTCATGGTATTCAGTAGGTACTCCTGACAGATCTAATGCAGAGCTGGGGCAAACTGACTGCTGAGATGCAGCAGCCTGTTTCAGACAGATCAGGTTACAAGATGCACTCCAACCCAGGATGGCTCCTGTGGCCCAGTCAATGTGGGGGTTGTGGCGGCGGAGCCAGGGGTGACCCAGGATTAGTGGATGCTGAGGTGACCGCAGGATAAGAAACCGAATGGTCTCATGGTACTTACCGGACAGGAGCATACGGACTGGCGTGGTCTGGTGAGTCACTGTCCCCAACAGGTGGCCGTCCAGGGCGTTGACCGGAACAGGGCATGGAAGCGGTACCTGCTCGATCCCCAGCTGACGAACAAGGTCCTCGTCGATGAAGCTGTCGTCAGCACCAGAGTCAATGAATGTAGCGAGGGTCTGCGGCCCGTTTGCAAGCAGAAGTTGGGCGTGGAAGAGGGGTCTTTGGTTGGGAGAGAGTCTTGTGGTTCGGCTCACCAGTAACTCTCCTGCTACAGGTGAGCCACACCTTTTACTGGAAACCGGGATACGAAGTGGCCCACCTGGCCACAGTACAGGCAAAGACCTCCCCGACGACATCGCTCCCGCTCCTCACGGGTAAAACTGGTGCGCCCGACCTCCATGGGTTCGACCTCCCCTGTTTGAGGCCCGGGGGTGATGCTGGTAGCTGCTGGAGCAGCTCGCCCTCGAGCGAAAACGCGATGATCCGTCTCCCCCCTCCGTCGCTCCTGTCGCCTTGCCTGGATGCGTCTGTCCACTCGGGAAGTTAGTTCTATTAGGCCATCCAAGTTGGCTGACAAATCAAAAGAGATGAGTTTGTCCTTGACATACTCCGCTAGTCCCGTCAAGAACACCTCACACTGAGCTGCCTCATTCCAGTGGCTAAGGCGTGCTCTCGTACGAAAGTCCAGTGCATAATCTGCCACAGTCCGGTCCCCCTGGCACAGTGTTGCCAGTCCCCCACTTGGATCTGGACCTCTGGAGACTTGCCCGAATACTTTGCGAAGCTCCGCCGAAAACAGAAGGAATGAAGTGCAGGCTGGCGTCTGTCTCTCCCACTCCGTGGTACCCCACAGTCTTGCTCTGCCCGTCAAGTGATTGATTGTGAAGGCTACCTTAGCCTCCTCCGCGGCAAAGGTTTGGGGCTGCAGCGAGAACAGGATGGAGCCGTTTGTGATATATGGACTGCAACCCTCAGGCTCTCCAGCATAGGGATCCGGGGTTCCCACTCGAGGCTTGGGTGTTGGCGCAGGTGGCGGTGAAACAGGAGGCAGGGAGGCAGGGAGGCAGGAGGCGGAGAAGCAGGAGACGACGGTGAGGCTCCGTGCTGGGTCAGGGCTGTAGATAGTCTTTGGATCTGGTCAGCCATCGCCGCCATAGTCTGCCGTGTCTCCTCTGCGAAGCTGAACATCTGCGTCCGCTGTTGCTGGAGGACCTCCTCGATCCTCTCAAACCGGCTCGATGCAGGAGGTTGTGCTGGGTCCATGATTTGGCCAGGTTGTAATGTCACGGCTGGATTAAGGGTGGACCCAAATGCACGACTCAGGAGACATGAAATGCTGATCAAGATGTTTACTATAATTCTTATCAGGATAGAAACAAGAACACAAGGTAACGCGGGAAAGCTTGGTTACGGAGAACACAAAACAATCTGGCAGAGGACAAGTGGAAGTGAGGGAACTAAATAGTGAGGGACTAATGAGGGGATGGGCTGCAGGAGAGAAGGACGTGAGGACCAGGTGAAGGGAATGAGGGACTAACGAGGGAGTGATCAGAGGCAGGTGAAGGGAGCAGGATCTGGAATGACAGGATAGTTAATGACAGGATGAAAACAACTAACAAAAAAGGAAGCTAAGGAGCTGAACCGTTACACATCCCTGTCCCAGGACCTCACATCGGATCAGGAAAAACTCCAAAACAATCCTTCACGGTGAAGAAAAGGGAAGAAACCTTCAGTAGAGCAACAGAGGAGGATCCCTCTCCAAGATGGACAGGTGCAATATATGTAATGTGTACAGAATGAATCATTATACACAAATTAAAACACAGTAACAACACAATCAATGAATATGACAGTGTATGAATAGTTGGTAGAAGGCATATTCTACGATCGAGACCTCCACGATCCATCAAGCAGATGGAGATAGAGTGGAGGAGTGGGCGGAGTCTCAACAGGGCATTGGCATAGGGTAACTCATCTCTGTACTTGTTTTTTTAAACCGTAGTGCTGCGTTCGACACCATTGGCCACGACATCCTGTTATAGAAATTTGATCAGTCGATTTTTTTTTTTTCAGGCAGTGAACAAAATGGGTCCTATTCATGAAATTGATCTCAATATGTATTTCGTCACCTTCCGAAAAGTCATTTTTACAACAACGAAAAATTGTCAAATTCTTCTCATGATACTAGCTGTAAACCTAGGGGAAACACTTCAAAATAAACTGAATTTAAGTCAAATCAGTCCCAAAGTTATCGACTTGAATACATTTATTAGATTTCCAATTTATATTCCATTTGTTACTGTTCATTGATACTAGAGATGGAAGAGATAACCCATCTGGAAACACATCTTTGCAACGGTTGTCTCTATATTACACTAACAATGTTGCCTTCCTGGTGTGTATCCAGATAACCATCATGGTGTGTTGCCTGTTTTTACATTACACTCTCTCCAGGTAAGCCTGTGATTTGTACTGTAATCCTTTATGTGGCATGGCAGGTGGACAGACAGCCTGTGCCTTTGAGTGTGTCTGGTGGATTATTTTTGTTTGCTCGTTTGAGAGTGTGTCAATGTGCCATGATGCATGTGTTCACACCCTATGTATGATGATGAAGATTTGTGTCTGTGTGTGTATATATACACACACAGACACAAATCATCCCAGGTGTTATTGAGAATTAAGGAAGACTAACAGACATGCACAGTAGTGAACACTGATACCGTCCTTTTGTCTGCACATAGAAAAACATCACACATTTGATCTCTTTCTTTATCTCTCTATAAGTGAAAACTGCTAACCTGCTGGTTACACAAGATGCAAAGTGAAAGTCATTCATATGCATCCTCTGGAGACCATGAATGTATATGATCTAATTGCCATCCATTCAACAATTGTCAATGCATTTCAGTCAAATGAAAAGATATCAAGCATGTCTGGTGCTGAATGGATAGTTGGGTATCAACATAGTCCATGGGATTCATCCTCTTTAAAGTAGAAGTAATATTTTAGTAGGTTGGTATGTCTCTATGTCTAACAGTTTAGGATCATGTCTCGCACAATATTGTGACAACTTGTAGTCATGGCAGTCATGACAGTTGGTTTGGCATGCATGATACAGAGTCATTCCTGTTTGTTTAAATGAAGGGAACTTTACGATCAGGTCAACATTTTCACATGTTCACAAAAAATACTAATTTAAACATATTTAATATGGATTTTCAATTTTTTTTTATGGTCCGCTTTTTCTCTTTTACCATCATCAAACCAGGTGGTATGATTTTAAATAGAAAATATTGACATTCAAAGTCCATGGGGGGTTGCACTCCCTAATCAAAGATACTTGGCTTTCGTACAGATGTCTGCTTAGTGCTAAATGACAAAAGCACTCAGTCAAACCAACATAGCATCCGTGCAATTGGCTGAAATGAATCATCGGGATCTAAACTGTTCACTTTTCACAGCGCTCTTGACAAGAGGCTTTTTAATGAGGGCTGCACACACAAACACTCATACAGCCATTTTTTTTCAATTGATTTCCACGGTCTACGCTGGATTACCAAGCTTTAATCAACAATTAAATTATGTCTCTGGGATTTCATTCAATTTTAGTTTTGTTTCTTTCTGTGTTACAATTAAACAGGTCGAAAAAATAGAGTAGAATGGGTCATCCATTGTTGGAAAAATTGCCAGTTCGATCAACGGCTCCTTAACGTGTTGAAGTATTCATGAGTAAAACACTTTTAAAGACCTTCTACCTCAAGATTCTTGAAAAAAAAAAGTTTTTCTCTGCAGAAGAAGCACAGTAGTACATGACTGTGTCATCAGCATACAAATGGTGCTTGCACATTCTGAATTTCTTACAAATGTTAAACACTCTGAGATAAAATATGTTAAAAAGCTATGGAAGATCTACAAACAGTGACACCGATTTATATGAGGGGCCGTGAGGGACATTATTCAGAATACCTTCTCACACACACAACTGAAAAGCTCTCACACACACTACTGAAAACCTATACGCTCTCACACACACTACTGAAATGCTCTCACACACTACTGAAAACCTATACGTTCTCACACACACTACTGAAATGCTCTCACACACACTACTGAAAAACTATACGCTCTCACACACACTACTGAAAACCTATACGCTCTCAAACGCACTACTGAAATGCTCTCACCCACTACTGAAAACCTATACGTTCTCACACACACTACTGAAATGCCCTCACACAAACAACTGAAATGCTCTCACACAAACAACTGAAATGCTCTCACACACACTACTGAAATTCTCTCACACAAACAACTGAAATGCTCTCACACACACTACTGAAATGCTCTCACACAAACAACTGAAATGCTCTCACACACACTACTGAAAATCTCTCACACATACTAGTGAAAAGCTTGCATTCCCCTTCTGTCTCTTATCTGTCTGTGTCTGTCTGTTTCTCTCTGTCTGTCTCTGCTTGTCTCTTGAAAAAATGCGTTAACAAATGTTTCTGTTCATTTGTTTTAATAAAACAATGTTAACACCGAGAAGACTACACAGGTGAAGTAAACAAAAACAATGTTTTAACAAAACCTTACATAACTTGAATGTTTTTCATAGAAGAAAGTGCAGAAGAGAAGAACACACTTCTATTCCATGGTTCCCATCATTTTCAAGTGGATTCACTGCATAAGTCATTACCTGGGGTTTTGGGGAAAAACATATATAAAGCACCTCAAACAGATTTCTTTAAACATTTAGGACTTTTACTTTGAAAAATGTCCTAATTGATCAATTAAAATTGATTGATTGCTAGTGTAGGGGATTTCAGATATGTATGGAACACATCTGCATCATTCATTTCCTGGAACTCTTGGGGGAAACTATATACAGGACTTTTTTAACTTACAAAAGTCTGACTTATATTTTCATAAACTCTTAAATAAATAAATACTTGGGCTGTCAATCGATTAAAAAAATTAACTAATTAATCACACATTTTGAAATTCATTAATCGCGATTAATCGTGATTAATTGTTTCTTTTTCTTCTAAAGACTAAATCTTCTAAATGAAGCAGTAATCACTTCAGACAGCGTTTATTTTAGACACTTGATTAATTGTATTTGTTTTTAAAGATACCTTCACACAGAGCTATGTTTTCAGAGAGGCTCCTACCTATAAAGTGCCAGCGAGGTATTTAATATCCTGGATGATAAATTGTTTCTTCAGTGACACATTCAAATTGGTAAAACAAGGTGCATTTGAGACCCATTGGTCCTGTCATCTTTAACACTGAGCAACAGCAGAACCAGTGGCCTTGGAAACTGATTCAAGTTCAAATGTGTCACTCTGGAGGCTGGGGGCATTTTATACATTTTACAAAAAAAAAAAATCACCTTTTAAAGTATTTTGTGTATGACACACAACCCAATGTGTTCTACATCAAACATTCCAGAACAATCTCAGCTATCTATCATGAGGCTCATTGTCCTCCTTGTGTTCTCTGTCTTCTCTGACTGACAGGCTGCTAATGAGCCTCACCTGGGAGGTGGGCGGGTCCTTTGTGATTTACTGAGTGTTCATTGGTTGTTTTTTTCGCAAAAATGTTGACAGACAAACGAATTGACCAATCACAGAGAAGGTTTCGCGTCACCGTCACGTCGCCTGTGTGTCTGTGGAGCGGAGCAGCAGCCGGGAGGAGGAAGACCCTCCTGATTCATCCACAAGTTTAAACTGATTTCTGCTCCGTATTTTCGCGGAAAACTCATAGTTTTAAAAACGTGAACAGTGTCAGACCGCTCTGCCGCGGCTTGACACTCAGAGTGAAAAACATCAACGAACACCGAAAGTAAAAAAGTTGCGTTAAAATATTTTTGTGCGTTAACACGGCCAAATTAATCGCATAGTAGATTAACGCGTTAACGCTGACAGCCCTAATAAATACATGTTTTAATGTTAGTATAATTTAAGCTAAATCTCAGAAACGATCTTTCTATATATCTATAAAGATACATCAGTTATTGCTTACTTTTTTATTTGTCGACATCTTATTTTGAAAAACGTATGTTGTTTCACGTTGTACTTTCCGCTAACTTTGTAAAACCGAATGTTGTGTCACGTGAATCCTTCCGCTAACTTTATCAAAACCCTTGCGTGCTCCCGATCAAACTAGTTTACCGTCAACATCAGTCTATAGGTGCACAGAAATGTAAGTGTCGGCTGAGTTGACCACGGAGATCCGAGTGTCGGCTGAGTTGACCGCAGTACCTTCCGTTGCAAGTGAAATGCCTTCCATTTCAAGTGAAATGACTTCCGTTTCAAGTGAAATAACTTCCGTTTCAAGTGAAATGCCTTCCGTCTCAAGTGAAATGACTTCCGTTTCAAGTGAAATGCCTTCTGTTTCAAGTGAAATGACTTCCGTTTCAAGTGAAATAACTTCCGTTTCAAGTGAAATGCCTTCCGTTTCAAGTGAAATGCCTTCCGTCTCAAGTGAAATGACTTCCGTTTCAAGTGAAATGCCTTCCATTTCAAGTGAAATGACTTCCGTTTCAAGTGAAATAACTTCCGTTTCAAGTGAAATGCCTTCCGTCTCAAGTGAAATGACTTCCGTTTCAAGTGAAATGCCTTCTGTTTCAAGTGAAATTTCATGTGTGTGTAAGAGCATTTCATATGTGTATGTAATAGCATTTCATATGTGTATGTAAGAGCATTTCATATGTGTATGTAAGAGCATTCCATATGTGTGTGTAAGAGCATTTCATATGTGTGTGTAAGAGCGTTTCATGTGTGTGTGTAAGAGCATTTCATGTGTGTGTGTAAGAGCATTTCAGTTGTGTGTGTAAGAGCATTTCATATGTGTGTGTAAGAGCATTTCATATGTGTGTGTAAGAGCATTTCAGTTGTGTGTGTGTGAGAGCATTTCAGTTGTGTGTGTGAGAGGGTATTCTGAATAATGTCCCTCACGGCCCCTCATAGATTTAAATGTTTTATCCATTCTTTAATGTCATCCATGAATTCAAAGTGACAGGTAAAGTGTAATCCCTTGACTGAATGTTGTATACAAATAAAATACAACAGTTAAAATGTTGGTAGCAATTAATTATTCTAATATTGTAATGTAATCAAAACGAGGTGAAAACGCACACACAAAGAAAGATTAAACATTCAGATCTGCAAAGCAATTTATTGCAGACACTTTACATGTCGACTGTATGGCTGCATATGTCTCTGGTTTATGCAAGTGTGATTTATTAATCAGCAGAGGACTGTTAACGTGACAGGAGATACAGAAATGACACGCTTCTGCTGTTATCTGGCGTTATAGAGAAAGTTACACAGGGGGCGGGCCAATTGTTTTTATGTCATGTGATCTACCAATACTACGCCGCTATCGACTGGCAGGTCGCCGCGATCAACTGGCAGGTCGCCGCGATCGACGTATTGAGCACCCCTGGGTTAGGGTGATCAGACGTCCGGTTTTCCCCGGACATGTCCTGTTTTTGAGACCTAAAGAATGCGTCCGGCAGGGATTCCAAAAACGTCTGGGATTTTGCTTCGTCGGATATTTGTGTTTCTCTGGGTTTTCACAAACTAGTATTTACCCCTTACACGTTTTGGAAATGGTATCTCCCGAGCTCTGGCGCGAGCTCTGACGGTATAGAGAATAGTCATTGGTCAACCGATCTCAGGGTTGCCAGAGACACGATAATTATCCTCTAAATGATACAACCATTTTGTTTGACAGGGTAAAAACGGTGCTGTTTGAAATGATTCTTGTGGTATTTTCACCAAAATATGTTACAAACATTACATTAAGGCCCCAAGGAACCATATCAACGTATGGAAAAATGGGCAAAATATGTCCCCTTTAAACTATTCCTTAACTTTCATCGCAACCGGATAAACCGTGTAAGTAATCTTCCCCTCAGACTCTATTTTTATTTATTATAAGAGCATCAAAGGTGACTTGATAGTTGTCTTTTTTTTACGATATATAATGTTGGTTGAGAGTCAGTTATTTGGCCTGATTGCAAATGTTTCACTGTTTAATGTTCAGCTAAATCAGTTGAAAGCCACATGGTGGTCGGTGTTGTGTTTTGTGATGCTGACGTTCCATCTTGACATAACTGAAGTTCTGAATAATCCCAATAATTCCATATTGAACTTGAATCAATTCCTGTTTTCATAAGAAACAACCAATTAGCATTAAAGAGTTTGCACCTAAACCACCCATCATCTCAGCTTTTCCTGTAATTTGGTTATTGCTGGAAACTATCAGCAGTTGGTTTCTAAAGTATGGTAGATATTGCATTGCCCTTGTCAATGTAATTGTTAGTATTTTTCAAAAACTTTTATTTCGGAAACAAACTTGATCATTACATTTTCCAAACCAATTATCCTATTTATGGTAGTGGGGGGTGCTGGAGTAAATCCCAGCTGACATTGGGAGCTGGCAGGGTTCACCTAGACAGGTTTCCAGTTCATCGCAAGGCAATGCACAATCTGATCAGCCATGTTAAATGTTAAGTCTGTAAGAAGGCTGTCTAAGAGTGAATAAAAACCTGGCTCTGATTAGAGCCACTGCTTTGAGAAATAACAGGAACTAGCTGCAATCCCTCAACTCACTGCAAACATTTTTCTGATGAGCAGATTGGACTCCACCTGCTTGGGCTTGTCTGTAACTCGATTGGTCCTTCCCAATGGAATTTATAGTGTGTTATTGTTATTAATTAATTAATAACGACACAGCCTGCTGAACTTGGAGTGGCTGCCGCGCCTGTGGTCTTTTCTGCATTAGCGAATGTTTTGGGTGAATTTGGTGACCCCTCCTTGATTAGGTACCTCTTTTTAACCAACAATTGTTTTGAGGTCGTCATTGTGACAAAAGCTGTGAATATGTATGGTCCCAGAGGCTTATTTTCAGTGACCACCTGACCATTCAAGAGGTGACAATCTCAGTTCAAAGCTCTGCTTTACAAAAGAAGAAATGTAACGGGTGGAATAGTATGACATTTTGTAAAATTCATGTTATCCTGAGGTTGAACCCTTCCCGTAGTAAACATTCCATTAAGGTGGGAGTTCAGTTGTACAATCTCAAAATATAATCCAACCTGGAATCCAATTATCAAATCCAAAGATTTCCACATTTGCAAGAACATGTTTTTCCAAATAACAAACAGTCAATGATTCAACTGCTTTGTATTGAGGTCCAGATCTTAGTGGAAGATACTACTAATTAACTAACCCAAACTTTCTTTGCTTCATGTGCATAGAATAACGATCACATCCAAAAGAAACATGTTTTGCTGTTTGTCATTCAAAACGTGCCAACATTACATCAATGTTTCCACTCTTTGTTAAGAAAAGAAGAGTGATATTTGATAAGGGTTTGAGTAGATACTGAAAAGCATTTGATGCAGCAGCAGTTGGTTGAGCTGAGAAATGACCGATCCCGCTAAAAGCTCCAATTGATGATTATTATAGCAAAATAGGGGGTCTGTAGCATGTGTACTTGCCATTATGTTAATGTATTCTTTGTTCTCCATGTATATACTGTTGCTCACTATATATATCTGTGTGAGAGCTCAGAGTGTACACATTGTCTGTGGTGCAGTGCAAGTACAGGGAGTTATTGCTGGTATAAATCAAGCGCTGTAATTGGTCAGGAGCTATAACCACAGCAGGAGGTCGTGCCTCAGGCTGCTACTAATTGGCCGCCTGCCGCGAAGCGGGACACACCGTTGATCCAAACTATTCACTTAACACCGGAGCATCCACAGGTGTGCATGTTTGTGTGTTGTAAAAGTGTCTTTTTCTTCTTTATTCATTTGGTATGTAATATGTATTCTTGTTTTACACTTGTATTTGTGAGCATAGTTGTTCAGTGTACACATGTTTGTGTGTTCTATACACTGGTTAAATTAAAGTTAGTTATGGTATGATATGTAATATACATTATTCTTGGTTTCTTCTTTCTTTTTTTCTTCTGCAGTGTGTGTGGGATTTTATTTCTTATGTTGTTGGGACTTGCCTTATTTTTTGGGAAGAAACATCATTACAATTTGAGTTGAATGTATTGGAAGGATCAGACTACAGGAGTTCTGGGCTGATTTAATTAAGCCCTTTTATTTTCATGAATTGCAAAGGGTTTCAATGCATACCCATCCTAAACACATTGTATCTACTCAACCACAAGGTTATTTGAATAATTACTGGATTATAATAAAGAGAAAAAGGTGTGGGATTAGTTAGGTGTGTATAATAGAGGTATAATATTTATATTTTTGGAACACAGAAAAAAGAAGAACAAAGTCATTCCAGGATAAATATCTCTTTTAAATGACACATTTGCCAGCTTTCACTCCTATCATAGCACACTATGTTAACCGTCTCTGCACATTTGGACTTTGATAAAGTGAAGTGAATAATGTAGAAATAGATTTATAGAAAATAGGTTGTATATAGACAACGTATAATTATAGTGGAACACTGAGCACATTGGTCCTATCTTGGCCACACACACACACACACACACACACACACACACACACACACACACACACCTACACACACACAGGCCCTCTCTGACCCCTCTCTGACCCCTCTCTCTCACACACACACACACACACACACACAGGCCCTCTCTGACCCCTCTCTCACACACACACACACACACACAAACACACACACACACACACACACACACACACACACACACACACAGGCTCTCTCTCTCTCTCTCTCTGCTACCCCGACACACACACCTACAATGGCCCTTCGTAAATATGCTGGGAAAGACATTCTAGCTAGCTCGTGCCATCCCGAAAGAGATGAGACTATCTTAAGACTCCCAAGCCCAGTAGAAGAATCTTCAAAAAACAACAAGTAAATCATGTCTTTGTCCCGCACAAGAACTCTTCAAGCAAAATCAATTAACCCCATATACACTGAAATGAGAAACAATAACAACAGAAAGAAGACCTGGGTGGGGCCTAGAGGGTTGGACTACACCCTGTGCTCCAATGAGGCTCCTAAGTCTAAACCAAGGGCCGCCTCCTACTTATTATGCGCATCCAATCACAAATGCTCTTAAATACTTTATATGCATAACTAATCTTTTGCATTTTCAGTCTGTCAGGAATCGAGCGAGCAGAGGCCCTTCCTAATTCTGTCCTTTTCATCTATTTATTTGGTTTTGTTTGGCTTTGGTTGTTGAGGTGTGTATTTGGGACTTGTAGAAATTGACTTTTAGCACAGAATAGAAAACACGTGTTGACCTCCCCAGCCTTCAAATCCAGACTTTCAGCATTCTGCTTTAGTTTTTTCCTCGATGCATATCAATTATACAGCAAGTTGGAGAACCACATAAGCCTCTGTTTTGTTTACAACGGCTTCCACATGGAAGTGAGAGAGATCATGTGAGGGGTGACGCCACTCGCTGTGAGCGCTGCATGTGGAGACGGCATTTAACGGAGCGGAGCAGCGCATGTGCTCTGATCGTGCGCTCTTTTAATGAAGTATCGATATAAAAAATATGCTAAATCATATCGTTTTTAACGTGCGGGTACTTTGTTAGTTTCGATCCACCGTGCAGCGTGACATCAGTAGATGTAGCGGACTAAAATTCAAGCTAACCTAACTTCCCAAACGTTGTCGACATCTGAACGCTGATTGGCCGAGACTCGACACGTCCCATCAAAGATGTTTTATTGCGAAGAGCACCACTTCACATTTTCTCCGCGTCTCACTGCAATCTCAACGGCAGCGGGCCATGTAAAAAAAATAATAATAATCGGAACGCGTCTCTGGTATTGTTCAGGGGGCCGGTCCAAATGTGGAGGCGGGCCGGATCCGGCCTGCAGGCCGTAGTTTAGGGAACTCTGGTTTGAATCACCAGATAAAAGTAAATGATGAATATCCAATCCGGAAGTCGAAAAGGCTTTTTAAACGTTCAGAGTAATAATGGTATCATACTACAGGTGAGACATAATTTACCAATTGTCAACGAGAAAAACGTATCCATACTAAATCTCACACAGCCACAGAACCACATTGGTTGAAGTAAAATTATAGTGAACTGGAATACCAGTGTGCAAAGAATTTAGGATTGCAAAAGTGATGACCTGCTCATTCTTAGACAATAAGAATGTAGGAATCAGCCCATCAATATCAAACTCAATAGTTATTGTAATCTTTACTGAGTGCTTTTACATGTCATTCTTACAATAAGCAGTGTTGATTTAGCAGAGAAATTATCAGTTTTGGGAAGTATCTGTTTGGATCTTTTATACTCTGTGCTTATTTCTCCTCGCAAAATATTTTCAGTTCCTGATAATTGTCCATTACCTCTACACATCCAAGTAGTAGGAAAATATTGGTCGTGCACGTATAGGCAAAAACCTGTCGCACATAACCCCAACGAAGGGAATTGATGTTGTGATGTTACTTTGTCCGCGATGAAACTTATGTGGCAAGCATTAATAACACTGAACACGCAACGCAATATCTTTAATTTTCTGAGTAATTAATTGTGTAAGGGATTGCAATTCCCAAAACAGTTATTTAGTTACCAGACTTAAACGTTAATTCAATCATCACATACATACAGGGACATAAATTAAATTGGAACTTCGTGCCTGGGAGTAACTTGAGGTTCAGTCCCTCTTTCAAGGTCACGTTGATGTGGGGACAGGAGCATCACGAGGGCCAAGCACAGTTCAATCAGGAGAGACCGGTATTTCTTACAATAGTGTATTGCAATAGTGCAAAGTCTTTTTGGCCATACTGAAGTAGGATAAACCAGGGGTAGAGATGTTGATATCTGTGCAGGCAGAATCCCCCCATGGAGTCCAGACAGTGGTGGTGTTGTAGAAGAAGCGAGAAGTGTTGCCGTAATGCCGATTGGAGGAGCCTGGGGTAGAGGAGGGTCGCAATAACCAGAGCTGAAACGACAACTGACAGCATCAGAGGAGAACACATTTTAAAGTTTTACCAACAACGCTGTGATAGGCTTACAAAACTGGGCTGCCTCTAACTATTTGTTTTATTCATCGTGCAATCAGCTAATGGAGTAACCGCTGCAAGACTGAGACTGCTTGTGAATGAACCAGCTGTAACAAATATCTTCCTGTCTAAACTTTGGCTGAGCTACATTTACATGCTAAAAGACAGGAATACTTCAACAACACCTGTGATACAAGTGGCAAGGCATCCAGACCGTTACGGATTACAAACCTCTAACACATTGGTTCTTAGCCTGGCTTCAGCCGAACCACTTCGGCAAGTCACTCTCAGGCACACAGACACACAGTTTAGCCCGGTTCACACTAACAATGTCAGGGCCGTTTTTGTCCGTCGTCAAAACATTGGCTGCCGACATTTTGCCAACACACCATTTTTCTTTGCCGTGTTATGCTGCGTTCACACCAAAAGCGTTGCAAAGTCAATGCACAGACGTGAAAATAATGAATAGACCGAAGTGAACAATTCACCTGACGCAATCAACGTTGAGACGCTCCGTCCGTCATCACTGACGTCGTGGTGTTGTTGAATCTAACTGGCTGCTGCTATTCTAGTAGCGCTGGAAGCGGAAGTTGGTGAAATTTACCGAACTGTGTTAGCCGACACAAGGCCGTTAGATGCTCCGAAATAATAGAGATGCAAGTATATCTTCTCACGCGAATAAAGAGCTGAGAAGGTGTGAACACAGCATTCAATTCCAAATATTTAGTTGCTTAGTAAAAATGTGTTCAGCCCACTGATATTGTCATCACGCTCCGCTTGGCAATCATTGGCTGCAGCTAATCACGCCACATTTGATATCTGTGCTGCAGGGAACTTAGTTGACTTGTGGCTTTTGTGATTTTACATAATTTGTGATTTTCTTTTAATCTTTTAATCATATAGCTATGTCGAGCAAAAAAAGAAAGTGGTTAGACGAATACGTGCAATATGTAGTCACGTGTATAAAGCAATGTAATGAGAGTCACCTTCCTCAGTGCATGATTTGCAATGTCAAGTTGAGCAATAATAGTTTAGCACCGGCAAAACTAAAGGAATACTTCCTTTAGTAGTAGAACATAACGCAAGGTGAAGAGAGACAAAATCTAGGAAAAAACTACTCTGCCTGTTCTCCGGTTTGTACCCATCACAAAAACAATCCTTGCAGCATTGTACGAAATTGCATATCTGGTCGCAAAGCAGGGCAAACCACACACAATTGGTGAAACACTCGTAAAACCAGAGGTACAGTATTGATGATGGTGAATATCATGCTGGAAAAACTGCTGAAGATAAGTTCTCCAAGTTCCTCTTTCAAATTACACTATCAGCAGCAGAATAGACAATGCGAGAAATGACATCTTAGCTAAAATATTTGCAGATCTGATATAACCTTTCTGGCCCCACCCAATTTTTTAGGTTTCTGCTCGAAATGACATACCCAAACTAAAAAGGGTGTAGCTCTGCACCACAACAGCTATTTGAATAATGTTGGTGTTTTAATAAAGGCAACAAGTGAGCTTTTGTTCAGATGTGTACAGGTTAGTATATGTGTAACTGGTTAAGCGTAAATAAAGATAACACTTCTATGAAAATAGAAGTTTCAGGTTCGATTAGAAAGAAAAGCAATTCCAGAATATATCCTGGATATTATATTTGCACAGCAAAGGCCTAAAATCACACAGATAATAACACAACGTGTGAACAGACTCTCTGCAAAGTGGTTTCTAAGATTTGCTTTTGGACCACCATCTGTGCCGTTTGACTTTTCTCATGTACCAAACCATTTATTTCACTTTCACTTTTACTTGTTGCGTTCAATACATCCAAATACATCATTCTGTGGCTTTAGAACAGTAAACCAAAGATAACAAAATGATCAAGCAAAGCGAACGTGCATGCTGCGCGTAAAGACGTTTTTTGGATTCGTCACAGAGCAGCTGTTACGCACAGAGACATCTCCGCCGGGGAAGGGCAGATTTTAAAGAACCACTATTTGCTGGCTGTAAAGCTATGAAGCGATTACTATTTATGTGTCCTTTGGTTCATATCTCTGTGATACTTTGGTGCAGAAGGATTATGTAAAGATATTTAGAATCTGTGTGAAGTTCTCTTGCTTTCTAACATCTAATTTTTTACGATAGCGCAAAGCTATATATCGCTAGCTCCGGAAACATTCTGAGTGGGCCGACACCTGACAAAATTACGATATTTAAATTTTTATTTCAGTTGGTGTTTGAGTTGTGCTGAAATGGCTCAATGATACTTGTAGCCAAAGTTGTCTTCTAAAATTTGATGTACAACATCAATATATTTTCTCATGTTTATTATAATATTATAGATACAATATCAAAAATGCACCCAAAACTAAAATAAAGTCCAGCAAAATGCAGCCTCCAACTCGATGAGACCACCAATGTTTCCAATCTAAGACAGCTTGTTGTTTTTGGAGCAATGGTGAAATCCGATGCACCACACATCATTGTCACGCACTGTGTTCTAAACAGGAATGAGTTGGCAACAAAAAACGGGCCTCCAAAACTGGCAGAAGTGTTACAAATTGTAGCTGAATGTGTGATACATGCAAAATAGTGCTATGAAGCACTGCATCTTCAAAGAGCTGTGTAAAGAAATGGGCTCTGAATTCAAGGTACTTCTGTACCATTCTAACGTTCGGTGGTTACGGTGATTAATCATGTTTTTATGAATGTGGAATTAGATCTGTTTTTGCAAAGGTACCAACATTGTCATGCAGATTGCTTAAAAAATTCTAAGTTCATTCTCATGGCGTACATGACCAACATTTTTCGATGCTCTCAATCATCTCAATCAACAGATGCAGGGCGGTGGAGTTAAAATCATAGAAGCGTAAGAAAACCTGAAGATGTACCTATGGAAATGCCAAAAAGAGAATGATAACTTTGCATAAATGGAAATTATATGAACATAATGTTTGACAAAGAGATATTTCTGTTAATTCTCAGGTTCATATTGGTAATTTATACGTAGTTTATGTTTGCTTCAATGTAAAAAAAAGAAAGAATATTCCTGTGATCGGTCGATTTGTAGAGACATGTAGAGACAGAGTGGAGACGATCAATAACATACGTTTAGTTTAATAAAAGAACAAAGACGTCTTTAAGAAAGGACCTGACATTACTTCTGTTGTAATCTGCCGCGATAGAGAAAGTTACAGGGGGGTGGGCGGATATATATATTTTTTTTAACTCAAACTCAAAAGAGCCATATGCTGTCAACGGAAGAGCCATATATGGCTCGTGAGCCATAGGTTTCCGACCCCTGGTCCTATATATTGTAAAGTTTTGGCCCTCTAATTGAGGCTAAATCCCTTGAAGATAAACTACATTTAATCAGTTTAAAACCCTGAGCTGACAAAGTTATATGTACCCCCTGATCCAATTACTTATTTACTGCAGTCTAATCAGTTAACCATAGGCCATTCTCACCTTCCCGCCGAGCAGCTAATAAAATCTAATCCATCATTTTTGCTGCCTTCATTAAGCATTAATGAATATTTAAACTGTGGTGCATTTATGGCTCCAGTGTGTGTGTGTGAAAGACAATAAGAAAAGTAACACATATGTTGTGATATGATGTTATAATATGATATGTGATATGATCTCTCCACTCTTTCCATCTCCTCCCTCTGGTCAGCCAAGCGCATCGCCGCAACTCCTGTACGTCATCACAACAATCTACATGAGCGAGTTGCCTGCCGCCACCATGGATGTAGGTTTGTTCTCAGCATTGGTAGGGACAGCCTCCTGCTGCTTTTAGCCATTGCACTTACTATTTTGGTGTGAACTGGCCTTTTCTCCAATGTTTTGTTTTAACAACATGATGGTGTGCTTTACTCGTTTGATGGCAATTAAATCATTCAATGGCATTTTTCCAATTACTAAAACCATTTAAGCAGAAGGCTGGGTTATTCTTTTTTTCCAAAATGGTAATTTTTATGTTAATGCAGCCACAGACACTGACTATACCACTTTGCCTGAAACTGTAACTTCTTGTGCTGAAGTTGATGAATTTCGGATCAGGCTGGTATGGTTCACTCGTCATTTCCGAATCACTTCTACACTAACTTCATAACGGTCACTGTCACTCAAACTGACCGTTCCCTAAAAAGCAAAGAAAACTTAGCCTAGTCCGCCCATGTTTTAACATAATAATAATTCACTTAAAACAGGAGTACAATGATTACAATGTCAGCTGTCATAATACACCTCAACACAGAATACATTTCAGAGCTCACCTCACCCTGATGGAACAAAACATGGACCCAAAAGCAGTACACAGGATAGATTCAGGTTTAGGTCAAAACAAGATTTTAATTGAGCCGAGCAGAACCACAGTCTGGCAACGGAAAGGAAATATAAAACGATCTGACAATATCATGCAGGAAGTAGTATGTGCATTTATTTTGAAAGCAATTTGGAATATATGTTATGATCTGGAGTATTTCTGGTTTTATTTTGAAGTCCCTGTCTCATTTCCTGTTTCCCTGTGATTGCTCCATGAGAATCATTTGTCCAGGAGACATCTCACAGAGGTTACAAGTGCAATCTCGGCTCCCTCTTCATTTGAACACCTTGTCTTCAAACTGTCTGGTCCCGAACCCCTGGTTACTGCAGTACTTCCAGTCTGATTTGTGTGAATTTCTCATACATTACATTACATTACATTACATGTCATTTAGCAGACGTTTTTATCCAAAGCGACTTACAATAAGTGCATACACCTATGCGCTATCTCTCCATCCATTCTGCTATTCTGGGACATCTTTAACTACTTCAACATCACCCAGCCATATAAAAGGACACACGACCTGGTCTGCCCCTCCGGTATTACCATCAGCAATTTAACCAGCATTGGCCTCATCATCTCTGACCACATGGCTATCACCTTGGACATAGACATCCCCAACCCCCAGGTTAAGCAGTGTTGCACCTTAACAATTCCGGAGCATCAAGTCCATCAGCCTTCCATCACCATTGTTTCTGCCTGTGCCACTTTTTCGACTGTATCCTACACTTGCCTGGTCAATTTCTATAATGATGCACTCTCCTGCTGTCCTGATATCGTTGCCGCTAGAAAAGCCAAACTCGTCTCCTTCCTCCACTCTGCCCCCTGGTACACTGACCAACTTTGCCATCTTGAAGTGCAGGGTTGTCAACTGGAATTGGAACGTCTTGCCAACAAAGCTGGACTCACTGTTCACCTTGATGCCTTCGAACTCCTCCTCCAATGACAAAATTGCAATTCACAACCAGCTGGCTATACCCCTCCCTGTCTATTGCCCCCCCCCCCCCCCCCCCCAGATTGAACCCGGGCCCGCTTGCTGTGAGGTGACAGTGCTCCCCACTGCACCACCATGCAGTGCAGCCCACATTTCAGAATTATATACCATTTTATTTTCTCTAAAATTTATATTTCATTCATCCACTATATGATTGGACACTTTAATGACAACATTCACTTGAATCGTAAAATAACAAGTCAGAAATATTACAATTGAAAACAGGAATAGAATAATTTTCATATAAATTCAATGGAATCTGGAGAGAAAAAAAGTGAATTTCTCAGGGACCTTTGCAGGCTGATGTTCAGTCTACATATTGGCTGTTAATATAATTAAAGTGCCAGCGTGCATTAGAAGAGCTTCAAGACCGGCTCACTAAAAATGTGCCAAGGGAACCCGACAGTTTAATGTTTGTTATTAACTGGCACCTAAACTACTGTCAATTTGCAAAATTGGCCCCGGGGCAAAACAAGTTCATTATCTTGCTGTAGCAAAAACAGCTACGGTCACCTTCTAACTACAGTCCTGCTGGCCACTGTTCGATTTGTCTCCTGAATTAAAAAAGGAAGATGAAAAGTAGGTGTGCAAGTAGGGGTGCTGGTGTTTAATAGGGTGTAGGACCTATCTCCTGAATGGGGTGAATTCAAAGATTCAATTCAATTCAGTTTATTTGTATAGCCCAGTTTCACAAATTACAAATTTGTCTCAGAGTGCTTTACAATCAAAGATCTGTTAAGGGAGACCTTGGTGGAGTCTAGATGGGGTTGCCCATCAATGAAGCCTGTTAAGAGGACTGCATACATACTTTTATAACCGGAGTTACATCTTGTAACTACATATTATTTTTAAATGACCAGGTTTCTGAAGAATCCTCTCCCAGGGATTATACATTGGAAACTTCTATTGTTCTTTAACTTATTAGAACTTGTAACAACTCATTTGACCCAGGAGAGACCACACACAGAGACACCCAGACACAGTACATCTGGGGATTTCCCGCTGCGATCCCAAGGGGTCTTGGCAAATCAACAGCATCCCAGAGGGATAGGGGGCCAATGACAAAGCACCATGGGACACAGCGGGCCAATGAGAAGCCACCTGGTGGGCCACACAGGAATATTGTTCTGATGGAGGGTTTGGTTTCAGTTTGTGGGACCAAATACAGAGAGAAAGGGGAAATAAATCCCATGCATGGGTAGAATATATGTTGCAATTTACTTTGTCACAAGCTCATTTCTTCATTCATGGCTAGTATTTTTTTCTAATCTTAATGTATTTAACATCAAGTTGTGGTTGTGATTCTTAAAGGTATATTGTGATAATCCTCAAGGGGAGATGAAAAATAAAAAAAGTCTTGCTGATGTAGACTGCCTCTTTTGTAAATAAAACAATTTCAAAGAGGGCTATACAATCTGTACACATATAGTTTACTCTATCCGTCAGTCAATGCTGTATATCATGTTTATGTCTGTGCTAGTTCCCATTAGATGTATCAATTATTGACAAATTGATCAGATTAATCAGTGCACATGTTTTCGTCTATGTGCCACAGCAACACTAAGACAATATGTGTGCTTTTATAAGCAAGGAACTAAATTCTTTAATCAGTAAATTAAAGCTGGAATTAATTACACTTGTTCATTAACTTGCACAACACTGGAAATAAAGCATTGCTTTTGGTTTTCTTTGAATTTCAATGCGATAATAGAATGATAAGAAAACACATCACAGATTTGACAACTTTTACCAAACATGATATTGTATATGAAACGTTTCACTTTGTAGACTGTCGCTGAAGATAGGTTCAAAATGATCACAGCTAACCCTGTCTAGGTTATTATTGTTCTACACCAGACACCATTACCTGCTCTTATGATGAGTTCCAGATGAGCGTTTGAGCTGAATCAAGTATCAATTTCACAGAGGCCAATGTCACCAACTTCAAAAGAGATTTGGGGTTCGGTATTTTGCACAAGGATACTGCAACACGTGCATTGGAGGAGCCAGGGCACAAGGACACTGCAACACGTGAATTGGAGGAGCCAGGAATCAAACTACCAATCTTACGATCACATTGACATCATCATGATTCAACATACGTAACCTAACGTATTAGTTTGTTCCACCTGACTACAGCCCAACAGGAAATTACCATCTCTTTGTATGTTTTTGTACTATTTACATATCAGTAAATGTCATGAAATGAAAGGACAAGAACATGTGTTCTTAGAAATTATTAAAAGTATATGAAGGGACTCTCAAGATGCTTTAGGTTCAGTTTCTTTCTGTTTTGAGCTGATTAATTTTTGAGTCAGTATAGTTCAATCAACTATCAATGTTTTTAACTCATAGAGTTTGTCAAGTATGTGTGCAGTCAAAAGAAAACTCTCAAAGTTTAATTTGAAAAGTTGACTGGATAGGTGGATAGTTATTTGCTGGTAATTTTTAAAGGGATAGTCATGGATAATCAAATAATAGTTTTAATTTACATGTAGCTGTGTAGGAGCTGCAAGTGACGCGAGAATGTGAATGTGAACTTGGATACAATAAATATAAGGCTATGAGTGATCATTTCACAGACCAAAAAAGATTAACTGCCAAAGAGAAGTACCTTAATAGCCAATGTGAAAGACCACATGAACAAAGAGCTCAGTTAAATCTGACAATACCCAGTTAGGAGCATGGACACATTATGGTATGTGTCTATGACATTTTCCTCTGCCTACCACCGCATACAAATGTCAATGCAAAAATATACCATCTATCTACTTCTGAAAATATTTAGCTTGGTGAACAGACACACTATTCCTATTTACAGTTCTTTTAATTGTGCCCTGTGCTTGTGGATCACAGGAGAGCTCTCAGCTATCCAATCAGTCTGTCTCTTCCCTCGCCACATAAGTGGTGCTCCGTGGAGTGGCAATGCATTCACTTGTACGTATTAGTTCCATTAGCTGCTAGCCAAACATCGGAAACTTTAAGCTACTCAAAAAAACCATTCAAACCCTTCTTAGAGGTAACTCAATTAAATATTATTTAAAACATTGAAATAAATCAATTACAAAACAAAGATATTTATATTTCATGGGTGTAACACAAAATGTAGGAATACTTTCATCTATTAGATTTATTTAGGTTCAACTCACAAAAAACGATTCAAGTCTTCTTAGAGGTGACTCAATTAAATATTGTTTAATACATTGAAATAAATCAATTACAAAATGAAGATATTTATATTTAATTGGTGTAACACAAAATATAGGAATTCTTTCATTTATTAGATTAATTTAGGTTAGATGGTGTGCATATCAACTCAAAATTAATGTGTTTAATTGGGGACTACCCTTTGGGCATGGGCCAGCTGAAAATCGGTTGTTTTCACAAGGTGAACACACTTTCAGGACTGGTGCAGTGGGTAGCACTGAGTTTGTTCTCAGTGTGGGTTCCTCAGCTTCCTCCCAGTTCAAAGACTTGCAGTCAGGTTAATTCATCTCTATATTGCCCATAGGTGTGAGAGTGAATGGTTGTATGTCCCTATGTGACCCCTGGATGGACTGGCGGCCTGTCCAGGTGACTCCCCCCCCCCTCGCCCAATGTCAGCTGGAGTCGGCTCCAAAGACCCCAATGAGGATAAGCGGTACTGAATAGAATATTTAATTTCCAATTTATATTTTTAGTTGGACAAACACAAATTAATTGAATTGAATGAATATTGTTATTTTATTTTAGATGTGTTTAATACAAATGAGTTGGACTAACTCAAATGAATTCAATTTAATGAATATTGTCATTTTATTTTAGATGTGTTTGATAAAAATGAGTTGGACTAACTCAATTACATTGTATTGCACTGATGTGCTAAATTTGAGTTGGAATTGCATATAATTATTGGATGGAAAACCTGCCAACACTTTAATTGAGTTCATCCAATGAGCCATTTCTTTGAGTGTAGTTCTTAAACCATTGTTCGATGATCTTTCTCACAGTAGGAAGAGTATACAAATAGACTATCACAATAGCAGTGCTGTTGATATTGTTGAAGGAAAGAAAGCCAGGTAATACTTGTGTGTGTGTGTGTGTGTGTGTGTGTGTGTGTGTGTGTGTGTGTGTGTGTGTGTGTGTGTGTGTGTGTGTGTGTGTGTGGATGTTGACATGCACTTTACAGTGCTTTAAGTGGTTGGAAAACTATTAATGTACTTTCGAAAACCATTAAATATGTTTCTAAACTGAGATTCACGAACACCACATGGTGGAAATTATATAGCAGGCTGTCTGGACTTAATGTAGAACCACACTTGGACATTCTTAAGGCGTGAATCACAATGTGTTTTTATTTCAAGTGTGGTTGATTGAAGGAAATCACTACCCTGGTCATTCCGCATGTGGTCGGATTGTTTGCTTGAGTAATAATTACCATTAGTAGACCTGCTAGTGCCATCTAGAGAGAGGTTTGTCCTTTGGAGAGATAATCATGCTACAGTTTAATTTTAGCTCTAAAAGGGCATTTGAACACAGCAGAACATAATGGTACATAACGGGTGGTCCTTTTTACCATACGTCTGATGTGGAGCTACTTCTGGATTCAAGTGCTTTTGTAAATATCACAGACATGGTTTGTTGTATTCTTTCCCTTTTCCGTCGTCCATATTCATCTTCACCATACCTCACACTTGGAGCACATATTTCCGCTGAGTCCTGCACTAATGAATTTCTTTTGGAAAGATTTCTACCTCTTGTGCTTTATTGGTCAAAACAGCAATGTCCTCATTTAAGGAGACATATTCTACTTTATGGATACAAGCTTTTACCTTGTTTATTTTCAGGTTCTTCGTAAAGCTACGCCTTTTCCTTTTAAAATGAAGAATGAATCAAATTACAACATGCACTCCAAACTTTGTTGGCCAAATAAATGATCAAATAATGTATAAGTGGTGAAACAGTTAGGTTGTGTTGGTGGCAGCATATTTTATAACTTCATTTATCACAGCTAGGTTAATAAAACGTTTTATGTTTCCAGAAACACTGTAGAAATATGCCATTGACGTCACCAAGAAATCAACCAAGGAATGTGACTGGCCACAACAGCACCGTGCATGATAAGTTGCATTGGGAACCGTTCCTATCACCCTCACGCTCGGTGCTATCATGGTGACAATGTGCGGTGCTAACGATCAGTGCGAATGCATGGGTAATAATGCTTGTTGCTAATGCATGGTGCTAACACTCGGTGCTAATGCATGGTAATAATGCACAGTGCTAATACATTGTGCTAATTCATGGTGCTGTGGGCAAGTGGTTAGCAGGTCCGTCAATCCCAGAACCTAGCCCTAGTTGATGTGTCCTTGAGCAAGACCACAAATTGCTTCCCTTAGCCATTCTACGGTGTTAAGTCACTTTGGATAAAAGCGTCAGTTAAATTAAATGTTATGTAATGGTGCTATGCATGGTGCTTGTATTGGAAGCAGTGTATTTGTAAGTATATTTGATATGCTTTCTAGCAGCAACTAGTGGCATTTGTGAATAGCCTAGTAAAGTAAATCGTAAACACACTGAGTAACTGGAAGTGACGTTCAGAAAGTTCCTTTTGCCCATGAACTCATAGAGTGACAATCTTTTTACAATCTGCGCAATCCTTGCCTTAAAGTCCACTAAATCGGCTTCATCCGTAATTCATTCACTGTTTACATTTCTATTAACATGTGTAGGTAATACAGTATTGGCGATTGTTAGTTTACTGTCACATGCATGCATCAGGATGTATTATTATAGGGTTCTTACAAAGGCATGTGTTGTGTGCTCCTTTTCAGTTGTACCTTGGAGTATACGGTGCTGGAGAATATATTGTCAAACTGTCTGTTTAGCTGAAGAATATGTTTTATACAACAAACTTTAGTGAGAACAGTAGGCCACAGTTCCAATGATCAGTGCTAATGCATGGTGTTAAAGTTTGGTGCCAATGCATGGTGCTAATACTCGGTGCTAAAGTCCGGTGCTAATGCATTGTGCTAATGCATAGTGTTAATGCTCGGTGGTAATGGTACCAATACGTTGCATGGTGCAGCATCTCTTGTGTTCATAGCAGCTTTTTCTTTTGCAATGTTTTTTGCGAGCATAATTTAATTATTGAATAATATTTTCTCGTCTAGTTATAATTTTATAATCTGAGATTACTACAGTTTTTTTCTCAAAAATACATGAGTTGCTTCTCTCAAATGAGCCACTTTACTCTGATAATATTTATTTATTTTATTTTATTTAGTAACATTCTTTCTCTGAATATGACTCCCTATCCCCTGCATTTGAATTGGAATGTATTTGTTTACCTTCAATCACCTTCATTTCCTATTGTAGTAAATGTCCTGACCACATTTCCCTTTTTTCTTGTGACCAAAAAGAAGAAGAATTGGATTGACAAACTCAGTGACTTTGTCACCGTTGTGAAGACATGAAGAACATGTGTCTCATTCACTCTGCAAATGTCAAGTGGACTTTGAGTACACTTCTCCGTTTCAAATTCATTTTCATGGCATTAACCTAAATGTCAGATTCAGCACATGTATGTGTGTATATTTGTGTGCTCTCTGGCATGTCCTTCGTCCAAAGACTGACCCTCATGGCAGATGCTTCTTCACGACTCAAGTGTACTGACTTTTAGAAGAAGGATTAAAAGATGCTCTTATTTCTAATTTATGTCAGATAATACCAGGGATTATTTAGCATTTGCTTGCTGTGTGACTCACCATCCTCTCCTATACATTAAATCGCTTACATACATTATTCAACAACTAAAGCATTTTGCTCGTGCAGCACTGAAACTATCTAATATTCAGGACATAAATGTTGCATGAATGTGTATGGTACATAATATCAATTATTGTAGGTAGAAGAAAACAGTTTGGATAAAGATACCTTTACTTAAAGAGTTAGATCACAAAGCATATCTTGACTTAGCTTTGATTTACTGTATACTCTGGGGAAGTTCACGAAGAATAGCTGCTGTCGCTGATAGGATCATGAATTGCACATCAATTGTACCTCTATCTTCCCCGTCTCAAGGAACGATTTATAAAATATACTGTGCTCATAATAATATAGAAAAAACAGAGTTGCGGCTGAGCTGTATCCATCCATCCATTTTCAACCATTTTATCCGGGGTCGGGTCGCGGGGGCAGCAGACCCAGCAGGTTGACCCAGACTCCCCTCTCGCCCGCAACATTTTCCAGCTCATTCTGGGGGATCCTGAGGCGTTCCCAGGCCAGCCGGGAGATATAATCCCTCCAGCGTGTCCTGGGTCTTCCCGGGGTCTCCTCCCAGTTGGACTTGCCTGGAAAACCTCTAATGGGAGGCGACCAGGAACCACCTCAGCTGACTCCTTTCGATGCGAAGGAGTAGAGGCTCGACTCCGAGCTCCCTCCTGATGTCCGAGCTCCTTACCCTATCTCTAAGGCTGAGCCCAGCGACCCTACTATCATGTGAATTCGCTCATCACAATGCAGACATCCAGTCCCACATCAGTCCACTGTCTATTTGTGTATTTGTATGTCAACATAGGTTGAATAAAAGCAGAGAAAAAATAATGTGTGTGTGTATAACACCATAGAGAGCAAGACAGACAACAAGAGCCAGAGAAAGAGAGAATAAACAGAGATCACAGGTATTGATTCTCTTACTTTTAGTGAAGGTGATAAGGCAGACAGGGATTTACCTGGTGGGGAGAGCGCAAGAGAAAATGTTGTTAGACAACAATAAGCACATACATGTCCAATGGTAAGGCTTTGCTGTGGGGTATTGCAGTGACAGTTGAATTATGGATTTCTTTAATGTGGAGGACAGAGAGAGAGGGCGAGAGTCAGCTGGGCTTAGCTCTACTACCTTGCTGTCAGACTG
Source organism: Liparis tanakae (assembly GCA_036178185.1). Lineage (NCBI taxonomy): Eukaryota > Metazoa > Chordata > Actinopteri > Perciformes > Liparidae > Liparis > Liparis tanakae. The sequence goes on from CM070110.1 coordinate 10,191,514, forward strand.
TCACTACACACGTACACACACAGGCATCACAGCATTCCCTTTAAAGTCTGTGTTTGTGTAACAATACACAGAGGACCAGGCAGAGGCCCGGAGCTTCTGCATGTTTTCACAAACATGTGATGTGTACGCAGGTGCCTCTTGTCGAGCTGTTACCATTGTCAGACAGGAGTTTTAAGGTACAATGAAATAGTAACTAAATACAAGGTAAGTTCAGTGTCAGAGATGCAGCCAGGATAAGAGCATGTCTAGCATGCATGTGATAGGCATGTGAGGGTACCAGGCTACTTCATTGAGAATGCTACATATCCCTCTTGCATTCACACATACTGGGCAATCTGAATTACTATTTTACATTCATGTCTTATGAGGAAACTCAAACACACACATACAGAGCCAGCCAGTCAATCATTTGAGGAAAAGGACATAGTCATAACTTTACAAATACAAATGGTTGTTGATGTTCCTTGCTCCAACAACCGGTCCTTTGATGGGTTTGTTGTATTTACCCATTGAAAATATGTGTATAACAAAGCTGCCGTGGAGCAGTGGTTAATACGCATTCAGTCAGTCAAGACAACCAATGGTACTATTCTGTGATCATTGAAATGTGCTGGCAATTCTGATGGCTAGAACAGTGTTTGTCACAGGATTTAGTGAGACTACGGCGGGTAAACCTCAGACCCACTACGGTTTCACTGAGAGTCAAATGCAGCTTTGCATTCAAGAGGATGAATCTCTAAAAAACGGTGTGCTCTTCTGAACAATCAGAATCAAACAAGGAATTTGTCTTGGCAGGTGGTGTATAACATTGGACAACAAGACAAATAAAGACAATAAATATAAATGAATGTTTTTTTTTCAATTACAATAAAATGTACAATAGAATATGGAATAATATAACATTTAAATAAAGTGCACAGGTAAACAGATAACGATAAAGTTTTGAGTGTATTTAAGTATTAAGGGATGTGCAGGGGACTGACGAGTAGGACATTGTCCTGGGAATGACAGAGTCAGTCAGTGGGGGACACAGGCTTAGTTCATGAGGGTCAGTGGGGGAACCAGGCTCAGTTCATGAGGGTCAGTGGGGGAACCAGTTTATGTTCATGAGCGTCAGTGGGGGACCCACTCTCAAAAAAATGATTTGGTGGTGTTGTAAATTCTACTTAATTAATTGGTTTATATTCTACATTGTATTAATACAATTCACTGATTACTAGACTTTATTAAGTAAAAGTTACACATTTTAATCATACAATAAATTAACTCTGTGGGAAGAGTAAATGTTACTCCCCAATTTCTCATACTGTTTACATGTTTTATAATAACTGAAAATAAACTGAAAAAGGTAAGTACATTTTAATTAATCAAAACATACAATAAATTAACTCTGCGGGAAGAGTAAATGTTACTCCCCAATTTCTCATACTGTTTACATGTTATATAATAACTGAACATAAACTGAAAAAGGTAAGTACATTTTAATTAATCAAAACTAGGGCTGTCAATCGATTAAAAAAAATTAACTAATCGCACATTTTGAAATTCATTAATCGTGATTAATCGCAAATATCGTTTTTTTTTCTTCTAAAGACTAAATCTTCTAAATGAAGCAGTAATCACTTCAGACAGTGTGTATTTTAAACACTTGATTGATAGTAACTTCACACAGAGCTGTGTTTTCAGAGAGGCTCCGAACCTATAAAGGGCCAGCCAGGTATTTAATATTGTGTATGATAAATTGTTTCTTCAGTGAAACATCAGATTAGTAAAACAAGGTGCATTAGAGACACATTGGTCCTGTCATCTTTACAGCAGCAGAAAGTTGCGTTAATTGCGTTAAAATATTTTAGTGCGTTAACGCGGACAAATTAATCGCATAGATTAACGCATTAACACTGACAGCCCTAATCAAAACGTCTATCGCGTTTGAATCAATCGACCCGTGCAATCTGCATTCACTCCAGCACTCCGATCACTCCCTCCTTAGTCCCTCATTCCCTTCACCTGGTCCTCACGCCCTTCTCACCTGCAGCCCATCCCCTCATTAGTCCCTCACTATTTAGATCCCTCACTTCCACTTGTGCTCTGCCAGATCGTCTTGTGTTCTCAGACCAAGCCCTTGAGCGGTCCACGGTCCACTCATTGATTTGTTCTGTTTCGTTCCTGACAATACTTTAAGTGAAGCATCTTTATCAGCAATTTCTGTCTCCTGAGTCGTGTGTTTGGGTCCACCCTAAATCCCGCCTTGACAAGTACTGCCAAAGCTTGCATGTTGCTTATGGGGCTTGTTTACGCCATGATCCTTGCTTACCCTCCAGCATTGTATTAAACAAGTGTGAATCCTAAGTGTGAACTTCTCGACACTGAATTTTTTATAAAATGTAATGTTTTATTTGTTGACAAAATAAAGGATTTGAATTGCATTGTGGCTGATTTGTGATGTATAACAATTAACATTCATCAATAGAGTATTAAGAACATATACATAATTATAATAAGTAATGTAATATCATACAATTAAGTAATTGCAAATGAAAAAGTATAATAAAATCTACTTAGCTCTAAATGATAGTTTACTTAATAATTTCATAACATTGAAATTCCTGTTTGTGAAAAAGTTAAGTAGACTTTACTTAATTAGCTAAATAAATATTACTTATGTTTAAGCATAATTAAGTAACAGTTACTTAGTATTTTCATGGTTATTTAGTCTAAAATTAAGTAAGTTATACTTAACCCTGTCTAGTAGGATTTACTCAATCCTTCAACAGTAAAAGTTACTTAGTTAGTGTTAGTGCAAATTGTTACGAGGATTTTATTAAGTAAATCCTACATTTAATTTTTTTGAGTGCAGGCTCTGTTCACGAGGCTCAATGGGGGAACCAGGCTCTGTTCATGAGGCTCAGCGGGGGACCCAGGCTCGGTTCATGAGCCTGACTCCCGAGGGGAAGAAGGTATTTGTGTGGGGGTGAGGTCTTGGTCCTAATGGACCTCTGCAGTGTTCTATAGCAGTGGTGTACCACAAGTATATTCAGTCTACACAAGTAGGCTACTGTACATAAGAACAAGTTGGATGTACTTGCACTGAAACTTGAGATTTATATGTTATGTAACTTTGTACTTCTAGTCTCCTTCCTCTTAGAGTAAATCCAAAGTAGCCACACATAATCTACTTTGCAGATTTATATTATTAATACAAAACAAGTGACAAAAACATTAATGCATCACTCAACAGAGACGGCCCTCCTTGCTGTCTCTGAGCAGCTTCACTCTGCTAGAGCAGCCTCTCTCTCCTCTGTCCTTATCCTTCTAGACCTTTCTGCTGCATTTGACACCGTGAACCACCAGATCCTTCTCTCTTCTCTTCAGGACCTGGGCATCTCAGGCACTGCACTCACTCTTTTCTCTTCCTACCTCACTAACCGCACTTACCGGGTAACTTGGAGAGGATCTGTGTCTAATCCTTGTTCTCTCACTACTGGGGTTCCTCAAGGCTCAGTCCCCTCCTCTTCTCTCTGTACACTAATTCTCTCAGCTCTGTCATTCGTTCGCATGGCTTCTCCTACCAAAGCTGTGCCGATGACACCCAACTGATCCTCTCGTTTCCACCGTCTGAAACACAGGTGGCGGCGCGAATCTCTGCCTGTCTGACCGACATCTCTCAGTGGATGTCTGCACACCACCTGAAGATCAACCCTGACAAGACCGAGCTACTGTTCCTTTCAGGGAAAGGTTCCCCCACTCACGACCTGACTACCACCTTCAACAGCTCCGTGTTGGCCCCTACCCTGACTGCCAGGAGCCTCGGGGTGACGCTAGACAGTCAACTCTCCCTGACGGCCAACATCCCTGTGACAGCGCTTTCCTGTAGGTACATGCTGCACAACATCAGGAGAATACGACCTCTTCTGACCCAGAAGGCGGCGCAGGTTCTGGTCGCGCCTCGACTACTGCAAATCCCTCCTGGCTGGTCTATCTGCTAAGGCCATCCGGCCTCTGCAGCTCATCCAGAATGCAGCTGCTCGACTAGTCTTCAGCCTCCCGAAAATTCACCCACACCACTCCGCTCCTCCGCTCTCTTCACTGGCTACCGGTGGCATCCGCTTCAAAACATTGGTTCTGGCGTACCGTGCTCTGAATGGGTCTACATCCGGGATATGGTCACACCGTACACCCCGGCACGTTCGCTCCGCTCAGCAACAGCCAACCGACTTGTGACTCCGTCACCTCGAGCTAATCACTCGAAATCCAAACTGTTTGCTGTCCTGGCTCCTCAGTGGTGGAACGAGCTCCCCACTGACATCAGGACAGCAGGAAGTCTCTACATCTTCCGCCGGAAACTGAAAACGCACCGTTTCCGACTTTATCTGGATTAAAACACAGATTTGCACTTTAGAAGCACTTGAATGGCTCTTATTATGGTACTCTTGTAGTTTGACTATGTTGAGGAAATGTTACTTTCTGTATTCTTGTTGTTCTTAGTTTGTACTCTAGGTTGAAATGCACTTATTGTAAGTCGCTTTGGATAAAAGTGTCTGCTAAATGACATGTAATGTAATGTAAAGAATATCTCCACAATATCAAGGAAACTCGTCATTATTTAAGAAGATGTTCCTATCTGATGAATAGCTTTGGGTGCTTCTTTCATTCACAAAACTGTTTCCGAACAAGCTTGTATGCAAAAAATAAAAAGCATGTGTGATGGAAATTAAGAGAAACAGCCGATTGTAGGTGATGCTAAACTCTTGGGTGCAACAGAACATGACACTGGACACTAGGAACTAAATCTGGTACAAAGTATAATTTTTTTTATGAATGCATTATTTATAAAACTCTCAGTGGATGTCGGCACAGCACCTGGAAATTACTACTTTTCCCTACAGGGAAAGGCTCTCCCACCCACGACCTGACTACCATTTTCAACAACTCAACCCTGACTGCCAGAAACCTCGGGTTGACACTCGACAGTCAACTCTCCCTGACTGCCGACATTACTGCGACAACGCGTTAATGTAGGAACATGCTGCACAACATCAGGAGAATCTGGATTAAAACACAGACTTGCACTTTAGTAGCACTTGAATGGCTCTTATTATGGTACTTTTGTAGTTTGACTATGTTGAAGAAATGTTACTTTCTGTATTCTTGTTCTTAGTTTGTATTCTAGATTGAAATGCACTTATTGTAACTCGCTTTGGATAAAAGCGTCTGCTAAATGACATGTAATGTAATAATGTAATGTAACGTTCTGAATGGGCCGACTCCTGAAAAAATTATGATTATGATATTTTTATTTCAATTGTTGTTTGAGTTTTGATGAAATGGCTCACTGATACTTGTAGCCTAAGTTGTCTTCTTTAATTTGATGTAACACTTCATTATATTTGCTCATGTTCATTATAATGTTATAGACAGTTTAAAACACAATGTTGAAAAGTCACCCAATTGATACTTTAATTTTTTTTATTCCTATCACTATTCATTACAGAGCTTATCATTATCCACAGTTTCCCAATATGATTGCAGTGGACTGCATGTAGATCCCCATAAAATTGTCCTCTGGCCCAAATGAAGCAGATGTTGTCAATTGAAAAGGCTTTCACAGCATTAAACCTGCCTCACAACAAATGTTGAAGCTAAATGGCCAGGCTCAATGCACGACTCCAGAATATTGTATAAAGTATTTTAGGTGGACTCATGAGAAGAATAGAGAGAATCACACATTATTTCTTGTCAATGCTTCAATTGATTGAATTTCTGATTATGAATACTACATACATACATCTCCGCCCATACACAGATTCAAACTCCTCATTCTATATGGTAATATACATATATATATATATATATATATATATATATATATATATATATATATATATATATATATATATAGACATATATAGTACATGATACATAAGCGCACTAGCAAGATCTCATTGGATGATGCATTCTATAAAGCCGACTGCCAGAAGGTACATTTAAAGAAATATAATCGGATTGATTGGGGTGATGACGGGTTAAAAAAATGTAAGCTGGCTAATAGGAAATGCGTGTGGCAAAATACAAGTCAAAAATGTGTCTCAGTTACTACAAAAGGGCTTAGTGGTGTTTATGCTTCGCACCATTACAGTCAGGAGTAATAATGTACAATTATTACCTAGATGATGGGTGTTTTATGAACCAAAAATGTACAAATAGTACAACAGTCTATGTCAAGAGGTGGGTTGAGGAGGACGGATGAAATTTCATCTTGGAAAATATAATACCAATTAAGCATTATACCAACTACTCAATACAACTATTACTATATATATATATATATATATATATATATATATACACAAATATTTATTACTATTTAGCTGGCTCAAGGTCCTTGCTCGTTCTGAGATAAAAACGGTACTTATAATATTGTGTTTCATAGATACGACTGGGTCTGAAGCCTCTTAGTGGCCCCTAGAGTCTGCCATAGGTATTACGCCCAACTATACAAAAGAAGAAAAAAAACATAATGTTCAAACATGTTGGGATATGAGAAACTTGTCATGGACGAAAGTGTTGCTTGATAAAACGTGTTTCTCAAGGATTTTGAGAAGATCAAAATCTTAGACGAAAGAATACCAACAGGGTACCAGTAAGCTCTGAGAGCTTTGGGCCTAAGCAGGGCACGATCTCAGCCTGAAAGCTACGTGTATTTGATGCCACAGAATCTGGACATCATGCAGTTATCCATCATTCTGTTCAGCAATTCTCTAGTGTGCTTATTATGTTCAGGGTAGTAACACATTTTAGCTTACATTGGGAAAGAGGTACATCATGAACTGGTGTACAGCCTATCACAGAACAACAATGGCAATTCAGAGTTTCAAACTCAGCTAACTGCATGTCTTTGAACTATGGGAGGAACATTCAAACTCCACTCACAAAATGGGTTCCAACCCCAGACCTTCTTGCTGTGAGGCAACAGTGCACTGATAAATAACATGAGAGCATCTGAGTTCAGTGTTTTTGACCTGAGGCTTAATAGAGGTAGATTACACAGCATGACAGTGACCCCAAGGACACAAGTAAGTCTACAAAAGAAGGACTCGGATGGGTACAAATTCACAGGTGGGATGATTTACTTTTGCTCTCATTTACCATATAGCAATTTAACGGATTTGAAGGTTTTTATGAGATATTTTTTTTTATATGAGTGTGTAATACAGTATGTTCATTCAGATTGTTTTTTGGGGAGAAATAACAATAGAAATACAGGTGATAAAAGGAAAGCAATGATTTATATTGTATCATTTGTAGGAAAGCACTGTATGTATGCATGCTTCTTCGACATGAGAGAGATACAACAAAGGTACAAAGGTTAGAATCTAACTCGACATGTGCTGTAACCACGTTGCTATGCTACTCCAGTTAGCATCACTTTTCTGACGAGACAGATTTTCAGACTGGACACAAACATAAACTTCTTCAACAGACTAATGCAGGCAGCTGCAACTAACCACATTAGCCTTGGTGTTCAGTACAGATTAAAATCATCACGTCTTGGCTGTCAATTGCTTATGTGTGTGTCTGTGTGTGTGAAGCAGACAGAGACGTCTCCTCTGCACATTGTTTTGTTCGTGACAGCACCTTTTGTACAGCTTGGCGTCGGACGCTACTCACTATATAAAAGGGTCGGGCAGGGAGCAGAAAAAGAAAGAAAGATTATAGTCAGAATGATTTCCACAGACATAGAGAAAAGAGAAGATGAAGACACACACACACATACACACTCAAAAACTAGATCATCAGTATGATACCTGCTTTCGATTAAGACTAGAGTGAAAGATATGTTTATTTGAAAAGATATAATTATAATTACCAGATCTATAACTGGATACATTTGTATTATGTTAAAAATATCAGCTTTCTAAATATACCCTTGACTTTAGTCAATCAAGCAGTAAAAATACTTCAAATTCCCCAAATCATTCTAAACCTAAGTTACATATTTGTTATGTGTTAAGGAAACACCTGACAGATACATTATCAAGTGAATTTAATGAGAATATGCTTAATTGTTAGTCATGTAAGTCTCGGCATAATTTTTCTCATATTGTCTAATCGCGACCAATGAGTTCCTGAACGGAAACTCTTATGCCAAAGACCAAAACAAAAAGTCGAAGTGCTATGTGGAAAGAACACGAGAAACAAGCGTGACGGGCACTGACTTCTTCAAGCTGATTTCAATCCCTGTCAGCTGTGATTCCTTGGCCTGACTGATGACGATGGCTAGTATTCACATGTGGATCATGTCCTTGACACAGACCTAGTGACACCAACTGGTTGGTCTGCCTCCACCCACAGGTGCAGTGCTGCCGCAGCAGGAACACACGCCGACACTTCTTTTCTCCAAATGAGGAAATAGAATATTTGCAGTCCTGTTGAAATCTAAATACAATTTCAAAGCACATGGAGATCCAATCATCATGACAGTGTATGTCTTTCAAGAGATCAGTTGGTGTGAAGATGAATATAGGGCAGCAAGTGTGGTGGTAATAAAATAGGTCTTTGCCCTCAGCCAGTCACGGTCACAGGTCCCGTAGCTCTGAAACCACTGTGCCAATCACAGTTAAACAAAGTGACAGCTCTGCAAATAAAAAGCTTGACCTCATGTCTCAAACATACACCACCATAAACAGGCACCCCAAATAATATTAAGTATCATTTTCCATTTTGGTAGTGAAAGATAAATACATCTTGTGATATGACCATATTGAACTGAAGCCATTTGAGCATTATTTGTAATGTATCACCATGTACATGGTCACATTTGTACTACAATATGTTTCAAGGATAAAACAAAAGACTACCAAGAGTCCATAGCAACATATAGTTAGCTGTTTTTCATAGCTCTTCATTACTTGTTCTGAAACTGAATGATGATAAGAGTGCATAGTCACAGATAGCAACAGGAAGAACGAGGTGCTTGGAGAAGCTAAATGCATTAAAGAGCTTTATGCATTGAGTGTTGATTCTCAGTGGGATAAGCAGCATTAGAGAGCTTTTTTTTTAATTCAAGGGCTCACTGGAATCAGTTAGTCAACAACTCTACATAATTTTGAATCAAACTCAAGTGTGAACAGAATAAATTCATCCGCATTTGTCAAAACAAAGAAGAGAGATCAGTACATTTTCTGAAAATGTCAAAATAAGATCAGGAATTTATCAAAACCTTCCGACATATACACCACGGTACTATCATATACAGCCCTCTTTATAGACACTTGCTATGTTTTTAAGAGGATCTAGTTTCCAAAGGACAAAGGTACATATAAACACACACACACACACAATATGGATGGTGAGATAGAAAAGCCTATTGGTTCCCCAAGCTGTGTGACACTTCAGTGTATTTCGTTACCAGGCCAAAGCCCTCAAAGAAGACAGCATGGGCCTGCAGAAGTTCGATGCAGTTTCTCCACAATGTAGTCTGTTTAACCTGTGTGCTAATACACTGCTGTTCACAACTGATATATTTTACCTTTAGGTTTTACCTCTACACACAAATAGTCAATACCCTGGTAAGCTATCTTCAAATAGGTGAGCGGCTGAGCGGTGAGAAAGTTATTTCTCAAGTCATCGCTCTGAAGCAGACATAAGAAGATGCTTGTTATATTCCTCAAAGGGGTGCAGCAAAGGAGAGTCATTTGAATGCCATGCTGTGTGTGTGTGTGTGCGTGTGTGTGTGTGTGTATGTGTGTGTGTGTGTGTGTGAGTGAGTGAGTGAGTGAGTGAGCAGGAGAGTGTCCTTGGACGGCTGGATGGGGAGATAGAGGGCATTTGTTTGAACAGCCAAGAAACAGAAGAGGTGACACCGAGGGGGGTCGGACACACCGCGGCTAGTAATAGTGGAGGTGTTTGTGTGTAATGTAAGGTGACTGGAAATGATGTGGCGTGTATAGCGTAGACAGTACGAGAGCGAAGAGAGAGATACAAGGGGAAATGAGAGAGTGTGAGGAAAATACACATGGGGAGGGGGGAGAAGGGGAGACAAATAGAAAGACAAAAAGAGAAATGGAGGGCAGATGATGAGGCCCTTCCAATGAAGATGCCATACCGAACAGATGCCAGCTGTTCCACTGTGTGTGTCTGTGTGTGTATGTGTGTGCGTCTGTGTGCGTGTGTGTGTGTGTGTGTGTGTGTGTGTGTGTGTGTGTGTGTGTGTGTGTGTGTGTGTGAGTGTATGCAATCATCCTCATGCTGCTGTGAGCTCATTACATGAACAGATCTGAGAAGATTGGTGATGATGATAGAGATAATGATAATGATGATGCTGATGATAATGATTATAACATGATCATTGTAACAACAATATCTGCCAATCTAAGCCTGGATTCACTTTGATGCAGTCGACTATTTTAGGTTAAAAGACAGATCATGGAACTGTTGCACTGGTCAACTCTATTCTAACACACACATTAATCATTGTCAGCTGTGTTTGGGATTCTTGGTTCTTTCAGAGTAGACAAATGAGATCCGGCTTTTGACAATATCTATATAAAATATAAGACAGTTCCTATAAAGAGAAACGTTATGCTGGGACATGATGCTGGGCATCTTATATGTGATGAATGGACTTGAGTTGTGTTCTTTTAATTCCCCATGTGAACTGTGAGACATCACACAAACACATGTATGTTATGTCTTGTCAGTTATGTTAAGTTTTAGGTTAATTTAGGTTAGGTTTTCCATGTCCGCTTTTATTTTGTAGTAACTGTCCTCTTGTTTCAGAAACTTTATTTCCTGCCCCGGTGTTTCCTCGTGATTGCCTGCTCCACCCCTGATTGTGTCCACCTGTTCCCCATTTTCTCATGTATTTAAGCCTGTGTCTACCTGTCTTGTGTCAGAATGTCTTGTCTCGAGTCTCGTCCTGATCTGTCTAGTCTAAGTAAATGTTGTTCATGTTAGTGTATTCTTGTATCCTGGTTTGCAGTTCCAGCATAGTTGTGATTTTCAATGTATTTTGATCAAGTCTTTTTCCCAGCATAGCTGTGATATTCTGTTTTCTAAACCCCATCTTAGTTTCCTGCTCAGCAGCATCTTTAAGTTGTACTTTGTTTCTTTGGGATTTTTGGGGACTTCCTATGTTTAAATAAACCCTTTTCATTGCCCTGAATTTTGGAGTCGTGACAATGTAACCTGATCGTGCTGCATACAACATGTGCTTTTTATATATTCCACCTGTAAAATGTGGAAGTACAATTGACCACTTACTTCACGTAATTTCAACATCTTATCTATTTTTAACCATTACTGATGTGCATTTGTTAATAATGGGTGAGGATTTGTTGATTTGTATATGTGGGGCCCGCAGTAACAATGGACACAATATCAAAAACTGGACATTGACCCCCCAATATTTTCATGTATTTCTTATTTTTATTAATTGTTAATTGTTTCATTTATTCTCCTAGTGTATATCTGCAATTGTGTGAAAGGTTAATGCTGGTTAGGATGAGTAAAGTTCATACAGGTACATAGGTCAGCTCAGGGGTCCTACAGGAAGAAAGCGACGGAAAACGCTACGCTTGTAATTAGCTAGTTATAGACCAACAGCCTGCAGCCTGCGGGGGAGTTGATGAATGTGATGTGTTTCTGTGCTTTCAGATGGGTAAACGTGATAAACTGTATAAAAGTAGAGACATGGATCAGAACTGTCAGTAACACAAATATGTAACGTGTGAATGTGAATGTATGTCGGAGTTGCGTGAATGTAATATTTTGAATGCGTCACCGAGTCATGCTAGTGAATGAGTAGCAGTGTAGTAACCACATTTAACCTGTGAGAATGAGAGTTGTGTGAATGTGCAGACTGTCCCCAGGGTGAATGAAGTAGTAAGAGTGATAGTATATGCAGATATGTTCTATGTATATGTATAAGAAAGAGGCTACGCTAGTAATTAGCTAGTTATAGACCAACAGCCTGCAGCCTGCGGTAGAGTTGCTAAGTGTGATGTGTTTCTGTGCTTTCAGTTGATATAAATAGTTATCAAACCCATACACACCTGGAGGTCATATGTGTCCAAGTGTGCAACATATACTTTCAGAATTACAGACCTCTGAGATTTCACATTGTTGTTGGGGCAACAAAATACAAATTTAGCCAGAGAATCCAAACAGCAGCCAAAAACTGTTTTCAACAAATAAATACTAAAGCCAATATAAACTTTTTACAACATTCTTTAATTATATTTTGTATTTGCAGTAAGGACAACCACTTTAAAACAACTACTTTATATAATGCTCTTTCTCTCAAAATCAAAGAGTCATTGAAATCTGTCAGTTCCACAATACTTGATTTGACACAGGTGTAACACAAAATGACTCAATTATCATGGATGACTTTGATTAGCATGGATTCAAATATATCTATGCAACCATTTCTAAGTGGCATTGATTGGTTGGGAAAGCATCTGCATTTGGGGGGATGCTAGTGAGTCTGCCCACCCGTGTGCGCACATCACAGTTGAGAGCGAGGCGCGCGCGCTCAGACGCAGACGGATCTCTCTTATTCTGCCTGTTTTGTGATATACATGCCTAAAAGGGGGATTTCGTTTATCTGGCAACACTGAGATCAGTCGACCAATGACTGTTCAGGTGGAACGTAAGGGACATACCATTTACAAAACTTGTAAGGGGTAAAAACTTGTGAAAGACCCAGAGAAACGGAAATATCCGACGAAGCAAAATCCCGGACGTTTTTGGAAACCCTTCCGGACGCTTTTTTTTTGTCTCAAAAAGAGGACATGTCCGGGGAAAACCAGACGTCTGGTCACCCTAGATAAAGTCAGAGGATCACAAAAGGTTACAGTTCATCCTGTAATAAACATGATGGAGGTCCACCGACGAAGTATTTGTAAAGGTAGATATAATAACAATGGTTTGGTGCAATGACTCTATTTGTCTTTTTATGCTCCCTGCTTTCCACAAAGTCTTCAGTGACAAAATTGGTTTCCGATGTCATTATCACTGGCCTTAAAAAGTGTTGGACTCAACTTGATGGAACTTGCCGGTACCCTGAAGCCAACAGGTGAGCCGATTGACGCCGGAAAAGCCGCCAGTCGGTATCAACAAACCCCAGAGGCTCACAGGCTGGAGGGGTGAGATTAGTTGGAAACCTAACAAGTGACTTTCTTGTAGCTGACATTTCTAATACTGCCTATACATGGGATTTAGACAAAGGAGGAGATGGGTAGGAGAGACATGAGATAGTAAAGATAATGACAGTCTCTCTAGCTCACACATCTCCAAGGACACAGAAGGACAAACAAAAAGATAAGCAGGCTGACAAGTGAGTATAACAATCTCAAGCAACGTGACACGCCTCTGCTTGTCTCTCTGGATCCTGAAAGAAGAGCAGTGTGGAGCATCTTTTTAATGTCATTTTTTAGAAGATAAAAGGATGTTCTAGTGATCCCAAAACGCTTCTGTGAGCTACAACTTTAACTCTTGAACAGTGTTTTCCTTTCATGAAAGGTAATTGTAACATGTTGGTCGTCAAAATTATTTCTTGTCAACGATCATTTTTATTTAGCTCCAGCATCTTGTGAAACTTCTGATTACAAAAAAAACAAGATGGCGAACTTCAAAAGGGCAGTCTGCCAACCAATTGGGCACATCACTAATTACAGTCTCCGCCTGCATGGGGGAAAGACTTTGACGATACAGGCTGCTGTTGGCATCTGTCCCTCTCAACAGTCAACATTGTATTTATTCAATCATTGGTGCAATCCTATTCTTACCTTGACAAAAATGATTGCTTTTTGGAAGAATGAGCAACAACACCCATGTGAGTTATGTTATATGTGGTGATAATAACTCAGATAAAAGAATAAAACAAGTTATCTAGTCAATGATTGCATCTGCAATTCTGGTATCATAGGCTACCAGGTTTTCAACAATGAACCAAGAGCTTTATGCACATCACTCCTCAAGACATGTAATCCCTCAAACATTATTGTTAACCAAGTCACTGCTGCATTGTGGCATTGCAAACTCACGCAGGGAGAGACTCTTTTTCGTTAGCTAGCGACTACAACTCAAGGGATGGGTACCATTTGGGTTTTATCCGATAGCCTACCGGTGCTAAACCGTCACTTTTAAAACGATACTGGTGCCTAAACGTTGCCTGAAATAACAAAACACACACAAAACGACGATTAACAATGATAACATTAAAAACTGTCCATATTCCCTGCAAAAGCCGTTCTCATGGCCGCACTGACAACAAACGTATATCAGACTGTCGCGCTTGCATAAATTAGCATTAACATGGTTATAATGCATAATTTATATTTTGTTGGCCTACTTTTATAAATGCATGACTTGCAATCAACGTTACGGTGCTAATCTGAGTTAAGGCTGCTCTTGTCATCATTGGTCTTCACGTTTTCAGGGGGACCGGTCTCCCAATCTCGCCCAGCCTGACCCGTAATGTGCTCCGCAGGCTCACGCAGACAGTCAAAGACGGTGCATGACTCTGCTCTGAAATGAAAGGCTTTCGTAACTTGCTGACATAGTGGAGTCACTAGAGTATAGAATAGTTTTTTCAAGTTCAATCGGCTCAGGCACCAAAAGCTAGCACCAAAATGTGCGTCGCATTTCGTTCCGGTCGACACGGGTCGTGTAGCAACCGCTGTCATATTGGTACTGTTTTTTGATACCCAACCCTAGTCTCACTGGAGCAAACATGTGCTCTCCTTATGGATGCATTTTCATCTCTCAATCGCACATTACTAACTCTGCTTTCTCCCCGGAGTCCTTTTGACTTCACGTCTCATAGGGTCATCGGAACCTATGAGACGGCATAGATCCTATCTGCCTGATGGATCATCGAGGTCTGGATCGTGGAATTCCTGCTACCAACTACGCCACTGTCCTTTTGAGACTCCGCCCACTGTTGAGACTCCGCCCACTCCTCCTCTCTTACTCCATCTGCCTGATGGATCGTGGAGGTCTCTATTGTTGAATATGCCTACTATGAACTATTCATACACTCTGTCATATTCATTGAACGTATTTTATCTCTAAATCCGTCCTTCTGTACACATAATGTTAATTCTGACTGAAATAATATGCTAACTGGAGATTGGTAATCAAGATATTATATTCTGGACCAAACATTTGATTGGATATTGTCATCCAGAAAAAGAAAAAAGAGAATAGAAAAAGTTGTTTTAGATGCTGTTTTTGTTTGGAAGAAATAATATAATTGTCCCAACTAAAAGCCTTTCTGCCAGCCAGCATCCTCTAAACTCACTTGAAACATCTGCCTGCATTAAGAAATGAATTGAACGTAAATCAACTTTACAACACACAGTAAATTGTACCAGCCTCCACAGTAACATTTTTTAAATCACAAAACGGATTCACTGTGAATTTGTAGCAGATTAACACAGCCTGCCTGACACACACACACACACAGACACACACAGAAGGAAACTCAAATGTTTGCTGGTCGTAAAACAGAGGTCTTTTGTAGTGCCAGATTAATGGGACAACCACTGCTGGTTAATGTGAGGTGTGTTACATAGATGCACAGTGTGATGCTACTTTTGTATGCACGTTGGCAAAGAAATGAGGACTAAAGAAATCATCTAGCAAACAGCTTGTGTGTGCGTGTGTGTGCGTGCGTGTATGTGTGTGTGTGTGTGTGTGTGTATGTGTTTAACTTTGCTGTATGCATGTTCCAGAATGCTGTTCTTTGACCATCTCCTGTGACGGCTCTGTTGCTGTGTCTTTCCATCTGCTCTTTGCCTGAAGTCGGGTGTTACAGATGGTTGTTTTAGTGATGCATGTAAATCAAAAGAATCACACAAGGGGATGACTAAAGTGAGCCATTTGTCAAACTATATAAACTATACATAAACACACACACAACTGACTGTCAGTTTAAAGAAAAGTGAAAAATAAAAGTTCCACTAGCTGTCCCTTTTGGCTGCACTATTCCAAAGACTTTAATGTAGCACTTTACGGTGACCCCTGTCACGGTTTGTTGGTATGTCTAATAAATGTATTTTTACTGCACTCAAGAAGTGGGTATGTAATATGGCGGTTAATGAACTTTTAGAGGATCATCAAAGTTTAATTTGTATTGCCCAATATTACAAATTACAAATTGGCCTCAAATTTACCAAATACAGAGGCTATCCATCCAACATATCATGCAAAACTACACCTACAGGATGGTCAGCGTTTGAGGATGTACAGTGTGTGAAGAAATAATATCTGCACAATCCATCGAGTATATGGTCACTAAAGATTTACTTTGCTGTAGTTAATATTTCGCATTTAAGATCCTTCCTGGGCTTTTTTCTTAATGCATTAAGCAACATTGCAAATTCCAGTATAACTAGATTCACCTTGTGTCAAGAGAAAAACATTCAACACCCTCACCCCCTTCCAAAATGTGCCTAGAAGACACACCTTCAAACAACAAATCTGACCGATTAGAAATGCTGCTGGTCTACAGGTCAATAAAAGCATTTGGACACTTGCAGCATGCTATGCAACTAGAAACTACAATCATAATCTGTGAGGTGTTGGTTGTATATTTGGCTGGTTCTTGGCCTGTTATCTCACCAGAACTCTGAGGGGGTTTTGTGTTTTACACAAAAAATGAAAGCAGGGCATAATAGTGATACGACCTGATCTATACTTAACTAAAGCACAATACATTACATGATTGCTTACATATTAGGGCTGTCAGCGTTAACGCGTTAATCTATGCGATTAATATGGCCGCGCTAACACAATAAAATATTTTAACGTAATTAACGCAACTTTGTTTACTTCCGGTGTTCGTTGATGTTTTTGCACTTTTCTGAGTGTCAAGCCGTGGCAGTGTGGCTGACACTGTTTCCGTTTTTAAAACTATGAGTTTTCCGCGAAAATACCGAGCAGAAATCAGTTTAAACTCATGGGTTAATAAATCGGATTTCCTCCTGCGTCTTCTCCCTCCCAGCTGCTGCTCCGCTCCACAGACACACTGAAGGGTGTCGGGTGACGCGGGCGGAAAGAACTGATTGGTCAAACCGTTTGTCTGTCAACATTTTGTGAAAAAACAACCAATGAACACTCAGTAAATCCCAAGGCCCGCCCACCTCCCAGGTGAAGCTCAATTTCGTTTTTACTTTTTAGCTTCAAACTTTTAGCATTCCAACGCATTTTCAGCAGGAAATGCATTTTCTAGTTTTGTAAAATTTATAAAATGCCCCCAGCCACCAGAGTGACACATTTGAATGTGAGTCAGTTTCCAAAGCCACTAGTTCTGCTGCTGTTCAGTGTTAAAGATGACAGGTCCAATGGGTCTCTAATGCACCTTGTTTTACTAATCTGATGTTTCACTGAAGAAACTATTTATCATCCACGATATTAAATCCCTGGCTGGCCCTTTATAGGTAGGAGCCTCTCTGAGACACAGCTGTGTGAAGGTGTCTTTAACAACAAATACTATCAAACAAGTGTCTAAAACACACGCTGTCTGAAGGGATTACTGCTTCATTTAGAAGACTTAGTCTTTAGAAGAAAACCCCCCGATATTTGCGATTAATCGCAATTAATGAATTTCAAAATGCGATTAATTAGTTAATTTTTTTTAATCGATTGACAGCCCTATTAAATATACAAGTGTGATTCACCAATGTTAAACTCAATATGAAACAAGAGCAGCAACAATTAATCACCTTGAAATAGCAATATAGATGTAGGAGGCATTCTGAAAACGTCAGAGTCACCTTTTAACTGAAATGACTAGCAATGGACAGCCTCTTTTTCCAGTGAATTTCCAACGTAGGTTTACTTAGTCTTTAGGATTACTTCACAACAAAACTATTTGCTTAGACTAAGGAAAAGATTAGATTGTGTTACGGTTAAAGCAGGTATGTTTGTTCTATAAAATAATGATGCTTGTTAAGTAACGGATGTTGGTTAAGTACAGATGTCATATCATTTTTTTTTAATAAATTACTGTTGACTTTGTTTCCAACAGGACACAAACAGCGGTCATCTGGATGGAAGTCTGTTGTTGGTTTGACCCATCTGACTTCCCCTACCATCTGGTTAAAATAGTTTGGTGCGCTTCGAATTAATCTGTTTTAGCCGACATTAGCTTATCTCAGATGTTTCAGTATCTTCCACCACGGAATAAATAACAACTTTCTGCTTTGTACATGTTGTGGAAGTCCCAATTCATTTTGTATACTTGAATCTTTTTTAATTGAATGTTGTCAAAAAAAAAAAATTGTAGATAAGAGCTATTCTCAATATACTTGTTTCCACAGTGCAAGGCTGATGTTACTGAATTGTATGTCGTATTACCTTGTGTTAAGATGCACTTTGTTTTTTTTATTTGACTGTAAAAGGGAATATTTCTAAATATTCTTTTTGTGTGTACTGTACTATCTCAGGTTCAAACTGCACCATCTTTTAATTAAATCAATTTGAGATGTTGAACATATAGTGGGTCCTGTTGAGAATGACAGTCCAAGACCAGTTTATAACAATTGCCAGACAAGTTGAGAACCACTGCCCAGACTAGATGGGAACCACTTCCCAAGATCATATCTGTCACATTGTCTTAGCAGTTTGCTATTTGTTTGACTAGAGTTATGTCCTTCTCAACTTCGACAAAAAAGTTTGAACAAAGTTAATGTAATAACGTGTGTTTTATCATTGATACAGTAATGTGGGTTTCTTAACCCTAAATTAAATAGATTCATGTCATAATAACAGCGACATTTTCTTACCAATGTGTTTAGATTTATATAAATGCATGTACAATATTTGTACATTTGAATAAACAATAATGAAATGCAAAGACAGGTATTTAACAATAGGTTCTGAAGTAGTTACGTTCATACAGTGTTACAGTTACTATCGGCCCTTTGAGGCCAGCCATGATGCTGATGTGGCCCAGGTCATGTAGTTGACACCCCTGGTCTACGCCATTTGAAATGCAAAAATAAGCCTAGCGGCTCGCGGACTGACTCATCGATAGAACACCATGGATGAATTTTAGCCTGCGTGTAATTTTCTTCAGCCTAACTTTATTGAAACAGACGAGGTAATAACTAACTGTCGGTCATTGCCGATTGTTGGAATGCCGTCTCCGCTCTCACAGTGCTTTGTTAGGCAGGATCTTGTTAGTGGTGGGTCTTTAAATATACCCCCTGCAGTTTGCATCCAGGCCAGTGCACAGGTCGCTCTCACTTCAGTTTAGCTCCTCAAGCAAATTGAAAGGCCCACAAATGATGCCAGTTTGCCATTGTCTTGACTTGTGATATATATCTTTAGATGTCTGCATCATTAAGTGTGTTTCTCAGAAGTGTGTTATGAGAGGAAATGATGTCTAATCAAAAGGTTTCATACACACTCACACAAGTTACACTCAAAGAAATGGCTCATTGGATGAACTCAATTAAAGTGTTGGCAGGTTTTCCATCCAATAATTATATGCAACTACAACTCAAATTTAGCACATCAGTGCAATACAAGGTAATTGAGTTAGTCCAACTCATTCTTATCAAACACATCTAAAATACAATAACGATATTCATTAAATTTAATTAATTTGAGTTAGTCCAACTCATTTGTATCAAACACATCTAAAATAAAATAACGATATTCATTCAATTAAATTAATTTGTGTTTGTCCAACTCAAAATATAAATTAAATATTCTATTCAGTACCGCTTAACCTCATTGGGGTCTTTGGAGCCAACTCCAGCTGGGCGTTGGACATTGGGCGAGGGGGGGTCACCTGGACAGGCCACCAGTCCATCCAGGGGTCACATAGGGACATACAACCATTCACTCTCACACCTATGGGCGATATAGAGATGAATTTACCTGACTGCAAGTCTTTGGACTGAGAGGAAGCTGAGGAACCCACACTGAGAACAAACTCCACACAATAGGCCCGCCCTGACCAGGAATCGAACCCACAACCCTCTTGCTGTGAGGCGACTGTGCTACCCAATATACCAGCCCTGAAAGCATGTTCACCTTTTGAAAACAACCGATTTTCAGCTGGCCCATGCCAAAAGGGTAGTCCCCAATTACACACATTAATTTTGAGTTGATATGCACACCATCTAACCTAAATAAATCTAATAAATGAAAGAATTCCTATATTTTGTGTTACACCAATTAAATATAAATATCTTCATTTTATAATTGATTTATTTCAATGTATTAAACTATATTTAATTGAGTCACCTCTAAGAAGACTTGAATCGTTTTTTTGTTAGTGCTACCTAAATAAATCTAATAAATGAAAGTATTGCTACATTTTGTGTTACACCCATGAAATATAAATATGTTCGTTTTGTAATTGATTTATTTCAATGTTTAAAATAATATTTAATTGAGTTACCTCTAAGAAGGGCTTGAATCGTTTTTTTGAGTGTACATACACTCAAAAAAATGATTTGGTGGTGTTGTAAATTCTACTTAATTAATTGGTTTATATTCTACATTGTATTAATACAATTCACTGATTACTAGACTTTATTAAGTAAAAGTTACACATTTTAATCATACAATAAATTAACTCTGCGGGAAGAGTAAATGTTACTCCCCAATTTCTCATACTGTTTACATGTTTTATAATAACTGAAAATAAACTGAAAAAGGTAAGTACATATTAATTAATCAAAACATACAATAAATTAACTCTGCGGGAAGAGTAAATGTTAATCCCCAATTTCTGATACTGTTTACATGTTTTATAATAACTGAACACAAGCTGAAAAAGGTAAGTACATTTTAATTAATCAAAACATACAATAAATTAACTCTGCAGGAAGAGTAAATGTTACTCCCCAATTTCTCATACTGTTTACATGTTATATAATAACTGAACATAAACTGAAAAAGGTAAGTACATTTTAATTAATCAAAACTAGGGCTGTCAATCGATTAAAAAAAATTAACTAATCGCACATTTTGAAATTCATTAATCGCGATTAATCGCAAATATCGTTTTTTTTTCTTCTAAAGACTAAATCTTCTAAATGAAGCAGTAATCACTTTAGACAGTGTGTATTTTAAACACTTGATTGATAGTAACTTCACACAGAGCTGTGTTTCAGAGAGGCTCCGACCTATAAAGGGCCAGCCAGGTATTTAATATTGTGTATGATAAATTGTTTCTTCAGTGAAACATCAGATTAGTAAAACAAGGTGCATTAGAGACACATTGGTCCTGTCATCTTTACAGCAGCAGAACCAGTGGCCTATAGGAAACTGACTCGCATTCACATGTGTCACTCTGGAGGCTGGGGGCATTTTATACATTTTACAAAAATATTTTAATTCACCTTTTAAAGCCTTTTGCATATAACACACAACCCCACGTGTTCTACATCAAACATTCCAGAACAATCTCATCTCTATATCATGAGGCTCATTGGTTCTGTCTTCTCTGACTGACGGGCTGCTAATGAGCCTCACCTGTGAGGTGGGCGGGCCTTGTGATTTACTGAGTGTTCATTGGGGGTTTTTTCCGCAAAATGTTGACAGACAAACGGATTGACAAATCACGGTGAAGGGTTTCGTGTGACGAGTTCTTTCCGTGCCGCGTCACCGACACGTCGCCCATCTGTGTGCCTGTGGAGCGAGCAGATGAGAGGAAGGAGCGCAGGAGGAAACCCGATTTATTAATACACGAGTTTAAACTCATTTCTGCTCGGTATTTTCGCGGAAAACTCATAGTTTTAAAAACCGTGTGAGACACACTGCCGTGGCTTGACACTCAGAAAAGTGCAAAAACATCAACAAACACCGGAAATAAACAAAGTTGCGTTAATTGCGTTAAAATATGTTAGTGCGTTAACGCGGACAAATTAATCGCATAGATTAACGCGTTAACACTGACAGCCCTAATCAAAACGTCTATCGCGTTTGAATCAATCGACCCGTGCAATCTGCATTCACTCCAGCGCTCCGATCACTCCCTTCTTAGTCCCTCATTCCCTTCACCTGGTCCTCACGTCCTTCTCACCTGCAGCCCATCCCCTCATTAGTCCCTCACTATTTAGCTCCCTCACTTCCACTTGTGCTCTGCCAGATTGTCTTGTGTTCTCAGACCAAGCCCTTGAGCGGTCCACTGTGTGCTCATTGTTTTGTTCTGTTTGGTTCCTGACAATACTTTAAGTGAAGCATCTTTATCAGCATTTTCTGTCTCCTGAGTCGTGCGTTTGGGTCCACCCTAAATCCCGCCTTGACAAGTACTGCCAAAGCTTGCATGTTGCTTATGGGGCTTGTTTACGCCATGATCCTTGCTTACCCTCCAGCATTGCATTAAACAAGTGTGAATCCTAAGTGTGAACTTCTCGACACTGAATTTTTTGTTAAGAAAAACAAGAGTTTTTATAAAATGTAATATTTTATTTGTTGACAAAATAAAGGATTTGAATTGCATTGTGGCTGTGATTTGTGATGTATAACAATTAACATTCATCAATAGAGTATTAAGAACATATACATAATTATAATAAGTAATATCATACAATTAAGTAATTGCAAATGAAAAAGTATAATAATATCTACTTAGCTCTAAATGATAGTTTACTTAATAATTTCATAACATTGAAATTCCTGTTTGTGAAAAAGTTAAGTAGACTTTACTTAATTAGCTAAATAAATATTACTTATGTTTAAGCATAATTAAGTCACAGTTACTTAGTATGTTCATGGTTATTTAGTCTAAAATTAAGTAAGTTATACTTAACCCTGTCTAGTAGGATTTACTCAATCCTTCAACAGTAAAAGTTACTTAGTGTTAGTGCAAATTGTTACGAGGATTTTATTAAGTAAATCCTACATTTCATTTTTTTGAGTGTACACAAGAATACCAAAGACTTTTGAACTTCAGGGGAATGCGTGTTTTGTCAACTGAGTTCTTCTTCTCAGGCTTTAGAACAGATGGTCAAAATCATAGAGATGAAAAATAAATGATGTCTTTTATAAATTTAATTTATATATTGCATATATTACTTCTTTTGATTCTCTGAAAGATATTACAGCAAGATAGTAGGTTTAGTCGACAAATATATAGTACATTATTAGATAAGCTAATTGTTTGTACCAATACAAGTGAAAGAAAACTTTTTTTAATTTAGTGTTATGACAAGTAATACACGCGTTACCACAACTTTCTGTCAGGAAAAATCTTCAATTCACCCCAGTCAGAAAAAAATGCCTTGTTCCACTCCAAAACCACAAGCCCTCCATAACACTACCCTGTGAGAATGTATCACCACTATCTGCTGCTCATTCAACCTCCGACTGTTGCAATGTACTGCTATCTGAATTTCTAATATAACCCTTGACTCAAAACGCATAGGAATGGATATGATCTTTGACTTTTTGGAATATTTCTTTGTTATGTCTACATTCCCCTGTCACGGTTTGTTGGTCTGCGTCAAGATGTTTCTGAATGAATGTATCTGTAGCTAGCTGTGGAAATGAATTTCCTCTTTGACATTTAAGCTCTGGGAAACATTTTAAAGATAGGAGGTTAATGCAGGATAGCAAAACTTTGGGGTTTAAAAAAAGGCTGGTGTATCACTGTTGGACAGGAGTGTGTGTGGAAACATACATTTTGAAGGCCATTTCACTGACTTCCCATCATGAACTATTCATAGTTTAAGGGGAATATGTGTCGCTCTATCTTCTTCTTTCTGTCTTTGTCTTCTTTCTTTGGTAACTGTCTCACTCACTAACACACACACACACACACACACACACACTCACACACACACACACACATCAATAACACATAATGTAAGATGTTTTGAATGCATATTATATGTAGAAATATCACACACTGTAGTGAAAGGTAGTTAAGGCAATTCTTAATAATATGAAGAGGCTCTAGAAATCCATTAGACTTTCCAGTTACGAGACACTCTTAGTATTGCTTGTATTAATGTTGGTCACATAGAAAGCAACATCAGTGGTAATTATGTTTGCTTTTAACCTAAGGCTGTTGATAGACATACTTTTCACAGCTACTTGTCCAAGCAAACTTGTCAAATGCTGCTTTGTCAGGGGCCCGAGGCTTCAAACTTGAACACTTGAGGTAGTTTTAAAGTAAACTTCCATAAAACTCCCCTCTGAGGATGTATGACCACTATGAGGTCCTGGGACATGGATGTCGTATGAGTACAGATTGTAAAGCCCTTTGGGGCAAATTTGTAATTCATGATATTGGGCTATACAAAATAAACTGAATTGAAACTGAATGTTCACAGGAAATGTACGCTTTCTGCTTCTACATATTCTCTTTTCAAAAGAAAATTTGACTTTACCTAGTTTGTAGATGTACTTGTGCAATAAAACCACTTAGTTAGGCTTAGGAAAGGATCTTGGTTTGCGTCGGAAAGCACCTCTGTAACATAAAATAATTTTATGTTACATAAAATAATTTTATGTAACAGAAGTTATGTCCCATAAATATGGAAAAATAAGAGATGTGCACATTTACAAAGTAATATAAACTACCATTGTTCTGGTCACCTTTGACGCATGTCACATTTACATTGTATTGCCTTTCTAAAAACCCAGATGAATGAGTTTGGCTCCGACTGCTGTTATGGATGGAGTCAGTGGCAGACCTGCGTAGTCTTTTGGATGCTCAGTTTTAAGATTGGCTTTCATCTTTAGTCTTGACTTTTACAGTTTAGCAATTTGGTATTAGGTTTTTGTAACTCTTCTTTTCTGCTGAACCTGTATAGATCTGTTCTAGCCTTCTGACCACTCAAATCACTGCATGACATCATTCAGCTAAAGCTTCTTAATAACATTGACATAACAAACTATCATTATAACTACATCCAACCATTATCAAGCTGAACGATAATCTCATTGTCATACTACTTCATAATACAACTTTAAATCATCACCTGTTAAATTGGCACTTCTTCTGTGTAGAGCCAAGCTAAGTGCACTTGTTCATGCTGATGAGCAAGATAGCAGTCAAGTCGTTGTCAAAGTGGAGAACATTTCCATAGTTGGAGGAGGTCATCAATGAAGTAAAATGAACTCAATCTTATAAATTGTAAGTATCTAAATGTGTCTTTGTAATATGTCTAGATGGACAAGTCAACAGATTGTATTCAAAATCTAAAAGTCACAGATCATTATAAAATTTGAATTTGGTTGAGACTTATGCTTATGTGACAGGAGATATAACATATAACATCAGAAAATAGCTTTGAGAAGCTTTGACCTCAGGAGTTACAGTTACTACAATTACAGTTATGTTGGTCAAAGTTATGTAATGAAGAATGAATTCCTTCTACTCGTGACCGTGTACAACCCTGACATCAATCAAGTTTGTATTGTCCAAAGTTGCGTCTTCTTTGTCATTCTACGGACACTGAGCTGAGGAGACTCATGGATACAGGACGCACGTAGAGGCACCTTATCAACTCACAATGTCAGGAAGAACAAGCTGTGCTCATATATAGCCCACACACTTTTCAATGTCATGCCATATTCCAATTGGTTGGTTTGGAGACATGAGTTGTAGCAGCAGTAATGTTGACATAATGTTGCTCTTACATTTCAGAATTTTGACTTTGATCATTAAAACCTGAAATCAGTTGTGAGTCAACGCTTTTAGTAGGATCTATGACCACCAAAAATTTCCTCTCAAATTTGTGTCAAAGCCAGTCTAAAATCTTATAGAAGGTTTTGGAAAAGCTACATTACAAGACGTAAAAGGAGATGATAAGGAAGGAAACAGTTGAAAGATTAATGCAAAACAAAATACTGAGTGAGAAGGAGAAGTTGAAATGGGGTAAAGTAGTCAAACAGGAGAGCAGACAAATACTGGAAAGGTGAGCAGGAACAATGCAAGAAAGATGAAAGGAAGAAATGAGGAAAGGATGAGAGAGAAGGGGAGCTGGACAGAACAGAAAAAAAGAGAGAATTGTGGATAAGGAGAATACGTGGTGCGGAGGTGCAGAGCAGACGAAAGAGAAGCAATAGGGAGATGCCGTTAATTCGGAGTTCAGAGAGATTTTTTAGTTTGACATACGCGGCAGGAGGCCTTTGACTGCTGCTGCCTTTGAACTACAGTACACACACACACACACACACACACACACACACGCACACACACACACACACACACGGTTGGCCAAGGATAATGTTCGCTTGGAGGTAAAGCAAAATAGAGAAAAAGAGTACAAATTGAGATAGCCACATATCCTTATCTGTGTATTAATTGATATTGCTTCATCTTGTCTGTAAATGCCACATTCTATTAAAGTCTGAGATGGAACAAAGCTCCTTATAGTTGTGTTATGTACTGATGACAATAGAAGTCTTAACACACTACTGGGTTGCTGTAGACCAGTGGTCCTCAACCTTTTTGGCGCCACAGACCGCTTTCATGTCAGACAATATTTTCGGTCACAAGAATGACATAATAACAAATATAAAGTGCATTAAAATAAAACTCACCATTAGGCCGAATTAGTGGGAGTCCTGAGCCTGTTTCTCTATAACGAGACGGTTCCAGTTCGAGGTGATGGGAGACAATGATACTTGAAGTGTGTTATTTATGTTCAGTCTACTCCATAACTTAGTTTTGGTTGCTGTCACTGCAGATAACCTGCTCCACGTTGTGATTATGATGTTGGAAATGGAAGCAGGGTTTTCAGGGTTTTATTGCCGATTACGGGATATTCTGCCTTGATTTTAATCCAGAACACTGACAGAGATGTTGTCTGAAACTTACTTTTAAGCCTACCGTCAGTCAGTCATTTTTGCTAGCTTGTGCGTTTCACTTTTTAGGTAACATATCACTTGACCTCTTTTTATGTGTCAAAACGCTCAGACACACAGACGGATGTATCTGGTGATTCTTCAAAATAAAACATATTTTCGACCTTGATAATCAATCACATTTATTTTCCTTCATTCATTCTGTGCGGCCTGGTACCAAAGGACCCACTGACCGTTACCGGACCACGTAACCACCTGCTGGGGGGGTGGCCGACACAGCTGTAGCTAACCATCGTCAGCTCGGGTGTAAAACTAAGTAGGGTTTTAAGCGTCAGTGAATACTCATCGTACAAAGACTCAGAGTATAAAGACATAGGAGTCTTTTGTTGGAGTCTTCGGGTGTGGATGAGTATAATATTGCTCCGTGTATATATGGTTACCTTCCATACCTGTGCGGAAATCAACTTGTAACTCAGACTCGTTCACACATACACCAAAGTTCCTCCTCTGTTATCTTTCCCACCCGTTCTACACACACCCAACGCCTTGTCAAAGGGGGTCTCTGGAACTGTCAGTCAGCTTCATTTCTGGCTTTGCTATCGAGCAATCGCTTGACTCCCTGGCTCTCACTGAGACTCACACCTGACAATACATCTACCACTGCTGATCTCTCTTCAGTCACACATCCAGACCCTCTGATCGAGGTGGTGGTACAGGTTTACTCATCTTCAACAAATGTAGTTTTTCTCTCTACTTGCTTCCAAACTAAACTACTACTACTAAACAGTGTTGTTCTCTACCTTCCTCCTGGTTCTATGGGAGATTTCTTTGAAGAATTCAACGTCCTCCTATCAAACTTCTCAGAAAATTGCCTCATCTTTCTGAGTGACTTGAACATCCAGACTGAGAAGTCATGTGACATGTTGCTCTTACTGTCTTCATTTGCTCTCTCACTCAGTCCCCCCCCCCCTCAAACACACACACAACAACATACTCTGTACCTTTTAATATTCTCTCTCATCCTAAGTCTCCCACAGACCCTCTCCTCTCTTGTCTGTCTTCCTCTCTTGAGTCTATCTGTCCTCTTAGGACACGACCAGTCCGCAAGTCCTCTATGGCTCAAATCCACCCTGTCAAGACTGAACTACTTTTCCAGCCTGTCGCAGTAGCTCCCTGTGTGTGTTTTAATTTACTTTCTTTTTTCACTTTTCTGATCTTTTCTTTCACATTTTGTTTAAATTACAGTTGAAGAACGTACTGTTCTGTTAATTTTCTGGTTGTAAAGGAGAGACACACAATGAACGAGGCCATTGTCTATTCAAGCGATCAGCTGATTATGTTTAGCAAACCAAAACCTGTATACAGCACCACTGCCCTTCCCCCCTTGGCAGGTCTGATCACAACTTGGTCCAGTTAACACCCCAAAATGTTCCCTGGTGCAGAGGCTGCCTGTGACCACCAAGACAGTAGGAGGTTGTCTCGGGGGGCTAATGACACCCTGCAGGACTGTTTTGAATCAACAAACTGGGATGTGCTGTGGCGACTACATGAGTAGGACATGATCAGCATCTTGGACTGTATCAGAATATATCAAGTTCTGTATTCATACCACCTTACCATCCTGGACTGTACGCTGCTTCACAAACAACAAGCGGTGGATCACTAGTGACCTGAAAGCACTACTTGTTAGGAAGAAAGCAGCTTTCAGGTCGGAAGACTAGGACTAATGAGAGTTCAGCGCGACCTGAAGGTGAACCTCAGGGAGTGGACGGACTCCTACAAGAGGAAACTGGAGCCCAAACTCCAGCAGAACAATGTGAAGGAGGTGTGGACCAGGATGAAGCCAACTGGGCCGTGTGCTGTCTGGGTCACAGGGAACTGTTCTGTTTCCCTTCCTGTTCACTGTCTTCCTGTACAATTCGGAGTCTTGCCATCTGCAAAAGTTCTCTGATGACTATGAAGTGGTCGGGTGTATAAAGTATAGACAGGAGGTGCAGTACAGGGCAGTAGTGGATGACTTTGTGGAGTGGGCAGGTAGAAATCATCTGCTTCTGAACATGGCAAAGACCAGAGAGATAATGGACATAAAAAGGAAGACAACAGATCCACAACCGCTGAGAGTTCTAGGATGTGGACATGGTGGACGAGTACACGTTCCTAGATGTCAACAATCGACTACAGACTGAACTGGAAGGCCAACATCAACGCTGTGTAAAAGAAGGGGAGGAGGCAACTCTTTTTTTGGAGGGGAAACTTGGATCCTTTGATGTGTGCAGCAAGATTTTGGAGATGTTCTAAATTACATTATATGACATTTAATTCAGCTTTTATCCAATATGACTTACAATAAGTGCATTCAAAAATGAGTTCCAACTGAGAACAACAATAAACAAGAAAGTAGCATTTTTTCAAGAAAGCCAAGTCTGTACCAGTGTGTTGGACCAGGGCCCTGCCTACTTCATAGTCTGTTGGGGGAGAAGCATTGGAGCTGGAGACACCAACCGACTCAATAAACTTGTGAGGAATGCCAGCTGGTTGTAAATAGGACAGGAGAAGATGGTGGAGAGGAGGACACTAAATAAAGTATTATCTATATATCAAATGAACTGCTGAAAATTCAAATCCTGTTTCACACTAACTCACATCAAGTCATTCATGTATCAAGGAAAGATTGGCCTCTACAGTAGTTAGCAAACAACATTTTATTAAGGAATTAAGACAAGCCAAGCCACATATTATGATGTTTCAAAGACTGTTGCTAGTAAGAAAAGCACTTTGGACTGAAGGTGAAAGGCAAAGCTTGTTTTAACAACTACAATTTGGATCTCTCCCGTTTCTTGTCCCTCAATTTGATCTGTTTCAACACCAGAACTAGATGAGTGCTTGATTGTCATTTCTTTATCCACTGATTTGCCTGAACCGCTTCCTTGATCTGGTTTCCTGGTTCTGGATTTGGTTTTCTTTCCTGACCTCATTGTTCTCTCTATCCTACCTACCTTACGTTATCTCTTCATCTGAAGTCATTGCACTTCAAATACCTCACTCTGTGAACAGCAGGAGTGTGTGATTGGATTTGAGTATTAGGGAAAGAAGGTTTTTCTCAGTTTTTTTACAAAAGGATGGTGGATGAGAAAATTCAATTCAAGCAGTATTGAATGCAGTTTATGTTAATGTTGTGAACACTACATTAACATATAACCGTATATTGCTGAGACGAGACGGACGATTACTTTTTAAACCTTTGAGATTCCATTGTATTTCATAGCAAAATACAATCATCTTTTTTTTCCTTTTAAACAAACTATGACATATGCTTACATATGTGTAGCCCTGGGGGGAAATAATAATAATAAAAATAAGCCACAAAGATATATATATATATATATATATATATATATATATATATATATATATATATATATATATATATATATTTATATATATTTTTCTTGTTACCAATTTGTTTGGAGAAATCCGGTTTCTTACTTTGATTGTTTTCATTGTCTCGTATGTATAATTTAAATCAGTAAACTAATGGTGGTCACTAAAAGTGGTCATCTGTGGTCAGTCTGTTAACTTCTAATATGGTCGATCAAATTTTGCTCAATAATAATAATAACAATAATAATGAACCCAACCAATCGATCTTGCTAACTCAAAGTGTTGGGCTGATACATAAGCTAGTACCAACTATTTTCAACTGACTGTTTAATGACATCCATCCACTAATCAATATTGTATTGATAATGGAGGTAGGTGTGTGTGGAGCCACGGCCCCCTGTGGCTCCATATCACCTACATCTTATTGGTCCAATCAATTTTGAATAATTTGATGTAAAGCCCTAACTGTATAATACTCGTATATTTTGTTTCACTGGGGAATACCTTACCATACAGATGCTAAAGACGCTCTAACGTCCATTTCACTGGGACTTGGGAGTTGATATAGTGAACATGTTTGCAAATAATTGCTTCTTCTCAAATAAAGCATGAAGCATGAGTCATGTTTGGGTCCACTTGATGAATCTAAGGATAATAATATTTTTTTTGCTAATAGTTTTGTCTCCACCAACTCACAATGGTCAAATGTGTCACTTCTCTATAAGTAGAATGATGTCCAGCAAATATAAAAGAAACTCACGCAATACAAAAGAGACAGGATACTTGTACATTCTATCACGTTCATTCCTCTCACACATAACACATACATCTCTCATCCTAATATCTACCCAGTGCACACAGACAAACAGCAGTTATATTAGTTCCTGTGCATCCTGTATTCTCCACTGGAATGGTAAATGGTAACTGGAACTATACTTGTTGAGACTATTTATTTTTAAGTCTTTAAAGGCTTCCACTGTTGAGACTCCGCCCACTCCCCCTCTCTGCTTCCATCTGCCTGATGGATGGTGGAGGTCTCCAAACTCTCCATTCTGGAATATGCCTAATATGAACTATTGATAAACTTTATCAAATTCATAGAATGTATTTTAACTCTAAATCTGTCCTTCTGTACACATTACATATATTGCATCTGTCCATCCTGGAGAGGTATCCCCTTTTTTCCCCCTGAAGGATTATTTGGGAGTTTTTCCTGGTCCGATGTGAGGTTTTGGGGCAGGGATGTCTATGTGTACAGATTGTAAAGTACTCCGAGACAAATTTGTAATTTGTGAAACTGGGCTATACAAATAAACAGAATTGAATAAAAAAAAATATGAATGTTCTTCCAAACCTCATTGATTACCTTTTTTATTGTTATAGTCACACAAAGTCTTTTTCCTGTCAAATAAAATCTCATAATGTCCTTCCAACTCTGTACAGAAGAGGCCTCTATTTTTTTTAAAGGTTTTAAAATTAGCTTTTTTTTAAACCAATGAAAAAAACATAATCGTAGATCTCTTCATGATTCTGAAAGTATTACAGATACATAATATTGCCCTCACCTCCTGATTATGGTATCACGTTGACAATTGCAATTACCCAAATGATAATGATGCTTCCATGCATCATTTATATCATTTAAAAGTGGCCAGCTAATCTTTGCCCAGAATGTAGAATAACATTATGTTGGTAATCCATCCCTGCGAGATGCCTTTTAGGAAGAAAGCTATGAAGTACCATTAAAATGCTATTTCCTTTCATAGATCCTCCTTTTGTGAAGCAGATACACTCTTTAACTTGACTGCTTTTAGAAATGGCTTTGGTTCATACTTATTTTTACTTTTATCATAATTATATTAATTTCTATAATTTAATAATAATAATAATAATTTGTGTACAATGTCCTTCAATGCAACATTGTGCCTTTTTTCTTCTATTTTGACTAAAGAGCTCAGTTATTTATGTTTTATTTGCTCATATATAAGATATTTTGTTTGAATTATAATAATTATCCTGCTTTTATTAATTAAAATATTAGCATGTTACAATTTGTATGAATCCTTCCCATTACTTTGTTTGTGACTATATTAGATTAGCTAGATTAAATTGTCTAGCACTATACCTGATAAATGTAGTCTGTCTGGGTAATTGCTTTTGAAGTATAACATGAATAGGTGTCATAACCTTCGGGGATAAATTACATTCCAAATGATCTATTAGTCATATCAAGTATTTTCTGAATATTTCTTTCAGGAGTTTCACATGAAATGCAGGATGAAAATAACTATACATGTATATACCTTTTTATAAAACCAGCACATTTTATAATCAAGAATCAATCCCACAAGGGTGCATATTGAGAAATTAGATTAACTTTATTGTTCTTACAAATTAATATTCAAACTGCTCTCCTACTGGATGTGAAGGTAGACTCAAACAACTCCTTCTATTCATGCAGTTTTTTTAAGATATTGTATTTCATTAGAAATTAAGCTCTTGAAGAAAGACAATGTCACAGGATGTTTTCTAAATGACCTAGTACTTAATATTTCCTTGCAACTGTTTTTGTCCATTAGTATTCCAAGTAAAGAGGGTAAATTTAGAAAGTCAGTATTTTGCTTGCTAAAATTTGACCTTTTTAGCCCCACCCGATTTTTAAGGTTTCTGCTAGAAATGACATAAAAAAGGGTGTAGCTCTGCAACCACAACAACTATTTGAATAATGTTGGTGTTATAATAAGGCAACACATGTGAGGTTTTGTTCAGATGTGTAAATATTAGTTTATATGTTACTGGTTAAGCGTAAATAAAATTGGACAATTGGACCACCATCTATGCCATTTGACTTTTCTCATGTACCAAACCATTTATTTCACCTTTGCTTTTACATTTAGCGTTCAATACATCCAAATACAGAAAGCTGTGGCTTTAAAACCGTAAACCAAAGACTAAAAAAACAATCAAACAAAGTGCACGTGCTGTACGTAAAGCGTTTTTTTGGATCTGTCACAGCGAAGCGCAAATATCTCCGCTGGGGAAGGGCGGATTTTAATGAATGACAGGTCTTTGTAATCCTTAGAGCCAATAGAATCGATTGGTACCAAGAAAGACAAGATTGACAGCATTGTGAGCCAATAGGTGACAGAAAGGCGTCGCCATATTTTAAATGTGAAATCTGATTAGCTGAAATTGAATTTCCTGACAGCTGATAATGACGCTTCCCCAAAAGTCTGACTTGTTTTTAAAAGGACATACACACACACTGAAGCCATGCCAGCTGGAATGCAGGGGAGAGAAACATTTTTTCTTCTTTTCAAGAACAAAATTAAGTTGAATTTGCTAGCTGTAAAGCTATGAAGCGATTCCTATTTCTGTGTCCTTTGGCTCATATCTCCATGTATGATACTTTAGTGGAGAAGGATTCTGTAAAGATATGTAGAATCTGTGTGAAGTCCTCTTGCTTTCTAACATTTGTTTTTTTTACGATAGCACGAAGATACATGTCGCTAGCTCCGGAAACGTTCTGAGCAGGCCGACACCTGACAAAATGATGATTATAATATTTTTATTTTTATTTCAGTTTGTGTTGGAGTTGTGTAGAAATGTCTCACTGATACTTATAGCCCACGTTGTTTTCTTTAATGTGATGTACAACATCAATATATTTGCTCATGTTTTTATAATGTTATAGACAGTTTAAAACACAATATCAAAAATGTAGCAAATTAGGTGCACATAGCTGCTTCAAACTTTGACCTACAAAATCTTGTAATCCATCAACAACATCATCCTAGTTTGATAATAAGGTTGAAATAAACATTAGATATACTGTATATGTGTATGTATAGATATTAATGGGAACTATGAAAGTGGGTTGGTATAGTTTTGTTTATTTTGAAAAGAATACTATGAAAGTGATGTTCACTTTGCCCAATGTGGCTGCTTGACCGAGTTATCTATGTGTGTTCTTGTATTCTCGTGTTTTCTTATTTCTTCAGACAAGTGTTTTCATGTCCCTTACTCCCATAACTGTCCATGCAGGATCTGTCACGAAAAACAAAACACTGCATTAGCACGACAGCATCTAGTTAGCCAGACCTTCCGGGTGCACTGGTCTCTACAGAAGTTTTGTATGTGCTGTTTCCCTTTCACGCCAGCCTGTTGTCTTATTGTGAGGTCCTGTTGGTCTGGGCCAAACTGTTTTAAAAAGGTATTTTCTCCGCATATTTCTTCTCTCCAACAAGTCTTGGAGGAGGGATGCTGCCGAGGTAGGGTTGGGTCTTCTTGCGCTCGCCACGGTCATGTTGTTAAAATAGAGACTCACAAAGTTTTACATCCCTAACAAGATTCCCGAAATCTTTTGGTCCAGATGGCTTTAGCCCCAAGCTGAACCTATTTCAGGGTGCTAATTGGCTAAATTGTATATTACTTATTTATATCCTCAATCAGTGATTGGCTAAACTGCTTCTTAGACCCGTCTCCTGTGGGCACAAATGATTCTGACCCAGCTCAGCTGTAACAACCAGACAGGCGGAGAGAGGCAGAGAGGACGTCCTGGAAGTGCAGGAAAAGCATATATTTTGCACACATATCTTATTTAAAAAAATATAACTGGGTACTTCACATATCTCCAAAAAACTAATAGTGAACATTTGTATAATTTATAAATAAAAATATTGTAATTTTGTGGTTGTGTGGTTCAAAGTGGGTGGGACTAGGCCCCGTGGCCGCCACTGGAAATAAGTGTTCTCATTTTGCATGTTATTTTTTGTATAGATTTGTTTATTTATCTGATAATCAAAAGGTCAGTATGTTATACATTATTATGTGGGGTGCAGGGTTGACACATCCTCTGCGTGAGAGATAGCTTAACCCCATTACCAGATGCTATTACGTAATCTTAGGGTAACATGGCTACTCTGTAAACCTGCTAATCCTCATGCTAAATTCTTTTTTTATTGTAGCAGTGAACATATGCTGTGTTGTTTGACTTTGTAAATTATCTTTCAGTCCCAGTTGAGAAACACAAAATGTTTTTAATCCAAACAGAAATTGGTAACTTATCAAAGTAAAATTTACATTAGTTAGTTTTGTTGTGCTATTTTTTTTCAAACCGTTATTTATAATCAAGAGCACATAGACTCTTTGATTTGGGATTGAGACCGATCCTGATCGGTCCATCTTTCCATCCATGCCATGCCTTTGGGGAGCTAAGGTAAAGCGGGTAAATCTAATTACTTTCCTTCAATGAAAAACATGCGTTGTTGTATTGTGTATATTTGTTGAGCATTCCTTCATGCTGATTGTTTGTTCACAAATTGTTGGCTGTCAAGCTTAATTTGCTTGTGTTCTATTTATTTGTATTCATGTAAAGCATGGGTGGCCAGGATTCATAGGCCGTCAGCTCTCGTCTACCCACTATCTCCCAAAACATGCATTACATCCCGTGGATATTTTTGTAGTGTGAATTGAGTGTGCACATGTACAGTGTGTGGACACCCTGGGGGCAGAAAAGGAATGGGCAGATCAACGGATCACACCAGAGAATAAACAGATGAAAAACGTGGCAGAAAAATGGAAGATGATGGAAAGAGAGGATTTTTTTTTATGTATTAGCGCCTTTGTAATGAAAATGCATTGATCTGTGTTCATCAATACTCTCCAGATCAGCAGAGGGCTGGGTGAGGCAGAGGTAACACAGTGGGAGACACCAACACATTTGTGTAACTACACTTCCAAGGGCCTTCCATTGACTGGATGTCTTCCTTAGCCCAGTTGGAGATGGATGAGAGGGAATACATTACCTTGTTCCCTTCCTTTTAAAACCACTGCACTCTCTGCCACAGTGCTCTGGTAATTTGGTGGCATAATGGGAGTGTTCTCTTCCACTACCAAAGCTTCTCTCCTGAGGAACAGATGGCCCATGTGCACAGAACAAGCTAATATACGGCACCTTGCATTACATTAGCTCAGGGGGAGATAACACATTTGGATAATTAGTTTTGCTCTGGTCCCCAGAGAACAGTTGCTCAGTATAGGATCTGGCGTAATGTTTTAGATGGTTTGATGATATTAGATGAAAATCCAAACAAGAGTTGGGAGCAAAGTGCAAGGACAGTTTGGCTCCAGTAGGGAGGCCACTCTGTGATATTTGCACAGGATTTCTATATCCACAATCTGGTATGTTCAATGAGAACATAACTACATGTATCTTAGAAACTACTCTAAACGGCTGTGGTTGGCTGAGTTTGACTGTAGCTCATGGGGAGAGTGGTCATCCTGAAACCACAAGGTACCGGGTTTGATTCCCCGCTCTCCCCATAGTTGCATGTTGAAGAGTCCTTGAGCAAGACACTGAACCCCTGGTGCTTCACTGCAGCCCACTGCTCCTTAATAACTATGGATGGGTCAAATGCAAAGAAGAGTTTCCCCACTGTGGGATTAATAAGGCAATGTTATATCATGTTTTTCCAGGTTAAAAAAAACCTAAATAAAATGCCTCCGTGCAACCGCATTGTTTCAGATGGAATGTTCCTGTATTGTCCTGCTTTTTATTAAATAGTGTATTGCTCAGATAGTAAGATGTGCTTTCATAGACATCTTCACAATGACATGCGGTGCTGAAATGCCAAAGAATGGCCACTTGAGGCTTGCTTAAAAAGCGAGTCAATTCCTTTTAAAACCAAGTCAATTTTGACTAGCAGCTGAAATTTGATGAACATATCAAGACAAATATTCAGTCACTTGAGGAATATTGCAAATAATAAAATGATTAAACTTCCTTCCAAAAGTTGGAAAAGGTTATCAATTAGGTTGTGTCTTTCCATTTAGAACACTGCAATGGTCTTTATTCTCAAAACTCTGTGGCAGGTTTACTCACTGCGTCTTCATATCGCTCTCATGTCAACCCACTTCTGATGTCCCTGACTGTTCCAATTAAATGTAGGATTCAATTCAAGATCCATTCTCGGCTTTAAGGCTTTAAACAGTCTTGATGCATATGAGTCAATTACCAATATATCTCTGCTTGGCCCCAGATCCTCTGAACATGGCCTTGTAGTTTGTTCTAGACTTTAAACATGAGGTGACTGAGCGTTTAATTCTCATGTTTACTATTTTGCGCTGTGATTGTCTTCTTGTCTGCATTGGTTGTTATTGTGCTATTATCTCACATTTGTGTATTCGTATATTGTTCTTTTAATAATGTCGGCACTTTGGAACTTTGGTCTTTGAAAGGTGCTATATGAATAACATGTTACATATTTTAACTTAAGTAAACTTAGACCCTGGGCAATAGATCATTTGAATAGGGCTTGGGACATGTGAAAGGAACCAGGAAAAGAACAAACTAAATAAAATGTATCTAAACTTTATTTACTAAGAAAAATTTAAATAGGAGACCAGCGTCATCATCATCACCACATTTCATGAAACTCCATGTTTTCACAGGCTCAGTGGTTCTCTTTCAGACATGTAAGCTGATCTTCATGTATAACATTGGTGAAGTGCCCCATTAAAGGAATGTCCTGCATCTGTTTGTGAGGATACCATAGACCACCCTCTGAATGTGCCAATTTTACAGCTTAAATAAAGACTTTAGGTTTCTGACAGTGGGTCAGTGGTTAGCAGGTCCGTCTTTCAATCAGAGGATTGGTGGTTCAATCCCTGCACTAGTCGATTTGTTGTTGAGCAAGACACTGAAGCCTGAATTGCTCTCTGTAGCAGTTGTCTACAGTGTATGAATATAACATGATTGGATAAAAGCATCAGATAAATTAAATGTAATTAATTTTGATCCTATACTTAAAAACTTAGACCAAATTGTGTAGGACAGTTCTTGAAGACAGCCACCAAGGCCACGACACTACCACAAGAGACAATGGAAGGTTAACATGCAGGATATCAACGGTGAGGTCAATACCATGGGAGAAGTTATTGGTCACAGCCGATGACTGACTCTCCTTTATTTATAATTAGTAAACAATATTAATTAGCATTCTATTTTGATGGAGGAGTAATAGGAATATTGATCACAGTGGCTCTCAACAAGAACATGTAGTCAGTGGCTGAATGTCTAATCCCAAACTTTCTACATCTGCATGGCCACACCCATGCAAATTCCTATTGTACAATGACAGGATGTGTGTGAGAGAGAGCGAGAGAGATAGAGAGAGAGAGAGAGAGAGAGAGAGAGAGAGAGAGAGAGAGAGAGAACAGCGGGACACTCCTTTTGTAAAACCCTTGTGTGATTGGTTCCTGTGTATCTAAGAGGTTGGGGAGTGTGCTATTGATACAAATATTATGAGAATCCTATTGGCTTGCCTAACAACCAATAGACCAATTGAACTGCCCTGCCCAAATATGGATGTGTTAACCCGGTCACCATCAAATCACCAGGGGCTCTTCTCTGATTCTTTGAACCTCTCGACTGCACTGTTTTCTCTTTTTTTCCTTCTTTCTTAGAGGAAATGAAGATAAAGCGTGCATACTGAGGAAGACATCATTTCAAAGGCTGCTCTATATTTTAAGGTCAGTGAAGTAAACAGCAGCATCCAATACACCAAATATGGCAATTATTAACTAGAAATGAAAGCAACTAAAAATACTGATGCTCCTTCTACCATTTAAGTCAATAATTAGTTTCGTACCAAAAGTAACACAGGTTTTAATGTTATGCTTTTTAATCTGTCAATCCCTCTATTTCTATTTCCTGATGTACACTTGTATTAATCCCATAGTGGGGAAAATCTTCTCTGCATTTGACCCATCCTTAGTTATTAAGTAAGTGAAGAACCTGGCAGTGAAGAACCTGGGGAGCGACTGGGGGTTCAGTGTCTCGCTCAAGGACACTTCAACAATAAATTATGGGTAGAGAGTGGATCAAACTGGATAACTTGTGGTTATTTTATTTGCCCCACAACAAACCTTTTGGAAAATGTGTCTTATTCAATAACTATAAATACATACACTGATATTGTAGAATAACAGAATCCTTCAAAA
Source organism: Liparis tanakae (assembly GCA_036178185.1). Taxonomy (NCBI): domain Eukaryota; kingdom Metazoa; phylum Chordata; class Actinopteri; order Perciformes; family Liparidae; genus Liparis; species Liparis tanakae. Next base: position 10,230,685 of record CM070110.1, read on the forward strand.
TGAACTGAAACTAAAGGAGAGATGTTGCAGGAGAAGCCCATCCATCCGAGGCATGGAGACCCGTGCCCTCCAGGCTGTCAAAGCACAGTCCATGAGGAGCTCTGGCCCAAAGGCTGAGTGTGCCTTCCCACGAGCTAGCTAGTATTCCAAGGCAATTGCTACCAAACCTCGGGAAGCCAATCCGTGGTCTTCTGGACAGCCCTGCATGACTTACGGACTCACAAGGTGAAAAGAATACCAGTCATGGCTGTTAAATGGGGGCTTGTTCACAGCTAGAACATTTTAGTGGCTCTGGTAATGGAATCAGTGCCAACCCAGCTGCCAAGCAGATTTCATGAGTGTATGATTTCCTTTTCAGAGACTCAGTACCAAGATGTTATAAAATACATCTTCAGTGAGAGCAAACATGCCTGCAGTGTGGCAGTTCATTGATCTCAATGCCCCCTTCCTGAAGCCATGCGACGTTGGGTTGACGCCTTAAATCAGCCAAGAATTAAACCAAAAATTAGCCTTTTCTAAAATATGCATTTACAGTATTATTTCAACTTCGGAACAGGACTAGTCACTGCTGGCCTTTTACCCATTGTGAGCTCCTATAGGGTCTGCTACAGGTTCACAAGTAGATAAAGAACATGTTAATTTGCACTGAACTGAAGTGACGTTGTGTGACTCCCATTGTGCGCTGCATTCATTGTGTGAGGTAGACAGAGCTGACAGGCAGAGCTGAACGCTTTTCACACTGATGCAATTTAAGATGCTGCTAATACATGACCGTCCAACATGTGACTATTGTTGGGTTGGAAAGGATCCTTTGAACTACATGTACCATAAATGTTGCACACAATATATCACCGAAAAAATTAAGTTAAGTTAGTGGAATTGACTGCATAAAAAAAAAGGCAAAGGTTTAAACAGCGCCACAATCTTTGATGAGAAAAGGCATTTGTATGGTTATTCATGCTACCCTCAAGAGGGTGAGGCATCGTTTTCTCGTCAGTGCTGTTGACCAGTTGCAGCGTTAATCAGTCCACCAGTAGACATGACAGCCTTAATCAGGACAGGAGAGTGTGATGGCTGAAAATCAACACAAGTCCATTTGTAGGTCTCAATTTCTGACTATGATGCATATAAATAACTTGCATGGCCCATTACGCTCATCACACGCTGACAGAAATACAACAGGTTACACGCCCACGCACACGTGCCTTCTGAGAGCGACTCACTCCGCCGACTCTGACAGTTGTCAGAGTGCATTGCCTGCACGTCAGAACGAAACAGACACTTTGTGGAGCACATTGACTCGGTCAAGGCTGCTGATCTGTTTGATTTAGAGCAGAGAGGACAGACCGATACACTCGCTCTGGAACACACACGCAGTTGTGCACACATAAGCACACGCAGACATACGTACACACACACACACACACCCCTACCCACACACACATACACACATGCACACACACACACACACACACACACACACACACACACACACACACACTTCAGCCTCTCTCAAGTTGGATGAGACTGAAACAATTGAAACTACAAATTCAACATGAATGTAATAGTTCAAAAACAGCTATACAGATAAATTCACACAATTATGAATTCCACTTGTTTAGGACTCAAATAAGGTTTTATTTTTTTAAGTCAAAAGTTTTTTGAGTCTGAAGACTGTTCGTGAAGTAGCAAAACAAAAATACATATTTTTTTGTAACTGTGGTTCAGTGGTTAGCAGCTCCGTCTTTCTTTCAGAGCATTGGCAGTTCAATTCCCGGCTCTGCTAGTCATAGATGATGTGTCCTTGTGCAAGACACTTCCCCCTGAATGGCTTCCTGTAGCTAGGGTGTAAGTCACTTTGGATAAAAGCCTCAAATAAATGTGATTTCAATTTCACCAATTGAGTATTTTGTCAAAAATGAAGTAAAGTAGGAGGAATTACGCAAATGTAATGTATTAATATTTTTCCTTTTTCCCTCCAAACAAACATGAGGAGTCTCTTACTCTAAAAGGAAAATGATGATTTGTTATGTATAAGCAGAAATTGCTTTTCAAAGTGCATGGAACTGAACTTTCTGACTGGTGTGAATGTCAGGTATACACAACATGTAGTTAAAGAACTGTATTCCTATGTAAAATGCATTTTATTTGACTGTGTGGCAGGCGTCCTCCCACGGTAGCAGAGTAATTAAGCTACAAGTATTGTCTTCAAAAATACACACATGTCTGGCATGTGCAAATTCATTGTTACATTTTGCCTCACACTTGTAGCTGCAAAAGTAAAACATGTGGTTGAAGTTCTGCCTGTCACCGTTTGAGGAGCCTAGTTGGTGTTCACACTTTGAGAACTCAAGTATTTCACCTCCACGGGGAGACGTGGGGCGTAAGTGAGGAGCGTTGGCCAAGTGTAAACCGGTTGTTGTTTGTGCACCATATGTTTAGAGACTAACTAACCCCATGAAGTTAAATATGCCTGTTATTCTATCTTTGTATCCAGAAAGTGTTGATCTGTTGGCAGTCTTAGATGCCCAGTGCATGCTGGGATATATGCTGCTCCCACCTTCCCCAGCGCTTGATGATAAATGACTGATGTCTGTAACCCAACAGAGGCATCATAAATCAAGAAGCCTATTTTTAAGTTTAAATTATTTCTGCATTTTTTAGGGGAAAAAGTTATTCTCCATCAGTCATGCAGCACACCCACATGTTTTACCCACAATCCCACTCGAACAGCTCTTTTTCTCTTCATGACCTGTATTTTGAAAAGCCTAAAATAAGTAGGAGCTACATTTGATCAGCTGTCCCAGCCTTTTCTTCATTTGTTTTCCCTTTCTTTTCTTCACTCTCATCTTCCCTTTAGCCAGCTACAGGACGTTGTGTCTAATGAAGCAGAGACAGTTGTCAACAGAATGGTCCTTGTGCTCCGGATGTCCCGCCATGATGTTTCTTTGTTAGCCCCGCCCCTTGCACTTACCAGAACATTTGATACTTTTACATGTTTAATTTCTACATTACTTGACTTAACTGCCAACATAAATGGCTGTTGGTAATGTGCTCTTGTCTTATTTTAAATTGCCAGCTTCATTTTTTAACCATACCTCAGCCAATAAACTAATCTGCTAATTAATATAGAATTAACAAGGAACTGAGTAGAGTTAATTACTGCATATGGCTTGTTGAGTTACCAGCAATTGCCTTCATCTTTACTGCTGGACTGGCTTCATCTATGGATAATCATAGGTATTTTACAATAATTTGTACATTTCTGGTCTATTAAATTTAATATTTCATAAAAATACAAAGGTAGAAAATGAATTCCCAAAATTCCTGAATCAGGAGCTCATGTTACCAAAAGAATAATCAAAGCATGTAAATATCTTTACTGTCCAGCTTTTATCTCGTCATCCGACCACTTAAAGCTTTAAAACGATATGGCATCATTCACCCATTCATCGACCGATGGGGGGAGATACCATGCGAGAGGCCACCTCCCTTCAGATCTAATCACTCATTCATAATCTGCAGGGGTTAACGTTTACCAGAGATTGAACCACCGATCTTGTGATTGGAGGACGCACACGCAGACCTGCTCCCCCTCTGCTGCTTCAGGTGGTCTCATCGTCTAATGCTGACGTGGATGGACTTATATTTCAATTAGTTAAAAACGTTGTGCTTCTCAGACAAACGCTAAGTTTACCATTAGCTGCTTTAAATTACAATCCCCGTTAACGAAGATGAGTAAAAATGTATTAAAAGGCATAAAGAATTGACTATTTTTGTTAATTGACCAATTGTGGCTGCCTTTTACTCTCTTTCAGCTGCTGTTATGGGTTCACTGCCCCTGTTCTACAGGGGACAGACAGCAAGCCTGAAAACGCTGAAATCTTTGCTCTAGCAAATGTTATTTTTGTATTCAACGAAATGAGTCACATATCCATTTATTTGCCACATCGTACAAGGTACAACACCAGCCGTCTGAGAGGCTGCGCTCATGTACACACCAGGAACAGCAGCTCAACATTATTATTATGATTATTACAAGAAACGGGTTGAACGGCACTGTCACTCAAACATAGGCCCACCACAGCTCATTCTAATGTAGACTCACAAAAACAGCTTTTGTTGCTTTTATAATAATTAACGCCACTAAATAATACACTAAAGTGCAGTCAGGTTGGGAACCAGCAGGCTTATGCATATTTCTCCTTGTTGCGGTTGATATATTTTGGAATATGCCCGATGTGTTGGAGTAGAGTTCCACAGCCTGACGTCCTAAACACTTTCCCACAGCGTGCCATAATATCCTGAGGCTCATCCAAAACTCCACGGCAACATGCATGAACCCTGGTAGGGCCAACATGTATGTTTATTGTTACATGAATCGATTTCATGCTGGAATAACTCAATCCTGACAAATATCTACTTGTTACCAAAGCGTGGAATCTTTGAATCTCTGTCTCTCTTCCTCTTCTTTGCCTCTTTGCATCTCTGTATCTCTCCTTCTTCTTTGCCTCTCTGTCTCTATGCCTCTTCTTTGCCTCTCTGCCTCTCTGTCTCTGCCTCTTCTTTGCCTCTCTGTCTCTTCTTTGCCTCTCTGTCTCTCTGCCTTTCTGCCTCTTCTCCATCTCTCTGTCTCTCTGCCTCTTATCTGTCCCTCTGCCTCTCTGCCTCTTCTCTGTCCCTCTGCCTCTCTGCCTCTTCTTTGCCTCTCCATCTCTCTGTCTCTCTGCCTCTTCTCTGTCCCTCTGCCTCTCTGCCTCTTCTTTGCCTCTCCATCTCTCTGTCTCTCTGCCTCTTCTCTGTCCCTCTGCCTCTCTGCCTCTTCTTTGCCTCTCCGTCTCTCTGCCTCTCCAGACACTTCTCTATAAATGCCGACCCACTGGGCTAATTTAATAAAAGCCTTTTCTATGTTACCATGGAGACACACCACGTAATTACACCCACAGCCTGGTCTACACGCACATGTTATTATGGGATAGAGAATTGATCTGAGCGTGCCCAGGGGTTGCCAAGGAGACGGATGGCCACCTCCAAGTGTCTTTTCTCCCGTGGCCATGGAAACGCAAGGCAAACGAGAGCATTAACGAGTCGGCACACACACACACAAACACACACGCACACACACACACACACACACACACACACACACACACGCTATTGATGAACTGATTGGCTAATTTAGTCTTTAATCAAATAGCCAGATAATCATGAGACAGGAGTCCTCTTTGTCTCCTTTTCAAACAGCAGCCGTTTCATTTCAATCCACGAGTCAACACACTCAGTGAATTGTTTGGCCTTTTCGGCTCGCTGAGAAACAATGAAGTGATAGAAAAGAGCAGCAGAGAAGGAGAGGGAGAGGAAGAAAGCTGGCTGCAACCTTTTAACGCCTTCATTGAAAACCCTGGTGTGTTTTTAAGTTGTTTCATTATTAAGACCAGGTGGAGAGAGCGAGAGAGGATTTGTGTGTTATTTCATTATTAGTAGGGGAGGAGGGGGCAGAGTGAAGAGCAAGAATTGTCCAAAGACTTTTAATTGGATTGCTAAAGCGCTTTTTTAATTGAGTTCTGTATTCTTGCTAATATAAAAGTGTACATCTTTATGTTGTGTGGTGCTAACACACACACAGGCATGCACACAGACTCACACCTAAATTGAGCCCAGGGGGTCAGAGGTAGCAGGAGGAGATGAGATTTGATGAGTCGAACGCCGGACGCTTCAGCAAAAATTCAATTTAGACACCCTCAGATTGACTGGTTAATTTCTAACAGCTTACCTATAATAGCTTTCCTTACTGTCGCCTTAATTAAGTTCTCACATTAATGCTTTATCTGGGGATCAGCGCTCTTTAGAACCTGTTAACACACATTTCCCTGGTGGTCAGAGCACACACACACACACACACACACACACACACACACAAGAGGTGAGGGGAACACCTTTGTCTCTGAGCGACCACACACACAAACTGACAGGGTAAAGGGGCCCTCAGGAGCCGCACCTGGAAATGGCCCGACTCATTTAATGTCATTCCTTAGAGATTAGGACCATGCTTGCGTAAGTTTTCCACCCGGGAAGAACAAAGAAATATGGCCACTAACGGTTTCAATCGTATAGACTAAATGTTCTCAAATTTGTTTTTCATTTATTTTCCGCCCCGCTGGAAAGTGAACAGGAAGAAAACTGTGACATCGGGAATTCATTTGCACATTTCCTACCTTCGGCTGTACAAGGAGCATCTGCCACAGCTCCATGAACTGAAAGCTTGTAGTGTGTTTGAAGAGTTTCCCCCGCTGCGTGCTATAGTTCAAGTCCAGGAAGTCAGAAGGGACTTTACTCAGGTACAGTACATTCTGAATGTAAAATACATTCAATTAAATTACAATTGCTTTCACTGAAGGAGTTTGCAGATTCCATTTTGAACCTGTTGGAAAGGTGTATTAACTTTATATTGCCACTTTACACTGCAGTGTAATAATTGATCAGGTGGATTGAAGGAGTGTGGCTTTCTTTGAGAGGCTCTCCTCAAGTTAGACAACACATATGTGCACAGACCATGCCCTGTTTCACAAAGGTCTCATGACCTAATGTGATCTTCCCCCAGCTAGATGTTGCTATGCTCATCAGCTTTATAGTTGTCTGCTGATAATGCCACCAAGGAGGCTGCGAAAAGCTGAACTGCATATGAAACGCAGAGATGACTCTCAGTTTCCATCAAAGTATTTCACCTCAATAAAAAGTCAAAACGTGATGTAATACAGAGCTAATATGTGTAATCATGGTGCAATTATATGTGCTAAGTGCAACGTTTTTGTCTTTATATACCAATTACAGAATGTTGCACACTGAAGAAAGTATTACATAAGTATATCAGAATATACTTTATTTGTCCTGATAGGGGACTTGCTTTGGACTCTGCACAGCAGTTCCACTATACATGAACAAATAAACAGCAAAGAGCAACAACACATAAAAGAAACAGATATATATCCAGCATCTGTCATCATAAAACCACCACGCCTAGACAAAATAAAGCATAAGCAATACACAATAAAGACACAATGTCTGAGTGATCACATCCAGCATACCTGCATGGACCGGTCATAAGTGTGCAATGTAGCACATAGAACCACGCCCACTAGTTATGTCACGATGTACTGACACACCATGGAGTACATGTGGTGACAGTATTACTGTATATCAGAACATTAAAAAGGTGTAATAATTCTACCAATGTCTACCACTATAAAGCTGAAGGTGTTTCAGAAAAGGTATTTTTTTGTTTAGTGAAGCTTCCTTCCGTCAAATGTTCAGGAAGGGAAAACTCTTTTCCAAATAATCTAGTAATAAATAACTCATGAGCTACAATGATCAATAGTTAATATGTTCTCCTTTAATTTAGTATATTTTTTACAATTTGTTGTGCAACCATTGTTGCACAATGACAATAAATCAAACTTAAAAATATAATAAAGTCTTTAAACTTGTAAACCTGATAATCCGTGTGTAAATGTCTGTATTTGGGAATATTTATATGCATGCCTCGTTGCCTGTGTGTGTGCATGTGTGTGTATGAGAGTGTGTGTGTGTGAGGGTGTGTGTGTTTAGTTGTGTGTGTGTGTGTGTGTGTGTGTGTGTGTGTGTGTGTGTGTGTGTGTGTGTGATCAAATAGAGTCTTACAGGCCAGATGCTGTCGTAAAGCCTTTAGTGGCCTGTCATGGAGCTTTATAAGGTTAAAGTGAACAAGGCCTAATCCGCACCCAGAAGACACCAGGTAAGTGTGTGTTTGGTTGAGAGAGAATAAAAGAGACAGAGATCAGCTTCCAACTAAATGAGATCCAGACTGGTTGGCTGGTTCATTTGGACTTTTCAGTAGTAAAGTATTTTACGTGTCCATTTGTGAGTAAGTGAGTGTGTGTGTGTGTGTGTGTGTTTAAAAAAACATATGAATGATTTTTGATTTTGAGTGCCACATGAATGAGCAATGCAAATTGTACCTCTGATTACTGTGACTCTTTCTTTCTGCCGAACATGTAGAAATGAAAGAAACCAAAAAACTAAACTGATATCAAATATACTGCCTCACAGCTTTAAAAAAGTGCAGACGGGAAAAAACTCACAATCTCAAATGTTCTCTGATTGCCCCATTAGCTCAGTTAAAGGTGTAATTACAGAAACTCCTAATCTTTAATTATCTTATAATTACCATATCATGTAGTCATTATAGCGGCTCCTGGAGGGAAGAAGTTCAAGTTTTTACTTTGGTGTTGAAGGGTAATTATTTTGGCCCTGAATACTTGGCTGCAGCGTCTTCTCCGGTGTGATGATACACATCTCCTGAACCTGCAGTCCATTCAGCAGCTATTTCATACCATCATTTACTGCTGGTAGTATTTGGCTAATAATCTCCTCCACAGCATCTATTTTTTTATATCTACAGCATCTCCTGGTTCTATTTTCCAAATGTGTATGAATATTCTGGAACCCAATGATTTTGAATGATTTTGTAGAGAAACCATATTGTTATGTTTGGAGTTTGGTAAATATGTATTTGAACTGCCAACTCTTGAATGAGTGAGCGAATGGCCTTTTACAGAGTATAAACTGACACTTTGAGGACAGAGTAAACGATTAAAACAGTTTCCACATTAAATGCCATGCCCCCCGGTTCAGGTTTAGCCGAGCAACATGGATTCTACTCCAGGAGCCGACGTCTGTTAGACAGAAACAGGAGCAAAGCGGTTGGCCTTCAATGTTTCTTAACCATGAGACATCCACCCCAAAAACATAACTCAGAAAATAAGCCCTAAGTTATAAATGAGTCTATTCTGGGTGCAAAGAAAGGAAAGAAATGGTTAAACATATATATATATATATATATATATATATATATATATATATATATATATATATATATATATATATTAAAATTATGTAATTTGTAAGTCTATTTTTACATGGTTTACATTAAAAAGAACTACATCAGAGTTGGATAGAAGCTCATTTGTTGTCCTTGATAGACAAAGAACAATCCCATGACAGCATTAATAGATACAATAGTAATAGTGCAACAGTATGAGGTCATACTGTACATCAGCTTGGTTGTTGAATTATTACACTTTGAACTTGTCCTTACTTTACATTTCATGTTTGGTCATGAAGTGACCCGGGAAGTAGTCAGCTGAGGTAGTGCTGTTTTTTGTCCACAAATATACATTTTCATATTCTAATATCTGTAATGACTTTACATTTAGAATATTAATTGACAGGCGGCCATGCAGTGATAATGAGGCATTTCTTACCATGCAGGATTTTCATTGTAAATACATTAGCTGTATTGTTTCTCACTGAATCAGTGTGCATGTTTTACTTCAGAAACATAAACCCTGTGATATAAGGATACATCCGATGAGATATAGTTGCCAAACATCAATGATCTTGCCAAAAGGTTTATACAGCGTTTAAAATCCCTTTTAGTTCCAATCGTAACCAACCATTGTGGACAATGTTGCTCATCAATAGGCAGTACTGTTTTATTTAATTATCTGTTAGTTCTAAAACATATTGGCAAACACATTTGCTAATTATATTGTGCAGTGGTGGGTGCTATCAGGCCCTGAACTAATGGATCCAAAACATGTCTTCCTTTATAGATTCATGAAACTGAGACTTGCATCTCATATCTATTGTGTGGCCTAAACAATGAGGGATTCACTTCTTTTTTTCGATCTACAGTACAATCTATATCAAAATACATGACTGTAAATTAAAGAGAATATTATTATTAAAGCTGTTTTTGATGCTGTTTTAAAATATGTTTTTGTCTTGACCAACTTCATGTAGAGTATACTATATTAATTAATCAAAAGCATGAGCATCACACATACTGGCACTGTTATTTTTAACTATGACAGCATCAACTCTCCTCCCTCCCTCCAGGCTCACTTCTGCTACTACATTAGCATTTGCATGAGATTAGTGTTGCAAAAAAGTCGACACGTTGAATTTGCAGCTGTTCTGCCATCAACAAGGACCAATATTGATACAGTAAGACTACAGCTTTAGAAAACACAGAGAGGAACATTGACAAGGCTGCACTGAAAACACAGACATATGGGAGGCCTACAGAATTAAACATGAGTTTCAGGTTTGGTGTGGTGTTATGGCTGAATCAGGAAAAAAGTTACTTGAGCCAACACTGATGCCTGTATATAATCTGATGAGGGGGAAAGGCGGGAGGCAAGGTAGAGAGGAAAGTAAAAGAAGCAGGACGTGCAAAATACGTACAAAGGTTGAAGAGGCTGAAGACAAACACGAAAAGGGGACTGAGGCATCTTTGTGTTTGGCTTGTTTCCGTCGCCAGTCATCCTGACAGAGAACCAGAAAGAGTGATGCTGAGGGAGCCAACAGAGCAAGTTATGTCTCATTCCATCAGTAACTCTAGCCTTTACCACACAACGGACAACTGATTTTGAGATAAGACGCATAAGAAACAGTCGACATAGAAGTTAATGTTTATGTTTATGCTCTGAATTATATTCATTAACTCAAGTTCAGTTTATTTTTGTAGATGGCAAAATATGGAATTTAAAAAGTTTATTATTACAAATGTGTCTCATAGTAACGCAACTCAAGCTTTACCAACATGAAAAGGATTATAAATGAACACTAACTGTTGCTCTAATACAACAAATGTGGGTGTCACTAAGCTGACCTTTTTGAGTCCTACGACCACTCATAGCTCTTTAACACTACATGACATCATTCACCCATTCATACACTGATGGGAGGAGCTACCATGCAAAGTGCCACCTGCCACCATTTACTCCCACCCATAACCCAAAGGCACAGCCTGGTAAAGTGTATTGCCTAAAGACACATCGAACCGCCGATCTTCTGATTCAAGAATGACACGCTTTACTTCAACAGGTGGCGATACCCTTGTTCGATGCACCCGTCACAGTCTACACCATCTCAGACTGCAGAGTTATGAAAGGAACACCTCCCGAAAAGACACAGAATAATGCTTGGTTATTGGATTGATATATACGTTTTTTGTAAACCGACAGAGCTAAGCAGCTGTAAGACACTGACTGTGCTGTAGATCTCTAACCTCCTATCAGCTACAGAGTTCAGCTGGGTTATCTCAAGAGCTTTGAACATGGTGGAGAAATGAAGTAATGGACTAAAGCCAACATGCTGACGAAGTCATCATATTATCGCTTCATTAAATATGTTATCCATCTCAATAAATCACTCTATGAATGCGGAGCTTCCTACATAAATGTTAAATAAAGTTATCGGTCAAGTTGTGTGTTTCAATGATGTTTCACTAAACCTATCAAAATAGTTGTGTTGCCGAAACATAATGAATGCTTTTTGTCTGTGTGTTCTTTTGTTTTTAATTTACAATATTACAGTTAGAAATGATGGGATTAATCCAGGAGACATATAAATACTTAATTGAGAAAGCAGTTTAGTTATATGGGAACGTCATTTTGTTTGAGACATTGTTGGTCATGTGCATGTGTATGTTTATTGTTGTGCCTTTCAGCTCATTGTTTTGGTTTACAGATAAACAATTGCTGCTTTTGATTAAAATGTAGTTTTCGTCTCCTACCTCAAGTAGACGTGTAACAAAAACAAGCTACCTTATTTTATAATCAATCAATGGAGCAGTAGAACATTTGAGCAAATCCATAGATTCATGGATCGATCCTCGGCTCCGCTAGCCCATGTCGATGTGTCCTTAGACAAGACACTTAACCCTAAATTACTCCCTAGCTGTGCCTACGGTGTATCAATGTTAGATAATCCTGAGAGGCAGGTGGCACCTTGCATAGTAGCTCCTTAGTTATTTATATCATGACACTACCATTGTTTTCATTGAGTCACTAGGTCTGTCTAATTCAAGAAAAGGTGGTTGGCCTATTATACAAAATACATACATTATTAAAAGCATTGTGAGTATTTAACTCTTTGTTATTGAATTTCTCATGTTCTTCAAATCTCATTCATGTATGTACAAGTAATACAGTTTATTTTTGTGGCGTAAAAGCGAAACAAAAATAATTCAGTATTGTTCTAACCATTGAACATTTTTGTGATTTCAGTCTGTTATCACGTATTTGAGGTTACCAGATGCAGCAATATGCTGCAAAACAAACTGAGACTAATCAGTTTGGAGCAACATTGACGAAAGAACTGAGATCGTCCTCTTTCCACAATACTGGGATTCTATCTTCCGGTGTCAAAGTAGACAGCTTTTCTCTGCATTTTAGATTTAGTTTAAACCTTATCTATATGCTATTTAATGGCAACACATATTATTACATGTTTTTGTTTCATTTTGAGGCACTGAAATCAATCAAATACCATTTCATGTAACATTTTTGCAAGCTTTTCTTGATCCAATGTGAGGTCAGGGATATCATATGTGTACAGATAGTAAAGCCCTCTGAGGCAAATGTGTAATTTGTGATTCTGGGCTCTATCAATTAAAATAAATTGAATTGTTTAACTTTTAAGTGGCACTATAATAGAATGTGTGCCTTTCAATCATTTAGCTCTGTTGTACAATGTATCATATTTGTCCTAACAAAAAAATCTAGCTCCAAGAAAACTAAAAAAATATGTTTTATTATTATATATATTATTATGTGTTATTATTATTTATTATTCCATCCATCCATCCCATCCATTTTCCACCGCTTTATCCAGGGTCGGGTCGCGGGGGCAGCAGGCCCAGCAGGTTGACCCAGACTCCCCTCTCGCCCGCAACATTTTCCAGCTCATTCTGGGCGATCCCGAGGCGTTCCCAGGCCAGCCGGGAGATATAATCCCTCCAGCGTGTCCTGGGTCTTCCCCGGGGTCTCCTTCCAGTTGGACGTGCCTGGAAAACCTCCAATGGGAGGCGTCCAGGAGGCATCCAAATTAGATGCCCGAACCACCTCAGCTGACTCCTCTCGATGCCAAGGAGTAGCGGCTCGACTCCGAGCTCCCTCCTGATGTCCGAGCTCCTGACCCTATCTCTAAGGCCGAGTCCGGCCACCCTACGGAGGAAACTCATTTTGGCCGCTTGTATTCGCGACCTCGTTCTTTTGGTCACTACCCAAAGTTTGTGACCATAGGTGAGGATTGGAACGTAGACCGACCAGTAAATTGAGAGCTTCGCCTTTCGGCTCAACTCTCTCTTCACCAAGACGGACCGGTACAGCGCCCGTTTTACTGCTGCAGCCGCACCGATCCGCCTGTCGATCTCACGCTCAATCTTACCCTCACTCGTGAACAAGACCCCAGATACTTGAAATCCTTCGCTTGGGGCAGGCGCTCTGTCCCCACCTGGAGGGAGCAATCCACCGGTTTCTGGCAGAGCACCATGGCCTCAGATTTGGCTGTGCTGACCCTCATCCCTGCCGCTTCACACTCGGCAGCAAAACGCCCCACTGAGTGCCGGAGGTCATGGTCTGAGGATGCTAACAGGACCACATCATCTGCAAACAGAAGAGAGGCGATCCCAAGACCCCCAAACCTGACCTGCTCCACCCCCAGGCTGCGCCTAGATATCCTGTCCATGAAAATTACAAACAGGACCGGTGATAAAGGGCAGCCCTGGCGGAGACCAACACCCACCGGGAACGTGTCTGACTTACTGCCGAGGATGCGAACACAGCTCCTACTGCAGGTGTACAGAGACCGGATAGCCCGTAGCAACGGGTCCGGAATCCCATACCCCTGCAGCACCCCCCACAACAATTCCCGAGGGACCCGGTCGAAAGCCTTCTCCAAGTCCACAAAGCACATGAAGACTGGTTGGGCAAACTCCCAGGACCCCTCGAGGACCCTTGCGAGGGTGAAGAGCTGGTCCACAGTTCCACGACCAGGACGGAATCCGCACTGCTCGTCTTGAATCCGAGGTTCGACCATTGGTCGGAGCCTCCTTTCCAGTACCCTGGCATAAACTTTCCCAGGGAGGCTGAGAAGTGTGATACCACAATAGTTCGGGCGGATCTCATCCACCCCCGGCGCCTTACCACCAAGGAGCTTTTTAATAACCTTAGCGGCCTCTGCCAGGGATATTGGTGCGACCCCCCCCCAAGTCTACAGGCACTGTCCCCTCTAGAGGGGACATGTTGGCCGGATTTAGGAGTTCCTCAAAGTGTTCTTTCCACCGCCCGACGATGTCCCCCGTCCGGGTCAACAGCTCCCCCCCCCACGCTGAGAACAGCCTGGGGTAGACTCTATTTATTATTATTATGTATTATTATTTATTATATATTATTATTATTATTATTTGTTATGTATTTATTATACAGTATATGTTTTGAACACTGGGAATATAAACCATCACATGAACAACACACTTAACTCTTCATACAGTACATATGTTATGATTAATTAACATAAATATAGGCTTTTGCAGGAGTGGTGAGTAGCTCAAATGTAATAATTATCCTTGTCACGGTCTTAGGTTTTTGTGTTTTGTTTCCTGCTTTATTTTGAAATCCTTATCTCTCATGTCCTCTGCTTCCCTGCACTTCCTGTCCCTGTGATTGTCTGCTGTGTCCCTGATTGTTTCCTCTTTTGTGTAATCACCTGCACCTTCTCGATGTCTTCTCGCTTTTGAGAAGAATAAAGTTTCCCTCCACCATCGCCGGTGTTGGGGCCTCTCTCCGTGGTTTCACATGACAAGACAATGAAATGTTTTTATTATTATTTCCAAGCAACTGTTAGTATCTGTGTTTAGCTCACTGGACGCTTTGAGTTGATCTTCAGACACAAGCCACAGACCTCTGTGCACCTCTTCACACTGTTTCTCTAATGGTATGTGGGTAATCATGTGTGAAATTAGTTTTGTGTGAATTGTGTAAGCCCTTCCTTGATGCATCACTATTCAGGTGATGAAGAGAAGAGCAAGACGAGATGGAGAGACATTTACAGCTGATACACATATGGTGCAACCATTTACTCTGGTGGTGATGTCTTTCGTTTTAAATTAGATTATTAGGAGAACTTTTAGAAATGCACACAATTGAATCGCAAATAATTACAAAAGCATTTTACGACATTTAGAGTTAAAATTAGCTTAGCACACAACCATTTTCTAAGTAAAGATAAAGCAAAGTACAAATATACACACTCTCCCTCCATCAGAGCCTTTTCTTGATTTGTCAGGACGGCCACGAGTGGCTTTGATGTATGTGAGTGTGCCCTATCGACTGCCACTCTGGGACAGTTGATAACCGACAGTGTCATCACGGACATGAACCAGACGGCATCAGGTAATCACTGTCAGCATTGCCTGACTCTGTGAAAAAACTGTCCAAAGATTGATTTTCCTTTCAGAATTAAAACTGGTTTGGTAAGGTTTTTTTTTTTTGGAGGGTTGGGCTTTACAAAATGTATTAGATGCAAAGTGTGCATGAAGAATAGAGAACAAATAGAAGGGAGGAAAGGAAGGAAGGAAGGTAGTAAACCAAAGTGCTGCTGAGTTGACTGAATATAAAGGATGTTGATATGATGAACAGTCACCTCTGTCCTCTACTGTAATCAGTCATTCTGCCCTGACACACTAAATGTGGCCATTTGCTTGAAGAAGGGGATAAGAGAGCAGTGAATAGAGATGGATGGATTTTAGAAAGAAAGAAAGTCAGCGATAAACGAAAGCATGGAGAAACAGGCAAGTGATGGAGGGAAGAAAGGCAAACAATGCTGATATTAAGAGTTGGGTTATGTGGCGATTCAGGTAGACGAAGACAACAAGTGATCCAGTCCGAGCTTCATTTGGCCCAAGCAGTGATGAAGTGATGAGAATGTTCTGTTGAACATCCACCTGATTAACGTGTCGGAGGCTACTTACAAGATTTTAAGAGGTTCCTTCTCAGTAAAATAATTTGTCACACTTTTGGGCAGGTGGCAGAGGTAGGCTTTATTTAGAGCGTGCATCCTATGCAGTTTGTCAAACTACCATTTAAATGAACTTTCAAATGTATTTTGATACCTGATTTTTCAATTAACACAGATAGTCCTAACAGCTATCAAGACACAGAAAGTGACACAATGGTGTGTTCACATCTTTCCAGAGACCTGGTTCTGTGGGGGCCTCCCAGAAAAAAACAACGCATTGAGCTTGACCGCCTTTATATCCAACTCTAACCATAGCAAAGCTTTAGACAGCAACCTTCTCAGTACCTGAGCTTGTCTCCACCGACCTTTGTTTAGAAGCAATTCATCAGGATCCCCACATTCAGGCAGCAGAAAAAGTGATAGAACTTTGATGCCTGTAATACTCAAATCAAAGATTTAAGTCGGTTTAGCATGGTGTTATTTATCAGTTGAAGAATGAAAGTACTGATGAATGAAACTCAGTCAATAAAAGTGAGCTCCTTCAGTGATTGCAATCAAATGAGTTCATTTACATCGTGACTGAACACATGCTTCTGTTTTCATTTGCTTCGTTGCCAGCTAAGGAGTTTTTAATTCATTGTTTTATCCAGATGTTTTTTGCACTGTCTGGAATTAAGTCCTCAAAGCTTAAGGGGAGAATGTGACAAATGAATATCGGTAGAATAAAGGAAAAGGTGTGCATTTACATTTTCCGTGGAGATTAGAAGGCAGGCAGAAGTATTTAAAATACCTGAGATTTACAAATCTCAGGTATTTTACCCATTTTGGTAAATGTGACTCGTGAATATGTTTTTGATTTACAAGCCGCTGCATAATGTGTTCATGTTTGCAATTATAGGATATGTTTCGACACAAAGAAAAGTAATAAACATTTTTACGGGTTGATTATTGTAGAATAAGTAGAGTACATTATTGCTCCTCAGAGGATTAATAATGGCAACTAAAGACCCCAGGCATCACGCGAGTAGATGTATTGTGGAGAGTTTTTGTACATAAAATGAACTATTATATCATTAACAAATATAATGATGCCATAAACCATATTAAATAGCATAGCTTGGGCTACAAGACTAAGTAATCCATCTGTACATGCTCCAAACACAACTCATCAACAAAAAATAAACATAACCTTAAGCATTACTCAAGAAGGACTTGGAAAATGACTCGAAAAGTATGTACTTATGAACTATGATCCCGATAGCATTATGCTTCACTCTAGCACCGGACGTCTCTGTAAAGCTCTCAGCTTACGGATTCAGACGCTAATTTCCGATTTCCTTTCAGTAAAATATCAACCACACTGCACCAGCCAAACAATGAATGTGTTAATCAACATTAGTGATATAAAAGGGAAATAAATAGTGTGTTACAAGAGAACATTTTCCAAAGCAACGTAAAGTTTGTCATAAATATAAAATATCCTGGTCTATTATGAAGCTAAAGTCATTTCAACACTATACGGTCATCACACTGTTCTCTAGATATATGGACAGGTTGTTTGTGTGTGTGTGTGTGTGTGAGTGTGTCTGTATCTGTATGATATGAGTTTGTAAAGCTTTAACTGTTCAGTGCTTTTTAGACAGACAGGACATATTAGTAACACATCATCAGCTGTATTTGAGGTGTTATTCAATTCCACTTAGCACATAACCCGTAACACACATTTAGACAAGCATACTCTTAATATTTACTCACACACACACACATGAATGCATAATAACACTGCTTTCTGCGAGGTTGTCCAACCACAGACACACACACACACACACACACACACACACACACACACACACACACAAAGAAAGCATCATGAAATGCTTCTGAAACCAGGTCTTTGGTGGAGCTTAAGATATTTGAGGTGTGGAATGTGGGCTTTGCTGCTAACGTTGTCTAAAGCCCACTCGTTGCTTGGTTTTCTTTTTCATGAATTTTAATAAAAACATCCGTCAACAAAAAGCCTACATTCGGGTGGTCTGTTCCCGGTGCTTCACTCTGATGCGTCTGCACTTTGTGTCTTCATCAAGTGTAACACAGCTTAGAAAGATTATATTGCTAAAAAAGTGCAGTCGTAGTGTGCATCAACTGATATGATAATGATGAAGACGGCAACAATGATGCTGAGGGTAATGGTTCAATCAATAAATCATTTTATTGTTTAAATGATTTCTTCCTGGCTTTTTACTATTGGAACTGGTTGATTGTATAAAGACTTTAAACACCTGAGATGACCAAACTACAGGAGGACTTAACAGCAAAATAGATTTGCACTGTATGCACATTTACATCTTAGTGCAATAGAAAAAGCATCTCTTATGACTTGAGCATTTATAATACAAAAGGAATATCTGCATTAGAAGGATATATTAGGAGTAATAATAATCATGAATCAAATTGGCTATCGAAATCATACAGGAGCATTAGGTCAAAAACAAAATAAGATTAAATTAAATTAAATTAAATTCCGTTTATTTTGTACAGTCCATTATCACAAAATACAAATTTGCCTCAGAGGGCTTTACAATCTGTACACATAAGCGTCCCTGTCCCAGGAACTCACATCGGATGTCTATTAAAAGTAATTATTCACAATATATTAAACATCTCGTGCAGCACAACAGGCATTTAATTTCCATTCCATTATCCAATCCTCTTGTCCTATTCATGGTCTGGTTGCTGGAGCCAATCACAGTTGACATGGACAGGGTTCACTTAGACAGGATTCATATGGACAGGTGTCCAGTTCATCTCAGAGCTCATATAAAGACACTTCACACTCACATTCACACCTAATGTCAGTTTAGAGTCTCCAGGTAACCTAAGCTGCAGGTCTCGGGATTGTGGGAGGAAGCCAGAGAACCTGGAGAGAACTCACAATGTCACATTTAGTAAAGCTAATAAAGGTGAAGCACAAAACATTAAAGTCACTAAATAACGAAACCCAACAAACCAAAAAGAGTGTGTTTGTGATTTGGTTCCCTATTTTACTCGCTCCAAATATATCAACAGTTTCATTTGCACTTGCTTGGCGTGAGTTGCTAACAGCGGGAAAAGATTCTGGGCAAAAGTCACGCTTCTAATGCCACAGAGTGCAGCTTCTGGAACACGTCTGAAAGGAGCTGCTGCACATGTGGTGTGTTCTGTTGAGAAGTGCACAAAAACATGACTTGCCAATGGGCCGCACGGGCAAAATGTGGACCCACTCAACGCTAAATGGCTTTTATTGTGAAGCAAGTACAGGAAACGGCATGGTTTCTCACCGTGGTCGCGTTGCCATTCATTGTTCTAACATAATGGGTAAACAAAAGGCAATGGTCCTTATTTCGGCTTTTTGTCAGCTGTAAGAGCTGCAGCCAACAGACGGCATCTTTACCTCTTTACCGCCAACTCCGTGTGGAGAACGACACTGCTTTAAAGCCTGACGTCAGTCACAGTTGCAACCACTGTCGTCTTTATTAAAACGTTATTATTAGTAGAAATTTAGATTTTTTTGTATTCTTCACTCTTCTACAATTTAAGGTCAGTGAGTTGATCGGATAGTTTTAAAATGAGGTTTTACCATGTGAGTAAATCCCTGAGTGGGGAGAGCAATATGCAAGCCCAAAACCATAAGCAATAAAATGAGATGGCTAGTGGGGCTGATTGGATACATGCCAACTACAGTTGGCACCATGAAAATTGTGGATAATCTTTAACAGCACAATTGAAAGTCTACCTTCTGAATAATAGCTTGAGATGAAACTCTTTTGTGCCTCTGTGCACGTCACACAGAAGAATTTGCTTTTCCATCTTTCACACTTTGGTTTGTTTGGTTTTAGTTCTCCAGTCGAGCATCTGTTTGCTGAATGGTTCATCCAAACCTTTCCAAGCTCAAAGAAGATGTCAGGACGATTTTGCTGAACAATATGATCTACTTTGCTTTCTGTGCAACAGGCAAAAGGAATAGATTCCTATGATATTTGAAACTCTTAAAGTTGATCCCGTCTTCATTGACAACGTTGCTGTTTTCATTTAACCATATTTGAGCAGTAAGCAGTTTTTAACAATGTGTACTGTCCATGGAAAACCATAAAAAAATCCTGAAACTTTGATGTTTCCAACAGCTATCAAAAAGTTGCAAGCAGAAGCAAAAATAATGCTAACTTCCACAACTGTCAGTTGAAATGAATTCTTCATCTTGAGACAGGCCTTCCAGCACTTCTTTCTGAACAGGCCAACATGAACGTCTGACATGAACCCCATTTCTCACACTCGTTCAGAAATGACAACTGAACAAATGCTGCCGAGGTTAACCACTAAGTCCTTTTGTAAACCAGGACGTCTGTAAACGTCGCTCCTGTTTCATTGCACGAAAGCATGAGAGTATTGTAAGAGATGACTACAATGAACTGTTGCTGTTCTTCAATAGTACCAATCTACCACAAACAAGAAAAGTAAATGAAGAATCTCAAATCTTTCTTCAGGTTATTTAATAAAGTGTTGCTTTAAGAATAGGAACACAAATTGGAAATACTTGTCTTTGTCAGAAACCGTCTCATAGTTGTAAAATCAATAACACACCGACAACAGAGGTTTTCTTTTGGACCAGAGGAAGTTAATAAGTAGACTTTTGGTGCTTTAAGGTTGAAAGTAAAGATTGACTTTGATTATACAACATATTTCTAATCAAAATGAGCTAAATCATCCTAAAACTGCTGTCCCGATTAGTTTTCCTTAAGAGATTTTCCAAAAATGGAAGTTCATCTCAAATGAACTTCCATCTTCACTGGAGGTGAAGCTTTAGGCATCAACACACTTTCTCACAGCGTGGTTGATTAACTTGACTGTAAAGTGTGTGTGTGTGTGTGTGTGTGTGTTTGTCATGTGACGACGTGAACGACCTACATGACTCAATGTTGGCTTTTAGTTTTGTGTGGGAAAGGAACTACGGTCACCTCGATGAAAGTGCTGTTTGTTTGACCCATCTCGCTGTGGACCTGCTCTCGCTGGGTCACGAGCTGTGTGCTGGTGTCGGACACCGAGGGTAACGACCAACATACGCCACTCTACACATTTGAGTGAGAGCAGTTAAGTCCAGTTTATTAGTCGATGAATATTTGCTGCAAGACTCAAGATCGAAATTCATAAATCTTGTCGAACAGTTCATTATTAAGAGCCCTACTTCCTTCATGATGACCCATCATTGTCAAATGGACCTGCCTCCCATTTCCATCAACAGTCATTCATAGAGACACAAGTCAAGTGATGGCAGTCACTTGGCTATGCAGATTTTTAGATAAATCCTAAGTATTGCTGTTTCAAATGTCCTTACTGACTGACTGAAACATACTGTACATATACACGTTTAGTTCATACTCTTTCATTGATAAATGCTAATTTAATTCCTGTTTTATGTTGAAGTCCCTGTCTCGTTTCCTGTTTCCCTGCTCTTTCTTCCCTGTGCTTGTCGATTTCTTTCCTGATTGTTTCCAGCCACGCCCTGATTGTTTCCACCTGTGTCTCCACCTGTGTCTCGTTCCCCTGTGTATTTAATCTGTGTCTTTCTGTTTGTCTGGTGTCGGATCGTTTTGGTTCCTTTGTGGTGTTTGTCAGTGTTTTTGGTCGATATCCGGGTAAATAAACCTTGTCTTTTGAGAAACTCGTGCTGCGTTTGGGTCCTCCACACCACTCTTCATAACAGAAACACCTTTCTCTCTGGAGGTGTTAAATGTGTGACTCATCATTTCTGAATTTTTATTTTGAGATTTGTGGCTGTATATTCTCAGAAAATAGTTTATATGTATATTCTCCTTCAATGGCCCTTTGACACAGTTGTGTAGAGGAGCTACAGGTTGAAAGAGAGTGAATTTTGCAATAAAGTTAATTAAATACGAAAATGTGAAGTACTTTTCATTTGTAAAGTATTTATTCCACACTAGATTAGACACAACCATGTGGTTATTACATAAAAAAAACGATGTATTACATTTCCAGGAAACATGCTATATTGGGAGATGTATTTTTATTGGTGCATAAGATAACATATGTTGCAAAAGAAGATGTGGGCGATATTGAGCAGCCCTACTGAATATGGCTATGTTTATTTTTTGAAACTGATAGTTATTATTGTAGGAGATTTTATTATTCACTTGGATATTGATAATGATTGCCAATTGTTTGGCTTATGTCAGAGAGTACATCAATCCACATCAAGCCACACCCTCGACATTGTTCTTACATGTAGCGTTGACATTAAGCATTTGAAGGTCTTCCCACAGAACTTTCGTCTATCACAACCTCAAAACTTTTGAGTTTATACTACCAGAGAATGAAACTGGACTCCATAGCCCCTCTGAAGAAGGAGAAGGTGAGGCAGAGGAGGTTTGCTCCCTGGTATAACCCTCAGACCCGCAAACTAAAGCAAACATCTCGAAAGCTTGAAAGCGTATGGCGTTCTACTAATCTGGAAGAATGACGCTTAGTTTGGCGAGATGGTCTTAAGACATATAAGAAGGTCCTCCGTTATGCCACATTATTTTTCTCCATTACTCATCAGAAATATTTGTGCAACCCTTCCTTCCTTTCTTTACATTTGAGGGAATCTTAGATTACTCCAATAGAAAAAGAATCCTAAAAGGCTTGAAGCAATGTCAACTGGACATGAAGGCAATATCCAGGGAGTGAGTCAGTCCAGGTCCGTCTCTTAATGTGAAGGAGTGATCACTGCTTTAACTGCTCTAGTCAAAACACACTTTATTCCACCTGCTTCATCTTCAAAAACACTTCCTGATAAAAAAACTGGAGTAGGACTTGCACTGTGATCACATTCACCATTGATTAATTACAAATGCTGTGAAATCAACTGAAAATCCACTGTTCATAAACAGAAGAGAGTGTCTTCTAATAGTAAGCAAGATGTGTGTGTGTGGGGGGGTGAGTGTGTGTGTGTGTGTGTGTGTGTGTGTGTGTGTGTGTGTGTGTGTGTGTGTGTGTGTGTGTGCATGTGTGTGTATGTGCTATCACACTGAGAAGCAGCAGGCGAATATTACACACTGAGAAGTAAATACTAACTTAGAGATAAGATAACATCATAAGCACCTTTCTCTCTTTTTAATGCCTGTTTCTCTCTCGCTTGTCCCTCTCCTTCTCTCTTCTATATGTATATGTATATATATATATATATATATATATATATATATATATATATATATGTATATATCAATTGTTTCCTCTGGTAGGTATACTTCACTGACCACACATCTCTCTTTATCTACAAGAAGCAGGCTGCAGTCAGTGGCTGTGTGTGTGTGTGTGTGTGTGTGTGTGTGTGTGTGTGTGTGTGTGTGTGTGTGTGTGTGTGTGTGTGTGTGTGTGTGTGTGTGTGTGAGTAGGTTTGTAGGTGTGTATGTGTGTGTGGCAGAAGCACTGGATTTTGGACAGCGGGGTTTGGGCAAGGCTTTTTTTTCACAAGATGAATCTATTAAACACATGCACACACACACACACACACACACACACACACACATATTAACTGGTGCTGAGACTATGCTGTGGTGCTTAAACCTCACAGAGGTGAAGGCGGGAGGGGGGGGGCAGGGTTAAGATGTGGCAGTGAGAGTTGAGAGGATTGTCTTGAAAAGTACTGACGCTAAACAGATTTTTATCAGGGGGGATGTTCTGGAGGAGATTTAACTTTTGATGGGGGGCGTGGGTTGTGTTTCCAATGACATAAATTCATACATCTCCTCCACTAACACATTACAGACATTTACACGTGCAGTGTAAATGTCAGTATATTAATTTTATTATGTATTTGTTCCTATAAGAAATTGGGGCGCTAACCCAATTCACACCCTATATAAAATATATATTTGTTCTTGTGAAATATTTCTTCACCTCTTTCAATTCACATAAAGTCATCAAGAGAAACTAATGTGTTGTTTTGGAAGAAAAAGTATAAAATATTGTTGGCCCTATTGAACATTTTCCCCAAAGCTAATCTACGTTTAATTATATCAAATTATGTATCATCATGCAGAGAATGTTGACAAATTTACACTTTTACTGATCCCCGTGGGGAAATTCTTCTCTGCATTCGACCCATCCTCAGTTATTAAGCAGCAGTGGGCTGCAGTGAAGCATCGCGGAGCAACTGGGGGGTCAGAGTCTTGCTCAAGGGCACTTCAACCTGCAACTATGGGAAGAGCAGGGATCGTACCGCGTACTTTATCGTTTCTCGACGGCCACTCATCCCCATGAGCTACAGCCAACCCCAGAATCAACAAACTTCAATAAATGTTGAAAAAAAGACAAACGAGAAAGCAACAAAAACTCCCAATCTCCATGATCTCTCCCAAACATTATGTTAAAAAACATTTATCATCCTGGCAACATGATTAAATACCAGAGGGTCTATTGAGTGCACATTGTCTCCCTCGGCATCTAACAATAATCATCATCATTAAATACAATCTGGGACTTTACAAAATCATTCAATGTCATCTTCTTGTTTTTAAAGGGAATGTATAAAAAGTTCCGTTTTTTTTGTGACACAGCGTGAGTAATTGATACACAAAATTGAGTGAAGTATTTCCTTTTAGCCCTAAACTGCACCAGCTGAGAATTAAATCATTCTTCCCTGCAGAAATTCTGGCATGATGGGCCTCAAGTCCCTGCCCGGGCCTCTATCCACATTATTGAAATGGCCTTAAGCTATAAACCTACGAGCCCCATGGAGCCAGACCTCTGACCTCCCTGTGTTTCTCTGGGTGAAGGTACTGTATTATAAATTATCTGTGCAGTCACAAGCTGGACAGATATCCATGTCGACATGTCATCCACCCAATCCCTCTCTCTTTTCGGCCTCCAGTCTCTTACAGGGCGAACACAAAGAGAAACAGCCAGCCACCGGCGCTGCCTGCTGTTGGGCAGAGAACCCTCCTGCTTGTGTCAGAGCTCACCACCGCGCTCCTGCTCCAAACCCAGATACTGATTCGGCAAATTAATGGAAAGTCTTTTTTTTCCAGGGATACCCACCTCCTTGTTTGTCAGAGAAAACCTTTTAGCCAGCGGAGGGAGCTTGGAAAGTCACATAGGTTGTGATAATCTGTTTAAGAAGCCATTTATATTTCATTTCAATCAAAGCAAATCCACTCTAATTAAAAAAATTCATTGTAAACTACTCAACCTTTACTGGCGACTTCCCGTCCCAATAATCAGGTGAAGTCATTAATGAGCGACCGCTAGCGCTTAATTTCTCTCCCCACTAAGTCCACTCTATTTTGCATTTTGATTTCCTTCAGTAAGAACAGAGCAATAAAACGATAAGGGAAGTTGCCGGGGAGAAAACCTTTAACTTGTGAATTAATTACTTCTCTTTGAATCTTTCTTTCTAAATTAATTTTATTACAGGCGTCACAGTTGCCTGTAAATTACTACTTTTTGCTAATCTAAAGTAATGTGACTGCTAATGAAGTGGGAATTGAGACACTTACCCAGTGGTCAAGGATACACAGCAGGTGGACACACACACACATCCACACACAGCACAGCATGTACAAAATACATGAAGCAAATATCCACTTGGTCTATCACATATGTCAATAGCTTAATATTTAGACTCAGTGTAGTAATTAAACTGTTAGTGGATTTGTATTTATAAAGGATCTTTGTATACCTCCGACCCCTCTAGGTGCTTTACACTCATTTCAATGTATAGTTTGGTATGACCACTAAGAACACACGACATGCAGATTTGTGGAGCTGGTTATTAAACCGCCGATCTACCGATTCCACCGCTGCCCCGTTAACACAGCAGACAATCCTCTATATTCAGGAACATTTGGTTTATTTGAACTGAAGCAGTTATTTCATTTAAGTGTTTGGACTGAAAGCCAACATTGTTATGGTCGCCCTATTCCATCAAATGTAAATATTGTTTATAATATTACTCTAAAATTGACATTTCTGGATTATTTGGAAGAGAGAATGCCAAATTGGTAAGTAAGATATCATCTTAATGGTCCCTGTCCGTCTTTCATCTTAAACTAGAAGCTAACAGGTTGTGGTGTATATTCGAGAGATAAACTTTGTGAGGAAAAATAAACTGAAAACGTGTCAGATGTGTCATGATATGTGTGTGTGTGTGTGTGTGTGTGTGTGTGTGTTGTAGCCAGCGTGTGTTTTCATGTCCATATATATATATATATATATATATATATATATATATATATATATATATATATATATATATATATTATTGAATGGTGATCAGAATCATATGAATGGAATGATTGAAAGTTTCTTCTATTCTAGTTTCTCTAACCTTAATTGGCTGATATACTGTGTAACAATCCCAAAGCCAGCCTGCAGTTTCTGCTGCCCCGCCCAGCCTTTACACACACGGTTTGAACACAATATGATTTGTTCTTCTGCTTTAAGTCTAGTCGCATTGCAATCAATCAAAGATTTTGGGAACATTCAGCAGCTACACTTCGGCGCTCTGATGGTTTTATAGTCCCACATCCATCAGCCATAAAAGACTCGGAGGACTGTATTTGAAATAGTTCGGAAAACACTCATGAGGCCATTTTTTATAACTTTTTATGGTCCCTTGTAGGAACGAGCAAAGCTGCCGGTCGGACTTGGCATACAGATCATCAGCATAAAAAGGTGACAGTGCAAAACAAAATTATTATTTATTTAGAGCTAGGATTACAAAAATAATGCAATCTGGAAGCATCCTAGTAGAGGCCAAAAAAATGGAGAACAGGAATGATCCAAGGAAAATCAGGCGTGACCAGGACGGTTTGACTCCATGGCGGAGGACATTCCTACACCACAAGACATTATCTGGAGTGAAAAAAAACAAAAGCATGTTGTATGCATGTTGACCTCTCCAAAGAGTGAATGTTAAAGTGTAGAATGTGTTTAGTTTTAAGAGGATTTTTTAAACCTGATCCACTCACTGAGCTCCACTTCTGACATGACTCACCACAGCAACTCCATATGTCTTTGACGTTTTGTTTTCACATCATGATGTCTGAGTGGGAGAATCAATCTGCTGGTGTGAAGAATGATGTCCATCACCAGTTGGTAAACCAGTTGGTCTCGTGGAGCCGAGTCCCAGGTAGGTAGCATATCACTGAGCTCACTAATACGCATGTATATAAATAGTTAAGGGCCTAAAATGTTGCCCAATGCAGCAGTGAGATTTATTTCACCGGTGTGAATTATGATCACAAGTGTTCAGTTTTGGTTTATCGCCTCCGATAAGGAAAGCCTAAAGTCCTACATGTGTCTATGTGTCAGAATCTGAAGGTAAACCACCATATCACCAAAAGAACAATAACGTAATACACTGCTGATTATAGGACAGGTACATTATATTCTTACATTATTAGAAGATTTTATTCTCGTAATATTACTTTTTCTCATAATATAAGATGATTTTTAGAGAACAGTGTGGATATGTTTAGTATGTTTTGAACTGAAATACATCTGAGCTATTAAAGTGCATATATAAAGTTAAAGTTACTTTCCCAGACTAAAGACATAAAAGAGGAGGGAAGAGTAAATCATGACTCCATTGACGCCTGAATTTTATGTTTTTCTTTCCATAAAAAAAAATGTTTGTGATCAATTGATGAATATATTCACGAGGAAAACAAGTTGTTGATGCTTAATAGCTTCTAAGGGATGAACACATAACCGTTTGATGTTTAACCTGAACCTACATCTTTAGAAAATGTGAGTTTTTATTTTTACAGCACTTTCAAAACAGAAAAAAAGAAAAATAGTATAATGAGCCAACTAACAAACCGGGACAATGCGATATTGTACATGCTGAAGCAAATATACACTTAGTGAGGGTTAAACTATCCAATTGTTCTCTATTTTTAGAATAAGACATGTGAACAATACAAATAAAGTTGGAAATACTAAATAATACACAGAAAAGAGTGGAAAGAGGTTGCTGATTGGACAATTGAGAAAACATGAATCCCACAAGTTCTGGTTTGCTTTGAGTATGATTTCTCTGTCAGAGGTGTGCCAGTATCATCTTAAGGAGTAGTTATAGAGTGTGACTATTAAAGTTTAGGCTAGGAGTAATATATAAATATAAATATAATATATAACAAAAAAATATACTGTTATTGGAAAGAAATACATCACAAAAGTGCAGCATTCCGTTTTTTTTTTTTCAGTACTGTTGCGGTATTTCACGATAAGAAGAAATACCCAGAGCATACGGAAATAGCATGAAGCTAAATCCACTAAATAAAGAAAACAGGCCCCAGTCAAGCAATTTCTAATTAAAATTACAGATTTTATGTTTATTTTCACAGCAAGACCTCAAAATGCTGCAGCAGCTTCTGTTTTTAACCACGCTCAGAGTACAGCCCGACACACACACACACACACACACGCACACACACACACACACACACACACACACACACACACACTCGCAGTAACAACACGCTCATACCTTCTTGGTGTTCATCGCCTTCACAGTCCGCCATTTTGTAAGATCTCTGAAGAGGTAGAAAAATATCCTAAAATGTCCGCCATGCAACAGCCCAAAAAAATAAATACTCCGTGATAAAAATTCACAAAATAATAATTAAAAAGTCGACATCCATTACTTGGCTAATGTTCAACAAAGTTTTTCCTTAATGATTTTTCACATACAGTTTAGTTCAATTATTTTGTGTCTCGAGGATTTGCGGGATGATTTTATCAGTTTTCCTTGGCGACTTGATGAGCTTTGTGAAAACTCCTCCCTCGGGTAGAGCGCTGTGGGCCCATAATAATGTCATCTGTCTCTCCCTCTCCTCCTCTGCCTCTCTCTCTCCCGTCTTTTCACAGATTTGTGTGTGTGATAGAGGCCTCAGTGAGAGACCAAGCGCTAACCTTTACTGCATTGGCTCACACTTAATCCCCTCACCCTGGGGTGACACACACACACGCACACACACACACACCCTACATGCATCCCCCACTGTTCCTCACACACACACACACACAACACACACACACACACACACACACACAGTAGAATAAAACAACGTGATACACACAAATGCACTGCCTTGCTTTTTGTAGACTCATACAAACTTGGTGTGCATGTTTCAGTGGCACACATTGAGGTCGCCATGGGTTTCATCAAAAAAGCAAGTACAGCGACAGAAGAAACACAGCAACACGACAAAGACACTCAAACTGAATATATATGGGATAGATCAGACATCTGCAGCCGTTTTCTTACAACTGGTTGTAAAAATACAACTCTTTGTCCCCACCCTTTACCAAAATCCTTTTTCACATTATTACATTACATGTAATTTAGCAGACGCTTTTATCCAAAGCGACTTACAATAAGTGCATTCGACCTAGAGTACAAACTAAGAACAACAAGAATACAGAAAGTAACATTTCCTCAACATAGTCAAACTACAAAAGTACCATAATAAGAGCTATTTAAGAGCCACTGAAGAGATAATCTGTGTTTTAATCCAGATATAGTCGGAAAAGATGTGTTTTTATTCCAGTTTCCCAAATATACACTCTACAGTCTACAATGAGCAGAACATTCAGATCAAGGGCACTTATCATCATTTTGTAATATCACTCAATGATGTAGTGAGGTTTGACTCTTTTGTAGCATTGAGAGATTATGTTTGAACCTGACAACGGACGCTGAAGTGAAAGAAAGTTAATCCGGAGCCCTGGAGGGTTCATCACGGCTGCTTTCATGTATGAATTCATGATGTAGGTGACACTGGTGCCTCTTCGAGTGCTGACAGATTTACACCTGCAATGTATTTCAAACGAGATATAAATTCTTCACGCTCATTTCAACTGTCTCATCTGTTGTATGTGTGAGGAATCTGAAATACTGTTGTTCCCTAACTAAAGTCAAGGATGCTTCCTTGGTAGGACAGGTCCCTCCTTGTGGGGTCCTAGAGAGGCAAGACTCCTTCCTAGCATGCAGAGAGCACACAGTCTCCTCAATGTGTGTCTACAAAAGAAATGGAGGAGTTTTTTATTATATTATTTAGAATAATTACATATAATACATATTACAATTTATCTTTGGAGTATTGATTTTGCATTAATCAAAACAACATACACATTCAAAACATGAAGGCCTAATAAAAGCTAAATAAAATCAACAGATTTTTAGAATCATAATTTATAAACTATAAACTTAAAACATACAGTTGCTTTCCTTTCATCCACCTGACACAATTTGACCTTGGTTGTAAAACACAACAGAGTGTTTCAACAATCACCATCTGGATGGACTGAACCTCATCCTACCAGACTAAATTCAAAACGAGGATTTCACTTGACAATCCAACTTGAATCTTACTGGACGGACACAAGTCTTCGAGGTTATCCTTCGAACAACAATCACCAAAAAGTTTGGTCAGGAAAAAGTGTCCGGCCTTAGAGCCTTAGCTCGCGTCCTTTAAAAGTCTTAACACACTTTTACTTTACTTTGAGGCCTTGTTCTTGTAATAGGAGTCAACCTTCAGTGACTGGACGGCTATTCATTTCCTCAAATTTGTTCTAAAAACAGATTTTTGGCAGACTGCTAATCAACAAGCATGAGGCATCAGACAGGCATGATGGGAAATGTGCAGGGCCTTCTGTATCGAAGCACCACTCTCATAAGTCATGTGATGTCTTCACGGCTCAGTTGATTCATTCTAATAAAGTTCACTGTTTCAGGACAAAAGAGTTATTATTAAACTGTGAAATGTAGTGCCTCTATCTGTATTCATATATGTCCTATCCATATACACACACATACACACACACAGGGTATACAAGAATATAAGAATATTGACCGATGTATTGATATACATATATATATATATATATATATATATATATATATATATATATATATATATATATATAAAGATCTAAATAATCTATTCCAATAATCAGTATTGTTTAGGGTGTACTTCACACATCATAAACTAGCCGTACGAAAATATAACCCCCCCACACATACACGCACACACACACACACACACACACACACACGCATACACACGCACACACACACACACACACACACACACCTCAGAGGGTTGTCGTCATGACATTGTCTCTTACTAAACAACAATGATGTACACTGCTGGAAATCTGGACATGAAAACACACGCTGGCTACAACACACACACACACACACACACACACACACACACACACACCCTCCTTGATACTCTCAATAGGAGGGTGGCTAAAGTGGGTGGGGAGCCAGACCCCTCTCTGGAGCTTTGGATTATGGGATAGCATTAAGATGCAACAAAAAAAAATTGGGGGTGTGAACAAAGAAGCCGAGACAAAAAGAAGGAGATGAAAGAAAGAGAGACAGAAACAAAATATGATGGCAGTAGAGGAAGGAGGGAGGAAAGGAAGAAGGAAATAACAGAAATAATAAAAAAGGGTTGAAGAGAAAGGAGAGAATGAAAAACACACAAAATGAAAGAATACAAGTGTGGAAAAAATGATGGAAGGGAGGAATAAGAGTAAGGAAAGGGGAGGAGAGAGGGAGGAACAGCATACTACCGAGAGAGGATATGGAATAAGGATGAAATGGGAGGAATACGATTAAAATGACTTACATGAGCTGTTTTCCACTCCTGCACTTCAGCAACAGAGAAATATGGAGAAAGCTGAAGAGAAATAGAGAGAAGGAGTCATATAAGTTCATGGCAAAATTTCCTGGAAAATTGAAAATGGTCAAACACTAAAATTTAAGCAGATATTCATGATTCATTCATTGCATTTTTTAATTGTTTACAGTATTAGGACATTTGATAAAGCAATACACTGACTTTGAAAAGAAACCCTGATTTAACGTAAGAAAATGATTATTCTATGGTTTGAAAAATGTATTGAATAAAAATGAAATAAAACACAGCATTATGATAAGAGGTGCAACGTTCGTAGCCCCAACTCACACATTCACAGACACACACACACACACACAGGTTCATAAATAACCAGTGACACAGTTTAAAATCATAACTTTATGCTCTCAAGCTTTGCACAGAATGTGTTCCAAAACTAAATACAAGAGTATGCACTTGTATTTATATGACACTGTGTGTGTGTGTGTGTGTGTGTGTGTGTGTGTGTGTGTGTGTGTGTGTGTGTGTGTGTGCATGTAGGTGTGATTGTGCGTAGGTGCGGGGGTGTCTGTGTGTAGGCATGGGCGTGTCTGTGTGTAGGCATGGGCGTGTCTGTGTGTAGGTGTGGGCCTGTGTAGGTGGGGGCGTGTCTCTGTTTGTGTGTGTGTGTGTGTATGTGTATGTGTATGTGTATGTGTGTGTGCGTGTGCGTGCGTGTGTGTGTGTGTGTGTGTGTGTGTGTGTGTGTGTGTGTGTGTGTGTGATTATGGGACAGTAAAGCAGAGCCCGTCCAGACAGCAGCTCTATAGCGCCATCTACTGATCAGGACACCGAGGAAGTCATGCTGGGAAAGAGCCACAGCAGCACTGAACCCTCACAGTAACGTTAGAAAAGGCATATTGGAATTTAAATTTTAAAAACAAATACATATATAGAAGGGACATTTTTTTGTTTAAAATGTGTGAAATATACATGGAGAAAATGTCTGAATTCTAAAATGTCAATGAAATATATTCACACAGACATGCATTAGTATCTATATGAATACATAAATAGTGTATTGACATTGACGAGCTGTGATGATAAAGATATGAAGTCATCATAAAATACTAATTTACTTATTGTAAAAATGTGAACATATCCTTCAAATTTGAAAGTTCGGTTTATGATAAAAAATAATGAAATGAATACCATTTATGCCACTTTAATTTCTGTTCATGTTGGTTAACTGGTAACTTGTAAGGATGACAACATTGGTAAGTATACGTTTCAGAAATAGTTCAAAGTAAACAACATAAATGTGATTGTTTGCTTTGTTTTCCTCCCCTTTTATGTCTTTTCTATGAACCCCATTAATCTCTGATGAACTGTATACATTTTTAGAGAAAACAGTGCAGTTATGTGATATTTCAAGATGATATTAGCTATTTAAAATTCAACAGTAAAAACATGTCAAATAATTGTATTTGAATGAATTAAATGATGAATGTAACAATGAATAAAAGGTAGTAACAGAATTGTGTTCCGTGAGATTCAAATAGCCAAACTGTAATTATGTTTCTTCTCATTAGTTCCCACTATAGGGTCATGTGAGGATAGGAGGATAAGGTTGCTGATATCTCTCACACACCTTCACTACATAGATCTCAGTCCACTGTGAGCTGATTGAGGGAGGAATAGGATCAGCTGAACCAGAACATAGTAAGTATAGATTTATGTCATATTCATGTTGTTTATATTTTCTCTTTTTACTCCTTTTGCTTGACATTATTTTAATCCATACACTTAAAATTGCCTGGTTATTATCTACCATAACTCGGCCTTGCTTGATGTAAGGATTATACTCCTGACACCTCTGTCCCATTTTGTATCTGCACTGGGGCCAGATCTCTTTCTTGTGGCCCTGGTTGAGGTTTCTCCTCTCACTTTTTCTTCATTTTTTGTATCATGGATGCTGCACAACATTTTTTTATGATCTGTGAAAATAAATAAAAGTCACTTGACTTCATTTATAGTAATAATTTGGATTGCTTGAAGCAGCAAAGTATCGACTGATCTATGGCCTCTTTAAAGCGACACTATGTAACGTTTCCCCTGTAGCGCCCCCTTCAGGTATTTAACGTCTGGTCTCGAGCCATATATGGCTCTTCCGGCTCGTCTGCTCCCAGCTGATCGCGACCGGGCTGCCGCTGAACGCGACTCGCTGCCGCCTAATCAGCGGCAGCCCGGTGTTCAACACAGCAGCATGTCACTCCGTCTCTACGAGTCGCGTAGCGGAGCAAATCAAAACTCACCTGCAAGCGTGGACTGGCACTATAAGACGTTGCGTAAAGCTGCCAGACAGCAAGTTGAACTACTTCCGCCGGAAGTACCGGGTCGGTCCCCAACATCTTACATTCAGCAGTTTTCTGGCCACAGACCCCCGATGGCAGTGACGGAGGCACAAATCAACATATTAAAAGTCATTGTAGCGGCACAATTTGTTTCAAGCTGTTATTTTAAGGTGGAAAAGTTACATAGTGGGGCTTTAAGTCTCATAGATTGTATAGTCTTATTTTAACATTTAAATATAAAAATAATGGTAGGGACAGATTGTTTATTTATTCAAATTAGATTATTTGCTTAGCATGTTCAAATAAAAATAAATCAAAAGACAGAGGTTCAGTACAGTATCTCTTACAACAGAAATAAATAATTGTTCATATTTTATTTGAATGTGGTCCAATTCTAGGTGCTCTGATCGCAGTACAGAACACTTAGTAATATATACTGGAGCAACAGATAACATGTTCCACATATTTTGCTAAAAGTTTTAGTTTAGGTCAGTTTCCTGTACATTTGTCTACTAACTGGAAAATACATTGACATTTCTCCTAGAGACAACAAAGTCGTAAAAGTAAAGAGTGCATGTTGAAGGGTTCAACCAGCTGGCTGTATCTCTGTGAGCGGATCCTTTGTTGTCTGGAACTGCTACGCAGGATGAGAGACACATGGCGGCCATCAATCACCTGTCCAAGTCAAGATGACTGTAAGTACTGATGGAGGACATGACAAGACGCTACTGACAGATCAACAGAGGACAAAACTGTCTCTGCAAGGGATAGATAAGCAAGACAAAATGTGATGTCCAGGCATTCATGGTATGTGTATCGGCACTTCCTCAACACCATTTGTGGTTATGGTAACATGTTGAATGCACTTAATGTAAGTCGCTGTGGATGAAAGCGTAAGATCAATTAAATGTAATGTAATTGTAATAAATCTCATCCATCAGTAGTGTGTACATATTTATAACAATTATAAACAGAAAATAATAGGATTAAGCTAAGACATTTTATAATTAATTAAAGTAATTTATTAAGTCAATGGTTTTCAGCCTTTTTGAAGATGTGACCGGCCCAAAATGATCAGATTGTCGTTCACCCTAGACATTGTCCAATGTGCTGTAGGCACTGTGGATTTTTAATTCTTAAAATGTAGATTATATTAAACATTGTATTCAAATGGCAAACTACATCACTGTAGGAAGCATAACAATCTGCAGTAGAATGTTATTTTATGTTACAATATTATATTTGACTTTTTCTTCACAACCATCTGGCGACCCCCGAAATGATCTTTCGACCCCCTGTTTTAGGGATCCAGACTAACTTTTCTACTACTAGAGAAAAAGTCTGCAGTAACTATTTGTCAAGTAACGCCTGCATTCAAAACCACCAAATCATTCTACGAAAGGAAAAAAAAGGAACAACATCAGAAGCACGTAAAAAGTTTTAAACATTAAATATAGTTTTCTAAGAGAGAATGTGGACATACTGGGTCTGGTGTAAAAGAGTGTGTGCTTTCTATTGTGCCTGTTAACATAAAATCCAACAAAGGAAATCAATGTGTAGAAAATTAGCAATGTTCAGTCTCATTTACACAAACAAGCCCACAGAGAACTAACCATTTTCTCGGCTCCATGGGTCAAGAAAAGACTCTAGTCATGTAGTCACAGGTTTTGAGGCGAGGGAGCTTACATGGCAACACATTCATGGGCCTCTCAGAGTTTCACACCCACAAAACAATGCCTGTTACAAAACAACACGTTCCAAACCAAAATGATTTATCCTGGTGGACACACCTCATGAAACTCTCCTAGAGATACTGTCTCTCTGATTGCCATTGCTGTCCCCAAGGTAATGGAACCATTGCAAATTCTTAACAGCCAAGGAGAGCAGTAAGGGCCCTGCTAGGGTGGGTTGTCAATGGTCCATTAAAAAGGGAAGTGCAAAGGGTAACCGTACCCTTTAAGTATCTGTTAAAAAGGATTTCCTTCGTCAAACATCATGACTTAGGCCTACTTGTCTCACAGTAAAATACTAATTTCTCCAAAAGAAATCCCATGAAGACAAAAAGGAAATAACATGCAAGGAACACACAGTTTTCAGAAATGTGTGTGTGTGTGTGTGTGTGTCGTAGAGTCCGGCCGATACTGGATAGATAAATATATACATACATATATATACATATATATAAAAGAAATGAGTATATAACAGAATCTATCTATCTATATGTGTAAATATTTGAATTAAGATAGAGGCACTATATGTGTGTGTATGGGGTGGGGGACACTATATGTGCATTCAAAAAAATCCAATGAAAGTGGTGATCACTGATGTCAGTTGTTCAAATACTAAGTGTGGAGGATATCGTAAGGAGGCAACCAGATGTCAAATACAATATTTATGATTGATACAAGTTGAAAATTGGTTAGATTTGAGCTGCACGAACGGAGGGTTAAGAAAGACGTTCTCGAGAAATGCATCACTTCATGAGGAGGACACCAGTTTTCTGGGTCCAAAGGGGCAGCTGAAGCAAAGAGTGAACGTTTGGTACAAACCTCACTATGGGGTGATGTTTGTATCAAACTGTTTTTTTTCTGACTAGAGCATCCAATTGATGGCTGACTGTTTACAGGAGGATGGAGTAGAACTGCTCATCGAGGAGCTCACAGCTGCCACTCACAGGGGAGGTTTCCAACTCTCCGAATGGATAACCAGCAGCTGCAGGGTGCTGTCTTCAATTCTAAAAGAAGACAGAGCTAAAGAGGTGAAAGCACTAAACCTGGACAGCGATCAACTCCCAACTGAGAAAGCACTTGGTGTGCAATGGTGTGTGGAAGATGATGCATTTACTTTCAATGTCGCCATAAAACCGCATTCACACAGCTATGGGGATATTGCTTATGGTCAGCTACATCTTTGACCCTTATTTTATCCATTACTTTGCCTGCTTAACTACAATTTCAGGAGCTATGAAGTATAAACTGTGTGAGTGCTTGGTTAAATGGAAAGGTGACATTTTAAGAAAATCTACTAGTTCAAGGTTAGAAAATGCATAAAGCCATAAGACTTTGATGATTGACAGAGTTTATTTGTATCGCACATTTCAACATCAAAGCAATTCAAAGTGCTCTACATGAATCCATTAAAAGCATCATGACATAAGAAAAGATATAAGAACAATTAAAAACATTAATTTAAACACTAAAAACTATCAGTAAAATATTAACAAGCAAAAAAATATATAGAATAAAAGTTAACAAACGGACCTCTTTTTTAGGCCTCCGTTCACATACCCAGACTAAAAAGAGTATATATCCAAAACCACAGGGTATATCATAATAAAGAGAACACTTTTGTTCTGATGTTTAAATATCAGTATTTACTGTATGTTACTGGTTAAGAGTAAACGACGATGGGACATAGCACACAGGAAATCAAATACAGTCGTGAAATACATACATTTAATCTGGTTCACTTAAAGCAGCAAACATAAATGTCGGAGCTGAGGGTCTCCGAGGGCATACAGAACTTTTAGAGATGCTTTAATCTCTTTTCATCTTTATGCTAATTGCCCATAACTGATGATCCATATTGACAAATTAAATGTATGCTACTTCAAACAACTGTGTTTGTGCAAGTTTCTCACAAAAAAAAAACACTTTAATAAATTTAATTTGAACAGTTCATGAATGACCTGTATTGATTACAGGTCAACAACCGTTCTTCCATTCTTCTGTTACATCCCTACAGTGTAGGGTAATAATATAGGCATCTCTCATGGATGCTTCAATATCTTTTTATTATACAATCAGAGCTTCTTCAATCTAGATTTTGTTGAGTAGACAAAAAGAGGTGGCCGTACAAACTACATTGTTTGACTAAAATTGTGTTCCAGGCTTATTGTACATTTTTATTTTTTAGACCATACACAATTAAATTAAATTAACAAAATAATAACTTGATTAATTCCAATCATGTAAAGAACTGACAGTGCTGGTGCCTCTAGCTGCATGCTCTGGTACATTCTCATTAAAGAATAAATCAGAGGATACATTGAGATTTGGCAACTGACACTTTCCCCCCTCCTCCTCCTCCCACTGTAATACCAGTCCTCCAGACTCCTCTCTTCCCACTAAGGGCCTCCTGTTGGCAGGTGACAGCTCAGTGGATGGGCCCCTTAGCTAGCTCCCGGATGTCCTGAGGGTGGGCCGGGGCTTGTACAGAGTCGAGGGAGCTGCCCCCAGCTCCCCTCACCCCAACCCAAGCTTAATGGTGTGGAGCGAGCCCCTTCACTCCCAATGCTCTACAAGCATCACAACTATGGGCAGAGAGACACGAGTACAGTCCTGTTCTCAGTTCCACTCTGCTAAACAGGTGCAGGCTCGCCGGGTGTGAGCCAACAGGAACACACAACTCATGCATGTACAACACACACAAACACACACAGGTCTGCCACTTATTGTCAAGTACATTGTACATTGTGTAAGGACTGCATGGATTTTAGTTCTTCCCAGGAAAACACTTTGTATTTGCAGAGGTTGTGCGTTGTATGTGTGTGCGTGTGTCAGTCCCTCAGAGCAGGACAAGTTTGCGATGACAGAAGTTTAATCCCTGTGGTTTTATGGGTTCGGGTTTAAACAAGGAAACAAGTTGAAGCGTAGTCTACTCGCCTTTAACAAGTCTTTACCCAACTGGAACTGCTGTCAAAAAACCCTGCTGTCCAAGAAATACCATCAAGGAGTAAATCCATGGCAGTGGCTTTCCTTTCCCACTGAGAGAATTGTCTGAGAGGGAGCAGAGGGCTTAGAGTAGCATTAGACTGGTGCAGGCTGAAATTGCCCTTTGATAAAAAAAATCAGTTTTGGTTCAGTCTGTGTAGTTCGTCCCTGATGTGATGGAGATTTGTGCCTGACCACAGATAGTCATTCCATTCTCATTATTTTCATATCAGATGACGGAGCCAAAAAATATATTTCAGTCATGGTGTTGGAGGATTTACCTCCACATTCGGCTACTAGAACCTGCCTCATGCTGTTGGTACCTCAATGACTTTTCTTCCCAAGAATTCCAGGAATTTCATCTATATAGAACGATATGGCCGAACATGCTTAACATCCAATGCAAGCGTTCACTGCCATTTCAGGAAATAGTGAGCGACAAGAGGTGTGGAGGTCAGGGTGGTTGGTAGCACCACAATCCAGTACCAATGCCAGGCACCTGTTCTCTCCCTTTTGTTTTGTATCCTAATCCTCACCATACCTTCACAACAGAATATTTGCAATAAACATATTTCCCCAACCTTACAATGTATCTCATATAATAGAAAAACTTGGAACCACATAAGAAAATGTCATGGTCAATATGATATGAGCTAATAAAAAGATTTTGAGAATTAAACAAATTCTGCAAAAAAGTCACTCAGCTTGCAATCAGTCATTAATGTAGCTTTCAGTGCTTTTTTTGTTATTTGTTTGAGAAGCTTTTTTTACCCTTGCAATCAACACATCACATAGAGGCCTGGTTTCAAATCAAATGTCAGTATTCATTTTTATTTTAAAAAGTCAGAAGCCAAAAAAACTAAAGAATAGTTGGTGAGCTATTGGTCGTGACAATATTTAAAAAATAATTTCACAATACAATAAATCCTATTTATCATATATGGTACAATTCCAATAAAGTGAAATACATTCATGGTCCAATAAACCCCTGTAAATCCCCCATTCCGGTTTTATAAGCTAGAATATTACCTGAACACTTATTTGAGTATGCAAATAAGCAAATTAATAAAGTAAAGTCTTGAAGTTAGATTTGGTTTGAATTAAGCAAGCTCCTTCTAAAGTAATCTGAGTGCAGCATTTTTCCTGGGAGCAACATTACAGTGTAAACTGCAAACAGGTGAGAGAAAAACCCTACCAATGTTTTACGTTCTACAAGCTCATGAACCGTCCATTCTTTTTAAAACCACACACATGTCACACAGACACACACCCATACTAATAGCTAACCTTCCAACTGACCTAATATGCTCCAAAACTTCTAAACCTTGTGCCACAGCAAAAAAGTTTCTCTGGTGACAAAGATGTTTGCTTAAAAAAACGTTCATAATTCTAAACCCTTAAATTACAATTTAAAGGGTTTAATGTTTTTAAATAGCCAGAAATATTCAAAAAATATATTTTTTGCAGTCTAATATATGTCATTGATTGCCAATAATATTGATTTTGATAAACAAAATGTGTGCAGTTGTATGTTAAAGAATCTCACCCACTGAAAGTACTACATACTTATTACTTATTTGTATATTTCCATTACCCTAACTAACAGTATTTCCCTTCATCAATGACCCAACTAAAAACCAGGGAAATAGGGTATATTAATAGGGCAAATATATAAATGTCTTATCTAGAGGAAAATAGTCAAATCAACATTTGAAAGCCAGGGCTCTGACTATAAAGCCTAATAGAATAGAATACATGGTTTTATTCTTTAATGCCTCAGGTTGATTTGTGTACTCATGAATCGTAGCAAATGGGGGAAAATGGCAACAACAAAAAGATTGCTCTTGGCTCATATTGTCATGCAGACAAATACTCATGTCTGCACACACACACACACACACACACACACACACACACACACACACACACACACACACCTTCAAAGCGTTATAACCTATACTATGACTTATATACAGAAATGTACTATGATTAATATGGATATCATATTAGATTATCTTTCGAGAGACGGGAAGTGTGATTTACAGTACAATATAATTGATATAGCTCCAGCTGCCAGGCATACACACACACACGTAGAGTGAACTCACACACCCACACACCGCTTTACGACTTTAATATCAACACGCACATCCTTTTATTTGCTACAGAGATCCATAGTAAGAAGTGCAGGCTGAGGCTGGACCTTTGGCCTGCTGTACTTGTGATAATACTGCCACCTAGGGGCACATACACTCATGCTTAGCAGAGACCGTAAAGATTAGAGGTGTTCATCTCACTCACGACACTCCCAATCATATGCTGAGTAAAGCAAGGTGAACATTTCCTTATCAAAAGTAAATTATAACCATGTCAATTTTAAAAATGCAAATTCACCAAAAAGGTGTTCAGAAGTTATCACATTGACCCCAACTCTGCATATGTAATTACTTCCATTGCATAGCAATATGTTGTCACTCCACATTCATACATACAAAATATACGGCAGGTTAGAAGCTTCATTTGTGAACTCCATCATCTTAAGATTCAGTGAACTGAAGTGAAGCACCTCACAAAAACATACAATCATTTATAATAATTTCTGTTCTCTTAATTCACTCCCCAAGAAAAATAGCAGAAATACAGTAGATGTCCCATGAGCTCACATGACAGAGACATAATGCCATGGAGTAAGACTGATATACTGATAATCAACATGATCTCTCTCTCTCTCTCTCTCTCTCTCTCTCTCTCTCTCTCTCTCTCTCTCTCTCTCTCTCTCTCTCTCTCTCTCTGTGTCTCTCTGAGCACTGTGTAATGACTCTGGTTAATTTCTCAGGGGAGAAACAGTAATAAGTGATCATTGACAAAAGGATTACTATGGAGACGCTCACATTATCTCTGCTTGGCCACCCGGCTCGGCGCGTCTGTCAGTTTCACTGCCTGTGTGCCGCTTCTTCACTATTTACACAGCTTGTACATTGTGTGTGTGATGTACTGTACACCTCTATATGAATATTCAGGTGATCATCATACTGATCCACTAAAGGGGCAACAGATACATGTAGAATAAGCCCAAACAGTCACAACTTGATTCACTGTTTTAGTTGGCAGGGCCATTTAGCACCTAAATTACAAATATAGGGGGCTTGAGTAAGAGCCACAAAGCTACTTTATGCATTTGTATGTTTTTACGCCACAAAAATATTTGTATTTTTATCTGTATTCATATTGTACAGGACAGGATTGTGACTTCATACATTTCAGAAATGATCTAGCCATCTCAGTTTGAAGCCCAGGTCCATTGCCAATGCGTCGCAGCATATAGCAACGGAAGCTACTGGCCGGAGAAAAGTCTGCCCGACTTATGCATGTCTTGTCTCTTGGAATGAGGCTTGTCAGCACTTGTGTCTAAGGGGGCTATTGCGTACTGACCATGAACTAGAACTGGTGCAGTATGGGTTGCCTAATATGTTGCCCTAATTGGGTCAAAAACTGAACATAAGCGTTATAAGTCTACAAGTGGACAACAGTACTGAATGTGGCTAACTCATTACACAACTAGCAGGGTTTGACTCACTCTATGGAAAGTGTCCTACAGTCGGAACAAAACGTTTCCCTTCATCTGCTGAAATTGAGGACTTTATGTCATTATTAACAGGCAGCTAATTATACTTCAATATGAACTCTGCTTTGGTTTTCATTCCATTCTGATATGTTCTGTCTATACAAAGTAAAATGTTCTGCATGTCTACATGTTATCTTGATAAAGCAGCATGATGTACATGTTTTTTCATGTTAATTTTGTGCAGAAGTCCCGCTATGAGCAATTAGGGTACAGGTAATCCCACTGTTTACCCTTTTATTAGCAGCTGGTCTTAATGTGTTCCTTATTACAGAGCTTCTTTTGTTAATATTTCCCACCTGAATAATATTGGCCCTATCACACAATGTGATTTCTACTCTTGCATTAACAATAACAGAGGGAAGGTAAATTATCTCTTTTAACTCGTGAAAAGGCTTAACTTCATGTCAACTAATCTTTAACGTCAAATTCTTAAGCTGAAACTACTGAATCTTCATTGTCATTGGCCAAATCAATAGTTTTCATGCAGTGATCATACATATATTTTTTTATTCCAGACTCATGAGACTCATGAGTCTATAAAACAACCAACAAATAAAAATACAACAACAATATAAAGTACATTGTATAATCCTTATATAACCCACGTAATCAGTCTGTCTTTAGCCAGGTAGATGACGTAGTGGAAGGGTTGGTCTAAAAATAGGACTCTGTTCATGTCCTTCCTGTGTGAAATTAATTTTGACTTATTGCCATTTATTTGTATACATCACCTCCAAACTTATTTTAAACCCAAACACAATCTTTTCCTTTTTGCAAAAACATCTTTTGGTAAGATGTCTTACACACATTGGTCATAGCTGGTTGCTGTGCAAACAGTTTTATAAACAGTG
Source organism: Liparis tanakae (assembly GCA_036178185.1). Classification (NCBI taxonomy): domain Eukaryota; kingdom Metazoa; phylum Chordata; class Actinopteri; order Perciformes; family Liparidae; genus Liparis; species Liparis tanakae. Next base: position 10,273,738 of record CM070110.1, read on the forward strand.
CTTAATTAGGTTTTCTACGTAGTTTCCTCACATTTTGAACTTTACTACTGAACCAAAACAGAAAACAGTACAGTTAGTACGGTTACATTCCATAGTAATCACTGGGCCTTTGAAGTACAAGGATACATTGTTTTCACCTTTGTTCTAGATGAGTACGTGTTTTTCCTGTGTCTAGACAGCAGGTACACATGCACAAGGAGTAATATGAACTATGCAGACTACGGGAATAAAAAAAAGATCAATGAGTCAATAATGTGGTGAGGAAATGGTGAAAGCATGTCCTGCTGGTGTGTGTGTGTGTGTGTGTGTGTGTGTGTGTGTGAGTGAGTGTGTGTGTGTGTGTGTGTGTGTGTGTGTGTGTGTTGGATAAGACCTTAGATGTGTGTGTGTTTTGAGAGCCTTGTTTGGGCAGGAACACTTTAAAGAAGACAATTATACTATAATAAATGGAAATACAAAAGGTGAATAAAAAAATATAAAAGTTGTAAATATTTTTTTCTCAGCAACAGAGCCAAGGTGTAAAAACCTGGTTAACATTCTCAACCACTGCATTACAGCTCAAAGGGATGCTGATGAGTTACCGTGGCAATGCTGGATGTTGAGTGAAACGGCTTGTTGAACACAATGAAACAAACAAATCCTTCAATTACAGTTGACAAAAAAAATCTTAATCACCGACAAAAGAGAAACTATTGAATGGAGATTTTGAGATGTATCCCAGTTACATTTATTGATTTTCTGTTCAGGCTGAGGATAACTGCAAATTTAAAAATATCATTATTAGTTCAAATAAATATCCGTTATTTTAGGATTGGCCAAGAGTGAGCACTTTATTGTTCTTCCCTGTAGCTTCTTTGAAATATTTGTTTAATCAGGAGAGATATATTATAGATATAATTGAGCAATAATTGATTACACATGCATAAGTATTGTATAGTGCAAACTCTTTGGTAATTGGACCTCTGAAGTATGATAATATGGTAGTGATGTTATGACCACTAAATATAAATTCATGTAATGCAAGTAAATTATCACAGAACATTTAATAGTTTTTCCACTGAACCATTACCTAATATCTTTTGAGTTTATCCTACTGGAGTGCACACCACTAGTCAAAAGTGTCTACACCAGATTTCTACCTGACATTGCTGTAGCTTAATTTAAAGAAGCGATTCCTTATACATTTAATTCAACACCCTCAATATCTCAATGGGATGGAGGCTCTTCTCCACAACTACAACGCCTTGATTGGTGATGCATCATCATATCTTTAGGACTCTAGGAACCACAAGTAGCCCCGCATTTAGTGAGCGCATTTCTCTAGTGGGGCAATATGGTACTACAAGCTCCTTTAGATTTGATGGTGCATCACCAATCAAGGCTTTGTACGTGAGAAGACTTTTAAATGTGATTCTTGATTTTATAGGGATCCAGGGCAGAGGGGATAATAGAGACTTATAAGAGCAGCCTGATAATATAGAATTGGAGTAATCTAGTCTGGAAGTAACAAAACGTGTGAACCAGTTTTTCTGCATCTTTTTAAGACAAGATTTGCCTGACTTGTTAAATGTTAAGTAGATGAAAAAATGAATTCCTTGAGTTTGTTTTACTTTAGAGTTAAAAGACAAGTCCTGATCAAAGATAACGCCGGAAGCCTTTACAATGCTGTTAGATTCCAGGGCAATGCCATCTACAGAAACCACACCACCAGATAATTGGTGACTGAGGTGTTCAGGGCTGAGTACAATAACTTCAGTTTTGTCTGAGTTTAACATTCAGCGAGTTGGTTGTTCTCTTATGGTCTGATCAATAGATAGAATTGAGTATCATTTGCATAACAATGAACATTTATGGAATGTTTCTTGATAATATTGCCCAAAGGAAGCATGTATAAGGTAAATATAATTTGTCCAAACACAGAACCTTGTGGAACATTGTGATTAACGTTGGTGGTCATCGAGGCTTCATTGTTTACAAATACAAATTGAGATTGATCTGATAAATAGGATTAAAAGCACCTTAGTGTGGTAGCTGAAATGAAAATCAACTGATCCAGTCTCTGTAATAGGATGTCATGGTCAATGGTGTCAAACGCGGCACTAAGGTCTAACAAAACGTTAAAGTACAGAGATGAGTCAGTAGTAATAGATGCAGTCATAGAAGTATTAGCAGTAGCGGAGCTGATGACTGACAACGCCAATGAGACATCAGTCAGCAGCAGCCCTGGAGTGCGCTATAGCAGCATGGGTACCCCAGAGTGATACTCTGGAGAACCTGAGGGCTGCAAAGCGTTTCCTGTTTGCAACCAGCACAAGCCATCCAACCCGATTTGTGGTGTTTTCTTGCAGCCTCTGTCTGTGCCCTGTTTGCCCATGTGCCCCATCTTCTTGACTTTGTTACCGGTCTACCACTGTCCAACAAACAGACCACCATTCTGACAGTGGTAGATCGGTTCAGCAAGATGGCCCACTTTGTGCCCTTGCCCAAGCTCTCTTTGGCCAAAGAGACTGCTTAGCTGGTTTTGCTGCTTTTATTCCAGCTTCAGGATCTCCCCATGGAAGTGGTCTCTGACCGGGACGTGTCCTCTGACTGGGTAGCTCAGTTTACGTCAGTGTTCTGGATGAAGTTGTGCACACTTATTGGGGCCACCTCCAGCCTGTCATCTGGATTCCACGCACAATCTAACAGGCAGACTCAGCGCAAGAATCAGGAGATAGAGATGGCTCCACGGTACTTGGTCTCGAAGCAACCATTGTCCTGGTCCCAGCAGCTCCTCTGGGTGGAGTATGTCCACAACACCCTGGCCAGCTGTGCTAATGTAATGTCATCAATCCAGTGTGCCTATGTGTTTCATCCGCCACTGTGTTTGGCCCTGGAGAAGGTGGTTTCCTGCCCCATGGCCCAGGCTTTCGTCCCCCGCTGCCGCCATACCTGGGCCGAAGCCAGAATTGTACTCCTCCACTTGGACAACTGATACTCCACAGCGACCACCCACCACCGCTTTAAAGCTCTCATCTACCTGGTTGGCCAGAAGGTGTGGCTATCGATTTAGGACCTACCCTTGCGGGTAGTGTCTAAGAAGTTGGCACACAGGTTCATTGGACCCTTCGAAATCCTGAAGGTCATCAATCCTGCAGCGGTGAGGCGCAAGATGCCACGTCTCCAGGCTGAAGCTGGTTCGGGAGTGTCTACAGTGATTTGTCGATGGAGGTCTTACCTACATTGTTCGCCACCTGCTTTGTTCCCGCCGCCGTGGGAGGGGCCTACAATACCTGGTCGACTGGGATGGCTGTGATCCAGAGCCATCTTCTGATCAGTACAACTCACCCGCCAATGAGGAAAGGATAGAGAATATTAGCCCTCCTAGTACTAATGACTTCATGACATTCTTCAATGATAAGATTCTAACTATTAGAGGCTATATGTATAATCTCCTTCCCTCAATACCGATCCATCCTCAAATATAGCAACCTTGGAAACAGCTGTAAATGCTGCAATATATTTGTATGGCTTTTCCCTGCATCAACTTCGACCAATTATCTTTAACAATTTTGAGTTCTAAACCTTGCAAATGGGTCAATTTCAGAAACCTCACTTAAGCAGCTAGATGTTATCCAGGCCAGGGCCCTGAGAAGCTGTATAGGGGCAGTAAGAACATCACCGGTCTGCGCCATCCAAGTAGATACTGGAGAAATGCCACTGGGTCTTCGCAGAAAGCAATTGCTGGTTCATTATTGGGTAAATTTGAGAGGTCATGAGGGTATTCATCCGAGTCAACAAGTACTGCAGGCATGTTGGGAAAGTGCCAAAGACAAGTTTTGGCTGGATAGGAGAAGCAGCAGCAGCAAGAAGCTTAGGAGTCTCTGAGATAGAGCTTATCCTTACTGCCATTTGGCCAACAACTCCTGTGTGGTTACTGAAGGAACCAGAGGTAGACATGGAGTTGCTGCGGATTAAGGTAAAAGAAAAGAATCATGATCTAGTGAGTGAGTTCTATGAGTACACAGGTAGAAAATACGTTGAGTATGTGTAGGTTTTTACTGATGGATCTAAAGATCCAGCTGCAGGCTGTACAGGGTCTGCTGTTTCAGTCCCTAGCAAAAATTATGAAATATACAAACGCACTTCAGATCTTCTGGCTGTGTATTCAGTTGAATTGTACGCAATCGTCTTGGCATTAGATTGGATTAGGAAGCAAAGACCAGGCAAAGTCCTTGTGTGCAGTGACTTCTTGTCGGCACTTGCAAGTCTGAAGTCTGGTTTGTTCAATACCGGGTAAGATCTGCTGTTTAAAATATTGACAATGCACTCAAGAGCAGTGGAGCAAGGCATGGAAGTGGTATTTTTGTGGGTGCCGGCCCATGTTGGTATCCAAGGGAATGAGAAAGTGGACAAACTAGCTCAAACAAGCACTAAAGGAAAACAGAGTTAAAGTAGATGTCAAGTTGTCTAAAGCAGAGGGAAAGGGCCTCATCAAGGGAAATATCAATGGAGTATGGCAACAACAATGGGACCAGGAGACGAAGGGGAGACGCTTGTGCTACAATTCTGAGTCAAGTGAGCGGGGTAAGAGTCAGGGGAGGAAGTAGGAGGGAAGAAGTCGCAATGGCAAGGTTGAGAATAGGGCACAGCTATTGCACATTATTTGTGATGGGGAAACATCCAACTGGACTATGTGAGCAATGCCAGGTACCAGAAACAGTACATCATGCTGTTACTACATGCACTAAATACAGGTCAGAAAGGAAGGACATGTTGGAATAAAAGGAGAGACTAGGGATGAAGGGAAGAGAGCTAGGAAGAGAGCTAGGAAGTATGGGGTCTAGTGGTCTGGCAAGAGGGTGCTTCATGCTATTTTTGCGAGCAACAGGACTGATGGGGAAAGTATAGTAGGTGGGAACCGGAAGATGGCAGTAATGCAACTAATAAGATGCAAGCTTCCGTAAAACAACAAAGAAGAAGAAGAAGAAGAAGAACAACAACAACAACAACAACAACAAGACAGGAGTGGAGAGCAGAGATACATGTCTGCGCCCAAGACTAAAAAAGAGGTGAGGCAGTTTTTGGGGCTGGTGGGTTATTACAGGCGATTCCTCCCGAACTTTGCAGAGCTGACCAGCCCCTTGACTGACCTGACCCGGAAATGTGCCTCAGATCCGGTCCAGTGGACGGAACAGTGCCTGTTTGTGTTTGAGGAGGTAAAGGAAGCTCTCTGTGGGGAACCACTCCTTCACACGCCTAACTTCTCGCTCCCTTTTACTCTGCAGACTAATGCGTGGAACAGAGGGCTGGGTCCATTTTGTCCCAGCAGGTGGAGGGGGTTGACCGCCCCGTGCTGTACATCAGCCACAAGCTGTCGGAGAGGGAGGGCAGGTACAGCACGGTGGAGAAGGAGTGCCTGTCCATCCGGTGGGCAGTCGAATCCCTGCGCTACTACCTCCTGGGACGCTCATTCACCCTCTGGTCGGACCACGTCCCGCTAAAATGGCTCCACCGCATGAAAGATGCCAACGGCCGCATCACTCGGTGGTATCTGGCTTCACAGCCTTTTAATTTTAAGGTGATGCATAGTCTGGGGACGCAGATGATTGTGGCTGACTTCCTCTCCCGCTCTCATGGGGGAGGGGGAGTAGGTTAGGCCAGATGACACCCCGGCCTAAGTCGGAGGGCGGAGGTATATGGCAGCGGGTGGTGTTTAGGCTTGGCTGAGGGGTGGGTGGAGCGCAGAGAGACATGTCTGCGGTCCGAGCACAATAACAGTTATTCCTGAACATCACTCTAGCTGCTCATTCTGTGGTTCTTAGAGGGGGAACCTACTGGTGACGGCTAGAAACGAGTCAGTGTTTAGCTACATGTTGTGAAAATAACAAAAATAAGTTTAATGAAATCTTTAATAGAGGTCACATTAAAGAGTTTTTTAAGGGAAAGAAGTTGAATGTTCTGCAACGGCCAAGTCAATCACCTGACCTGAGTCTAATTAGTTGGAAGGCTTCAGCATATTAAAAAATGAATCTCCTTTAGCTCATTCATATTTTAAAATGTTCAACTGTTCATATCATGAATATGTTATGGTTATTTTAAATGGGATCACAATGGAGAACGTCTTAAACTTTAAAAGCTTCTAAGATATTCATACTTTCAGCTAATTCAATTATAGATTTTCTTAAATGTTGACATAACCTTCAACTTTTACTTGATATTTTCAGATATCTTATCTTTCCACATTATTAAATTAGGAATACTTTTATGGAATAAATAATGAATGGGTTCCTATGGAGCAAAGCTTCAAATCTGCTCAAACTTTTTCAACTTTAAAGGTTTACAATGTCGGCATATGTTTAGCTACAAACACCATTTTACCTTTAAAACATTGAGAAAATTGTTAGTCATAACTTAGTAATTCAGCTTTTTTGTTATAGCTTTTATAATTTAATCATCCCAGTTTTAGTTGTATGTGTTTTTCGGCTCCTCTTTGAGTTTTTAATGTATGTGTATGTGTGTGTGTGGGGGGGGGAGGGGGGAGTCTAGAGTGGTGTCGTCATCGCTAGAGGGAAAGTCTGCGTCAGAATCTTGAAAAAAAAAAGTGTAAATCGTCACTATGGCCGCAATGCTCACTCTATAGGCATTATTTTCAAGTAAAGTAGTAGGGAATCTTGTGCAATGGAATCCAAGAGTTTCCCAGATTTTTCTAGAGAAGCCTTAACGAGGGGAGAAGTCTACCTTTCTTCTCAGTCATCTCCATTAAAATTGTGAACACCTTTTTAACTTTTTTGAAGCAAACAGGAAAACTTTCTGAACTGCGATTAAACTCACAATTCAAAATCCAACAAAAATTGAAGGACATGTAAATTTTCACAAAAGCCTTGAGCATCTCCTAATGTAGACACTGTTAGCATCAGAGTTATGCTTCTCTGACAAATTCAAAGGTTTTGACAGGTTGTTTTCATCAGATTCAGAGCTCTGTCTCTCAGTCACACAGGTGTTTCACATAAGGCTAATCAGAGGTTGATCTCACACACACTTGTTTATAATACATTGTGAACCACACACAGAGCCCAACGGTTGATGCGCGCGTGTGTGGCCCTTTAAATAGAGAGATATCAGAGGAGAACCAGCTTCAGAGTTTCTCAGGTCACATTTAAGCCACAATACAAACATATCGGCGCGTTCGGCTGAATCTTTCCTCTCTATTTATTTGACTATTTTGGTGATTTGCTTGTGTTCTTTTGATATGGTTCAACACATGCTTTTGTAGAATATCCACTCAGTGTTTAGATCTTGTCTATCCTTCACCCTGGTTTCTCCCTCCATCTATTCTTTTTAATTTATCTTTCTCCTGTATCTCAATGTATGTATTTCTCTCTCTTGTTCTTATTTTTCCCCTTCCCTCTCATTTCTTGGATTTTGATTCACATCTTTGAATATTTAGATGATAACATTTCCCGATCTTTTCCAGTTATACATTTCCACTCAATATGTTTGTGCTTCAAAACTTTCATCACAAAGTTTCCCTTTTTGATATGTTCTGCTGTTTTAAGCTATGTTCAGCTTATTTCAGCTGTTGGTAGCTATTTTTAGCTATGCTCATCTATTTTCAGCTAATTTCAGACATTTTCAGCTATTCTTTTCATATTTCAGCTTTTTTGGACATTTTCTTTTGATTTCAGCTTCAAGCTTTCAGACCATTCCAACACATTTTCAGCAGGAAATGCATGTTCTAGTCCAGCATGCATTTCACTTGCTGAAGGGAAAATGCCCCAAGAACAAGCAGAACTGAAGACAGTTGCAGTAGAGGGGAAGGAAATAGTTGTGTCATTGTAAAGTAATACGGTGAGCCTGTAATGTGTCAAGTATATGAGGGTGCATATACAGTATATATACATACTTCTAAATAAAATTATATTTTATGGATAATGAAATTAGAAGTGTCGTAATATTTTGTTTTATTGTAAAAATACTTTACAGTGAATATTTGGAGTAAACTCATGAACAAGAATAGCTGATGTGGTGATGCCATCAAGTCATCTGCTGTTCCAATTTTAGAAAGACAGTCCTGCATTCTCCGACTAAACTCCAAATATACACAAGTCTGTACTCAATATACTTGGTATTAATAAACGGGACTTGATTAGTGATCAGAGCCAGGTGAGTTAACAGGTGAAGGGAGTTAGACTGACGAGGTGGGAGTGACTGAAAAATTGACAGATGTGGCTCTGAACTTTGACAGAAATGTAATTGTCTACCCACTCAGCTTTTCAGTAAATCCCTGTCAAGTGAAAATATTTTTGTTTTAGATGCCCGGCATTACACTGGCACTTAACCCAGACCAGCTTTCATCATCAGTGAGTGTCTTATAGCTGGGCTGAACTGTGCAAAGAAATCTCACTTTCTCAACCTCGTTTTTTCTCCATTATCACTGACAATACTAAGCCTTAAGAGGAAGCTGCGGTTCTCTGCACTTCATGGACACACTCCCTCTCCCTTTCCCACTCCCACTCCCACTCCCACTCCCTCTCCCTCTCCCTCTCCCTCTCCCTCTCTGTACTGTGTCACCCAGTGTGGGCTGACCCTGCCTTGTTCCTCTCCTCTAATGCTGTTTAAATAGGCTGCAGGGCAACTGGAGTCTTGTATGGCTCCACAGGCAGCCATTATGAGGCAAAGAGCAAAACCAGAGGGCAAGGCAAGACATTATCTCTCCTGATTACTCCCCAGCTGTGGGGTTTTTCTCTCTCTCACACTCTCTCTCGCTCAAGCTCACATGTGCATGTGCATATACACACAGCTACTTATATAATTTAAGCTATTATGTAGCTCTCAAAATTAGAGCGTTGGGTAGAGGTGATTCTCGTCATTAGAGATCCAGGCACCACAGGTGCTGGAAGCACATTATTTAGCTAAAACAGCATGTAAGCCATTGTGTTATAGCTTTGATCCTTCTTTAACCTTTTGGTCATGTTTGCTTGAACTACTGTCTTAGTGTTTCTAACCTCCTTACTCCTCAAATACTAATTTTCCCTTTTAAGCACACGTATGATTATCATGACAGTTTAATTCAAACCGATGCCCAGTAAAAATGTCTCTCCACAGCGCTATACATGTGAGTCAAGAGTGCAAACAACCACTTGACAGTACCAACATGCGATGTCAGATAGTGCTCTGGAGCTGCATTCAGTGGGCAGGAGGGTGGGGCGGTGATTAGTTGGGTGTGTGATGTTGTGTTCTTTTGAGGTTGCAATGTGCACAGTGCCCTAATTGTTAAGCTCGGTAAGTTGGTTGTGGGAGACCAATTATCTTTGCACAGGTTGTGGCTAAATTTTTAAGTTTGACAAGGAAGGTAATACACAGCTTGTTAAAGAAGCATGTAGTACAGGAGAATGGGTTGAATAATGCATTAATACACCAACGTAGAGTCCTTTAATCACGAATGACTGATTGTTTCTGGTGGCTCCTTTTTTTAATGTCATTAGTGTGCTGGTCAAAGCTAAATCTAATGTCTATTGTAACTCTGAGGTATTTGAAATCTGTTTCAGCTGTTTGGTTATTGATGAGGATCGAATGCTGAGGCGATAGGGGACTAAGTATTATTCTTTTTGTCTTGCTGACATTAGGTGTAAATAGATTAGGGTTAAGGACTGGTGCAGTCACTGGTGAAAAGTAGGGATGGATAGTGTAGTTTCTGGATTACCAGATGCCCAAGGCTACTTCCACACTCTGTTTATGCCCAGCTTTCACACTACTCCGGAGTTTTAGAGCACCTAAAGCGAAGGAGATTGAAAACATTACCGAATGCAGGTCATGAAAAAAAAAACATCAGCCATAATTACCGTGGTTAATTCCATATGGACAACAGATTACAGACGTTGCTGATCTCTTTGTCCATACCGACAGCGGTTGTGTAGTTACATTCTGTAATGTAGAATTCTACTACTGCGATATGCGGAGGATCAGCTGTTATCTGTACGTTTAGCGATTAGCGTTTATCAGTCCTACTGAGCGGAGTCTGAAGTCACTGTTTGAGGCTTTGAGGACAGCGATGGACACAAAACGGAGGACTTTCTTTTTCTTATCAATGCTTATTTTTTCAGAGGACCAAAATGCTCTCTGAATGCTCTCCAGGGTGAAAGATATTCAGCCACCAGCAGAACTACAAGTGTGAGAATAGACAACAAGGACACCGAGGGAACAAGAGAGAGACTTGTGTTGACCACATGTATTGACCCGCCTCAACTTTGATTTTAAGTGTTCATTTCTAGGTATATTTGATGTTTGTGTGAGAGCTTGACCAAGACCAGCAGCGTTGTAACTAAAGTTGAAAAATAAAACTCCACAAAAGTTGTCTGTTTGAGTTTATAGAGGAAGATCTAAAGTATCAAGCACTACATTTTATTATTAAAGACTATTTTACTCTGTTGTATTTTCGATAACTAAGCAACAAATCTACTTTCTGTTCACACCTGCAATCACAAGCCCAATGCAATAATAGTCTTGTGATATCTGTTTACGGGCGTGTTAATATGGTTAAAATGCTTTTGTGAGCGTTTTTGTTATAAAACCCTATTTCAAAACCGAAACATATTGTTCTGGATTTAGCTTCAGGATGGTGTTAAAAACAGAGCTCAATTCCAACGCAAGGTCTAAAACAAAGATTTATCGGAAGTCCAGATGCTGGAGGTGCAGCAGCAGACAACAGCAAGAACTGGATTAACCACATTTCTTTCCTTTTTATTTAATTCTCATGCAGATTACTGTCAATACATAGCTTATGAAATTACAGTACTGTAATATAATTCAATATAAATGTAATAAAGCTTTATATTTCAAAAAGACGGTACAGTACAGTCAGGATTTAGAAAACACCACAGCACCGAGATAGCACTGGTGGAAATTACAAATGACCTCCTAATTGCATCAGATAAAGGACTCATCTCTGTACTGGTCTTGTTAGACCTTAGTGCTGCGTTTGACACCATTGACCATGACATCCTATCACAGAGACTGGATCAGTCGATTGGCATTTCAGGCATCACACTAATGCTACGTTCACACCGGATGCTTCTTCAGCCATATGAATCTTTTCCTTAACCAGACTGTGATGTTGTCTCTTCACTTGTCGACTGACCTGCCCTGTGAGTCGCCCTGCTGCTGCCTCTAGTCTTTCCTCCTCTCTGGACTCTGCGGTCCTGACTTCCACGCTCCTCCGCCCCTCCGCCCCATGTTCCCACTAGTCTCCTGCGGAGTAATACACGGGTCGAGGAACGACAGGACTGAGCTGCACTCCCACTGCGCTTCTCGCTGCTCTCTCTCTTCTTCTCTCTATGATTCGTGTCTCTGAGACTTTTCCACCTGCGGCGGCAGATCTCCTCTGCCATGAAACACATATTCCGGCGGTTGGTTCAAAGTAAAGTACAACAATAAGCTAGAATAAAAGCAAATGCAAACATTCAAAATTTATCAGGTAGTCCCACGGCTTCTCCAACCTCCAAGCTACGGTTTCAGTAAGTAAAAAGAGTTGTGTCATAAAGTTCGGGGTGCCCACAAACGGCGATAATAATGTTTTCCTCCACTTTCTAAACCGGCAGGACGATGACGAGCGGAGCTTCTCAACGCTGATTGGCTGACGCAACTATAACTCACGCATTTTTGATGCTCGAGTTGGGAAATTTCAAGTCGTGCGTCGACGAGCTGCGTCTGTTCGCTCTTTTCGCCCCGCGACACACGCTCTGTTCGTGCTGCTTCAAACGCGTCTGACGCGCTGCTCGCTGGAAAATACGCAGCTTATACGCAGCTTTGCATTGACTTTGCATGTAATATCGACAGTCGTCGAGAATTCGACGCGTCCGGTGTAAACGTAGCATAAGTTGGTTTAAATCCTATTTATCAGATCAATCTCAGTTTGTATTTGTAAACGATGAAGCCTCGATGACCACCAAAGTTAGTCACGAAGTTCCACAAGGTTCTGTGCTTGGACCAATTTTATTTACATTATACATGCTTCCTTTGGGCAATATTATCAGGAAACACTCAATAAACCTTCATTGTTATGCAAATGATACTCAACTATATCTATCGATAAAACCAGAGGAGACCAACCAACTCAGTAAAATTCAAGCATGTCTCAAAGACATAAAAACATGAATCTTGATGTTAAACTCTGACAAAACAGAAGTTATTTTACACTGAACACCTCAGAGATCAATTATCTGGTGATGTGATTTCTGTAGATGGCATTACTCTAGCATCCAACACCACTGTAAAGAATCTTGGCGTTATCTATGATCGGTACTTGTCCTTTAACTCCAACGTTAAGCAAATCTCAAGGACTGCATTTTTTCATACTCGTAATATTTCAAAAAGATGCAGAAAAGCTAGTTCACGTGTTTGTTATTTCGAGATTACTGCATTTCCTTATCATCAGGCTTCTCTAATAAGTCTCTTAGGTCTTGTTTTAGGAAACACTGAGCACCTTTCTCCTCTTCTTTCTCTACTTACAGATGCATTTTCATCTCCCCATTGCACATCATTAACTCTGCTTCCTCCCCGGAGTCTTTGGGACCTCACGTCTCATAGGGTCCATTGGACCTGGAGGGGTCCGATGCCATGGCCCTGCTGATGCCCCGCCCACTCCTCCTCTCTACCTCCATCTGCCTGATGGATCATGGAGGTCTGAATCGTGGTCCATGCCTCCTACAAACTATTCATACATTCTGTCGTATTCATTGAATGTGTTGTAACTCTTTAATGATTCATTTTGTACACATGACATATACTGCATCTGTCCATCCTGGAGAGGGATCCTCCTCGATTGCACTCCTGAAGGTTTCTTCTCTTTTTTCCCTGTGAAAGTTGTTTTTCTTCTATTTTTTGGGAGTTTTTCCTGATCTGATGCGAGGTCCTGGGATAGGGATGTCATGTGTACGGATTGTAAAGCCCTCTGAGGCAAATTAGTAATTTATGATAATGGGCTATACAAAATAAATATAATTGAATTGGATTGTATATCAAATATAGTTTACTGTGCTTAATGCCTGTCTAAGGTGGCATTATGTGACCAGACATGATTAATAGACTTGACAAGGGCGGCTTCAACCACTGTTGTTTTCCCACTGCACATTCCATTAACGTGTCCATCACGAGTATCCATGGCTGTTTCTTGTTGTTTGAGCAGACTTTACAAGTCAGTCCGAGGAATACCAAGGATTATTTGACAATCAAACAAATCCATCTCTCCATAATAAAATATAATAAAAACTCAAAAGAGTCCAAAGAGAAGACCCAGGACACAAACATGTTGAGGTACCTGTAAGACTGATCACAACAGCAAGTGACACAGCAGCATTTATTTGCTTGTCGTAGTCAAGAATGTGGTGCTGGAAGCTTGATTATGGCTTGATATCCTTAATTGTCAGAACATGTCTTCCCAAATGTGTTTTTGCAGCAGGTTGTTACTGTTGGCTGTGGTTTGTTACATACATGACAAACTGAAAACAAATTAGTAATTTGCATAACTGAGTGCAGTCCTGGTGAAGATTAAGGGTCCTCTGCTTGTGTTGGCCGTTATACTCTGTTCTTCAGTTTGTGTTATTATCCATATTGCTCTCATTAGTCTTACATGTCCAATACCGCCTGGGCATCAATGACAACTGTCTACATCAGTGTGATTAATCCCATCTCATCACATATTATATCCTCTTTTTTCCCCAAAACCCCTTCACATCCATCCATCAACTGTCCACCCTTATATCCCTCCTTTCCTCCTTTCCGTCAAAGAGGTGCCAGGGGTCATAGTATTAAAACCCAGGACTCATGAGGTAATTATTATTACATATATTCCAATTTAAATGCTAATGTTTCTGGTAATTATTATGTATATTAAACAAAACACACACACACATGTACACACATAGATGGAGATGAAAGCCAACACATCTACAGTACACCACTATTGAATGGACGCTTTCATGGATTTACACTATTATAAAAGTGCACACACACACAGTTACACACTTATTAATAATAAGATTAAATTCCCTAATTATAAGGAACGTCTGTGATAGCTGGCTAGCCCTCTCAGTCATTAGTATGAATACATTTCCCTTCGGTAATTATGAACATATTTCAACCATGTGATTAAAAGATGATTCCAGATTTTTTTTTCTTCATAAGATAATGGGGCTAAAAGAACATAGTCCCAGGGGTTTTACTTTGACAGCCACTGCCACAGCCTTATCAGAGTGATAGTGGCTCGCTGTACCGCTGGATTCGCTGACCCCTGGTGGCGGTGTATCTCTGTCTAACATAAGAGATCCATGGTTGTGGAGTATATTAGTACTTCCAGTCTGATTGAACCTCCAGGGCCACAAGAAGCTCATCAGCAGAGCCCAGATGTGCTTCAGGCTGCCAATATCCAAGTCACTGGCACCGAGGGGGCGGGTGGAGGGGGGCTGACAATTTAGTTTTTTTCCTAGGAGGCACTGCACTTCTATCCATCACACAAAGGAGCCTGTCAGAAACCTTGATAATACTTCAGATAGCATGATAGGACGTGACACATCTACCCAGGAAGTTGCAGGAGACCAGCAGGGGGAAAGTGATGAAATTGGAATGTGACCAAAAACATATTCTATTTTGTATTTAAAGTATGTAACACACCAGTCTGGTCTCCTAAAAATGAAGTTCCAATGAAACGTACGTCTCTAGGAAAATATATTTTCTCGTGGATTACTTTGGTTTTTCATGTTTCAAAATCATTGTTTTGTATTACGGTCTGCAGAATTCTGCGTGGAAAGACGGTCAAAGTGGTGAATGAGTCGAACAAACCAGACTTTCACCCAGGAGACCACCGAAAACCAAAGTCAACATTGACTCATGATTTTGAATTCAACAAATCCTTCAGTTTAGTTATGTTCTAAATAGTAGAATAGAACCGCATATCAGATACCTGACAAAATAGATAAAGTAGATGAAGAGGGGAAGGCAGAGTGAAATAATCAGCCAATGGCGTACAGCCCCAGTCTATATCTGGTAATCTGAAAGCATCTGAAATGAGGCAAACCCTCAGTTTCATCAGCATCAATGAAATATTTTATTTTTTATTTCACCATATAGAAAGAGATGTTCGGATATGGATTTTCATTATTTTTGTACTACCCCAATCCCTTTGACATTGATTAACAATGAGACGGTGGCTCAGTTGTCAATCAGAGGATCAGCAGTTTGATCCCCGGCTCCAGTAGTCCATGTCCATGTGTCCTTGGGCAAGGCACTTGGCCTCTAATTGCTCCCGTAGCTGTGTCTACGGTGTATGAAGATTAGTTAGTCCTGATGGCCAGGTGGCACCTTGCATTGTAGCTCCTCGCATCAGTGTATGAATGGGTGTGAAAGGATAAATGATGACATTACATTACATGTCATTTAGCAGACGCTTTTATCCAAAGCGACTTACAATAAGTGCATTTCAACCTAGAGTACAAACTAAGAACAACAAGAATACAGAAAGTAACATTTCCTCAACATAGTCAAACTACAAAAGTACCATAATAAGAGCCATTCAAGTGCTACTAAAGTGCAAATCTGTGTTTTAATCCAGATATAGTCGAAAAAGGTGCGTTTTCAGTTTCCGGCGGAAGATGTAGAGACTTTCTGCTGTCCTGATGTCAGTGGGCAGCTCGTTCCACCACGGAGGAGCCAGGACAGCAAACAGTCTGGATGTAGAGTGGTTAGCTCGAGGTGACGGAGTCACAAGTCGGTTGGCTGTTGCCGAGCGGAGCGAACGTGCCGGGGTGTACGGTGAGACCACATCCCGGATGTAGACGGGGCCCGATCCATTCAGAGCACGGTACGCCAGAACCAATGTTTTGAAGCGGATGCCACCGGTATCCAGTGAAGAGAGCGGAGGAGCGGAGTGGTGTGGGTGAATTTCGGGAGGCTGAAGACCAGTCGAGCAGCTGCATTCTGGATGAGCTGCAGAGGTCGGGAAGGCCTTGGCAGGTAGACCAGCCAGAAAGAAGGGAGTTGCAGTATACGGTACTACATAAAGAACAGTAAACCTTGAAGGCCCTGCAGCCAAACAATTACATTTATAAGATCAAACTATTGATAGGATATTATTACATTTTAAATGTGAGAAAAACACAAAACAGTATTTTAAGGATCCAAATACAGGGTTTTGATTGGCTTCATTTCAGCTGATCCTATCCTTCAAAACATGGCACTATGACGTATTAGTTGAACACTCCTACCTCTGATACTATCTATTCAAAATATATTAAGAGAATTGAGGTCCCTTTAATGTTCCTTTCACTGATGACAACTGTACAAACGTAAGAACACACACTTTAAGAAACACTGATGCACAAAGAACTGACAGGAGCAGTTATCAACTCTGGTATGTCCACGATGAATGGTTGTCCAGGGAACGAGTAGATATAAAGAAGCAGGCGAGGGAACAAGGATGATGGAGGTACCACGTCTCTAAATGAGGGATGTACGTTTGTGTATGAGAAAGAGAGAGAGATAGAGATCTTCAGAGAGCTACTAGTTCCTTGCAGTCATGCATTGATTGAGACTACATTCTGTACAGTAAGTGCATCACTAGAATAAAGGGCCACTACTTGAGCATTTGTGATACTGTATGTCACATGATATTATAATTATTTCAGTTGATATGGTTTGAGAGTGTCGAGCCTGCTCAAAATATTCTCGAGTTATTTTTTTTTAAATCATACAGATATGCTACATATGACATATTACTTGTATATAATTATCGATTGTGTGTCTAAATTATCCAATTTCATAAGGACAAATGGAAGACAAGTCCTTTCCTGTTTTAACATAACAATGGCCCAGTAAGAGAGTGACCACCGATAGAGAAATGTCCGTAAAAGGCTGGTGGGGACCTGACCTCAACCCGGTCGGTCATTTTAGATGATTTGTGACAGTAACTGTGCGACAGACCTTATCTTCTGGGATGGATTGAAAAGAAGAGAGTGCTTGTTGCTTATATCAGTTTCATTTTGCATTGAAACAATTGTCTACCTCATCTTCACTAAGCTGAACTAAAGGTAACATATGCTATAGCGAGCCCTGTACTTGTGCCGATGACGTTGGCAGTCTAAATGAAAAGTGTGAGCGGTAGAATTCACTTGAAGAGCGCTGAGGCACACACGTTAAGACCTTCAACAGCCTTTGTGATGAGGACATTCCATTCTATTCATTCACCGTAAACTCAACCGTAACTTCTATCACAAAAAGCTCTGAAAGGAGAGAGAGGGAGAGAGAGACAGACAGACAGACAGAGAGAGAGAATTACACAAAGAAAGAAAGGGAGAGAGAAAAAAAGATACAGACAGAGAGAGAGATAGAGAGACACAGACGGAGTGATAGAGAAGTACGAGAGATTGTTAGTTTCCCCACAACTTCTTTATTTCCGTGTCAGAGGGAAAGTGATCAATATTCACTCTAACTGGTTTCCATTTAAATAGCACACTGGAGAAAGAGATTATTTCCAGTCAAAATTGTGTAGTCAAACTTAATATTAATAGTTTGCAATCACAGCATCATTTTCACGATGTAAAGAGCTGATGATTGATGAAGTGATATTCATCAGTTCGCCCCAAAATCAAAATACGTATTATTGCCCGAAACTCTTGTGCTATTTTTCAATATAGATTAAAGTAGCCCTCTCTCAAATATAATGCAACTAAATGGCAACTCAGTTGTGATGCTCCAAACACCAGTGGGGCGACTGTGGCTCAGTAGGAAGCAAGTTTGTCCTACAAGCAGAGGATCGGCTTCGCTATGTCGATATGTCCTTGGGGAAGACACTTAACCCCCAATGCAGTTGGGCCTACTGTGTATGAATGTTAGATAGGTAGCTCCTCCCATCAGTGTATGATGGCTGTGAATGGGTGAATGATGAGAAGTAGTATAAAAGTGTTTTGAGTGGTGATCTATAGGTCCATATACAAAAAGTAGGAAAGAAATACATTTGAAAAACAGAAATTATTTTTTCACAAATCATGACCCGGATAATGGAAAAAATATATATTTAATTTCCCTCCACCACACAGAAGGAAGCGTGTGTCTATGCCATACATAAATACACCAATGATGTTGGGGTGAACTAGCCCTTTAAAGCATAACAAAGGATGAGGTGTTTGCTACTTTTAAGTCAGTGTACTCTGCTTTGTCATTTTGTTCGTATTCGTTATGAAGTGGAAAAACATGCTGGGCTATCCGGATGAAGAATAATTGCCCCTTGTTAGAGAGCGGAAGCAATGCCGATTGTAGAGAGTTACTTCATTTTGATTCATACGTGATGACAGAACTCACATTTTCCTTGTAATTCAAGTGGTTTTCCTTTCAGTTTAATGGCAGTTCACGTTTAGCCTTTGATGGGGTTTCATATGTGGTTTTCAGCTGCTGATGAAGCAGAGAAACGGGGAAACGGGGTGGGGGGGGGGGAGCCTTCTGAAACAAGCAGCATTGTTTATGAAGGAATATTCTAAGCATTTTTGCTTCTACCTATACCTTTTCAGTCTTTTTGTTTTGTATATTATATGGAATATCATTGTATTTTATTGCGATGATTGACTGAATAAAATACCACTTCAATTCTGCAAACATAAAAGCTCCCAAACATACACACAGACGGAAAGTACTGAACACAGTCACGGCTGCTATTACACTTGTCTTGGTGAAATTAGTCGTGATTTGTGAAGTTTTTATGTGAAAATTAATTTTATAATTATACGGTTTTGACATAATGTTGCACTGTGTCTATATTCTCCATGAAATATTTTTAGAATCTCAAGGTCCAAGGTTTTTTATTTGCCATCTGTGTCTAGACCAGCAGTCCAGACACATCGGAATTATTGTCAACAGAGGTACAAAACAAACACACTGTCATTATAATCTTAAATCTTAAAAATAAGGCGACATTGGTAAGGTTTAATACAGTATAAGTATACGCTTTAATACGGTACTTAAAGGAGAGAAGGTATTTAAAGGAGAGAAAGTATTGTATTAGTGAACATATGTGACATTCCTCGTGTCAGATAGATTTGTAAATAAATTGCCAGTATTGTTACTAAATGATATCTGACATTATCACATGTCCTCTGCCTTCATCTCTTATATATCAATATATCAATCATCCCATTTAGAAACAATTAAAACAATAAATACAATCCACATTAATGAAACTCCGGTAAAAGTGCACAAATAATATTGAATTTATTTATAATATATTTGTTTTGACCTGACCCGAAGTCAACAGCAGTCCATTAATCTAAAATTACTTACTGCTATGTGGCCCTCAATTAGCCCCATGCAGTCTCTCTTTATTGTTTTTATTTCTCTCTCTCTCTCTCTCTCTCTCTCTCTCTCTCTCTCTCTCTCTCTCTCTCTCTCACACACACACACACACACACACACACACACACATCCTTTAAGTGGCTGTCTGGCAACATTGTTATTATCCTTTCTGCACAAAGGTTGTTGCAGAAAAACAAAGAGGAAACAATAGAGCGTTCATAATTACTGGGATGAGGGCTGGATGAAAAAAAGAGGGGGATGAGAGACAGCAGGGAGAAAGAAATGAAAGAGACGGATGTCAAAGAGAGCAAGGTGGCAGGGTGAGCATGAGTCCAGGCTTGTTAGAGTTACTCTGTGGGCTGCAGAATGCCAGTGGTTTTGGATCATCAGGTCATAAAACTGTGATGAAATGTAGCCAAACAATAGCTCCGGGCTTGGCTACGGGCCACAATGGCAGCAAGTTGCCAATTGCATTCAAATAATTTCCTTCTCCAAGGCCAATTTGCTAGCTCAAGTTAAATTTGGAAAGTGAGGTAATTTACAGGACTAGTACATTGACACCAGTAAAGGCTGCATGATAAGTAATGTAATACCTGTGACCTTCTCTACTCACCAAACTGGAGCAGTGGGCCCGCTCTGGGGCCTCAGATCATGCTTCATTCTCAGGGTAGCCATTCGACCAATCATATGTGTTTGTTTTGAACACAATCGCTATTAAGAAATATCATGAACTTGTTTTGAAATTTCAGATGAATACACATATTTATGAATCCAAGCAAACAAATGAACATATTGTTTCACAAAAAATTAACAAATGAACTTTATAAATGATAATCCCTAGAAATCGGTGCCTGAATGACTTCTGCAAGCATTATATTGCTGGCCATCGCAACTTCATGCAGTTTAATTCCTGATTGATTTTCACTGGAAATTATATGTATCGCAAGTTCTGTCCCATTTCCTGTTTACACTTAATTGTGTGATCAGGTTTTAGCCAGTGGAGTCTCACAAAGAATCCACTCACTGAGCGTCAGCTAAATCATTTCAAGTTATGAAAGGACAAAAATCCCCCCGTGGACACTCTTATTCTGTTAGATCTCATGGACCTGCAGTCCTCAATGCTTTCAGACACTTATTTTTTAATGCAGTGTGGGGATTTCCCTTTTATTTTGTAAATGAGTACCTTGGCCCACTTATTTCTCAGTCAGCTCTGTCCAATTCTAATCATTTTTACCAGAACGACTTCCAACTGTCTCCACAGAGAAGAGGCCTTCAGCAGAGAGTGTCTGGCGGGAGCCTTAATGACAGCAGCAGCAGAGGGAGAGTTTCTTAGGCTGAGATACAGCCAGTGTTGTACTTCATACTCCACACACATGTCTTTAGTCCTGGAGCTGCTCTGGGGGGACTCTTTGCTGTTCACATTAACTGTTGTTGTAAATACAGCTGAAACATTTACCCTATTGTAGCTGCTGAGCTTATTCCAAACCACCATCTCAGATGTGCATCACCATGATCAGGTGACAGTGATGGCAGATAACACCGCCCCGTAGCTTCCATCCTCTGGTCTGTTTCAGTGCAACACTGTTAGCTTTTTCTCGCTCCTCAGGCTGTTAGCACTGCTAGCTGCTCTGTGGCGGTAGAAGTGCAAGCCATATGGTGCAAATTCCTCACTCAGAATTTCAGAATTCCAAATTAAACACCTTTAATATTAAAACAATATCTGTTTCCTGGCTTTTACACTTGTGTTTTGCTATAACAATCTTATCTCAAATAATTAATTTAAACAAATGACAAAATTGAAAAAATATTACATCTTGATGTTCATGCTATTATTAATTTAGGATAAATCTATAAATAATAAGAAAACAAATACCTCAATATTACAAAACATAAGTAATATTTCTAATTCATTTTATCTCACTATGTATGTTTTTTTAATATCTTTGTTGATAATTATACATTTTTCTATGCATTAATTGGTGGGGATGAATGGGTCAGTGTTAACTGATTTATTTTTTCAAATGTTGCATATATTCTATTCTTAGTTGTTATATTTATTTGTATGATGTATGTCTCAGTTATTTAGGTTCACTGTGTCTACTTTTAATTTGTGTGTGTTTGATAAAAAAATAACACATTTTGGATTTGAATAATAATCAGATAAATAATAATCAGATTCAACTTTGGTTATATATATATATATATATATATATATATATATATATATATATATATATATATATATATGAATGTCTCCATGTTAAGGACATATAATATAATCATGCATGTATAAAAAAAGGAAAATTGAAGGAATGATTGATTTTTCTTTCACACAAAAATGTAAAATAAGTCGTCCTCTCCACGAGCGTCAGACTCGCAGCATGGAGTGTTCTGTCACAAATAGATTTGATCAAGTAAGAATTAGAAACCCTGTCTGTGTCTTGAAGTGGCATGTGTGTGTTATTATGAGATGCCTTCACATTGGCAGAATGTGTGTGTGTGTGTGTGTGTGTGTGTGTGTGTGTGTGTGTGTGTGTGTGTGTGTGTGTGTGTGTCTGTGTCATGTTGTTGTCCTATCAGGAGATTAGCAGCCAAAAGTATTGAATACAAAAGAAACTTGGAGAGGAAAAAGCTTTTCTTTTTTCTTTTTTTTCCGTAATGAAATAGGATTTTAAAATAAATGGAATTCAATGGAAGTTGGTTTGTCCTTTGGTTGAAGAAGTAGAGTGTTCTTCTACATTACTGAACAGTGGAGGGCTACTGTCTGAAGCTAATCACATCCATGAGAAATGGCTACATACCAGACTAATAGAGGAGGCAGTAGAGTACAGACCCCCCCCCCCCCCCCACTAACACACACACACACACACACACACTTGTCTCACTAATGCCTGCAGTCATTCTGAGTGTGATATCCTGGATACAAGGTATTGCTTACAGCTCTCTCTCTCTCTCTCTCTCTCTCTCTCTCTCTCTCTCTCTCTCTCTCTCTCTCTCTCTCTCTTGCTCTCTAACTGAGTGGATGTCGGTAACAAAGCAGCTGAAGCTAGCTGATCGACTGTGTGTGTGTGTGTGTGTGTGTGTGTGTGTGTGTGTGTGTGTGTGTGTGTGTGTGTGTGTGTGTGTGTGTGTGTGTGTGCGCAAGTGTATTTGAAGTTCTTACCCAGGAGAGATTGCCCATGCTTTTCTGTCTGGTACTTGTACCCACATTCATTACCTGATCTGATGGAGCAGCACTATTGCACACGTACAACATACACATCTATACAGTATATATCAAATGTACACCAGTTATGGTTTGATTACCATTGATTGATTACATTGACAGAAGTTTTAGACATGTGTTCTTCTTTAGAAAGAGTATTATGACCATTCCACTGATACATGTTGCTGTGGAAACTGCCTACAAAATTCCCCATTGCCAGTGATGATGTCAACAATGCAGCATACAAGAACAAGTAGACGGCTCCTTGACTAACAACACAAAACATGCATGTCACACATCAGGGAGCTTATTCTGCAGACCTTGTTATGAGCTGAATGAGTTCACGCTGACTTCTTCACAGGAAGTGCTAATAGAGATGGAAACCAATGTAAGATATATTTACATCTAACAGTTCTAAATTCCGACATCCGCTTGCACTAAGATAACAAGAGCAAAATTACACAGGTATGTGTGCTAGAAATAATAACAATGTAGCCCTGATAGTATATTTTGTTAGATAATACTACTAATAATAATATGGTGTATATATATATATATATATATATATATAATAATAATATTTGAGTTTTCTAATTTGTTTTAAATTCCTGATTGAGTTGGTGATCGGTGATGATATGAACAATCAAGCTTCCCTGTCAATTAGAGGGGCGTGGCCTAAATGGAGGTTAAATAGGTGACAACAACAGCTGTTGAGGGCGTCAAAGTCATGCACCGTTTCTCAATATGCGTACTTGTGCGTCCTTTCCTCTACTCGTGTCCTCGTGGACTCGTGAAACGTCATCAGTCTCAGCCCGGGTTCATGTTCCAATTCAAAGTTCGCTTCTCTCAAAGCACGGTCAAAATGCCCGGATGTGACTTGATCCTCCCACTTTCCGGAAAATGCATCACAGGAGACTTGTGCGTACTCTGGCCAGCATATATCCCACAATGCATTTCACCAGCAACCGGAAACAATAGCGGAGGAGAAAATAAATAACTGACAGATGACTTTTTATATATACTACTGTTGTTGAGTCACAGAATGTCATTTTAGGTTGTTTTGTTTATTCGACTGTAAAAAATAATTTACACTGAATAGTTAGAATAAACTCAGGAGCAAGAACAGCTGATGTGGTGACGTCATCAAATAAGCAGCCGTTCCAATCGCAGAAAGACCGTCCTCCCGTTGTCCCGTCCTCCCGTCCTCCGGAGTCTGGGCTCACGAGACCAGACTCCCAAGACCAGAGTCCAAAAGAACACAAGTCTGCAGTCGTGTACTTTGAATTGAGAAACGGCCATGGTGTGACGTCGAAGGGCTGACCCATAGTTATGCCTGCAGGATCTACACCAGGTAACGATCAATGTGTTGAATGAATAATGCATAATGACTCAATGTTATAGTAGTGTTGATAATTGCTACTCGAAATCATCAAATAGCTTCACACATGTTGATCTGTACCAGGAAAGCCAGATGAGCCACATTGGGGCTTCTGTGAATCAGGAGACGACAACCGAGGAAGCTGAGCTGTTTCCCGAGGCTGCTGCTACAGACCTGCTGTTTCTTATCCCGTCAGACACTCCTTTCCACTATTCACTTCCCTTTCCCAACCCATCGTGAGTACTCACAAACATTTCACTACCCTTTTTTATTTAGGCTTGTGTGGACAAGTGAAGCGGTCACCACCGTTTCCGGCCACTACGATCTCTAGCAACGACTCGGGCCTGCAATGGGGGGGCGTGCGCGTGCGCGTGCGTGTGTGCGTGTGCGTGTGCGTGCGTGTGTGCGTGCGTGCGTGTGTGTGTGTGTATGTACAAGAACATACAAAGGGTCTCGCTCTCGCCCTCACTCCCCCCTCTCTTCCTCTCTCCCTCTCTCAAATGAGAACATGACAGCTGGGTTGCATCTCGCTGTACCACACATACACACAGCTAAACAAACACATGGCTACACACACAGCTACATGTACACACCGCTACACTTACAGTAGACACACTGTAGACAGGTTACAGTAACCAGTATCCAGCTCAGTGACTCCTACTTCACTCTCACTATATTATACAGCACGTGTTCTCAACCTTTTTTCACGCCCTCTTCCTGTGCTAAAGCATTTCAGAGGACCAAACAAATAGAAAAATCAAGATTGCAAAATAAAAAAGGAACACATGAAATGATGGTGTATCTGCTTTATACTTTTACACAGGAGCATCCTGAGCACCTATAATGTCATATGCATGTATTTTCATTGTGGTGAGTTCTATATACATATAATCAAATCACACTTTGCTGGGACTTGCAACATAAAGACGCCCAATAAATATAATTTAAAAGACCATCAGTATGTATGATGTATCTTCAGTTATCTTCACTTGCCATGTCAACATCACTTTTCAAATGGATGTATGTTTGACATCTTGGAACAGTATCATGTTACTTTCCAGCGATCATAATTCATTTGAGAAGACTTGATACATGTGTCTTCATCTAGGCCACTTTTAAATCCAACCATCCTCTCACAACCATAGGAGCAACACAGAGTGCTATTTGTAATTGCATCTCAGGCTTAACACAGACTGTTAAAACAGTCAGCTCGAACTATACGTCTTAGTTTAAAATGTGTAATGATCGCCTTCTCTTAAAAACCCTGGAATAGAGCATTAATAAAGAGCAATGAGGCCGTGATGGACTTGTTTCAGTAAAGATTCAAATACCAGTGTTTTTGGCATCACTTTCTCGTTTGTTCTCGCCAGTCTGATATTGGTAAACTTCTCATTATAATCAAGCTGAGTGAGAGTAGCAAAGCCAGTACCGGCAAATAGAGCCTCGTTAGCAATGTTTAGACACCCTCAGGTTGCTTTCCAAGATGGAGGTGCATATTGAGTTGTCAGCATCACTTATCTCCAGTGTTCAGCAGGAATGATGGTGTTCGTAGATTGTAGTCCTCCAGCAAGGGAATAGAGAGGGATTTGAGAAAAACACTCTCACCACTATTAGGATCCCACAACCTCATGACCCGCCACTACTCTGATGGGAACTTAGCTGGAATTAAAGTGTGTACATTAAATGAGCACAAGCCAAACAGAGAAACTATTTCAACCAAACGAACACAATAATTCTAGAAATATGCTCACAGAAATTAATAATAACAAGAATTCTACACAGTATATTAACATACTGCATATCACCATTTCCCATTCCATTGATTAAGGTTTTTGTAAAACTGGTATAAAAGGAAAAAAAAAAAAAAACTAAACTGCATTCTCAATTACCTTTAGAGGTAAAAGTTTTAAACATGTTAACGTGTTATTTAAAAAAGTACAACAAACTCACTTGGTTATGTTTATGCAACAAAACTACTTGGGTAGGCTCAGTAAAAACTAAATCCTGGGTGACGTACTCCTGTTACCACTGGTGTCTCCCCTTGTATAATGACACATGACAGGCACGTGCACAGACATTTTGGGGGGCAGGTGCTCAAACCCCAAAAAAGGGCACCCATTGCCAAACAAAAATTCTGACAGAGTTTAAGCATAGGCAGAAATACACTGATGATGCTGTCCTCGACCTGTGTTTCCTAAGGGCAGGATTGGACCACTAGCTTACATTTTATTCATGAATAAATATGAATTATTATATGGCCACAACAGTACAAGCATTCTGATTGGCTATTGGGTCTTCATGCCAGCCACTATTGCCCTCCTCAACGGTGTGATACGGGTCCGTATTGACCTCTTACATCATTTTCAAAATGAGCGATATTGATTGTCATCAACAGCCAAGAGGAAATTCAGAAGCAGCAAACATGTTATTGAAAGTGAAGAAGAAACAACACTATAGTTTGGATAACTTTTGTTATTACTTTACTGAAAATTAAAATGTATTTTTGCTGAGCCGTGTTGTTGTTTTCTACAAGATTGGTCATTGTAAGACTGGAACATATATAACAAAGAGATACATAACGCATAAAACAATGAGGCACAAGGTTAGCATGACACCGAGAGCCAGCGTTGTTAGCATAGTTTAGCTGCTACATTCTAGCTGTGATTTCTTGTGACATTTATAAACATACTTTCAACATACTTTCGAAATTGTCTAAACAGCATTTATACAGCACAAAGAAGATAACTGGTGTGTATTTTTTTTATTTTATTTTTTTCCCTGAAGGGTTGTTTGGGAGTTTTTCCTGATCCGATGTGAGGTCCTGGGGACAGGGATGTCTATGTGTACAGATTGTAAATCACTCTGGGGTAAATTTGTAATTTGTGATTTTGGGCTACACAAATTAAACCTAATTGAATTTGAATTGAATGATACCAGCACACAACTGTATTGACATTCTTAATGTTGTTATTGAACGCATACGTCCCTCCTGCCATTTATCACAATGATGTGTGTTTATAACAATTAGTCACAGCTGAGGCCAATTAGGCCTCTTCCCTGAGCCACTTCCCCCACTTCCCTTTGCAACCACGCCCACCGCACATGCTTTGGCAAAAAGTGAGGACTTTCATTTAAAGACATGAAGCTACATTTTGAAAAAAGTCTACCTTTACTTTTCAGGAGAGAAACCCTATATGTGGGGATTAATATTAGAAATGTCTGGATTTGTTCAAAAATATGTAATTAGGGAGAAAAAATGTCTCCTCAAAACGTAATTGTCAATGGAGATGTGTTGGATGGGAACGTCATTTTCATTTTCAATTTTAATCAGCTCCGATATTATTATTTGACTGCTGAGATCTGGCTATGTAGTGATGCCAGCAAACAGCTTTACTCTGTGGCATGTAGCCTGTGAAGGATATTTGGTAGCACACACTTGTACTCGCATTCAGAGCCAATGTACTGAGTAGTGCTTTATGGAGCTAAGTTTAATATGATGGCGGGGAGGTTGGTGGCTGGATGGTTTTGGGTTGTGCGTCCAAGATTTGTCGCCTCGCCTTCTAGAATGTAGTAGTTTGTACAAGAGAGTGTGAGTATAATAATGCTAAGTTGCTAGGAGGCTGCATGGCATGATTCAAGTTGTTTTTGTGTGTGTGATTGTGCGAGTGTGTGTGTATGTGTGAGTAAATATGTGTGTATGTGTGTGTGTGTGTGAGTTTGAGGAAGAGAGAAACAGTGTGTCATTTCCCCACCTTGCTTGTCTTGTTAGTAACACAGATTGGTGGCAGGGACTCAAAGTGAATTAATGTTTCTGTTAGAGTTTTTCTTTTCTCTTCTCCTGTTTGCATTATTTATCTATTTTAGCCCTCTGTTCTCTAACACTTGTTAGAACACACAAACACACTCACACACACACACGCACACACACAGATTTAATAAGACCCTTGATACTGCCGGCAATTACCAATTCATCACTCCCCTATCACAATGTTAAAACTATACACACACACATACACACACACACACACACACACACACACACACACAGCGACTCTGGTAGACCAATCACAGGCAAACAGACAGAGAATGTTACAGGAGAGAAACATAACTGAGAGACAGGAAAACATCAGTAAAAGTTATATTTAATTGTGACATTTTCATTCAAACTGTTTGCGCAATAAATAAATGTCAACATATATATTTAAAGGTAATTGAACTTACAGTTTAGCCCAGCTTTAACTTTCACTGTTCTATATTTGATTTGTGATGTTTTTCATATTTGATGTTGATGAACAGAAGAGAAAATGGCAAGACGAGAAAGGGAAGCAGAGGAGAAAATAAGAATAAAGTTACTTTATGAATGGCTTTAAAATATATTTATCATGTGGTTCTGTGTATTTGTAGTGCTGACAGGCAGCCTTCATCCTGAGGCAGAAACATACCGACTGACATCGGGAGACAAAGGCATTCATTTCGAATCAGCAGGAATAGAGAGCTGAGAAATGGAATGCAGTGATGACCACATAAATGGCCGGTATCTTTATCATTGCTCTGCTGTTGTCCCGACATCATCATCATCACCATCACCAACACCATCACCATCACCATCACCATCACCATAAAAACTGGCAAAAGCAGACCAGTTTTCAAGTTACCTTCCTCAAATAATGCCGATTTGCAGTTTTTCACACTTTGGGCCTCTCAGTTTAAACAAAGCTAAATCTTAACTTCTATCTGTTTGTGTTTGGTCCTTTCCCGTTACAGCATGACAAGGTCAGCATACACAACGCCAGCTCTAGAAGGAAATGTTTTCTCCAGCACAGAGTCTAGATCTCAAACCGATGCCACACCTTTGAGATGAACTGAAATGTAGACAATGAGCCAGGTTCACTTCTGACCTCACTGATGCTCTTGTGATGGAATGGGAGGAAAAATCTGGTGGAAAATCTGACAGTCGCCCATTTAGTCGCCCATTTAGAGGAGGCCGTTGGAGCACAACATTAAGGCCAATGGTTTTGCAATGAGTGTCCACATACTTGAATACTTCAATTGATAGCCCAGGATAATAACGTGTTTATTTAAAACAGTATAAATATAACGTGTTTTTTGGCTATCAATAATTATGCCTTTATTTTATCAAGACCGTTAATGATGCTCATTTTCTTTGGGCTCCACCGCCTGTGGGGTAAAATGTGCTCTCTATTTGTACAATTATCCCAGAGTGACGCTGTTTATACTGAACAGTATTCTTAAACATAGTCGAGAAAACTTCAAATTGTGCTTTGCAGCAAAATTACGGAGTGTGAGTGTGAGTGAGAGTGAGAGTGAGAGAGAGTGTGAGAGTGTGAGAGTGTGAGAGTGTGAGAGTGTGAGTGTGAGAGTTTGAGAGTGTGAGAGTGTGAGAGTGTGAGAGTGTGTGAGTGTGAGTGTGCGTGTGAGTGTGAGTGTGAGTGTGAGTGTGAGAGTGTTGTGAAAAACATGAGGAAAAAACTGTATGATTACAAGCTAGTGTTATACGTTCATGCATCTGTTTTATTGAAAATCATGATGTGTTTCTTTAATATGTTGTCAGCTCATCAAGGCTTCTCTATTCAATTACTTAGTGGCAATTTATAATTCCAGTACTTTACATCCCACTGCATGGAAAGTACCCACACACACACACACACACACACACACACAGGATATACATGGACAAGCTGGGACTTATCAGTGCACATACCGTATTTTTTGCACTATAGGGCGCTCTGGATTATAAGGCGCACTGTTAATGAATGATCTATTTTCGATCTTTTTTCATATATAAAGCGCACCGGACTATAAGGCGCATTAAGAGAAACAAAACATTCAAATAAATCAGTCAGGGGGGGGATAGTGAGCTTTTTCTGATTGGCTGTTGTGTAGCCAATGTGTTTTTGATTGGTTGATAAGTGGCCCCGCACAGCAGAACTCAGGGGGGGGCGTTTGATTTCTCCACCGTGAGGGGCATTGCGGCTCATGTCTGCGCGCTGCGCCGGCACATTAAAACATTAAATAGCCGAGATTTTTTTTCAGCGTGAGAAATTGGATGTGTGGCGGGAGAGCGTGAATTAAGACCGAAATGCGTGAGCCTCACGCTCAATGAGTGAGGGTTGAGAGCCCTGTATTATGGTGAAGCACAGTATGTATTACTCCGCGACGCTCCTGGCTACGGTAGCCTTAATGCTGCAATCGGTGCGGCTTTGTAGTTTTACCAAAGTCGTACTAAAACATTTTTACTTAGCGCCGTGAGCACAAAATCGCTTCGAGGTCAGTAAGCACAACCAGAATGAATCCATATATAAGGTGCTTCGGATTATAAGGCGCACTTTCGTTTTTTGAGAAAAATAAAGGCTTTTAAGTGCGCCCTATAGTGCAAAAAATACGGTACATCTCAAGGCTTACACACTTCAACATGGACATCAAGGGGGCGTGTGCATATGTGAAATTGGGGACACTCTCAATGGACCCTTCATAAGCAAAACCAACATGAATACATCCAGTATGAAAGGAGGGCCATTTGCACGTATTACACACAAACTGACAAGACATTTATGCACATTCACTTAAACCCCCATGTCATATTTTAGGTGACACTAATGACATAGAGAAGTAATTATAAGCTATGCAATATGCAGATGTGGAGACTGGTATCACTGAGTAAAGCTGCCTGACAGGCCCGGCTCCAGGCACTGATTTGAGGGGGGGCCTTACGTTGCTTTGGGGGGGGCACGCTTTTTTGTTGTTTTTTTACAGATTACAGTCTATGGTAGCATAGTAGGTCAACTTGTGTATTGAAAGCTCAGCAGATGGCAGATTCAGCCACAACATAATATATTTTTTTTAAACACACTCATCAACGAACACAATGTCCGGTGTTCGTCCAAAACGGAGCGGAGCACAGCAGCGCAGCATGCAGCAACAACGGAAAGGTTCTACCAACAGCTAACCTACAACAGAAATTAAGAAAACATTGCTTTGCATTACATGTTAGCTTCTCTGGAGCTGTCAATCTCCTCAGACGTCTGTGCGTATGAGCACCCGGCTTCGCTTTACACACGCTCTGTCCCCGTCCTCTGAGTCACTCCACGGTTTATTAAAGAAACGTTGTATATCCATCTTTTATTTCTTTATCGCTCTATCTAGGACTCGGATCACATCTCCTACTGTTGCGCAGCCTATTTTGTTCGCACAGCACTTCGCAGCGACAGCCGTGGCCCGCTCTGCACTTGTCATTTCCGTTTTTACACCAAACTGTAAAAAAAAATGTAATCAAACTTTATATTAAGTGTAGTATAATAATAATACTTATAGTATGCATTTATTCGGGAAAAGAGAGTTATTTTTGTGATTCTTTTTTTTTACGTGTGATAAGTGACTGACAGGCCCGTCCGTCTAGGGCGGGCCCAGACGAGTCCCAGGGCGGGCCTTGGGGTGCAAGGCCCGCCCTGGGACCCCTAGCGCCGGGCCTGCTGCCTGACAACAGGAGGAAGGAACTTTCCCTTGGGAGTGTCAGAGGAAAAGGGAGAGAGAGAGGAAACATAAAGATCGCTCTACTCTTGGAAAACTTTCAACAGAAAAGTTCAGCTTTTCTGGCACCTTGTAAAAACTTTGCATGCAAACCTGTATTTCCCCACTGGATTAGCACAAAGACAATACACTGACATGCTGTGCTGCTGGACTGCCGGCATTGCTGCTGTTCTTGAGAACAAGATGGAAAGAAAGAGGCAGATGGAGAGCTAACAGTTGGTGCCATATGGTTCTGCCAGCTGTGAGACATGGTGGGCCTAAAGTGTCTCGACTCTGCTTCATCATACACTTACTACAGCTATTTTTTGGTTTGCTGTGTCGGCAAATACGATTTGCAATGTGAACTTTACATTCTTAATTCATTGTCACAAATATTCCACAAGTTAACCCCTCGGTCAAATATATATATATATATATATATATATATACATTTTTTTATATTTCTCTTTCCCCTTTATTTGAAAACATACTCCTTAATGTATCTCTAACCAAAACCACCTCTGAATGCAGGTGAAGTGCATGATGCTGTGCGTTGTCCATGCAGTTTTAAGATCTACTGATGTTTGACAGCTTGTGGGTTAATAACTAGTGTGTTGGTTGGTTCATGGTGATGATGGATTCATCCTTCAAGAAGCTCTCTTGGATTAGTGTTGTTTGGTTGGTGTTTCCTCAAATGTATGAACTACAAGAGAGCACTCTATTGCTCTCTTGTAGTTCATACATATGAGGAAACACCAATATACACTATGTCAGTTTGGATCACAGTTTCTTTAGTTTTATATAGTTTTGCAATAATTTTAGACATTTTGTTTTTTACAAATAATTGTATGTGGTTTTCAACAGAATGTATGATCCATTATCATACCTATTTTATTTTTGATTTATTCTATCGATTTTAACATCATTTTAAATAGCTATAAACCCTGACATTCTTTGACATTTTATAGTTTTCTTGGATTTTGTTCTCACCTGGGGGAGCATTGCAGTGATGACATGTCCACTAACGTTTGAAGTGTACATTAAGTGTACACCCTGCCATATCACTACATTATGCCATGTCAGATACTCAGATCAGGTGGAGATGTTGGACAACCAGCTCATGTAAGATGAGGATACATTAAAGACTCGCTGTAATTTGATTTCCTGTCTGCAAATGTCACTTCCACCAAGCCAACCCCTAAACACCAGAGCTCATCCTTAGTGAGCAGCTATTTGAATGATGTGCATGCCTCCTTCCCTCTCCTTCCTCTCCACACTTGTCTTTCATTTCTTCTTTCCTCAACAAATCTATAGTTTACTCCTTCACCCGGAGGATAGTTGCAGGGTTTATAACAGCAGCATATGTTATTAATTATTAATTTTACTTAATGCACTGCAGTTGGCTGGAAAGAGAAGCAGCACCTATTCCCTGGCAGTTTGTGTTGGTACAAAGTGATCAATGCTTTAATTGCATCAATGTCTAAGCAGCTAATACTATTGAAGTTCAGAAAATATTTCTGTATATTAATGCATGAATAAAAAAAAAAAAAAGAAAGTCATATCTGATATAACAATATGGAGTATAGCTGACATCTAAGGCCTTATGATGAAAGGGTGAATACAAACACAC
Source organism: Liparis tanakae (assembly GCA_036178185.1). Lineage (NCBI taxonomy): Eukaryota > Metazoa > Chordata > Actinopteri > Perciformes > Liparidae > Liparis > Liparis tanakae. The sequence continues at coordinate 10,306,792 of CM070110.1, forward strand.
ACACACACACACGCGCGCACGCACGCATGAGTGATCAATTACCAATATACAAATCAAATAATCTAATTTATGAATGTTACCTGATGCGGGCATAGGTTAGTGGACATTAGTATTGAATGACGACCAACATAATCATAAACAAAATATTGTTTTTCTTCTTCACCTAACTCTTAATCCCACCAACTCTTGAAGGTTGATAATTCTGAGGATCCCGACACATTTATGGTAAAAATAATTTTGGACGGCTCTATAGCATATTGTAACGTTTCAAAATAAACTTCTGTTCACAGTTTCCTGTGAGGTAAAGAAATGCAAACAAAAGCAAAGAGAAAGAACTGACAGCTGCTCATACTGAGGACAGCCATGAAGGATATCGGGAACATGATGCATCAATAATTATATGTTGGATAAAATAACACTAATTGGTATTCAGCCCTCATTCTTTTCCCTTTTCCTTCTGGCTGTAATCAGTTGTACATTTCTTCTTCATTGCACGTGGCAATATACATTCAATCACCATAACAACGGGCTTAACCATCACTACCAAAACACAATAAATTGAGGTGTCTCCTGTATTCCAGCGACAGTGAAAGAACATCAACACTTCTTGTTTCCATATTTCCTCTTGTATTTCAGAAAAAAATAATTATCTCCCCTTCTTCTCTTCATCACTTACTGAAGCACTCAGCTGCCATATTGCCCAGCAGCTCCACTTTCATCTGTATCTCAAATCAATAGGCCACATTGGGGACAACACCAAGGAGGAAACCAAGTGTTAGTCATTTCCCCAAGCTCTGTTTTTTCTTGTCCTCATATTGGCTTTCTATTAGTGTCTCTACCATGTGTGTGTGTGTGTGTGTGTGTTTTATGGTGGTACAGCAAGACAGAGATGATGTAAAGTATCCAAGTTAAATATACATACTGTAAAATAAGTGTGTCACCTTCCTTCTTATCTCCGAGCTTCTCTTCTTCAAACGTTCTCCCATGTTCATGTTTTCTTCTTTCTCCTCCCTCATACTTAGATCCTTCATTCCTCCCTTCTTTCCTTTTTAAGCTGGTTCTTGTATATTCCATAATTCAATCTCCTTGAATTTAACCTTCCCTCTAGCCCTATATTCTCCTTTCTTAATCTCTCTCTTTTTTGTTCCTTCTCCTCTTCTCTATGTTCTCTTCATTTCCCTCTATTTCTTCCTTATTCACCTATTTTATCTCTTCCCATCCTCTCCTCTCTTCCTACATTACTCTATCTATGTTGTCCCCATCAATCCTCCAGCCTTTTTTCCCGTCTCCATCTTCCTGTCTCTTCCATGATTTCAGACGTTGCATCACTTCTGTCAATCCTTTATTTAATCTATCCTTCCCTGCCTCTCTACACTCTTTCTCTTCATTCTTTCTCTCCTTCATGTCAATCCCTCTATTTCTCTTTATCTGTACCAAACAGATCCATTGGTACTTTAGTGTGGTGAAACTCTTTTCACAGGAAACACAGCTCCTTCCACGTCAGTGAGAAACGTTGGTGAAAAAACTTCACCAACCTTGTGACTTGATCTCTGCTAGAAGAGGGTCAACATTTAGTTATAAAACCTTATTATTTCAGTTTGGTGCAAATCATAAATGAATATTTTTGATCAAATAACCAGAGAGTATTCAAGAACAGTGGAGGGTGCAGGGTATTAACAGTGGCTCAGCAGGGCCTAACATCTTAATCTGGCCATGCTGCTAGTCATGCTCTCTTCCTGACATGAACTGATAAACAGATCAGACAACGACTTACATATTGGCCTTCATCCTGTCCCTAAAATCACCAAAAATGTCAAAATGACATCTGCTGGTTTTTCAAAAAAGTATTCAAACCTATTCTTCTTGTTGGGGAAAAAGTGAAGTCTGTCCATGACAGGCGGCCTGTTGCTGCTCAGCACATTTCAGTTTAAACTGTTCCAACACCCATAGGAAACCACTCGTATATAATATATCTTTAACAATATAAAGGCCACTACGGAGTCCTGCCGTGTGTGTGTAGTTACAGGGATGGCACTTTTATGACAAGTCATAAAACAAAGTCATAGCCCCAGGAGAGGTCATTTGGCTGAGAGAAAAAGAAAAAGAGAGAGAAAGAGAGTGCCAAGAGAGGGAAGAAACAAATGATTACTTTCTTTATTTGAGGGTCTTTTCTTTCTCTACTTTTGTTCAAGAGTTCTTCCTTCTGAATCAGTCACCAATGGCTCCAAGGCCAACCCAGCTGCCATCCCAGTTTTGGACCCCTCGACTCCACCCCCGTGTGCTCCATGAGCCGTGAGGACTCCTCCCACAGCTGCCATCTTTCTGTGCAGCCTCTCCCAGTCACGGATGCTTTTTCTCCTGCTAAATGTGTGTATTGTTGCCAACTTCTACTGGTTTGAATACAAAATGGTCGCAGAAGAATATTGGCAGATTTTTTTGTTGAGTGTTTTGTTTTGCCAACTCTACTCTGCAGACAAACATTTTAGATTATATCAATATCCATAAGCAGAGAGTGGAGAAGGCAATAAACTCCCTCACTTTAAGCCTCAAGCAAAAAGCACGTAAGCCATGCAGTGACAGCTCATTTTAAGCTCACTATATATGAGTCAAATTGTACATATTTATTTAGATACAAAATCATCATCAACATTTTATTAATGTTATGCCACATTTATAGCTTATGTTCAATATATGTCTAGTGAGAACAACAACTCCTACTGGGAAATGTGCTGTTTCCAACATATGTGTGATTGCACACCTCCAATCATGCGTATCTTATTTAGATACAATATCTTGATAACTATCTATGGCAATCTGAGGATTACTGTTAGGCCAAATGCTCCACTCCAGTGTGTGTTTGTGTGTATACATATGTTTTCCATTCCCCAGGCTGTGTGCCTGATGGATAGAAGATACTCATGGCGTCAAAGTCTGATAACTGTTGGAGATGCTTTATCAGAATGAAACAATATATGTATGTTTGAACTATAATATAATCCAAGATAGAGCATTCAGTTCATCACTTCTTCAAAGAAATATATGATTTTTATTTCTTTTACTGATATGTATGAAAATGTTCTTTTCACAACTGAACATTGGCCAAAACAACAACAACTAAACAGTTTGAATATGTCCCACTGGTGTAATAATTTGAAGAGAGCCCACACAATTATTGTTAATGTGTGTGGTGGGTCAAAAGGTGCTTTCTACAATAGAACAAGATAAGATATGCTATGAATAAGGTAAGAAATTACTATATTCATCCAGAGGGAAATAGCTGTGCAGCAGATGCAGTACGAAGTATCCAAATTCCAAAATACATATAATACCTAGCCCAAAACAACTGTGTAGTTCATAAATATAAAGGTAAGGTTAGTTAAGGTGGATTGCATAGAGATGTATTTGCAGTCTCAAATCTCCAGTATAGTTTGTTTGGTCAATGTAATGGCCGTTCATGATTATTTATGTCCATGATGCTTCACCTAATGCCCCCTCATTGCACATTGTATCCCATTATGTCCCGCCAGTCATGTGTATGAGTTGAGATGTAATGGACAATGCATTTCTATAACAGTGTGTGTGTGTGTGCGTGTGTGTGTGTGTCCACAGCTGGACAGGCCAGAGATTATATATTGTAACAAAAACACACAGATCTATAATTGAATGTATAAAAGCACAACATGCACACAGTATCACAAACACAATCAATGTTTTTTTGCATCAACAATGATTTTTTTATTCATCATTAATCCATTTTTGTATTTAATTTTTTATCAATCTTTTATTTTAGATCATAAAAGACTGTGGTTCATCTTCAAAGTTGTTGTTAACAGTCTAAAACTTAAAGATGTTGACTTTACTTTATCACATCGGACATAAACAACTGATGCAATGACGTCATGTTTGGCACGTACGGTCTCGTGAAGTGGCCCCGCTTTGACCCAGTCCACTCCTGCGTAGGGTTGGATACCGAAATCCGGTACCAATACGACCGGTGCCACCCGGACCAAAACGTAACGCACATTTCTGTGCTTCCTTTCGGTGCCTGAGCCAATTGAAAGTGAACAATATAATTACTTTGAACTTCTCTTGTCACTCCACCCTGTCAGCAGGTTACGATAGCCTATCATTGAACTTTGAAAGCGGAGGCATGCACCATGTCTGACTTTCTGCGTGAGCTCGGAGCACACCAGTGGTCAGGCTGGGCGCGATGGGGAGACGATGATGACAAGAGCAGCCTGAACTCAGATTAGTACCGCAACGTTGATTATACGTCTTGCATTCATAAAAGTAGGCCAACAAATAATAAACTGGCCATTATAAACATGTTTAAGCTAGCTTGTAGCTCTCGCTAGATACAAGCTACGAGTGTTACAGTCTGATATCGGTTGTTTGTCAGTACTCTATGAGAACGTCTTCTACAGGGAATCTGGCCAAAGAGGTTTTCAATGTCGTCATCGTGCTTTTTTTTTCTGACAAAGCAGCATTAGTTGACAATTGCAAGTAAGAAGGCGTGACATTATGTCCAGTAATACTGAGACAAGCAACAATCATAAAGCTTTCACCCGCAAAGACAGATAGAGATAGAGAGAGAGAGAGAGAGAATAAGTTAGAGTGGGTGTGAAAGAGGAAGAAGACAGTGGGCAAAAACATGAAAGGGAGAACAAATAGATTAAGAGAAATAATTAGGAAAAATGACAGAAAACGTCTGGAGAACATGATGAAAAAAGAGAGCAAGACAGAGAGAGATTGAGAGAGAGAGAGTGTGTCCTAATGACCACTTTAGTAGTTTGGAGGCGGTAATTTGGTTAGCCTCCGGGCTGCAGGTCATGTAACACTATCCGTGCCAAAGCCGATGATTCCGGGCTTAGATGCGAGTGTGCATTTGCATGAGTGTGTGTGAGAGCACGCGCTTGTTTGTAAGCCAATCCCGAAGTAGCCTGAATCACTTCTCTGTAGGAGTCTTGTTGAAATTGCTTCCTAAATGAAATTATGTTGTAATTTAAAAACTATTTATCAAAGACAGTTTGGTGTCAATCCCATTGGAGCCATTAGGCTCCTCTCACACTCCCAGAAGCCAGGAAGACTTCCAGCTCCGAGTGAGGAGAGGTGAAGCAGAGCAAAATGAGAAAGACAAGCTTCGGCTTTACCACTGGAGAGCTCTGGAAATGGCTGTTATCTGTATACATTGACTCTTGTAGTGGCAACATTACTGTCCCTGTGGGGAAAGTTGGATACAGCAATTGAAGAATCAAATAGTAAAACAGGACATTAAGCACAAAAAATTGACAAACTATTTCACTCCCAAAGCACAAACACCCGTGGAGAACACGAGGGAAAGAAATAAAATGAAGGAGTTGAATCAGAGCAGCTGAACTGAGTAATGATTCTTGTTAAAGTTCATTTTCTGTGTATCCAGTTGTTGAATTGGCAAGCATTCCTCTCCAAGAAGGACCACTGCAGGGAGCTTTGTCTCTCCTGTTACCTGCCATGACGATTCTGTGCAGCGTCGGCAGTGATATGTGAGCGTCGCTGTGACGAGGAAGCTGAGTCCGGAAGCAAAGTTCCCGATTTACCAGTCCATTGCGGATACATGGACTAAATGAGCTTCCTTTGGAGGATTGCTGGACTCGGTCCGAGAGATACCGATGACGAGCTCAGACATGTAGAGGGAGCTTGGAGGAGGTGAGTTGGTTCGGGTATCCGATTAGAATCCTCCTGAATGCTTCTCATTAAAGGTTTTTCTTGGCAATGGACGGTCGGAGGCTTCGGGGTGGACCCAGAACATGCTGTAGAGATTAAGTATCTTGGTTGGCCTCAGGGTCCCCTGGAAAGTGTCGGAAAACACAGGACAGGAAATACCCCGCTAAGCCTAATACCCACGCAAAGATGATGGATGGGGATTTGAAACACTATTTCAATCTTTATTTTACTGAAGGTATGCTAAAGAAGCTGTGTTAGCTGAACTGGTCGATGTAGCATTAAGTGTAGTTGTTGTTTCTTATTGAATGTGTGAACATTTAATGGAATGCGTTATTATTTATAATATATTCTCAGTCATAGTATTGAAAATTGTATTTACAAATAATTACTGTATGGGCAGTTCGTACAGATTTGGCCTAAATGTAGCCTGCAGTGTGCAAACAAAGGCATGATTTACATTTACCGGTCATACTGATTTGGAAGTCTACCTCGCCTTATGTATCCCACAATACAAAGCACTGCAATGGCATAGTTTATTGTCACAACAGGTTTTCTTCTTCTTTTTTATCCCATGATTCACTTTTGATGAATTTATGGAAAATCCTAAATGTGCAAGAATGCTTTTGGAATTTCTCCGCCAGTCGTGAAAAACAAGACAACCAAACTGTCCACAGAGCACAGAACATCTGCAGAGAATCTGCATGCAGAGCGTCTACAGAGCGTCTACGGCCCACTCACAGACCATCCACAAAGCGTCTACACACCAACCACAGACCAAAAAGCATCTAGAAGGCATCTACAGAGCATCCACTGTGTCTACAGAGCGTCCACAGAATGTGCAGTGTCCACAAACCGTCCACAAACCGTCCACTAAGGGGCCACAGAGCACACACTGTCTACAAAGCGGCCACAGTGTCAACAGAGTGGCCACAAAGCACAGTATCTACAGAGCATCCACAGCATATATACAGAGCATCCATATAGCACAACACATCCACAGAGCATCCAAGGAGTGTCCACAGACTGTCTAAAAAGCATCCATGGAGTTTCTACAGAGTGTTCACCGAGCGTCTATAGATCATCTGTAGAGCGTCTACAGTGTGTCTACGGACCGATCACAAACCGTCCACAGAGCATCCATGGAGCGTCTACAGAGCATCCGTATAGCATCTAAACACCATCCACAGAGCACAAAGCATCTACAAGGTTTCTACAGAGCGTCCATAGAGTGTCTGCATACCATGTACAGAGTGTCTACATACCATCTACAGAGTGCCCACAGTGTCCACAGAGCGTCCACAGAGCACAACGCATCTACAAAGTGTCCTCAGATCGCCCACAGAGCATCCACAGAGGCTTCTTCAAAATGAGTGTTAAATTTACTAAAAATGCAATAAAAATATATATAATGACTATAAGTTGTATTGAAATGGTATGAGTTTGTTTTGTGTGCAATGCTTGTGACTGAATTGAACCGTTGTATGTGTACTGAAAACTGCTGTCATCAGTATAATGTTGGACATATTTTTATTACAGGCTTTAACTTTCTTGTGTTGACAGGTATTTCTTTACTTTAGTGAAGTGTGCAGAAACTCAAAACTTTTAATTAATAGGACAAATATATGTTTTTACTTAAACTATTAATAAATATAAATCTTGAGCAATCATTGTATAGAGTAAGATAACTAATAGTGGCATATATCTGACTAATATTTGGTTAGCGGTAGGAAACCACTTGTTTGACTACAATGGTGAATACTACCATATTACATGTTACGTATTCTCAGGGCGATTGGTGACATAGTCAAACAATTTGTATCGAGTGATTCACGTAAGTGGACACAACTTCAAACTAATGTCTTCCAATTTGAATTAAGACTTTGTAACAAGTTGTTTTCTGACATTATGAAACAAACCCCTTAGATTTAGTTAAGATCATTTCAATTCAATTCAGTTTATTTGTAAAGCCAAGATCATTACGGTTGGACTTCAAATTAAATTTAAAAAAGAGATAAACAGGTTTCATGTTGCCCCTCATTATCGCCTCGCTGGCTGAACCAGGGTTGAGTGTGCTTGCTGAAAACAGATGTGCAAACTGTAATTGGTTGTTCATGTGCGATCAATAGGTTGCAAGTGAAAGAATAGATAGTCTTGGTAGCAGGTCCAGAAGCTTAGCAGTGGCACAGCTGAACATGAAGCTGCCAAAGGTCACCAATCAGCACACTGTGAGACGGCATGTGCTCCATAATTATCCTCAGCACACATCTGTCTGCCTCAGAGGAGCCGCTCTGTGGCCAACAGTACAAGACCGCTACCTTCATCTTTACCAACAGCTTAAGTTTAACCTACTATATTAAATTATGTCTGTTATTATAACTTACCTCATCCACACTAAAGATCACAGGAGAAGATCTGTGCTTACAGTGTGGAACAGTGTAGAAGAAGTTACCATAGACCACCAATGAATACTTTGGAACATTTGACCTGAGCAAAGACTATTTGTGAATTAAAATATAACTCTGGCTTGCTTCTTCTCTTAAATATCATAAAACAGCTGTGGATGTTTGACTTTTGTTCCTCCTGAAAACATAAATATTGACAAATGACTCAAATTTTATAGTTTGACTTGTATAAAAGGCTCAGTATTTTCCATAACAAATAACTGGGAAGAGGAAATTGGTTGGGAACATGTGTGGCTGCATATGTGATGCTCAGTGAGTATTGCTGGCGCTGCATGTGGCATTGAGTCAAAGTAAACTATTGTGATAGCGATGATTTTCAATGCAGTCCTGACTGTCCGTCGTCTTCTGGGCCTGGCTGGGTCTGTTGCCAAAGATACTCACTCAATCTAACAGGTGTATCTACTACAAGAAAAAGACAATGTTTATAGTTTGAGTAACATGTGCAAAAAAAGTAGTTTCTAAACTGTGTTTCAGGTAAAGATTCTATGTGTGATTAGAGCACTCGCTCTTTTCTCTTCCTACCTCACCGACCGCACTTACCGGGTAACTTGGAGAGGATCTGTATCTGATCCTTGTCCTCTCACTACTGGGGTTCCTCAAGGCTCCGTCCTGGGTCCCCTCCTCTTCTCTCTGTACACCAATTATCTCGGCTCTGTCATTCGTTCGCATGGCTTCTCCTACCACAGCTATGCCGATGACACCCAACTGATCTTCTCGTTCCCACCGTCCGAAACACAGGTGGCGGCGCGAATCTCTGCCTGCCTGACTGACATCTCTCAGTGGATGTCTGCACACCACCTGAAGATCAACCCTGACAAGACTGAGCTCCTGTTCCTACCAGGGAAAGGTTCCCCCACTCACGACCTGACCACCACCTTCAACAGCTCCGTGTTGGCCCCTACCCTGACTGCCAGGAGCCTCGGGGTGACGCTAGACAGTCAACTCTCCCTGACGGCCAACATCGCTGCAACATCGCGTTCCTGTAGGTACATGCTGCACAACATCTGGAGAATACGACCTCTTCTTACCCAGAAGGCGGCGCAGGTTCTGGTCCAGGCTCTGGTCATTTCGCGCCTCGACTACTGCAACTCCCTTCTGGCTGGTCTACCTGCTAAGGCCATCCGGCCTCTGCAGCTCATCCAGAATGCAGCAGCTCGACTGGTCTTCAGCCTCCCGAAATTCACCCACACCACTCCGCTCCTCCGCTCTCTTCACTGGCTACGGTGGCGGCCGCATCCGCTTCAAAACATTGGTTCTGGCGTCGTGCTCTGAAGCGGATCGGGCCCCGTCTACATCCGGGATGTGGTCACACCCTACACCCCGGCACGTTCGCTCCGCTCGGCAACAGCCAACCGACTTGTGACTCCGTCACCTCGAGCTAACCACTCAAAATCCAGACTGTTTGCTGTTCTGGCTCCTCAGTGGTGGAACCAGCTCCCCACTGACATCAGGACAGCAGAAAGTCTCTACATCTTCCGCCGAAAACTGAAAACGCACCTTTTCCGACTATATCTGGATTAATCACAGACTTGCACTTTGGTAGCACTTGAATGGCTCTTATTATGGTACTTTTGTAGTTTGACTATGTTGAGGAAATGTTACTTTCTGTATTCTTGTTGTTCTTAGTTTGTACTCTAGGTTGAAATGCACTTATTGTAAGTCGCTTTGGATAAAAGCGTCTGCTAAATGACATGTAATGTAATGTAATGATTATTTTGGAACGATCGGTGTCAGTATTATTCAAGCCAGGATTTACAACCAGGTACTGTTAATTGCTAGTTTGACGATGTCCTACTCATAATTCTAGTCATAATGTGAGTCTGATACCGCTCCGTTGGGCTGTGATTATGGGGTGTGTCTCAACCAGGAAAGGACATGCCTCTTCGCTCAATTGGATAGAGCTACAACCAATCAGAGCAACGTAGTATGTGACGTATTTTAAGCGACGTATAGTTGTTGAACTTAACTGCGCGCACGCTGGAAGAAGCAAGCGCCTTTTTATAACGTGGTTGGTTACGTTACTGTTGATCATCTGTCCATCATCGTATAAAGCCCGCCTTGACAATTTGATTGGTCCGACAATATCTGGTCGGAGATAATTTCTCCCCAATGGAGCAATGTCAGACCGAACTTCCCGACTTCAAATGTTGAGGGCGGAGCTAAGTTTGGTCTGGTATCCAGGCTAGTTAATTGCCACAGGGCATCACCCCCCAGGGACAAAAAAAAACAAGTTCACCATATTCCAATTAGTTTTTGGCTAATTTGATTACTTGGAAACTTATTTAAAAATGTATAATATGATATCCTTTATTCGTCCCACAGAGGGGACATTTCAAAAATGCATCACTTGCATCACAAAAAAAATGCATCACATCAAAAATGTGCATCACTAAATAGCAATATTGTTATGGTATATTTGTTAAATTAATGTATTCATTTTGTGCTGATAGAGGGCATATTCATTAACATTTTGATCTAAATTTACCAACAAACCAAATTGAATACGGGGCTGTGTAAGGCCTGCCAGGTGCACTGTACTCGATGAGATGGAAAGGTGAAGGTGATGTCACTCGGAACGACTGCTTGAGGCTGAGCGACACATTGTTGCTTTGGTCTTTTCATGGGATTTGCAGAAGGTACAACATATTAAATAACAGTGACCTTGGTTGAGGTAGCTTGAATTGTTTCATGGGTGTTCATGTTGATTTTTCTATTAATGCTCTACAATTTCTCTGTGGTGGCCTTCCTGGTTTGTCAGATAACTGCAGGTGCACTGAATTCATTATGAATTGAGTTGAGACTTTGATGACCCTGCTATTATTCCATAAACAAAATGAATTAATGAAACAGACCTACAGGGATATTATCAATGTGGGGTTTACAGGGTATTCAAGGCAACAGTCGTCAACATGCAAGCAAGTGATTGAAGAAAATTGTATAATCAACCTTTGTTACACAAAAACACATAAAAACACACCTACAATTTCAAACCAGAAATATTGACTTATGTGTCACGTAACATACTAAAGTTACTGTAGTATGTTAACAAGATATTTTCACAAACCAATAGTTGTGTTGTCTAAACACTGCCGGGACTTGCAAAGACACACTGATTGCTTGTGTTTCTAAGATAAAAGATATATAATATATAATACAAACGGTTGTGAGGTTATCAAATGTAGCATCTTTATTTTAGTTTGACGGCTTTATTTTAGCATCAGGATCCACATTGATGTTCACACATCAAACAAACAGCCGTCTCCTGGGTTAGAGTCCTGTGGTTTTTTATCCATTCATGCACCGACCGCCTAACTTCGCGCAATTTTTCGCTCTTCATCCAACGTCTGATTTCTGGTACAGTTGTTGTGAGTGTCTAATAATGACGCGGATGGGTTTTTACATTGTTAGCTACTTGAAAGCTTGGTGCCTCATTCAGACTTTAGGGAGCCTCTTGCATTTCTATCAGCCACCGACGGATGTGATAAAAATGTCTGTATTTATCACGCTGAGAACGAGACAGGCCTAAACCTTAAATGCAAAAACAATATGTACAGTCTTGTTCTTTGAACTTCATACAGCAAGCTTAAAGTATAAATGTATATCTTTGTGCAAAAACAGAGAATACACTGATTTCACCTAAGTTATTCGATCAGATTCAACAAAGCTCCTACAGAACCACGGAATGCATACAGCTCTTCTCATAGAATATGTTATATCCCCATGATGAGTAGCCCAATTTTAATAAGTCCAATTTGTGAAGTGCCTCTTTAAGCTTCCAGCTAAACTGATTGATACTGCCACAGTTTTTGAAAAAACGAATACAACTAAAGTCCCATATTCATAGCTAAATTGGATGTTGCTTTCATCTCGGCTCCTGAAGTTGGCCAATGAAAAGCCTTGAACCCAGTTCAACACATGATAAAATGTGGCATTGTTAAAACAGCACAGAAACCAGTCTAACACTATGCTGCTGCATATAGCAAGAGAAAAGAATAGAACAGCAAAGCTAATGCTTCGCTTTCAACATCACTTCCCTATCTATCTCTCTCTCTCTCTCTCTCTCTCTCTCTCTCTCTCACACACACACACACACACACACACACAAACACAGCCAGTCAGACTAATGTGTGTGACCTATGGTGCTAGCTTACGGCACTGGGAACATTAGTGGTTCAGATTGAAACAAATGAAGACAGCTCTTCACTTAGTCACAGTCAGAGCAATAATAACACAGAGTGTGTGTGTGTGTGTGTGTGTGCATATGTGTGTGTGTGTGTGTGTGTGTGTGTGTGTGTGTGGTATAACACTTACACATAGGTGTGTAAGCAGTCTAGCATTTGCACAAGCATACAGTTCCTTCTTAATACATGTATTTGTATGTGTGAGTGTAAGTTTACTATGACTTACTGTAACAGTCATTGAGCCTTATGGTTTGTGTCTATACCTCTGTGCATCTGTTGGTAATGGGGCATGGTTGTCTAATGTATGAATGCTGCGTCCACGCAAATGTGCATGTTCATTCAGTGTGTGTGTGTGTGTGTGTGTGTGTGTGTGTGTGTGTGTGTGTGTGTGTGTGTGTGTGTGTGTGTGTGCGCATTTTGAGTAAAAAGCCAGTGAAGAATATATTGAGGTGGAGACGATGATGAGAACCTTCAGGGCTTTTCTGATTAGAGCCATGTGAATTAAAAACTGACAATACCAGTCTTACCCAAGACAAATGCCTTCTCTATGACACTCAATATGTGGATTACTGGGGCACGTGTGTGTGTGTGTGTGTGTGTGTGTGTGTGTGTGTGTGTGTGTGTGTGTGTGTGTGTGTGCAGGCCTACACACAGATGCATGCTGCTAAGTGCTTTGCTGTAAAATAATGCTATTAGTTGTGATCTATGATGTATTGGTGATTAAGTTTTACAGTGAACGTTCAAAGCCATCTCTCTGGCCACCAAACAGATCTGCAGGCATCATTCAGAGTCTGAATCACAGTCATACTGTAGTTGTCCCCCTGTCATATGGATGTGCCCTTCATTATGAATCTCTTGTTTGATCAAGCCCCCAATTAACTTTTCTGTAAAAAATAACAACGGCAATGGTGAGGGAGATAATGTAGAGGAGACTCTACTCATATTGGCTCGGTCTATAAAGGGCTTTACCTGCTTACAGTATGACTATTACATGAAAAGATGTTCTTGTCAGCAAGTGGGAAGATATGGTAATATGTTGCTGTACTTGTATACTGTCAGACTGTATGAAATGGAATTAGAATGTGATTTCTAATAAATGGTGACCTTGATGAGAAAAGGTATTTGGAAACCACACATTATTTCTGTTTTGATACAGGTGTGCTCTTTGTCAGTTAATTCTAAGCAAAGCAGTTATCTGCATACTTTATTGAAATACTATAATGGTGAAATAAATACAGAAGAAGCCCACTCCCAGTCAGTGGGGATAGTTGTACAATTCAATATGGAAATTGTCGTGCATTCAGGCCAGGAGTTGCTTTCCACCAAAGGGCTGACAGACAGGCATGCCATTGTCTCTGCTTCTGACATTAGTGTCTCGGTAGTAAACATTGTGCTAATTACAGCAGGACTGCAGTGGCAGAGGCTCAATCAACCTGCAGCCATGTGTCCTGCTGCAGAGCCTGAAGCTGCTACAGGCTCAGTGTCCAGCTGCTCCGGATAAGGAGCTAAATGCCTGAAATGTAAAATATAAATGTCAGATTAATTGCTTATGGCTGGCAGGTTAGGAAAAACACATAACAACAACAACAACATAAAACAACTGCAGAAAAAAATCTAACGGATAGTCTTGTCAAAAGGTTCAAATGTGTTTTAGAGACAAGTCTGACCGAAGAATGAAGCCGTTTTATGTTCTCCTTTGTCTGGACGTCTGGCATTGTATAATACAAAAAAATCGAATCAAGCCAATAAGCTACTGAGCATCGCGCCTTCCAGGTACCAAATCAGTACTGAATCATTAATGTGTGTTTGATGTTAAACATCAACACAAGGCTAAAGGGGATGAATTAAAATACACAACGCAAGCTATTGCCAGTTTGAGTTAGACCAGCTGGCGCAATGAGATATTCTATGTCTAGATGGACTAGATCTAGCCATTGACAATAAACATTAGTTAAACCAGACTCGTATTTTTTTAGAGAAAATCGTGTTACAGCTCTGTCCTACGTCAGCATGGAAAGCACAAACCACCAACCAGATATCACATAGATATAGAGCACTGCACACACCTTGTTGGCTTGAGAACTACTTTTAAAATGAGCAAGTCAATAATAACTACCTACATTAATAATATTTACAATATTGGCATACCTTGCATAACTGCATGAACCCTAATGATACATGGACTCAATATTTTTCATGTGGGAAAAGGCTGACTCACATAAATAAGTAGAGACAAATAATGCAGTCAAGAAGGTAGCACATTTCCTCATGTTTGGGTACTTCCAAAACTGTCCATGAGCTCCGGACTTCAGCTGAATATCAGTCTGTAGTGTCAACAGTGATGTTGGAGCTCCACAGGGGACTGTTCTGTCTCCCTTCCTGTTCACCTTGTACACCACTGACTTTCAGTGCAACTTGGGGTCATGACATCTGCCAAAGTTCTCTGATGACTCTGCAGTGGTCTGGTGTATTAAGAACGGACAAGGAGTGTTGTACAGGGCAGTAGTGGATTACTTTGTGGAGTGGGCCGGTAGAAATCTCCTGCTTCTGAACGTGGCCAAGACAAGAAAGATGGTGGTGGACGTCAAGATGAAGATGACAGCTCCACAACCGCTGAGAGTTCTGGGAGAAGATGTGGACATGGTGGAGTAGTATAGGTTCCTGGGTGTCAACATCAACAACAGACTGAACTGGAAGGCCAACATCAACGCTGTGTACAAGACGGGGAGGAGTCAACTATTTTTCTTGAGGAAACTTGGATCCTTCAACGTTGGAGATGTTCTACCAGTCTGTTGGACCAGTACTCTCTACTTCTCCATCGTCTGCTGGGGAAGCAGCATTCGAGCCGGAGACACCCAACGACTCACTGAACTGGTGAGGAAGGCCAGACCCATCATTGGCTGCAAACAGGACTATGCGGAACAGGTGGTGTAGAGGAGGACACTGAAGAAATAATTGTTCATATTAACCCTTGTATGGTATTCATTTTTTTGTTACTCAGAAGGTGTTGTGGGTCTGTTGGACCCGCTGTATTTTTGGGCTTTTAATTCAACACAATCAAACAATTTGATGTTAAAATACTGAACAGATGTTTTCTTCATCCCAATTACGAGCAATATAAACAGCAAATATGGTTAATATTTTCCCTTTAATTTTGTTATAACACATTATGAATTCATGAATTCAACAAATATGAAAGTGCTAGTGTTTTTTTTTGTAGTTGTTGATCAAATCAAGAAAACTAATTTCAAACAAGATGAGTGGACAATATTCCACAAATTTACAAATGAAGCAAGGTGGTTCATAACTATTGACTTTTATTCATTTGAATTTGTATTGAATTTCATTCACTCTGGTTTCAATGCCATCCAGATGACAAAGGCGTTGTACGCCGAGATGTCCAGCATGTCAAAGAAAAATCACCAGTGACCAGCGTAGGTCCTCCTCTTGCAACTGTAGGCAGACACCAGCTTGTCCAAGTTGTCTCCTCCTTTTGAGGCATTGTAGTCCATAATTATCTCTGGTTTATGATGCTCCAGGCCACAGATTCTCCCATCCCAGTGTAGTGTACGCATTAGTACCACATTTTTCTTTGGCACATATGATACCAGGGATGTGTCAGCCGTGTAAACAAACTTGGACGAGTTGACATGCCTGTTCTTTGTAGGCAAAACTTGAGGTGGGACTTCAGACCTGTTTTTTCTCATCGTTCCAACCATGGTCAGTTTCCTCTTTAGGAGCTCCTGTCCCAGCTTGTACGATGTACAAAAATTGTCACATGTGATGTTATGTCCACTGACACACATACTTAGCTTACAAACTTAGATTAGCATACTTAGCTTACAGCAGGCCCACAAACACACACACACACACACACACACACACACACACACACAGTGTCTGTCCTCCTCATGTCTGGGCCTTCTGTAAGAAGGCCCAGACATGAGGAGGACAGACTGAAGGTACACAGGACCAACAATTTCCACACTTTTATTAGCCCGGGACCCCAACACCCTGTATGTAATACAAATGTGTAGGGGGGGGGGGGGGGGGTTACGGTGGGCTGTTGATGAAAATTGTATCTGATATATGTTCTTCACAGAAAATGAGCCAAGGCCAATAAGTCTGAGTTTAAAAAAATAATGAATGATATTATTTTTGTTTTGATGAAAAATGAAAACGGGTCCCACAGACCCGAATACCATACAAGGGTTAAATAACCTGGACAATCCTCTTCACCGCCCACTGCAGGGCAGCTGTCAAGAATAGACACAGAAGAACCTTCCTGCTGCTATAAGACTGTATAATAAATCAACTCTGGCGAGATTCTCCTTCAATTGAATGAATAGCAACATCCCTAGCACAGTTTTTGTCATTTAGTCAGTTAATTTAGTATATATTGTAATTCACTGTTTATATGTCTATTTTATTTGTAGGCTATATACTTGATATACACTGTATACTGTATATTTCCCATTACTACGGGGGATGCTGGTCAGTCTAACGCCGCTCCCTCTGTGACAGTTTTTGTTTGATTTTCTACCTTATTTACAATTTACATTCATTTGAGTTATTATTATATTTAACAGTGTATTTAAGTTCAATAGCCATTATTCTCTGTTTTTAATTGTACTGCTTCGTCTTGGATTTCTTTGCTTAACTTCTTCTTCTTCTTGATGTTAAACTCAGACAAAACCAAAGTAATTCTACTCGGCCCTGAGCACCTCAGAGATCAATTATCTGGTGATGTGATTTCTGTAGACGGCATTGCCCTGGCATCCAACACCAATGTAAAGAATCTCGGTGTTATCTTTGATCGGGACTTGTCCTTTAACTCCCACATAAAGCAAATCTCAAGGACTACATTCTTCCATCTACGTAATATTTAAAAAATCAGGCACATCTTGTCTCAAAAAGATGGTTAAAAAAATTGGTTCACGCGTTCGTTACATCGAGACTGGATTACTGCAACTCCTTATTATCAAGCTGCACTAATAAGTATCTTGGGTCCCTCCAGTTGATCCAGAATGCTGCAGCTCGTGTTCTCACTAAAACTAAGCAAAGAGATCACATTACTCCTGCACTAGCTGCTCTGCACTGGCTCCCTGTAAAATCAAGAATCACTTTTAAAATTATTCTCTTAACCTACAAAGCCTTAATTGGTGATGCACCATCATATCTTAAGGAGCTTGTAGTACCGTATCGCCCCACCAGAGAGCTGCGCTCACTAAATGCGGGGCTACTTGTAGGTCCTAGAGTCTTAAAATGTAAAATGGGAGCCAGAGCCTTTAGTTATCAAGCTCCTCTTTTATGGAACCAGCTTCCAATTTCAGTCCGGGAGGCAGACACAGTCACCACATTCAAGAGTAGACTTAAGACTTTCCTCTTTGACAGAGCTTATAGTCAGGGCTGAATCAGGTTTGCCCTGGTCCAGCCCCTGGATATGCTGGTATAGGCTTATAGCTGCTGGGGATGTTTAGGATGCACTGAGCACCTCTCTCCTCTTTTCTTTCTCCTATGATGAATCTTCATCTCTCCATCACACATGACTAACTCTGCTTCTCCCCGGAGTCCTTCTGACTTCACGTCTCATGGGGTCTTCGGACCCTATGAGACGGAATAGATCCCATCTGCTGATGGACCATCGATGGTCTGGGTCGTGAGTTCCTGCCACCAACTGTGCCACTGCCATGCTGGGACTCCGCCCACTCCTCCACTCTGTCTCCATCTCCTGATGGATAGTGGAGGTCTCCAAACTCTCCATCGTGGAATATGCCTAAATATGAACTATTGATAAACTCTGTCAAATTCATTGAATGTATTTTAACTCTAAATCTGTCCTTCTGTACACATGACATCAATTGCATCTGTCCATCCTGGACAATTCTGTTGAATTTCCTGGAGAGGGATCCTCCTCTGTTGCTCTCCTGAAGGTTTATTCCCTTTTTTCCCCCTGAAAGGTTATTTTGGAGTTTTTCCTAGTCCGATGTGAGTTTTTGGGGCAGGGATGTCTATGTGTACAGATTGTAAAGCACTTTGAGACTAATTTGTAATTTGTGAAACTGGGCTATACAAATAAACTGAATTGAATTTAATTGAACCTGTACCTGCTCTCCACCACTACCGTGTAGTCCCTGGTCAACTAGCTGGCTAGCTGGCAGTCTCTCGCTAGCCAGTGGCTACCAACGAGCCAGCCGACTCCCGGCTCCATGCTCCATGCTACTGCTCTGAGGCGGGTTGCCTGATAGCCTCTCAACTGTCCTAATGTGGTCAGTCTGACTGCTGCTTCTTCAGTTAGCTGTAAACTTGCCTTCCTTCAGTTAGCGTGTAGCTGACATTGGCAGTTGACTGAACTGCCTCCTCCGTTTCCTCAACTTATCTATTCACCACCACATTTTCACTCCGCTCCGATCAACTGCCCGTTGTGGAATATCCTGTCGTGCCTGTCACATCTCCAACTCCGGTCATCAAGTCCGTGGCTACTGACAAAAGACCTTAAGTCTTATCATTACATCCTCCCCAGCTGGCATGGTTCTGCAATACTCGCAACTGGCCTGATCGATCCACTCTTTCCGTCCCCTCCCTCTGGTCAGCCGAGCGCATCGCTTTTTTGTGTACAAGCAAAACAACGTTTTTGAGTCATAAAGATGAAACCATTATGATATGAATGGGGAAATAATAATAATAAATGTATCAGGTGAAGACATTAAAAAGCTGTGGTTTACCAGTAATATGCAATATACAGTAGGCTATGATTCATGCATGGAATCACACTGTAAATATGTATTTATGAGGCTGCTTGGCAGCCTATACCCAGTCACCAATCATTAGTCAGCATAGAGTCTGTTGACCCGTTGAACAGTTTTCTTTGAATTTTCTACAAAAGAAAATGATTCAAATAAAAGATGGACTGCCACCTGTCTCCATCATGGGGCTTTTACAAGTCAGTCACTATGAAAATGTTATGTGGATATTAAAATGATATGCGCCTTCTATTATGGAAAACATTGCTTTCGTAGTGTTAATGCCTTGCTCTTCAGAATATAACTTCAAACCATTAACTAAAGTAAACCTTTTAACTAAAAATCAACAGTAGGAAATGAGTTAAGGGTGCTTGTGCCCTGCAATCTCTAGGGATTGTACAAGAGAAATAAGTGTCAGACACATTGTTATCACCTTTCTTTATGGCATCACACAAGGGGAGGCAGCTGCTTGTCGATGTGCGTATGTGTTGGAGTGAGTGTGTGTATTTAAACTAAAGCCACCCTTTAAAAATCAATGTCAAATCACAATGGAGGCTATATATATATATATATTACTTTGAGGCAATTATCACATAGGATGAACACCTATGTAGAAGCATAAAGTGACTGGGAGTCCATTATCACTGTCTGTCGGCTTAATTTTAGCTCTTGGTCTAATCTAGAATCTGATATTTTACATGGGAACAAGTGAAGAAATGGGACATGAGAGAAGTTCTTATAAATGCTAGAGAAATGGTGCATTAGTAATAAATGAATGGTAGATTTAGGTTGTCTACAAATAACTATCTACATATATGTAATGTAAAGGGGTACTGATCAGAGCTGGAGCTTTACATTATTTTACCCTCACCAGTTTCAATATATAACATATATAACAGCAACATCTAGTGTGCTGGATCTAAAGAAGAAGACACTTCCACTGGCCGAGCTATCTTAAAGTCCAGTTGAACTTAATGGGTCAATACTACCCAGACACTGCCAATCTCAGAACTCATTGGTCTGACAAGGGATAAACCTCCTGGGGAGAGGGGATATATTGCAGAAGTTCCAGTGTAGTCACATTGTTTAATATCTGATTCTCAACTTCACCTGCAAGTTGAGTTGAGATTGAGACTTGAGTTGAGTACGACAGGATTATTTCACAAATTGACAGTTGTCAAGCTAATTCTAAACCAATAAATAGTTAAAGAATTGTTAGATGAGAGTAGGTGGGTTCCCAGATTGCATTTCAGCCGATACTTTTCGCCTCTATTGCTCTCCACATGGACTGTTTACTGCATTAAACCACAGCCTGCTTAATACTACTCAGACTGCAAACGGAAACCTGAACACTTCAGATACCAACATTGTGTTCCAGTTGCCTGTTGCCTTTGAATGACTAATAATTGATAGAAAGTATCCCTATGCTAATTGGAATCATGATAACCTCTTTAAAACATGAGGGTCTTCTGGACTTGTTAATGTTATTGGACCAAATTGATCAAATTCTGAAAATAAAACAATTCATTTTGCTGGGGTTGTAAAACTCAAATTAATAAAGCTTTGTCAACAAGAGCTTCCCTTCTCATTTCACAACAGGGGATGATGACCGAATGATTAGTTATTCCACTGGGTCAATTTGTACAGCTGATGGGTACTCATTGGTTAATCACGGTACACTTTCCCACGTAGATCCATTCAGATTTAGAACACTGTTCTCAATGAGTTGTGGACGAGCAGAAAGGAGCCCATTAAAGAACTATAAGCTCTCCTCGCAGGACTAGGGTTACAATGCACAACCCTCACATCTATCCTTCTTGCCTTCCTTTGCTAAATAGTCTCATACAGCGTTACACATCATCAGTTGTGGCTGTGGGATAATACTGACAGACAGCATCACAAAATACATCAGCTGTTTGGAACAGACAACATAAAAACCTGCTCTGTGCAGCTTTATGAAATTAAAACGGCATTTATACTGTTCATTTCATATTGTTATTGAATTCTGATTCAGATTCATGAAATTTATATTTAACAGATCTAATAAATACATCCCACTTCTCAGCATGTATTTACCCGTTTAAACTGTGGTTGTATGATCTGTGTGTTTGATGAACATATTCACACCTATTTATCATTCCTTGTTTGTTGTTGTTAACTTTTATGCTCTGCATATATAGTGTTCTGTAGTGTAATAGTCTGTACATTATTTACATTTCACATGGTTCTCCAATTACATGTTACATTGTCTTTCACTTGAAATTGTTCTTACATTTTACAATGCTTATACTGTATATTAAAGCAATTTAAATGTATTTCCTTCTGGAGGTCAAAAGTATTTCTGGTTCTAAAAAAACACAACAAAAAAACAGGCAGTTAAAGGAAATCACAAACTACTCCCCTAAGAGATAAACAAAGATTCCATGTGTGCGTTATACGTCGAGCAGTGCGTAGAATCCTAGAGTAAGCCGTTTATCATTCTACCGAGGCCGAGGAACGAGAGAAAGGATAAAAAAGCAGCACAATGAGCCCCAGCTGTTCAAAAACTGTTTGTTCGTAGGTATGCTGGACACACACTTAAACACACATCAGCTGGTCAGCAGTGGGATGAGCAGGGCAATAGGGTTATTGATTTTTGCTTGTTGTTGTTTGGAAGACTAGCTTGTCATAGCCGCTCTCCAGATGATGTCCAGATAGACTGCACATAGCAACAACCAAAGTAATTTAGTCTGGAGGGGATGAGGAGCAGATTTAACGATAGAACACTTTCAAAGTTTAAGCCTATAGCTGGCCCCGGTGCAGCGCTTATTGTTGGGACAGAAAAACAAATGTTTTGCAATAATAGTAGGGAGTCATTTTTCTACAATCACTTATAATAATGAAATACTGATGTGTTTCAACATTATATTAATAGATGCCTTCTAAACAAAAGCATTTAGTAGTCTTAGTAGCCTAAGTCACATTATTGTATGTCCCAAGCTTTATCTGTAATAAATATAATTGTTTAAAAGGCATATACAAATAATAATTGTATATATATATATATTGACTAAGCAATTCATTTTCGGCGTGGGCAGGTAATGGAATACATGAAATGTTGTTACAAAAGTAGGGTGTAAAGAGGAGTAAAAAGTTACAGAATAAAAAGACGTGATATGAGGTTAGTAAGGATAACAATTTTTAAATAATGAATAATATACTAAAATGCCTATGCACACATATTACAAGAATTCATGACAAACTTCTCACGTCCTAACTTTGGTAAACAAGTTACATTTCATTGTAGGATATTAATTACCTGCTTCACATTTTTGGTAAATGAAACTTCATACATGACAAAACAGGTGTGTTTCTTTTTATGTATATAGGCACCACTGATACTCCAACTTAAAATACAGCAACACGAAAGGACCAAATGATCGGAGAGCTTGTATGATGACAACATTTTCACAGCTGGAAGGCAACATTTTGTTGTTCCCCTTTTCTGATTCATTCATCATACATTTGCTATTGAGGTAACCCAAAAGTAACAGAATAATCTGGTTGCATTACTTCATTTGATCTTGCCTAGCAATTTTAGAATTCCCCAGAAAAATAAATAGTTGTTGTTAAATACTGTTATATGCAGGGGTGCACATAACTGGTATGCATGTACGCATGCTCGAAGATAATCAACAATGTGTACTGCCACTTGTGTTACTTCGTGCCTTTGCATACTTGACCGATCTGATATTGATCCTCTCTACACAGCAGCATGTCATGTCATGGTCCAGCCCCTGGATATGCTGGTATAGGCTTATAGCTGCTGGGGGACGTTTTAGGATGCACTGAGCACCTATCTCCTCTTTTCTTTCTCATATGGATGAATTTTCATCTCTCCATCACACATGACTAACTCTGCTTTCTCCCCGGAGTCCTACTGACTTCACGTCTCATGGGGTCATCGGACCCTATGAGACGGCATAGATCCCATCTGCTGATGGACCATCGATGGTTGGATTGTGAGTTCCTGCCACCAGCTGTGCCGCTACCCTGCTGGGACTCCACCTACTGTTGAGACTCCGCCCACTCCCCCTCTCTGCCTCCATCTCCTGATGGATAGTGGAGGTCTTCAAAGTCTCCATCGTGGAATATGCCTAATATGCACTATTGATAAACTCTGTCAGATTCCTTGAATGTATATTAACTCTAAATATGTCCTTCTGGTCACATTACATCTATTGCATCTGTCCATCCTGGAGAGGGATCCTCCTCTGTTGCTCTCCTGAAGGTTTCTTCCCTTTTTTTCCCCCTGAAGGGTTATTTGGGAGTTTTTCCTGGTCCGATGTGAGGTTTTGGGGCAGGGATGTATATGTGTATAGATTGTAAAGCACTGAGACAAATTTGTAATTTGTGAAACTGGGCTATACAAATAAACTGAATTTAATTTAATTCATGAAGTCATTATTTCATTAAAAAAATCACTTTCATTTTCATGATTTAGCAATGATACTTTTTGATCAAAATGCTTTTATTCTGTTGAATTTTATTCTTGTTTATTGTATTATATCTTATCTCTGGAGGTTCTAATGCAATTAATTCAGATTAAGGGAATCGCTACGATATTAAGAGCATTAAGCGTTAAAAAACTTTTCACTAAAGTGAATGAATGAAGATGGTCTCCCTCTCTTTCAGTCCATGTTAGTGCATAGTTAGCTCATGCGAAGTCCCCCCCTGTAGTTAGTTAACACTGTTGCTCTTTTAACACTGTTGCCGTGGTTTGCACTGTTAGCTATCTCAGCCGCGCCACATTGAGAGCCATATGGAGGATATATATTATATATATATATATATATATATATATATATATATATATATATATATATATATATAAGATAGAAAACCATCTTCAATAAGGATGCTGCCCGAAGGTCACGCAAACACAAGGTCACATACACACACACACACACACACCATTTAAGTTATACTCATCCTAAAGGTTATTTCAAATTAACAATCAATAACACTTTAATCCTTCGCATCTCCACTGAGAGTTGTGCTGTGTTCGCATGTCTTTTTTAATTTCATGACGTGAACTCTTTGCTCTCTTTGCAAGGCCATCAAAAACAAGTTTTCTTCGAAATTGATTCATCTGGTTAAACAAAGGTACTGTGAAAAAAAGACAGGATTTCGATGGGAAAACAATCCTGCCAGAAAAAAACTATTTAGGGTTCTACATTTTTAAACATGTTTACAGTAAAATGTGTCGGTGCCTGTTCACTAGAGTGTTTCATCATTGGTTCAGCAGAAAAGTAAAACACTCCTGGCAACCACTGACAGGTGAAGATCTTTGGAATACAAATGT
Organism: Liparis tanakae; assembly: GCA_036178185.1. Classification (NCBI taxonomy): domain Eukaryota; kingdom Metazoa; phylum Chordata; class Actinopteri; order Perciformes; family Liparidae; genus Liparis; species Liparis tanakae. Next base: position 10,331,225 of record CM070110.1, read on the forward strand.
TTTTAACATTAAAGAAGCAGTATGAAAAGCACCGAAAAAACCTCAGTGATTGGATATTGGCCATGAAGCATGGCTTTGAATGTGATAAAATCTCATTTTTACAGATTGGATTAATCTAGTCAGAGCACCGTTTCTGCTGTTTTTACCAACTTGAATAGCTCAAATCCTCAATAGCATTGATCAGAAAATACTACACAAACAAAGACTGCGCACCTCAATGACAAGGTCAAGGTCAAGCTAGTCACAGCTGCTAGCTGGCGAGCTTACTATATACTCATAATGAATCAAGTGTGTGCAAAATATGAAACAGTGACCAATCGTGCCACTGACGGGCATCGCCTCCCATCACCTGGCCTGCGTTCCTTCTGGCCCAGGTCCACGCTCACTTTCAACTTAGTTGGAAGATTTGCTTGCCATTTATAGATACTTTGTAAGGCATGAATATATCCTCACTTTTATAATAGACAAAAACACAGACAACCCCTTGACAGGAAAATGTAGCGGTAGCAACATCTCAATCACCTTGTTGCCCCGCCCTAAAGAATAAACTGATTTATGTTCTGTTTGACTCTAAATGGACCATAATGTATAAAGGAACATCGTGCTGTTGCATTGAAGAAGTCTTGACATGAGAGACTGAAACCATAAAGTCACTTTCTATTGAGATTAGAAATGTACACGCTTATTGATCCTCCTGGGTAAATTCTTCTCTGAATTTGACCCATCCTAAAGGTACGTTCACACCAGAAGCGAAGTGATTTTTTGCGCCGCCCAAAACCCGTGAGTTTACTCGCTCGACTGTTTGCCATGTTCTCACCATAAGCGTTAAGACGCTCCGGGGGGCGGGGCTTATCTCCATGTCTCGTCTCCGTAAAGACCGTTATCATTTACTTCATCCACCAGAATAACTAACCAGTAGTTCTGCTTTATATTTGGTGTGGACATCCCACACAGTAACGCCCTCGTGTTTGGGTTGATGACATCACCCGTAGGCTCACTCAGCTCGGTCACTTTCAGAATCAGAATCGGTTTTATTTCACCGATGAAGTTACTGTTACGTCTGTTTGAACATCATCCAGACTCTTTCCTCACCAGATGAGACATACTTTTGGTTTCGGTCAAAACAGCTTCAATGACAAACATATTTTTTATGAATACATACATATTATATATATATATATATATATATATATATATATATATATAGAGAGAGAGAGAGAGAGAGAGAGAGAGAGAGAGAGAGAGAAAGATAGACACATTTTGATGAATGCATACAAAATGTCTGGAAGAGAATCCTCAAACACTCGTGGATATGACTATGGGACATAACTATGTCCCACAGTTGTACTCTAGGTTGAAAATGCACTTATTGCTTTGGATAAAAGCGTCTGCTAAATGACATGTAATGTAATGTAATGTAACTATACACTCAGAGGCTGGAAATCAGGATTAGGCCTCAATATTCCATCACAGTTCCTTTTGTTCTTTACAGTTAGTAGTTGTCTTCGTTTTCATGTTAGCTGCTAGCTGGACCTGAAAAGCATTTGCGTGATTATAGCACCTTTATTGTGTCTGACTGTTTTCGAGGCCTTTCTGTCCTGCTGCTCTGTCTGTGTGACAAAGCAGCTGAATCCTGGTCAAAGCTCTAAATCATTATTGACTCTACTTATACAAACCACTTCACTCACGGTTTACTTTATTTGTTTATCACAGAGAAACATGAGGAATAAACAGTGGACCTTCCACCGATCACTGTCATTTCATTCAATGCTTTGTTGCAGCGTGAGATACTGTACAGGCACTTGAAGGAACTGGCTCTTGAGATGGGCGATTTAGCAAAAAGTATAACAGGATACTTTTCAGGTAGGATGGTTTGGTTAACAGTACGACCTAATAAGTTTCTAAAAAAAGATTAAAAAGAAGCAACAAAACACCACGTTCTCAGAACTAACACATTGAGTCTGTTTCAATATTCATCTGCTACTTTTCGAAAAACAATATGTCCTTTTTTAAAGTTTGTTTGTTTGCTACTCACATTTGTTCCTTCAGTTCAAAACAATGGTGAAGAACAGAAGCAATGTCAGGTTGAGTTTTTATTAAAACAACGTTATGACCATAATCTTTTTTTGGTAAAGGGCCATCCAATCAACATCCCAGCATGATTTAATGCAAAAGAAACTATCAAACACTCATACTTTCTACTTTGGTTAAATATTTAACATTAATTATAAGACTGACATAATAAGGACACCTTATTCATTCAATTCAGTATATTAATATATATATATATATATATATATATATATATATATATATATATATATATATATATATACAATAATATTCAGTATTACACAATATATAAATACCATATAATATAAATATACAACATGAAATAGAACATGTTTATATATTAAGATGCCCCTATAAACCTTGTTAAAATGTGGAGAGAGGCGGAGAGGACATGCTGGAAGTGCAGGAAAAGCATATACTTTGCACAGATATCCTATTTTACAAATACAACTGGGTATATTCCATATCTCGAAAACACTAATATTGACAATTTGTATGATTTATAAACATAATTTATATTATGATAAAAATTTGTAATACTTTTTCTTTATCTCTTTTGTGGCTCAAGGTGGGCCCTCTATTGGCCAGCCGCCAAATAACAAATAAACTGAATTTAATTGAATTGAAATAAGAACTAACCCATCAGCACTATTTTTACATCACTCCTCTACTCCATATCTGTAGAACCTAAATTGTGGCGATGTCCGGTGGTGATCTATCTATAGTCCTTGCTTGTAGCTTACTCTGGCTACTTAAAGTAAAGAGAGTGATTAGTGCATTTGGGGAGATGTTTAAATAGCAGCAGTGAAAATGTTAAAGTGTAGCTTCTTTTTATCTATTTTCTATTATTTGTGATTTGTTTAACTTTCTATCAATATCAGTATTCTTTTTAATTAAAAAAAAACTGACAGCAAGACCATTACATTGTTTCTATCTGAAGCCAATTGTGTCATAACAAAACTGTACAAAACGAAATGCAGCGCAACTGTATTAGTAACACATTGGTGAATAGTAACACTGTGGTGAAAGTCAATAAAGTCAATAAAGGCTGCATTCTCTCTACTGTCCACCGGGGGGCAAACATTAGTTTATTTCTTCTTCATGATATTCATTTAGTAAATAATGCTCCATTTAGAGTCAAACAGACCATAAAGCAGTGTATGCTTGAAGTCGGGGCTACAAGGTGATTGACAGCTCACTACCACGGTGTTGTCCGGTTTGGGATTGTTTTCATTTCACAACTTTAGCCCTTTCCAAGCGTGTTTTGACTCCATCACATTTAATTGTAATATTTTGCTCGACTAAAAATGTCTTAGCTCCAAACTCTGGTGTCACGTCTGAAACAAGATGGTGAAAGCCAAAAGACCAAGATGCAGAAAAAAAGGTCTCTCCTGTTTCACAATGTCCAACTTATTTTAGAATGTTGCAAAAAACTACTTTTTTTAAGGAGTAATGGCCTCCATGTAGCTCTTTAGACCTTTTTCTTCATTGCCTTTCAGACATTTTTATTTATTGCTTTATTTAAAATGGCTCACCGACTGTAACCTGCATGCTCTCCAGTCCGAGCTGTGTACCGACAGCCATCTCCCTTTGGTTGTCTACTGCTGCTCCTTCTGTCTGTCTTTCCGTCGGCCTCTCTCTGTGGTGTTCGAGCCTGATGACGTCAGGGTTCACTGCCTCAATCACTACAACAGGAAATGAATAGGAATGCATTCCTGCATTTATATTAATAACTTTATCAGTAGTCACCCATCACAGCAGCCATTTCTCATCCATCTAAAAGGTGTCATTTGCATCATGGATGTGCTTTGGACTCGACAGAAAGCATCGTCGTGCAATTCAATTACATTTTTATTTTACCGTCAAATTATGGAACAATGCTGAGTTCAGCCATCGTATATAGTTAAATATAATGTGTTGAGAAAATTCTGTTTGACTTTTATCATATACTTGTTTTACTTTGAGCCACTGGTGCATAACAATTCATCCCCGAGAAATGAGTCACACCTACTTATATACTTAAAACATCTCATTAGGTCAAACTCAGGAAAAGTGTTTTAAAAGATACAAAAAAATCTGTTCAAAATAACTTTCGGGTCTTGAAAATTATAGTTTGTTAATTCGATACAGCGAACATATTTACAAATTAACACACAAGTCAAGTTCATTTTGAACATGTGAATAGCAGTTAAATGTATATATAAATATATATATATATATATATATATATATATATATATATATATATATAGTGTTTAAAGGATCATGCCGATAAATATTATATTTATGAAAGGTCCATTTACTAACTTTGTTTCAGAGCTTTTATGTACTGAGGAAGACTATGATATGGTGTGGGAAGTCATGGAGGAAGCTAATAAGTGGACCTTGAGTTCGATTTTTTTATTATCTTATATATTATCTGCAAAATGTTGTCAACTTCATAGGGACGACATGTTGAAGGTTTCACAAATCGTGGCTTAATATGAAAATATCAATGGCAATTATTTTGCGGCATGCCAGTGCCGTTGATACCAGACTTTAGATTGCAAAATACATAAGTACCTCATAATGTTACATGTTATATTAATGTATTATTATTATTGGTTAGGACCGTGTTGCACAATTCATTTCAATTCAATTCAGTTTATTTGTATAGCCCAGTTTCACAAATTACAAATTTGTCTCAGAGTGCTTTACAGTCTGTACACAATGGCATCACTATCTCAAAGAAGTGTCAAGCCTCTGCAAAAGTATGATGGAATTGAATGGAAGCTGGTCGGCTGCAAGGTAGGAAAGCTCTTTATAAATGTGAAACACGAGGGGCAGTTCTCAGGATGCTGCTTGAGATCACGGGAAATAATGGAGGTTTTTATTTTAACAATTGAAAAAGTGCTTGAATAATTATTTAGTTTTGACTAAATTATGAAATAAGGTCTATGTTGTTCATGCCCTGAATTATTCGATACATTTCATTATCTTATATCTATTTATTTTTTATTTACAATCTGAAAAGAACCAAAATGTAAACATAAATTCGACATGATCCTATATGTATTAGTGACAGTTGTAAGTGTGAGGTGTGCATATATATAACTAAATACAAATGTATTGTAATTAATCTATAAAAAACAAATACTTTAACAACTTTAATAATTATGATTCTACATAAATCAGTGCATCTTTGAATATTTTTAAGCTTACAGTATGATACTGCACAAGTGCACACATTTCCATAATGGAATGTATTAAATCAGTGTTTGTTTTTTCTTTATTTAAAAATGGGCTAAAACACACAAGAACTGTGGCATGATCCTTTAAACACTGCGACTGTCGCACTGAATAATGGATAGTGAATTATTCACTGTAATTCTATTTGCAAGTTTATTTATTAAGATATAGCATTTATAATATAAACTAATTGCTGCTATGAAACATGATTAGTAGACAGAATAATTGAATGAATGCTTGTTCACAAGGTTTTTTTGACATTCTTCTATTTAACAAACCAGCTCTATTGAAGAGGAAATAAATGATAATCCTAGCACCATAAACTGTACTTTCTGTTTAATTCCAGTGTTTCTTGTGTAATCCACCCTGTAAATACATCCAGAGGGTCTCAGTTTGGGTTCACCTGTATGATGCTTCTTATGGCCAGAATCCAAATGGATCAGGTGGTTTTCCTAAAGCAGCCCAATCGAGGTGTTGCAGCGGTACCCGGGGCGTAAATATAGACAGGGCCCAGGGTGGGGGGGGGGGAGAGAGGACCCTACCCCTGTGTGATGGAGATCAGGCTCTTGTGTGTGATTACATTTTCCAGCTCCGACATACTCCTGATTTTAAGAAGACTGTATGACGCCCTCAACAAGGCCAATCCAACACGTGTAGAGTAAAAATAGTCAGTAGCAATCTATAACAACATGAAATGCTTATTATAAATCAACTCTGTGATTCTAACTGAAAACACAGTATTGTTGGTGTGTTTTTATATACATATGTGCAATAATAACTGCTGGGTTGTAGGTAGGTTCCACATATTCCCTATATATATATATATATATATATATATATATATATATATATATATATATATATATATATATATAAGACCAAGGTCTCTCCCTGCTGTCACTGAATTTAAAGATTCAGTGACAGCAGGGAACTAGAACTGGAATCTGGTGCTGCACAATGTTCACACAGCAGCAGTCTCATTTGACCTTTTTTAAAAGATAAATTATGGACTTCAGTCAATGGATGGATGAATGGATGTACAGATGTGAAAATGTATGGATACTAAATGGCTCAATTAAATTACATTTATAATATTTGGTACATTTTTCTAAGAACATTTACTCTTGATCTACTTTCTTCAGATTGATGATCAAGGATAAATTATTCGGATCACACATACATTGAAAAACATTTATTTGTTTTATGAAATAAAATAGTTTTGCAATATTTCACTCACCTTTCCCTTCCTCTCATAAACACGATGGTGGTCAAATCAGGTTCAACTTTTAAATGGTTATAAACACCAAAAACAATTAAAATTCCTGCAGAAAAGACTTATCTCATCTCATGAACTGATAAATAATAATACTTTGGTCATGTTTCTCGCCTCGTTGTTAGTCCTAACAAATATTTGTAACTTAACTGAAATAAATATTCTGTGATTAATTAAAAAATACAATATTTGCACATCAGGGTTGAGTAAATAATTATCGGGAATCAATCTATTTAAAAACGGTATTGACATCCTGCGAGGTGGAACACATTCGATAGTCGGTGATGTTTCATTTATTTCAGCCGATTTACAATCAGAACTCAAAACAGCAGTAGCTCCTTTTGCATTACAATAATTAGTTTTCAGGTACCAGATACCACAGTTCTGCTGAGGCAATCTCAAAATACAAGTTAAACTAATGCAGGGAAAACAATATAATAATACTTCAATATGCATCTACTGTTCACCCACAGAAATCGATTTTAACGGAAGATCAGCATTCATCTATCTTTGTATAACTAATTCAAAGTGAAAACGTGTGTCCCTTGGGGTGTGGCCAACCTTCCGTTAGGGCCCTATCCACCCAGCGTGTCTCTCTTCATGAAGCCCGATGGACTGAGCTGAGTGGATAAATGGTACATGGTATACAAAGCAAAGGGAAGCTCCGGAGCCACAGAATACTCCTCATGTGTTAAACAACACAACAGTATTCACCAGAGTTCCACAATGTCAAAATCTTCAAACTTGAACCCACACATTGATCCATCGACTCCTCGTTACGATCCTCACTCATAGCACATGTTCACACCCTGAAAGCAGTCCCCATCCATGCTGCCATCGCGCTCTGGAGCAACCAACTCAATTCTGAGAACGCAGTTGCGATTTAAACAGTAGTATTAACAACTTGAATTTAATAGATGAATATAAAATGTTAAAATCAAACTGAAAAAGAAAAGTATCTTCATTAAATCCATGTCACCCTGCCGCAGTACGTTTAGGCAACACTTTTTGGATGAGGATATTATTTTTTATCATAGCAGCTAACTATGAAGACAGTACAATATATTGAATGAACCCTGTGTTGATTAGCTCCCCTCCTCTTTCCGGCATCACAGCTGTCAGCTGTGTGTATAACATGTTCAATAGACAAACACTGGTTGGTGGCCTTTGGCATTGTGAAGCTGATCTTTACCTGTAGTGCTAGACCTTTGTATTATCCCTTCTCTCTAAGTTTCTCTGACTTCATGTCAGCTCTCGACTGTCACAGTGTAATAAAGGGGGGAACACTGGGAAATATATCGCTATTATATCAATATCATGCCATGAGAATAGATGTCGTCACATATTTTGGATACTGTAATATCATAACGTATGGTTTTGAAGGCTGCCTAGCGGTAAAATCATGACTGTTCTATTATCTGACTTGACCCATATCCCTGAGCATATTTATAACAAATATCTTTGTGATTTTATATGTTCTCTATATCTCTAGTCCTACCAAAGTCCCTCCAAAATATAGTCAAACAAAGTGTCAACAATGACCCGCTTCACCGTTGACACCCCTCACAGTCTCATCATTTCAGTGAGGTAAGCACACCTGATCTGAACCGAGTTGAGTAATGAGAGAGAAGTCAGACAACAATTGCAAAAGCTTTGCTTGCAGAGATTTATGTTCAAATCAATGTGTGAGGAAAAGGAGTCTCAGATATCAGCCGTGGCCTGGGACTGCTGGAGTGCCAAACAGGGTTCATCGATAATAAAAAATAAAAAATAATAATAATAATAATAATAAATAATAATAATAATAATAATAATAAAAACTTTATTTAAATAGCACCTTTAACAACATAGTTTACAAAGTGCTACAGAGAAGCAAAGCACATAACAGCAATACAGGTACAGGTAAGAAATACAGAGGCAACAAAGACTATGAGGTTCAATTTTAAAATATAGTTGCACTTTTACTACTTCAGATCAAATGTATCACTCAAAGTCTATTTCCATCACTTTTGCCACCACAGATCACAAGTGGGTGGAAAAGGAGTTGAGAGACCCGTGAGCTGTCCCCCTCTGGGGCCGCTGACCCTGCTGAGCCACAATGTGGACTTCATCAATTACCAGGAGCTAATAATAAACGAACTTCCTCCTTAATTTACTGCTATAAAGCATCTACGCCTCCACGTCCAGACTCTATGGGCAACTTCTCTCCCACGCACACACACGCACACACACAGGCACGCGCACGCTCAACAGCCTCTCCACGAGTCTTGAGGGCATCCAGCTGAGGCTATTAATCTCTATAAAAAGTCCGTACCTTGAGCAGGGAGCGCCGGTTGCTCCTCTCCGCCGTTCCGCCGCCTCAACGAGAACAGATGCGCCGCCGCGCTGTGTGATCCGCCGTGCTCTGCTCTGCGTGTGAGTGTGTGAGCATGTATGTGAGTGTGTGTGTGAGGAGAGATAGAGAGCAGTGTGTTAACGAGTGTGTATCGCCGGGGTGAGCGCGAGTCTGTCGGTATGTGCATGTAGTCTGGAGGCTTGTGTGCTTATGAAGGCTTCTCTCCCTCCTCTCTCTTTAACCCTTGTTGAACCAGATGAGACTCTACTGGCCAGATCACGGCAGGGTGTGGGGGCCGGGGGGCTCTACTCTTTCCAAATATTGTCATGCCCAGTGAAGGATTTTGTTAAGTATGAAATGGTGCCATTTCTTTATATTTCTTCGAGAAGGCAAACCAATCTCCCCCTTCTGGTAAATTATGAAAAATAGTCTGTGGCAACAACAATCTATGCAGCTTATTTTACATAAACTATAACATCCATTTAAAAAAAAAAAAAAAAAATATATATATATATATATATATATATATATATATATATATATATATATATATATATTCCTTGTTTCTGTATGTTTGTCACATACAGCAATGCAATGATGACTTTTGAGGAATAAGTATTTTGATGATGTATAATGTCAAGCCTCTATTGATCGTGTGACCAGATGACAAGGATGATGAGCTGAACTACATAAAACATAAAAGCATCAGAAGCAGAACCGTCATCATAATGGGCATGGGGCCGTCTGCTCCAGCAGTCAATTGAATTCACTTATTTTGGTCTGAAATAAACATGAACAACTTACAATTTTGAGGAAACGATAAACAAATATTGAAAAAATTGTTGCAAAATTGTCATAATCAATATGACACTTTGTCTTATCTTATTCACCTTTTGTTTCTTTCTATCACTCCAGTTTATTTTTCAGGAGCCACACTGTGTGCGATTGTGTGTGTGTGGGGCGGGGGTTCATCAAATCGGCCTATTTTCGAAAGTCATATTTTATCATTTTAGTGTTGAAGATCATAATTAGGCATTCATGTGATTTTTAAATCTATTATAGGAATCACACTGTTTATTATGAAGAAGTCTATTTAGATATTTGCGTCGTTGCATCTTCCATAATATCTCTTCTTGTAGAGTCGGGGAAAGAAAACATGTGTGGTCTGTAGATTTCTCCTAAATCCACCAAAAGTTACTATTATATTATGCATCATTTGTGTATTTAAACACAAATAATTGTCCAAATGTAAATAATCAAATTAGTTTCATGATGATATCTATTAGTTACGTTTTACCTCTCTGTATATCATTTTACAAAACATATCTTTAAATTACATTTAGTTTTTTCTCAGACTCTGAGCCAGGAAATTGTAATTGTTCTAATTATCTGACATTTATAGCCTGATTTATTTGAATGAAACATGTATTATATATAGTGATAAAAAACAACAAGGTATATTCCTGTGACTTTTAAAAAACATATTATATAGATATTGCACTGCATTGCTCCAACTCTCTATAGAAGTAATATGTTGCAGTTGGAACGTAATCAGCTGTTCAAAACGTTTTAAATAAAGATATATTAAATACCAACACCCACACATTTCATGTTGGAGTGAAGGATGATCCTCCATGTTTAAATCAATGTTACAGAAATACAGATTAGGATATGTGTTAATTCATTTGTATTCATTGTGATATTGATTATTAAGCAACAGTGATTCATTTGAGTGTTGAAATGTAAAAATTAACTTAAATCAAACCAGACAGGGAATTAAGCTTTCAAAAAAGATGAAGAAGTTTGGCTCCCTTCTCTGTTTTAATTTGTCAATTTTAAAAGGTTGTTGCCCATAATATAAGATTAGGAATATCTGTTCTAAAGGCCGTTCTACAATCCTCAATAGAGGGATGGGCGATTCCATTTTAACATTATTGTTCGTATAACGTGTAACTGCTCACAATCTGCCAGAACAGCCGGAGACTGACGGTTTTAAGTTCCCCTTGTGTTTTACTCCCTTAAATCTCCCATTGCAGTTGCACATTGATTGTATTTTCACTCAATAGTTTTGTCATCAACAACATTTCAAGCTATCACAGTGATGTGATGCTGTGTGTGTCCGATGGTACTCAGTCACGTTTCCTCCCATCCTGTCATCAACGAGCCACATCAACATGTGCGTGTGTTAGAATAAGAAGCCAACGCCGTTTAATCCAACGTCTCCATGAAAGATGTACTCAAAACATAAAATGACCGACTAACTGTCGTGAAAAAATAAAAACAGAAAACCCTGGGATACCTTTTTTTATTTTGTATTAAATATATAAATAATGGACAAATGAAAATCCCATACCTCGACAACACTGAACTAAATGTATTTGTTCCTCAGTGGGAGCTGTTTCTTTCCTCAATGTCATATAAATTCAACAAAGTCAGAATCAAGTATTCTTGATAGAGCTGTTTTATTTTAAATTAACTTGTTTGATACATACACACGTAATGGCACACACAACCAGTTGCAAAAGTAGATTAAAAATAAGTTGCCTGGTTTAGTCCAGCTCTTCCAATGATGGAGAGTAACCTAGAAGCAGTAATAGAGTGTAGAAGTTGTTGCGGGTGTACCTGGAGGTAGAAGAGAGCGACCTCCTTTCAGCAGAGCTGCAGAGAATCCTGTAACAATCAGAATAATCCACCACTGGACCAAACTTTGAAGTACTTGTTTCTAAAAGAACAATCCAGTATTACAAGAATAAAAGTTCCCTTTTCACTTCAAATTGTCCAATGCTGTCTAATAATACCTATGGATGAGTTTATGATGTGTACAGTTGCCTGTAGTGTTAGTTTACTTAAAACAATCCCAGACTCTTCATGCAGCTCTTCAAAATCCCTTTTGTTCTTTAATGTAAAATCATATGTATCCCCTTGTTATTGTATTGTTGTTGTTGTTATCAATACAACAGTTGTGTTGCTCTTTTGTATGAATGCATGCACCATTAATGCACATTAGTCACTTTGAAACTTTCTCTGTCCTTGTGCTTTCTCGCCTCAGAGGTTTCTACGGATCGTGGTTTTATCTGGACCCTGGTCCTGCCCGACACCTCCTGCTATTATCATTGTATTATTATCAGTTACATTGCTATTAGTAATGCCAATACCATTAATGCCTCTATGGTCATTGTTATTATATTATATCCACTGCTGCTGTTATTGTTGGTAGTTGTAACCTTTACATCATGTCTGCTATCATTAAATTAAAGCATTCATATTTAATAAAAGTGTTGTAACTCTGTAATGCTGTTTATCTGTAAACATACCATCTGTTGTTTATCTGTCCATCCGGAGAGAGGGATACTCCCCCGTTAAAAGTGTTTTGGGAAGTTTTTCCTCATCCGATGTGAGGCCCTGGGACAGGGATGACGTATGTGTACGGATTGTCAAACTATCTTATTTCCGATTTTGGGGCTATACTAAATGAACTGAATTGAATATCTATTCTTTCTATTTTACATTGTCTTTTTTTCCTATATCATCCTTTATTTCTATTTTACATTGTCATTTATTCATATTTTACATAGTCCTTTACAAACTGATTTCCCTGGGGGAAAAATAAAAGTATTCTTATTCAGATTACTGAGATTAATGATCACATTTTAAAATTAATTAAATAGTTTTGGTTGGAGGTCTTTTGTGTGTGTGTGCGTATTTGTTTGTGTGAGTGTGTGAGAGATGTTTGTTGAAAAGAAATATAAACTCAAAGAATTAAATGTGCAGAAGTGAGTCTGCTGTAATTCACTAATAACACAAAGTTAAAACTATTTTTGAATTATCATTTGAATGAGGCTGATGAGGTTATCACAGCGGTGTGAATAGGTTTACGGTGGGCTGATGAAGTATGGACCCTGAAATTAATTAAGTCTTTCTTTAACTACGCTAATTATTATTTAATCTTATTATAGGTACTGTGTAATGCTATTATATGTACATGTACATTTAATTGTACATTTAAAAATGTTCATGACTGACATTTTTGTAATTAACCGTATGAATAGGTGAGATACATGTGACATAATTAGTAAATTCCTATTTAATTGACAAATTGTCTTACACGTTCTACTCCTTCATCTCCTCTGTCTTTCTCTGGTTTATATCAGAATCAGCTTTAATATCCAGAGAGTCTCTCTCATGCTCTCTGATTATTTAAAGGGGAATTTATTCAAATCGTGATATTATATAGAACATCTAGGTTTATTCGTACAGTTGACAGACACTCAAACAGGTGAATATGTACTAATAAACTAGATTAGATAAGATGTTACTTCATTCATCTCCAGGGGGAAATTTCTTGAGGCATCAGCAAAACAATTTTTACAATTATACAATATAATGAAATAGCAGGCCATAATACATTTAATAATTTAAATAATGAAGAAAATGAAAATGTAATAGAATCAATAAAAATGAAAGTAAATACATATTCAGACAATAAGTATGCTTGTAATGTATGCCATGTTGCTGTGAGTGGGATGACAGGAGAGAGAGCCTTCCTGTTGATGTTACTTCATCATTATTAGTATTATTATTACTTTGGCATCTTAATGTTTCTCAATATCCATATTTTGACCTCCTACGAAATCAGATAGTGCTTCGCTAGTGGTGTATCCTTTATTTCTATTTTGAAATGAAATTAATGTAATTCATGATTGCCATGTTAGTTTTGGATTATATAATGACCAATCTACAGTTTTGTATGTGTAATTTAAAATCAGGTATATCCTTCTCTTTTTTTATAATACTGGACCGTAATCGAACTTCCACCTCCATTATCACCGTAATCCCGTATATTACAGTGTTTACATACAGTGGATGAATTTTATTGAATTATAATTTGTAAATCTGGAGATTAACTCATCCTGTCTGTGCTCCAGGTACTAATACAAATAATATCATAAACATTAATATTATATGAAGACAGTAGTGACTCTGTAATTGGAGATTTAATATAACGTGATTAAGAATGGAAACTGTTATTGATCATTGAAAATAAATAATAACTCTCCTTTATGTATCCCTGGTTCATCTTTTGAATCTGCTCTGCTGGAAGGTAATAGAGTTAGAAAAAAATAAAACGCTCCCTAACTTCCACGCTTTCGTCATATTTTACTCCGGAGATTCCACCTGATATTGTTTAACAGTCATAAAGGCGTCACGCCGACAGCAAACAGCTTGTTTTGGGAAGTGTGAGCTGGCCGGTGTGCTGGGAGGAAGGGAGTTTTTAATATTGTGTGGGTAGCACTGGGAGACTGAATGGGTGCTGAGGAGGAGAAAGTGCCAAGACAAGGTTTCATTTAGTCAACGGAGAGTGAAAATAATGGCGTGCACACTGGTACAGATCAGACCGCTTATACAACTTTGAAGTTGTGGATGAAACAGGTCTGGGTGTACTTCCACAGGCATATTCATGTGTGCTAATGAAGAACTGTAACTCATAAATAGAAGCACACAAGCATGAACACGCATGGCTTTCTTTAAAAAAAGTATCTTTTGAGCAAGCAGGCAGACACACACATACACACACACACACTGTAAAGGCACACACGTGCACACACAGTCTATATGTACAGCAAGTGCTGCGTTTCTGTAATCAGCAGTAAGTGTTCCATGGAGAGTCATTGACAATCTCTCCATCCATTTACCTATGAGCCTCAGCAGACTACAGCTGCCTGCTGTGTTTATTAAAAATATAACAGTTATATTATACTCATTAGGTTATTGCTCACACTGACACAGATATAAAGACACACACACACGCACACACACACGCGCACGCACACACACACACACTTACACACATACGTACACACACAGTGAGAGCCGACAAAAATAAGGCAAAATGAAGGTAAGTGATCCAGTGTTTTGATACCAATCTTCGATAAAAATGTGATGTGGTCTCATCACTTTGTTCCTTCTTTGGTGTACTGGAAGTCCCTTCATGAATGCTGCAGGTTTTATTAGTATTAGATATATTATTAATTATATGATTACTACATGATTCATATATTACATCAGACCTGAGAAATCACGTGGGGGATTTGATTCTGCAGTTTGTAAAACCAGGATAAAAACATGCTAGTCATGTTTCAATGGAGAGCAATTGTGCCTCCTGATGGCCTAACTCAGGGTATCCTAATCTCCCATGGTATGAACTTCATGTACTGTAGCCGTACGGAACTCTAATACTCCAAAGGCTCCACTTTACCTTGTCATCCTCAAACAATCAATAATAATAATGTTGCTGGACTGCCATTTTGAAGCCTGACGTTCGAGATTTTGGCCATCGTCATGTTGTTTTGTTGCAACCATAAAACAAAATATACTATATTTAGACTGCAAAGGAGTGATGTAGAGAAGCCGTATAGGGCTCTGTAGCGGTAGCGAGTTGTCAATCACCTTGTAGCCCTGCCTTAAAGCATACCCTGCTTTATGTTCTGTTTGACTCTAAATCAGGCGTCACCAACATTTTTGAAATTGCGAGCGAGGGTACAAAATAATACAAAGGGCGACTTGTTTGATATAAACTATGAACAAGTCCTTCAAGGACTCGTTTGAGCTGCTTAGCCATGAGCCGTTTCCTTGAGTCTGTTCTGCCTCTATGCTGGTTATCACGATGCCAACATTACAACGTCGACACGTTACCTGCCATAAATATCATGATACCAGATACCCAAATTCATTACAATACCATGAATATGATATGATAAAACAAATACGGTACTGGTATATGTTTCTATAATAGTAACAGATAAAACATCTTATGGTGCCCTTTTACCAGCCTTTTCATGCCCAGCCTTTTGAACACTTAACAAATGGTATTCATATTAGTATTAGCCTACAGCAAGATATTAATAAAAACGACATGGTGCCATCATCGCATTGATTTTACACGGCTATGCAGGCCTTATCTATGATAATACATGGCTATGCAGGCAATTCCTTTGGGGCCCCGGATATCCATTATTAGAGACAGAATTCAGGGTCATAGTGCTCATGCTCATTTGGACACTATTGTTAGGCAATGGCTGGGAGCCACAGGGAATAGGACTCAAAAGCAGATTAAAAGAAGCTGTAGTCAGATTGAAGAAAACAAGGTATTTACTCAGCAAAACATTAGAGAGGAACTGGTGAACATTGTCTACCGGGGTGACAGTAAACTCGAGAAAAGTGGGCCCACTGGATGACCTGAGTTTGGAGAGAAGAAGGGACAAACATCCTATTGGGGGGGCAACCATAAACCAAAACATTTGCGGCAGCCTGTCTCACCCTCTCCTAAATGTCCCCTGTGACGGCACCAACCAGGCAGGAAGGGGGCAGAATGCATGAGGGAGGGTCGGGGGCGGCAACAGAGTAAAAATAATTGAGGTTGAACCTACAAAAGTATAGAGCCCACCTGGCCTGATGAGGGTTCAGTCTTTAAGCTGTTCGTAGATACTCAAGGTTTTTATGATCCGTCCAGACCAGGAATGGGTGCTACGCCTTTTTTTTTTAGAAACAGCTGGTGGTCAAGTCGACGTTGGAGGACTTGTCTGATGTGACCCTGATGAGTCTCTTCATCGGGGGAGAAGATAAGAATATCGTCCAAATAAACGAAAACAGACAGGTCATGGCCTGGAAAAACATATGGAGCATTGGTTAGTCCAAAGGGCATTGCGAGAGATTTGTAATGCACACTAGGGTTTTGAAAGCAGTCTTTCATTCATCCCCCTCCCTAATTCTGACCAGATGATAGGCATTTCTTGAATCAAGTTTGGTAAAGACCTTACCACTTTGTAACAGATAGCATGCCGGTAACTTGGAAAGGTCTGGGTAGTCGGGATCCAGCATAAGCGCTGACTGAGGCGTAGGTGGAGGTAAGGTCAGAGATGTTTTTCTGGGGAAGCATCTCTCAGAACACACCCTTCTCTATGCAACCAACATCACTGAAGCCCAGTCCATGTGTGGTTAAAAATGAGGACTGGAATATGTGAAAACATATAGTCTCTGTGTGATGGTCTGGGAAGGTTAGCTGTAGAGACAAGCGGTGAGTTACCCAGCAGGGTAGACGCCCATCGAGGGCATTAGGTCCATTAGGTTAGCGTCAGAACTAGAATCGACCAACACCTCCTGCCTTATATAAGCGGTTGTAGAAGAGATAGAAACCCTGCAGACTAAATGTGGGGGACCTACGGATAGGGTTGTACGGCTCACAAGTTTTGTCCCTTTCACTGATGAGCCCGGCCTTTTACTGGACAGGAGGCAATAAGGTTGTCCCTCTGGATGCAATAGATGCATTTGCCCTCCCGAAGGCGACGCTGGGTTTCTCAGCGGAGGGGCCACAAGGAGCAGGGAACCTACGGGCTGGGCCGGTAGAGAGGTTGCTGAGAAATGGACTCCGGTCGAGGCTTGGACCGGATCTCCGGAGGGGAAAAAGAGGGGTTAAGCAAGCGACTGGAAAGCTAAACGAGTGTCTAGGTCTCTCTCTCCTAAGCTCCCCAAGACGGCTCTCCAGCCTTACAGCAAGGGCAATTGAGGCATTGAGACTTCCAGAGTCATCCCTAACTACTAGTTCCTCCCTCACTGAGTTATTTAGTCCCCTGAGATAAAAAAAACCTTGGAGAGACACATCAGACCACCCAGAACCTTGCACTATAGTTCTGAAGTTGATGGAAAACTCAGCAACGCTGCGGCATCCCTGCCATAGGGAAAGCAGACGTGAGGCAATGTCCTTACTGATGGACTCATGTTTACAATGTGTACTAAGAGAATATATCAAGAGAGTCATTTTCTAAAGACTTCTATACAACCAGAGAAGTCACCCCCTGATCGAGTGTAGAGAGAATGCAGTTTCAAGACAATTCAGCATCAGCTTCACTTGTCAGAACTGGAGGTTGCTGCCTGTAATTAGTCCTCAGTAATTAGTTTCAATTGAGCAAATTGTATTGGTTATTTTATGTCAGATATTGGCCATGTTTCGAGTCTGGTGACAAGGACACAACTAATCACTTATATGAGTTAATGTTTGTGATGTCAGAACTTTTTCAGGAAGATGTTTCCAAGTCTCAAGAAGCCTTGGACCGCCTGGTGGGTCTGGGGACTTTATTGCTATGAAAAACAAGCAAATATATACACTATATAATATAATAATGTTGCACATCAAATTAAACAACAGAGCCTGGGCTACAAGAATCAGTCAGTCATTTTGAAAACAAATTAAACATAAAACGTAATCGTAAATATATGGTTATCATAATTCGCTGGGTGCCATCAGAAAAAGCCTGAAAGCAAAAAGAACAACCATTCCACACTGATTTCACCTATTTCTTTCAATTCCCTCCACACCAAAGCATCAGTAAGATATGATCCAAAGAACACAGCAACATGAATCGCTTTATCCTTTTAAAATGAGCACGTATGTCTTACCTTTGTAGATTAGGACAATCAAATCACATTTCCCCAGTAAATCGCCACTGATATAAGTCCCACTATACACTGTGCCTCATTCGACTCCTCCTGGACATGCAGAGGTAACATATGACCAGGTGTAGGGAAGTTACTTTCATCCTATCAGATTTTACAATTCACAAATCACGACACCTTTCAGATTGACATTGTTTCCCAGTGCTGTCAATCTTGTCTTGGATGGTAGCCCTTCTACTGGCTCTGATGTTTCCAAATAGGTGTCGTTTTCAGAAATTGACCCATCCCCCGCTGAGCTAGAGCTATGCATACTTCAAAAGAATTATTCCTAAAAATAGTATTTTTAGGAATAATTTGAAAATATTATATCCGAAATTTGGGTTACTATGTGGCATCCTCTGTGAAGAAGACCTGCCCCCTATATAGTTATAAAGGATTCCATGTAAAGTAATTCATATTTTCAGGTTATTATATACGAAAGAAAACATACTTATTAGTATTATATTAGCTTCCTGCCAATTGAACGCTGCACACTGGCCTTTTTATTAATCTATCTTCTCCTCATCATTTTCATGACTCACTAATGACTACAGTTGAAATTAATTAATCAATTAGGGTTCATTGAGACTTTTCTTCTGGATGTTCTCTCACACTAAATCAACTCTAAAAACCTCACTGCGTTTTTTATGAAATACACAGTACCGTAATATATAACTGCTCTTTGTGATTAGATTATGTCATTTAGTTTTTATTTCTATCTCTCTCTCTATCTCATTCTTTGTCTTCCCTTTTTCTGTTACCTTTTCTCTCACACATAGTCTGCCTGCTGTGCTTATTAAATAGCTGCCTTTGCTAAGTAGTGCAGGACCAAGTGGCCTATCTGCTGATAGTAAATAAGAAAACAGCTGCACCCCCCCCCCCACACACAAACACACACACACACACACACACACACAGTCACACACAAACACACATACAGTCACACACAAACACTGGCTCAGTTGCTGTCTGTGTTAAGTATTGAGGGACTGTGGAAGGCTCTCAGCTCATAAAGTGAAAATGTAACAAGGCAGACAACCCTCCATGTAATAACTCTGAGGATCTTGGAGATCTGCACACAAGAGGGGTTGGTGTGTGTGCGTGTGTTTATACATGTGTGCGCAGGTTGATTGGCTGAGCTGGGTGGAAAGTGGCGACGAGGGGAAAAGGCAGTCATCTCACCTCAAACAAAGACAATAAAGTAGGTTCTTAGGCTAAATGAGCCTGGCATACAGCACACATCACCCCCCCCCCCATACACACACACACACATGTTTAGGGTGAATGCCTGAGTATTTGACATACACACTTCTTCCCGTTGATACAAACACACATGTAAATGTGAAGCACAAAGACACACATATTCACAGTCCAGTATTTTGAGTGAATGAGCATATCTTTTAACACACACACATTGTGCCTTTGTGCTCTGACTCACCCATATCTCTCTCTCACAAACATACACACACTCACGCACGCACAGACCAATATTTTGAGTGTAAATGAGCGTATAGCTTATGACAAGCAGAAGAGATATTCACTGGAGACAATTACCATTCCGTGTGTAAAGGACCACAGTCACACAAAATCCAATGCTCACACCAATATGAATGCACATGCACCTACACACAAATGGAGTACCCACCACCCCCCCACCCCCACCCCACCCACACACACACACACACACACCACACACACTCAGACACATACACACACAGCACAATAACTCTCCCTTGCTGTGCTGACAAGACTGTCCGTAGTGGGCCTTTGTTAGTTCTGGTTGGGCAACCTTATTTATTGTGCTGTGTGTATGTGCGCACATAACAGTGTGTTATTTATATACCAACTACCTTCGTGAGTCTTGACAGCTACTTCAGCCGCCACAGAATCCTACTGTCTTTTCACTTTGGCCCATTTATATCATATATATTTATTGTATTCCTCCCTGACCCCTCTGCCCCCCAAACACATTCAGAAAATGTAAATTCATTTTTAATAGTAATTTCATTTTTCTTTCATTTCTAAATCAAAAATTTAAATCTCATGAAATCTCATAATTTCTGCTGCATTTTTCATGTATTTTTATCTGACTTATCGTCCAGTTTAAAATCCCTAGGATCTGCTGTGGGCCGCTTCAAATATTTTAAATAAAAATCTAGGAGCTCACCCTTATTCTGCTGCTGTTAAAATAACAAATAAAGGTATTTTTACATTTTGTGACAAGGTAATATAATGTACATAGATCAATAGTTGTAAGTTCTATTGATAGTGATGGTAAGAACAAGTCATTTCTGGTGAATGATGAGAGAAAAATAGAAAACCTAATTGAAGTTTATTTAATGTTGTGTTGGACACCGTGTAATACCGATTTTACAATGCATCAATCAAACTTTATTTCTGCAAAGCTGTTTCACAGATCACTAATGAGGTATAAATAAGTGCTCTATATCGTAAAAAAAAGGGAAGAAAGTATATAAAAAATGATTAATGATGCTACTGCTAAAATTAACAATAATAATCAAATTATTAATAATAATTAAGATTAAGATGCATTGAATATTTAAAATTTAATATGGAACAATTAAGGGAAATATCTAGAAGCTGTGAAACTATATTCATAAATTACAAGCTTTAAATCTTGATGAGAACCTCTGGTCATTTGGTCTTCATAGATATTGTTTCTACTGTTAAAAAATGTTGGATCATGAAAATAAAAAGTGTATAATATACTATATAAAACTAGCTAGTTTCCCTTTTCTTGTTGTTGTTTTTTTTTGTTAATTATTACAACGTATTACTAAACAAACAAAGACACTAAGCCTATTGTCTCATTTCAAAGAGGAAAAGGAGACATCGCTTCACAAACAAAACAAAACAAAAATCCCCACAAAGAGATTGATACGAAATATAAATATATATTAAATATCATGTATAATTGGGAAGGTTGTCGTACCTCTCTTACCTAAATGTGCCTGAAACACCATGTCAGGCAATGATAACTGATTTACCAAACATTTGCATTATTCCCCCTGCTTCCTCTACCTCACTCACTATCTCACACACACACACACACACACACACACACACAGACACACACACTCAGAACTGTGAATAAATCCATAAAGACAAGACACTTAGTCACATTAACGTGTAGACTATTACTGTAATAATTTACTGTATGAGTGACAGAATCGCAGCTTTGGGGCAGGGATGTCTATGTGTATAGATTGTAAAGCACTGAGACAAATTTGTAATTTGTGAAACTGGGCTATACAAATAAACTGAATTGAATAGAATTGAATCCGGTAATCACAGGGTATCCGGTTCGATCTCCGCTCTCTCCTTGAGCAAGACATTCAATCCACAGTTGCCCTCCGGCCGCTTCACTGCAGCCCACTGCTCTAGACAAACTAGATCTGTCGAGAGAGGTGACTGTATCATCCCATTTAGGAAAAGTTCCTCAGTAAAAGCAGGACAGCTCTGGAATGCCCTGCCTCTGCATATACGCACTAGCACAGGGGTCGCTAACCTTTTTGAGTCCGAGGGCTACTTCAAGGGTACAAAATAATCCGAAGGGCTACTTTTTTTATATGAACTTTCCCCCCGGCGGGCGACCAGGTGCCCGCGGGCACCGTGTTGGGGACCCCTGCACTAGCAGAATATATCACTCTTTTAAACAAAAATAACTGGCTTTTTAGCAATCAGATGTATGGACATGAATTGTGACTCCCTCCTCAATGATTGTGTGTATGTTTATTGCTTTTTAGGATATTTTTTAGGATTTTATGATGATGCCTATATTTGATCGTAACCTGTATGTTTATTGCTTTTCTATGATGTTTTTGTGATAACCTTGTTCTCTCTTAGTGATGGCTTGTAATATCTGGCCACAGGGACTACGGTTGAAATTGAGCCTTAGCTAAGACTATCACATATAGCCCTGGGTTGATTGATGTCTACGTTGTCTGTTCAAATAAATGAAAAAAAAATAATGAAATGAATAACTAAGGATGGGTCAACTGCAGAGATGAATTCCCCTTCTTTTCTTCTCTGTCGGAAGCCAGTGGATTGCTCCCTCCAGATGGGTAAAGTGCCTGCCCCAAACGAAGGAGTTCAAGTATCTCGAGGTCTTGTTCACGAGCGAGGGTAAGATGGAGTGGGAGATGGACACGAGGATCGGTGCGGCTACAGCAGTATAACCATCTTCCATCGGAAGGCAAAGAATCTGAATTTACTGGTCAGTCTACGTTCCGAACCTGGCCTCTGGTCACGAATTCTGGGTCCTGACCGAAAGAACGAGGTCACAGATACAAGCGGTCGTAATGACATTTCTCAGCTCAGCCTTAAAGGTTGGTTATGGAGCTTGGACATCAGGAGGACACTGGGAGTTAAGGCACTATACATCTGTGTCTCTGAGGTGGTTCAGGTATCTAATCAGGATGCCTCCTGGGTGCCTCCCAATAGGGGATTTTTCAGGCACGTCCAACTGGGAGGAGACCCCGGGGGGAAGACCCAGGACAAGCTGGAGGGATTATATCTCCCAGCTGGCCAGGGAACACTTCAGGATTCCCCAGAATGAGAGACAAATGTTGCATGTGAAAGGGAAGCCTGGGTCAGCCTGCTGGGTCTGCTGCCACAGCGAGCCGACCACGGAATAAGTGGTTGGAAATAGATTGATGGATGAATGTTTTAATCATCAACAATTTAAATGGAATATTGACAATAGTTCCCCAATGACAGGGCAAACTGGATTAATAAATGATTACTTATTTTTGGCATTTCTAAGTCAGTTGTAGATATGCTCAAGTCATACAATGTGTTTTATATTTCAGTGTGTGTGTGCTGGTTGCTATGTGGTGAGTAGAGCTTGTTATACTCTGACATGGCGAGACTGTTGTAGTGAAATGCATGATGGGATTCTGTGATGAGCAGGAAGAGTTTGAATAAACATGGTTGATTTCAGCTCAGCCCGGTTTGTGTGCGTGTGTGTGTGTGTGTGTGTGTGTAAGTGTGTAAGTGTGTGTGCGTGTCTGTGTGTGACCATCAGGCCTGTCTGTTTGTGCTGTGTTCACTGAAGCTTTTTATTGAAGCCCTCATGAATCTTTTTCCTTCTCAAATATTCAGTCCTTCCTATCCTCATTCTATCCTCCTTCCTCCCCTTGCCGACTTCTCAGCTTCATCTTGTACTCCCTTGCTGATGCCCTTTTCAGACGGCATCACTCATTCTCTCTTATTTACAACTCCCCATCCACCACTACCTCCATCTATATATATATATATATATATATATATATATATATATATATATATATATATATATATATACAGGCACGTGCACATACATTTTGGGGGGCAGGTGCTCAAACCCAAAAAAAGGGCACATGCCAAAAAAAGATTCTGACAGAGTTAAAGCATAAGCAGCAATATGACCTGCATTTCCTCTGGGCAGCATCAGACAGCTATCTTACACTTCCTTTATGAATAAAGATGAATTATTATATGGCAACAACAGTACAAGCGTTCTGATTGGCTAATGGGTCTTCGGCGTCGTCACGCTAGCCACGTATCGCCTCCTCGCCGGTCTGATTCGGATCCGTATTGTCCTCTTACGTCATTTTCAAAATGAGCAATATTGATAGACATCAACAGCCAAGAGCAGTGGTCCTCAAACTAAGGCCTGCACATGTGGCCCTCTGAACCAGGGGCGGGTTTTCCTACAGGCGGTATAGGCGGCCGCCTAGGGCACTATTTAGATGGGGGCGTAAAAAAATGCGCTCCCCTCTGAAAAGAAATACAAAAATGTTAAATTATCTTTTGCCACTACTGGGGCTTGAACCCTGGACCTTTTGTCCACCAAACATGCGCTTCTATCCACTAAGCTACATCACCCAATTGGATTTATTTTCACACTGCATCAACTTCTCTTCTTTACCAAAAGTACAAAACTGGGGGCTCGTGAGCGGCACGGAGCATGTCGGGGCGAAAGTCTCACAAAAACTAAAATAAATGCCCCGTAAAATATCAAAACACATTTGGGGGGGGACTTGATGACAGAGAGAGTAACTTTTATTCTTAAACACTGATGAATGAAAAAAAAAAGGGCCTCCTGAAAAAAGGGCACTTTACTCGTCCGGGGCAAAAGGGGCTGGTGCTTGAGCACCACTAGGGCTCTATCTGTGCACGTGCCTGTATATATATAAGTGGTGGTAGTTTTTACCGAGTGCCAGAATCCCTTTTAGAAAACCCTTTTCTGCTGAAAGGGTCTGACAGTCTGCCCGGCTCAGTCCTGGTTCTGGTACTCGGACTGTGTGGTGTTGGCTCTGAGCGGGGACAGGCGAGAGATGCAAAGATTTTCTCCTGGCTGCACGAGGCACAGGGTCCACCTGCCAAAGTGCCAACTGCCTCCTGAAGTTGGGCATAAGAACTTGCTGGTGAACATAAATTATTTCATCGGACGTTGCCAAAATCAAAACTGGTAAGAACGAAATACAAAATTATTTAGATCCTGGAGGAGCGTGCTTGCTTATCAACGAGTATTAAAACAAAATTATTGATGTGAATACAATTATTATTATCTCTCGTAAGTCTGTACTCCGATGAAGTCTGTTTTGTCTCCTGCTTTTCTGCCGCTCAGCATCGATCCCAGGGAATCACCTGTGCAAAGAGTGTTCCTTCATAGTACCACGGAGTACATCAATAGCTCTATGTGCATGTAGGTGAGGGTTAGCATTTATACTCGCTAATGGAAAAAATATTGACAAAAATATTACTGTTTCCATTATTTTCTATTCATTTCATTTTATTTATTTAAATCTCAAGGATTGAAAATGTCCCAAACAAAGTAGAAGGGGGGAAAAATGATTTTATTTGTAATTTTTATTTTTAGAATCACTTAAACATTACGATTGTGGTGCTCTCTCTTAATGCGCATTAAGTCTAATATTTGAAAGTATGAATCCACTACTCCATTATTTAGTCTAACAGATGGCTGAAGGAAGAGAGGTCAATAAAATGAGGGTTGGGTGGATCAAAATTAGCAGCCTCAAATGAAAAACAGCACATTAATGGGGTTCTTGCAAGTTAGAAAAGAAGTAAAGACAAATTTATTTAAATTTAAATCAGTTACTATTGAGTTACTCACTCAATATAAGTATGATTTTACATGAAGTACAATAATATCAGATATTATATTGTTTTTACTCTCCACAAACGGGTGGGTTTCTGGGAAGGTCTGGCCACAGTTATATTGAAAGTGTTTCGTCTGAAAACCTGAAGCCGGCTGCTGCGCAGAATGAGTTTAAAGTGGTTTGTATGCAGTGGTGACTTGCCAATCGAAGGTCACGGTCTTGCCCCACCCATCTTGAGCCAAAATCCAATACAAAATTATAAAAAGGTATAATAATGACATTTATAAATTATAAAAATTCTCAATATTTGTTTTGGAAATATGGAATATACCCAGTATTATTCGTATAATCGGATATATGAATAAAATATATGCGTTTCCTGCACTTCTTGGACGTCTTCACGGGTTGTCTGCATGTCTCAGCTGGGACCGATTCATTTTGGCCCAGAAGAGATGGGTCTAAAGCCACGTTTACACCAAAAGCGTTATTAGCGGGGTTAACAAATATTCGCAACAATATTATCAGGAAACACTCCATAAACTTTCATTGTTATGCGGATGATACTCAATTATATCTATCAATCAAACCAGATGAGACCAACCAGCTCACTAAAATACAAGCATGTCTTAAATAGAGATGGGTATGTTTTTTTTCTTTCTTTTCGATACCGTTGGTAAACCGGTACTTTTAAAACGATACAGGTGACTAAACGGTGCCTGAACCGATACTTAAAAAAAAATATGCACAAAACGACAATTGACAATGACAACATTAAAAACCTCTTCGGCCATATTCTCTGTAAAAGCCGTTCACATGGCGCACTGACAAAAAACGGATAGCATTGTCGCGTTTGTAGCTAGCGCGAGCTACGAGCTAGCTTGAGCTACGAGCTAGTTTAAACATGTTTAAAATGCAGGGCTCTGAAGCCTCACGCATTGAGCGTGAGAATCACGCATATCGGTCTTAACTCACTCACTCCCGCCACACATTGTATTTCTCACACTTAAAAAAACTCTCGGCTATTTAATGTATTAATGTGCCGCAGCGCCAACATGAGCCGCGCTCACTGTGGAGGAATCAAACGCCCGCTGGAGTTCTGCCGTGAGGTGCCACATATCAGCCAATCAAAAAGAAGAAATTGGCTACTCAGAAAAAGCTCTCCACTGGCTCCCTGCAAAATAAAGAATCAAATTTAAAATTCTTCTACCATCATATCTTAAGGAGCTTGTAGTACCATATTGCCCCACTAGAGAGCTGTGCTTACTAAATGCGGGGCTACTTGTAGTTCCTAGTGTCTTAAAAAGTAGGATGGGCCTTTGGTTATCGAGCTCCTCTTTTATGGAACCAGCATCCATCTTCAGTCCGGGAGGCAGAAACAGGCACCTCATTTAAGAGTAGACTTAAGACTTTCCTCTTTGACAGAGCTTATAGTCAGGGCTGAATCAGGTTTGCCCTGGTCCAGCCCCTAGACATGCTGCTATAGGCTTATATTCAATGTGTTCAATGTTGTTTATTTGTATAGCCCATTTTTTAAAATTACACATTTGTCTCAGAGTCAGGTTTTTTCCTGCATCGAGAAAATGTGGGAGCGCGCCTAAGCCGTTTTCCCAAACGCCTATGACAAATCCCGAGCGCCTAAGGCAAAAAAAAGTCAGCGATGAAAAAAATAGAAAAAACGGTGAGGTGCGCGAATGGACAGAGCGGCCAGCTGCTGATTAAAGTGAAGAAAAAAAAATCTGCACGCACACGGATAGGAGAAAAAATTGTTTGGGAGCACCGAAGACACATTTTGACCCAGGAAACATTGGTAATCAGCCCAGCTGATGACGATCTGTGTTGGTATATCTGTGAGTCGGGCTCCATAAATTAGCGGGACAGACTGAAGACGAGAGAGTGGACAGCAGAGATACAGTCTGCGGTCCGAACGTAATAAAACATATTACCGAATATCCCTCTGGTTGATCATTCCTTGGTGTTTAGGGGGGGGGAACCTACTGGAGACGGCTACAAACCTGTCACAAAGACAAAAGACAGTACATAGACATAACACCTAAAGGACGAAAAACAGTGTGGACGATAAAACAGTGGACAAAACATCATAAAGTCAGAGTATGTGTGTTTGTTTGTGTTTGTGGGTCTGTATGTACGTATGCATGTACAAGGGAATTTAATTGGTTTTCAGGCAAGGAAAAATAAAAAATAAAGTTAATAATAGTTTAGCCTATTACTGATGAAATATATAAATGAGTTATATACAATTTAGCCAATCCGCTTTCTAAATGGACAGCGCTAGCACTTTTCTGACAAGAAGACACCACCCGGTAAAATCTCTCCTCCAACAACGAAGACCTGTGGCGGAGAAACTACAGGTAAACCAGCTGAGCCCAGGTCAACCTCACAAGGGGGCAACAGAATGGCTGAAAGGGAAGCGGCAAATTAAACTTATGTAGAGACTGGTGTACCAGGAAGGTTTAGTTAGCTGGATTCTGTCAAGCTAATGGGGTATTGTGCTTTATAAATCAACAGGGACAGATCCAGCATGGACAGATAAGGCAGTAAAGCCTAGTTTATGCTTCTCCGCGCGTCGCGCCGCGTCGACGCTGACCCCACGCTGACCCTACGCTGAGCCTACGCTGAGCCTGACGCGCGCCTCCAAAAAATCCTAACTACGCGTCGAGTTGACGCGGACCGCAAGCGCTGTGATTGGTCCGCTCAGAACGTGATTCCCGGCAGTAAGTATATTTTCTGGTCTGTCTTCCTACACTGCCATTTTTAAAAGTTATCGTGGACCGGTAGCAACAATGGACTAAACAGAAGACTGTGGCCGGAAGAAAAAGCACGGATTCGGCTATAATCCATGAAACCACACAGCCACACAGCCACACACCCCTGGCGACGTGGCGGTGAATCGCAGAGCAACGCGTTCCCTCGACGCAGAACTTCGAATGCTCAAGGTACGCGGCGCGACGCGCCGGAGAAGCATAAACTAGGCTTAAGGAAGATGAAAAACCAGGAAAGACATGGATAACTTCGTCAAGCAGGGCAAAGTGGACGTAACTATCATCTGAATATATATTATTTATATATACATATAAATACTGAAACTTTAAAGAACAATTTGTTTTACAATTAAGTGTAATATATGTCTTTATCTCCCTTATTCTTTAATGCTTATTCAACTGGGTTGCTAGTTGGAGACTATCGCCTGAAAAATCTATATATTGTATGGTATTCTGTTTTGTGTATGGTCTGCTCATATTCCTAAAGCTTTAAATTCCTTTTCTGACGCTGCTATTTTCTTTTTCCGGTAGACATTTTCTACTCAACAATAAATACTTACATTATTGATTTCTGATGTTTGTTTTGTTGTTTCTTTGTTCTGTTGAATCAGGCTGTGACAACACACATCAAACCCCCTTTTCACTGGATTACATTAACAATGGAACAATTTTCTACATTGAAACTCAATTCTGGAAATGATTGTAAAGTGCAAATATAAAATTGTTTACTTTAAATGTAATTGGTAGCAGACCAGACTTTAAAACTGCCTGTAGGCTGATGGTCGAACAGCTGCCTTCAATGTTTAGTGTCCCTTTAAACTTCACCCTCATGATATTGAATCACACTGTCTGATGTGTGTCTGTACTTGAGACTTTGAGTATGATATATTGCATTTCAATAAGCAGTGGAAGGTTATTGCACTCATCCTTTGCCTCATTTTCAAACTGCTATTTTGGAATAGTTTCAAATGAATAACATTACATAAGTATATTTAACACTCTTAAATGTATATATGAAAGAGATAATTCAAGTTTCATTATATTATGATCCAAATAAACCAGTTGATACTTGGAAGGGACTGGAGGAAATCTATGGGATTTGCAATCATATGTGTCTCTATCTTGGCCATGAAATATTGGAGCTGAAGATAAGCCAGTCAAAGGTTATTGCCCTCCTGACACTCCGGTCATGATTTGTAGGGTATTAAATTGTATTAAATTTCTTCTCAGTCTAACTAACAGCTAATAATAAATGTTATTATCCTTTCAAGAGGTGCCTGTGTGAGGGGAGGCAGCATTATTCTTAGAGCCCCCAATATGTCAGTGAAGGAAAGGCTAGTATAGGAATGTTTTTATCCTTGTATCTTATGTAGGAACTTTGGAGAACATTGACCTTTCACCCATTTAGTTGAGAATATCCGTCAAATTGAATCTGAATTGTAGTTTTTTTAATTGAAGCTGCTGGTAGTTGTGCTCATAAAAAATCTATTTTAATTTAGATTTAATATTTTTTGGTCCAAGGATAATTCTTTTACGACTATTGGGGTTTGGGAATAATAGGAAGTTAAAAAGATGGCATATTGGCTTGGCTTCAAATAAAAATTATTTGTTTAATGTTAAATACACGTTTGTGGTTTAATGCGTGAAAGGTATGTGTTTGCTTTATGTGTCTATCATAAACAACAACATCCCCCTTACTCTAAACTGCTTTCACAAATGACCTGTAAGCCTGTTTTTTATACCTGAATGAGTCTAAAATCCAGTGGTCGTGGAAAATCAATGCCACACTTGTGTGATGTTGAGAGAGGTGGAGCAGAACTACTGGCGAGCCCTTTGGAAGGACCATGCTGACGTTTTTGAGAAGTTGTGAATGAAAATGATCCAGTAAGTGTCAGAGCTTTTTTATTTGTTGTTGCCCTTGTTCCTACAAAAGTCCCTCTCCATCCCTCTCCGGGGAGTTAACAGTTTGTTTTCTTGTCTGTCGCTCCACCATATCACCTCAAGCAACCTTTTTCCTTTTCTAACTTGCATTGCTGAAAATGACAGGAAAACACATTCATTTATATTCCTGCTAGATGTCTGAGGTTGCTGAACTTTGGAAGTTCAATCACACACTACCTTCTGACTGGGTTTGCTTGAATGTTGTTGAAAATCTGATGTATAGGCCTTTATGCAACAAGTATAGATGTACGCCATGAAAGCATGCACAATACCAGGATCCTGAAATCAAAGCAACAAATAGAATTCAGCAATCATTAATTTCCTATAATACTAATTCACAATAATCCATGTGCTTATTCTACTTCGTACACAATTGTATTTGCAAATAATTACACACAATGCTTTGTGTACAAAGAATCAAACACAATCACAGGAGAGTGTTATTTTATTATCAGCAAAATAAAATTATATATTATATATGTAACAAGTTTCTATCAAACATAGTTAAATGTGTATAGAATATGGAATAGTAATTATATGATAACACATCTTTGACTTATTAATTATTGTTTATGACTCAATAAGAACTCAATAAGTAATCCTATTAAACAGATTACCGGTGATTGACAGTGCCCTGGTTAAGGTCAATGTCATGGCCTACACAAGTGAAGAGAGAAGACAGAAGAAAACATTTAAAAAGAATAGGAGAGAGCTAGACAGAGTGAGCGATGCAGGATAAGGTTGATTATTTTATTGGTTGTAAATATGGTTTGATTTGGTTATTTATTTATGGTGTTGATTTATTCAGCTGCAGTGCAAAACATCACCCTCTGACTGGTTCTCTATCAATAAAACAATGCTTCTGGAGACGTGTGTGTGTGTGGGTGCATGTGCACGTAAATAAGTCCCATCATGCATATGCCGGTAAAATGAGGCCAGCTGGAACTTGTTCTGGCCTCCAGTGTTTCAGCTTCAACTTCTGACAAATAAAATCCATGATGTTTGACTTAATCCTTCATCTCTGTTGTGAAAGGAGTGTTGCAGCTCACACACTCCAAAACCTTCTGTGACATTTGGAATAATTTATAACTGTAAGTAGAAAGTTATGAGTCAGTAGTGACCAAATTACAACCTCAATCAGAGTAAATCTTTTCCAAAAGCAGCCGTCTTTTCAGCTTCTCACCTCTGATGGACATCAGGCTTTTTGTTACCATTGAATGGAAAAAAGTAGTTTGGGTGTTTTTCTCCACATGCCCGATAGCGATACCATAAACTATCTTGATTACAACTTTGTCTGATTTATCGTTCTTGAGCTGACCAGTGGTGTTACTTATGTACTCAATTCAGAGTATTTGATTTGGGTCAAGATATGTTGTAGCATTAAAATGCTTTATTCATGCAAGACACCAATCGCAGTCTAGGGGAGCAGACAAGAGTACCAGCAGATAAGCTCCAACATGTACTCCTGTTGAACGGTCAGTTTGGACCCCAATCACACAAGAACACAAACCAACGAACCAGCGACTCTATGTTCTACGATGTTTGTCAATGGAGTCTTTTGGCTTTGAAGAAAAAATTCACCCAAAAGTAGAGAGAGAAGAGGAGAGAGGTGCTTAGTGTATCCTAAAATGTCCACCAGCAGCCTATAACCTATGGCAGCATATCAAGGGGCTTGACCAGGTGAACCTGATTCAGACCTAACTATAAGCTCTATCAAAGAGGAAAGACTGAAGTCTACTGTCTATGAAGTACTAGGGAAAATAGATTGGCATGCAATGCAATCTCAGAAAAAATATTTCTGTACTTGATTATTTTAAGTATAGTTTAATTTTCTAATTTTCTAATGATGGTCTCACCTATTTTTTTTTCTATCACAGGCAATCTACTTGTTGATAAGATTCCCTCAGGTAAACATGGCCAGTGGCATAATAGACAAAAGTGAAGTTATCTTTGAGTTATTAACTTTAAAGACCCTCATGCAGTCAGAGAGAGAGAGAGAGAAAGAGGGTGGGGGGGTCAAGAGAGAGGGAGAGAGAGAGAGAGTGATGGGATTTGACTTGTTATGTGGCATCAGATGTGCTCTGTTTGTCTGCTTTGTGTCAGTGGGAGAGGCTGGTCCCAGTCAGAATGTGGGATCAGTGTCAGGATCAGTGAGAATCTCCAGCAGCTACGACACACACAGCATGTGGGTATCAGACATGGCCAACGTACCATTGAATTATTTCTGTGTGTGGCTGTGTGTGTTGATGTTTTTACTGGTGGATATGTAGTATTTGTCTGTCTACTCTTCTCTGTAAGCTTCTCTCTTAGTAAGTATTTGTCACAATTTGTGTGTGTGCATGTGTGTGAGAATGTTGGATATCTCTTCCGTTTATGTACATCTGTTACTGTCGGTTGTCATTGAGTCTGTCTATCTCTGCAACTCTTTCTTATTTATTTGTCCTTCATCATGTCTGTGACGACAGCTTGACCAAACATTACCAAAGGGAGAGAAAGAACATTCACTTGTCAATTAATTATTGCAAGGTTTCCTCAGTGAATCATTACCAGGGCTTTCAACTGTGTCCCATGGCTTTTAACCGGAGGTCGCCTGTTACCTAATGCTGCATTCCAGACACATGTTGTCCTTAAACTACAAAATGTACAATGAAATGCCACTCAAAGCAAGAACCCTGCATGTGAATGTGTGGCAAATCCATCTATTCAGACAACTGTCAGTGCACGATGTAAATGCTATGGACTTTACCATGTACATTTTACATTTTGTTTTTCTTGTTTCAGCTGATGCAGATCTGCAGGTGTATTCAGTCGGATTTAGGGCGCCGAGCTGTGTGTCCAATCTAGGTGGGTTTATGAGTTTCGTTGATGAGGAAACTGTTGATCGTTTGGTTCAAGAGCTGAATGGACGGTGACCTGTTCATGGTCGCTCCTCTGTGATGACTGAAGAGTTTCAAAACGCTCAGCGCAGAATCAAAGCTCAGACCGTCACGCAGCTTTCGGTGGTGGTAATGTGTAAATATATGGCGATCAAATTGCAAAGAATTCTAATACATGCTGGCCTCGAAAAGAAATGCTTCAAGCGAACAAATCTACAGCTCTTTAGATAAATATACGTTCAGACAAATGATTGGCTGCCTGCAGCAACCAGCTGTAGGAGGACACCTTGTGGGCCTCCCCTGGAGTACATCTACTCTTTATGAAGGGGGCTTGTTTGTAGCTGGGAGGATATTGAAAAATCTCCTTGAAGGGATCAATTATTTGATCTTTCTACATCCACTCAACAATGTTGATTGTTTTTTGTATATATCTTTCTTTCATTAATAGGTTTTATTAGTGAGTACAGTATAAATAGCATATTTAGATTAATACTTTATGAAATGCACAAGTTTAAAAAACAAAGTACATAATTTACAATGGATTTTAGTGTTAAGGACTATTGCACAGGAATGGTTTCAGACACTATAAAACAGATTAGATTAATAATGATGTGCAGTTTAGAACAGTCTATCCCTCTGATAGTGTCGAATATCACCAGACACATTTGGGAGTTGATTATAACAAGATGTCAGGATTCAAGTATTTGCATGTCTGCCTCACCCCTCTTCTATCACTTGTCTATCCAAAATATGTTTTCCATTCTTCTTGCCTCAATTGAATACCATACCTCCGTTCTTCCTCCTTTGCTTTCAGCTTCACTCTCCCCCATAGTGGATGAATCTGTTACAAAACAGAGCAGTGTCTTTACCCTTTTCTCTGTTCTCTGCTCCTTGCACCCCAATTGTCAACCTGTGTTATATTTCTGTGTTGTAACTCTTTTTGCTTCTCTTCTTTCTCTTTCCAGTGATTGTGTCTTGCTGGGCACCAGATAAGAGGTTTTCACAAACCAATGACAAACACACAGAAGGGGGCTCATTCCATTTCAAACAATAATCTGTAAAAACACACTGGATGCGATGTAAAACAAGCAGTCTGCAGAGACCGCCTGGGCGGACCTGGAATAGACAATTCAACGCACCACTTACCGACACATTCAGCCAATTTGTACTTAGAGGGAATCTGCACAAGGTGGAGAGACAGTAAGCAAAACATACTAACTAAATTGTTCTATATAGCACAGATAATT
Organism: Liparis tanakae; assembly: GCA_036178185.1. Taxonomy (NCBI): domain Eukaryota; kingdom Metazoa; phylum Chordata; class Actinopteri; order Perciformes; family Liparidae; genus Liparis; species Liparis tanakae. The sequence goes on from CM070110.1 coordinate 10,365,594, forward strand.
TGTTGAATAGGCTTTTATCGTCTTGAATCATCATGGGGCTGGCCAAAAGAAGAGGTTTGACTAAAGTGCAAAAGTCAGAGGCAAAAAAAGAGTGATGAACTGATGCAATACTTTACTAATAATATACAGATGTTTAATATGTGTACAGTCACATTTTAGCTTTCCACATATGAAAATACATTGGTGGGAAATCTCTGCATATACAGAGGCCAAATTAAGCCACTTTATCATAACGGCAGCAGCTAAATCTCCCTCTCAAAATAAAATACCTAAACTAAAAAGGGTGGATCTCCTCTACCAAAAGGGGTATTTAAATAATGTTGGAGTTATAATGAAAAGTAAACACTTGTGAGAATACTTCAGATGTGTAAGTATCAGCCTATATGTTACAGGTTAAATGAAGATGGCACAAAGCACACATTAAAAAGTTACAGGTTTGCCTTGTAAAAAGCACTTATTATGATTATTTATTTGGAATGATGAAGCTGAAAGTAATCCAAGTACAATATATGAACAGTATCTCTACAAAGTTTTAAAAAATGAAGCAGAACAAAATCAGGGCTGCGTTAGACAGTTTTGATGAAGTCTCCAAAATGGGCATTTTGGCACATTGGGCACCTCCTTACCATTTGAGTTCTCCAGCTATATATATATATATATATATATATATATATATATTCATACATCTTATATGGGGTTTAAAACATGCAAATACAAGATAAGATTTTTATTTATTTTTATAAATTAATTTCTTTATTATCATTATTATTTATCCAGACCTCCATATTTACCCATTCAAAAACACCACAAAGCAAATGAATGTTGAATCAAAATAGTACATTTATTTAAAAAAATCTGTAAACATTTCTAACAATAACACATGTACGAAACTGGTAAAACTGTGGGGCCTGGCTGAGTCTGTAGAAGTCCGGGGGCCGATAGAACTGCCTTTCGATGTGATGGATGTCCTGGTCCTTAAAGACACTGGCACAAGCTGACACTGTAAACACAATTGTGGAAGAAAAAATAATACATGCATTCAGTGGTCTGGTTGTAAAATGTGGTAAGTAGGTGGAAGGGGGATGGGGGGAGAAAGAGGGGGTTTATTACTAAACACAACCGTCTCACCATACCTCTAAACTAAACACCCATCTCCCCTCGCAATAGAAAAAGGATGTTTATAGCCTACAAGGAGTGTCATATCAATGTGAAACTTCACCTAAAACTATAATGATGTTTCCAGGTATGTCAAATTTAAATCGAAATATATTCATGGATTCATTCATTGGATGCATTGGAATGTATTTGTGAATCGTTCAACCTGCATTTGTGGGTGTCATTTATTTGTTCATTCTTCTATGTCCATTTGTAAAAAGAATATATTTGTGAATTTTTCTGTGTGCATTTCTGAATCTGTGTGTCTTCATTTGTGAGTCTGTGTGCATTTGCAATTATTGAGACAGATACCAACTGGCACTGGCCGATTTTGGTATAAACATCAGTCCATTCAAATTTAACTTGTTCATACCTGTTCAGTATTTAGAAGGAAAAAAAATAGGTGATAGTCTCATCGCAGCACATCATTTGTTCGGTTTTGATATTTGTTCCATTAATACACAGAACTTGATAAGAGCAAAAAGTGATGATGTATAGTAAAGTACTTTTAGTGGTTAGCAAGGTGTTGTTCCAATGCAAGTACATTTTTCATGTATTTATACCTCACCAAGTTCTTATATAGCTATGTTTGAATGTCTGTTGTTTTCCTGCAGCCCACTAGCTGCATCTTTGTCAGCTTTATCTTTCATTTGTCCTGCAGACTGGTTGCACTCCTCCATTCCAATCCGGTGATCTGTTTCCTGAAAGCCCAGTGTGTCAGACCCTAAGCCAGGGTTCGGCAACCCAAAATGTTGAAAGAGCCATATTGGACCTAAAAAAAAAAAAAAAAAAAAAAAAGGTCTGGAGCCCTGCGGTCATTAAGGCAATCCTTCCGCATTGGCAATGAATGCAAATGAATCGGTTTAAGAAACGTTGAATCCTCTGTTCTCCTCAGTTATTTTTCTCTTTTTCCCTTTGGGATCTATGGCCCGCCACACAGCCGCCGGTAGTATAAACAGCCACCTGCCCGGCCTCCCACCCTGCTGATAGAAACGTGTGTCGCAGGCTATGACGCAAATCTTCGTTGACAGAAATGTTGAAATTTAATATTTATTCTACACATTTTTACAGCATTGGAAAACGTTATGAATGTTTGTGTCCTGTTTGTCCTCCTACAGAAAACATATTAAAACAAAAAAATATATTTCCCTCCCCCATCTTTTACCATTTTCAAACATTTTTGAAAAACTCCAGGGAGCCACTAGGCAGGGCTAAGGAGCCGCAGTTTGCCGACCCCTGCCCTAAGCCAATTCCCTGTATTCACATGTATTCAAAGCCGCTTGGCGAAAGCGTCTCACATTACTGTCAGGGTCGTCAGAGGGCCCTTTCTTTACTGTTCACTGTCGGTTCAGTCACAGATATCTCACTTTCAAAATGTCTCCTTCCTCACCACAGTGTTCTTTCTTCAATACCTATCTTCTTCAAACTACAGGCTACACCGTTCTAAAGCTCCTGGATCACTGGCTTGCAGCTGTCCAGCCCCATTGAGCCATTATCCTGAACCACCTCCAATCTCTCTAGCCATATGGCACAGTCCAGAGTAGGCCGTTCTTGTCTTGAAAAGCTCTCCTCTCTAGATCGCAGTCCATTACGCAATGTGTCACCAGTCTGTTAGGTTCTCCTCCACCACCCTGTCTGTGCCTGATTGGCTGTTGTGTAGCCCATTTATTTTTTTTGATTGGCTGATAAGTGGCACCTCACAGCAGAACTCCAGGCGCTTGATTCCTCCACAGTGAGAGTGGCTCATGTCAGCGCGCAGCGGCACATTGAAACATTAAATAGCCAAGAGTTTTTTTAAGCATGAGAAATACGATGTGTGGCGGGAGTGCGGGAGTTAAGACTGAAATGCGTGAGTCTCACGCTCAATGCGTGAGATTTGAGAGCCCTGTATATGGTAGAAAAATGTGATTCTTGTCCCTCTAAAATGAGTGTGTACAGGTTATCTAAACACAGAACACATGTAAAAGGAATAGGAGATGGACTCCTTTCCCACTACTAGTAGATGAGTTCTGTTTATTCTGATATGTCACATTCAATGTCGCAAATGTGCCAGACAACAGAGAAAGTTACATGGAGGACAGTGAAATTGTTAATGGTGATTGCTATTTTCTCATTGTTTCTTTTGTGACTCGGTGTTGACGAATTTGAAAGAATGTCCCAGCACTGCTTACATGCAGAGTAATTTGTCCCGGGAATGGATGCAAAATGTAACCCTTTCCACTAAAGGCAGAAGCCGGATTGGTGTGTTGTCCAGTGGGAAAGGGGCTTTACTGAGCCAATTCACCTTGACGTCCACATACTTTAACTGAGCTCTTTGTGGAAGAACACAAGTCAAATGAGAACCCTGAGGCTATATGCAACTATGCCTTGTGGTATAGAGAACAGCATTATTTGTGTTTGGGTCATTTACTTTCTTACATAGGAGTGTGACATCCGGATGTCTCATCCTAAGGGCCGTTTCTGTCACCATGGAACCTGTTCCCATGTACACAGAAAAACACGTGGGTATACCGACTATGCAAATAGCTTGAATTGGTATGCATTGGAGGGTTAAAAGAAAAGACATTTCCATGCAAGATTGTGAGTGAAAGGAAAATACACTTTGCCTCCGAATGAGACCTGTTTGTGTGTGTGTGGTCCTCAGCATCTGTTTGCCTTTTTGGAAATTATTTCTTTTCAGTAGTGAGATAGCACTATGGAGGTGTGAAGTGCCACATTTTTCCATTCAGAAGAAGTTTCCGCTTGTCTGCCTCTTAGATATTGTTCCACTCGCTCTTTCACTCAACCTCCCTCCATCCCTCTTTACCAGTGTGCCTCTCACTTCCTCTCTCTCCTTCCTTCCTCCTACATTTAACTGGCTCTGCTTCTTTTCTCTCTCATGGTTTCTGTCTCTTATTTCTCTCTGCATCACATTTAACTTTGCATCACTCTACTCACCTCCCCCTTCTCTAATTTGTCTACACTATGTCTGTCTTTTACTGCATCCATCTGTCCTTCACTGGTTCTCCTTCACACAACAACACACAGGTTGGATAAGTGATGTGCCTCTCCTTGGATCTGCCTCGACTGCATATTCAGCAAAATATTTATTTACTTGGATGTTTTACATATCGCAGAATCTCCAAATCATCCCCTGCATTGCATTCTCAGTCTTTTATTTTGTTTTTGGCAGCTTTGTTCCCCTCATAGAAAATGAATATTCTAACATGTTCCAAAGGGAAACTCACAGCCAGTAGCCAGGCTGACACTGTCAGCTTAATACATACCATTTAGCTGACAGATAATTAAAAAGAAAAGTCTTAAAGTCAATTTATACAGTTTTTACTGATGAGTATCCTTTTCTTTAGACATGTGTGTATTTGTGTTTACTATGTGTTCACTTACACTCTAATGTACGTGTATGACTGGACTCTGGAGATCAACAGGGACTCAATGAGGGTGGTGGACTGGCAAAAACCACATTAGAGATTTGCTGTGGAGGAGGGACCCCACCGGAGGACAGCCATGGGTGCCGTACCCCACCGGACGACAGGAATCGTGGAGCGAGCGGCTATTGGCCGGACCCCTGACAGAACACATGCCATAAGCAGGAGTCGGCCAGACTCCCGAAAGGAAATGTTGAGCGAGAAGTCAGCCAGACCTCGAACAGAACACTTGGAGCAGGAGTCGGCCAGTATGCAATCAATTCAATTCAATTGACACAAGAACCCCAATTATAGGCGGACCACAGAACACCAAATAGGAGGATTCTACACTGTAAAAAAAAATCTATGTGGTTCAACTTAAAAACACAAGGACAATTGCTGCCTTAAGGTACGTTCACACCGGACGCGACAAAACATTTCTCGTCGCACCTGTCGCAGGATTCTGTCGCGCGACAAAAAAAGGGTGTTCACACCGGACGCGTCGGACGAGACGCAGCGGGGGCGTGGCTTATCACGCCCGCTTCTTCAGCCATATGAATCTTTTCCTTAACCAGCCTGAGATGTTGTGTCTTCACTTGTCGCCCTGTGAGTCGCCCTGCTGCTGCCCCTCGTGTCTCTGAGACTTTTCCTCCTCCGGCGGCAGATCTCCGCTGCCATGAAACACGTATGCCGGCGCTTGGTTCATAGTAAAGTACAACACACAGCGAGAATAAAAGCAAATGCACACATTCTAAAACGTATCAGGTAGTCCCACGGCTTCTCCCACCTCCTTCTAAGCTTCATCTTTATCGCTATGGTTTCGGTAAGTAAAGAGTCGTGTCATAAAGTTTGTTTTGCCCGCGAACGGCGACAAGAATCTTTTCCTCCACTTTCTAAACCGGCCGGCAGAACGATGACGAGCGGAGCTTCTCAACGCTGATTGGCTGACGCAACTGTGACTCGCGTGTTTCTGCTGCTCGAGCGACAAGAAGCTGCGACAGATCGCTCTGTTCGCTCAGTACGCCCCGCGACATTCGCTCTGTTCGTGCTGCGTCACAGCGTTGTCGCAGCTTTGCATTGACTTAACATGTAAACTTGTCGTGCGACAACATTTTGTGGCGTCCGGTGTGAACGTACCTTTAAACTTTCAAGTGTAATCAAATTGGATTTACAATTCAATACAACTCATGATCGTTAGTTCACTTTAGCTTTCGATTGCTCTCTGTACGTTCACTTAACTGTATAATACAACTTAGTTCAGTAAGCAATGCAAGTTCAAAATATGTATAACTTATCATCCTGCATTCTGTTCACTTGTCTAAATAAGTAATGACAACTCTTATATAAGTTAGAAGGAAGTTGACATTACTTTCCTAGTTAATAGCCTAAAAGTGTGGATCATTTCAAATGAAAATTTGGAAAACAAATTGTATTTATTGCATTAAAACAAAGTTTCCATAAAAACATGCAGATCCTTAACAACTTCCACACTGGTTAAAAATAATATTAACCATATATTAACTCAGAGAAAAACCTCAAAAGTCAATGTAAACAGTAACAAAATCAGTAGAAGAGAGAATCACCTGCGGCTGAACGTGGCCAAGACCAAGGAGATGGTGTTAGACTTCAGGAGGAAGGCGACAGCTCCTGCTCCTCTGAGCGTCCTGGGAGTGGACGTGGAGATGGTGGAGGAGTGCAAGTACCTGGGCATCTCCATCGACAGCCGACTGAACTGGAAGGCCAACATCAACGCTATATACAAGAAGGGGATGAGTCAACTCTTTTTCCTGAGGAAGCTCCGATCCTTTAACGTGTGCAGCAAGATGTTGGAGATCTTCTACCTGTCGGTTGTAGCCAGTGTGCTGCACTTCGCCATCGTCTGCTGGGGGAGCAGCATCGGGGCCGGTGACGCCAGCCGTCTTAATAAACTGATTAGGAGGCCTGGCTCCATCACCGGCTGCAAGCTGGAGCACCTGCAGCAGGTGATGGAGAGGAGGACTTTGAAGAAACTTTTGTCCATATTGGACAAGCTGGACCACCCTCTCCACCGCCTGCTCCAGGGACAGAGGAGCACGTTCTCCAACCGTTTCGTCTCGCTCCGCTGCAACAAGGAACGCTACAGGAGAACATTCCTACCAACGGCCATGAGGCTTTATAACAAAGCACCTCCTGTCAGAAACGTGCAATAACTCACTGTAAATATTCACATTCATACTTACACTGTTGATTTGCACTGCACACATTTCATTTACACTAAACATACACACATTATCTAGATATATATTTTTTATTTTATTTTACAGTGCTTTATTCACATTTACATATATGTTGTGTATATGCTGTGTACACAGCAAAATTGGTAGTGTTAATTTCCTAGTGTTAAAATGTTTGAGTTGATCCGTGTTGATTGTGGTGTTCCTTTAGCACTTCCAGTGTTAAAACAGCTCTGGGGGCGGAGTTCTTGTGACGTGCACATCCGGTTTCAACTCGCTCTTTCTTCTTGAAGTCACAGTGAAGGAAACTCGGGGTCAAGAATATATTTAGCTGTAATTTCAGAAGGTAAGTAAACATTTTATTTACTTATACAGGCTGTTCATCTTCATATGAAATGATGTGTTAACTTCAAGTGTGGTGAGACGTGTTATATATTTTAGTGACGCTTGTGACTAGTAGATAATTTAACGTTAGCTAACATTAGTTGGTTGAAGGGAGGCGAAATAAGCCAGAAAGTGTAACGTCAGTTAATATGTATGAACCCGTTCAAACCGGCCGAGCATATTTAATTCCAGGCCAGTGAATTCTTTTGAGAATATTTAACTTAATTATTATGCCACATTATTTTGCTATCAGAAATTCGACCATCCACCATGACAGGACATAAACGGTAGTTTTGCGAGACTTCTGCCTCGAGGGCTAGCTTAATTAACGGTAGATTTGCGGTACTGTTGTCTCGCGCTAACTAACTAGCGGTACTGCTGACCCGCACGCGAACGTTACTAACGGTAGATTCGCGGTACTGCTGTCTCGCGCTAACACTAACGGTAGATTTGCGTTACTGCTGTCTCGTGCTAATTTTACTAAAGGTAGTTTCGTGGTCCTGCTGTGTCGAGGGCTAACGTTAGTTTTGCGGTACTGCTGTCTCGAGGACTAACTTTACTAACGTTAGTTTCGCGGTACTGCTGTTTCGAGGACTAACTTTACTAACGTTAGTTTCGCGGTACTGCTGTCTCGAGGACTAACTTTACTAACGTTAGTTTTGCACTACTTCGCTTTTTTGCATTTGGACTTATTACAGATAGATAGATACTTTATTAATCCCCAAGGGGAAATTGGTCGTCACAGTAGCACCAATAAACTAAACACATGAGAATAAAATATAAGTATAAGAAACAGTGACTATGTATACAAAATGAAATATAAATACACAACATATATGCAAATACGCAAATATAATATAGTGTGCAAAATGTGTAAAATGCAAAATGTTTAATAACTTCTTGCCTAGAGAAAGTTAAACAGCTATTTTTTCCACTCTACAGTTTCTGCAAGATATCACCATGCTGCTGAAGGTGAAATACCAGAGGACCAAGAAGTACATCCAATTACAGCTAGGTTTCACCTATTTGGAATTCATCACTGCAGGTGAGTAACGTATTATGTAAAAAACAAATGATTGCTGGTTTAACAACAAATATAACAAATGTATTCCATAAAAAAATTAATAAATTGAAAATTTGAAAAGATATTTGAATACATACAGTAATAGCTGAAGTGTATCTGAACATAAACATTTATTAGCTGAAGATACTGTAAGCTTTTTAAAGTTGAAGATTTTCTTCATAGGAACTGATGAATTAAAAATAAAGTATTTAAATATATAAAAATTTGAAACATGAAAAGTTATTTCAATCAATTTTTTTTATATTTGAATTGTTTAAATAGCTGAATATATGAAGGAGATGAAATGGAACGAAAAAGGTACGGAAGAAATAGAAGAAGGATACATATAAATTTAATAAAGATTACAAGAACAAGAGACTGCTGAAGCATTCCAACTAATTATGTAGCTTCTACCTCTTATTGTTACTTTGTTTAAATTCCATATCTGGATTATCTTGGTTGCTTGGCTATACATTCAAGTCTTGCCACAACTGGAAAACAGGTTGTCTGCCATTGCAACTATACACATCAGTAGATAACTGATGGTGTTTTTAGTTTTTCTGAAAGTTATTGTTGTTTTTTGTACAGTAATGGCTACAACGCAACATTGTAAAACTGCTGTTAAGTCAAAGCATGTAATTTCAGATATGTTGTATAGATAATATGGTTGATCAGTCAGTCATTATGTGCAGTTAAAACCTGTTTTTTATCTGTATGTTGTCATGCTTTTCATCCTGTAGTCAAAAACAAATTTGGGCTCCATGATGCAGCTGAACTTCACATATTTGATGAAACGGACACCGCAGTGGAGGAAGACATTTTTCTTGAACTGATGGAGTCCAATCCAGACCTATGCCTGATCGTGCGTGACAGCATTTCAGATGAAGGTAGGTTTCATTATTAAATCTGTGTTGTGAAGCCTTTTATGTCCATAACTGTCTGTCTACAGTGACAAATTAGATGAACAAAGAAATAATATTTAGGTAAAAGACAGATCAGCATCTAATTGCCCATAAAGTTAGAAAATGTGTTAGGTTGTAATTTTTTCACATTTCAATCAGGTAACTGGATATATATATATTAAAAAAAAATAAAGTTTTTTCTCCTTTAGATCATTCAACACCATCTTCTCTCACGGATACCATTACGCTTTCTTCAAGTGACAATGATTTTGAGCTCTGATGTCATGGACCGGTCTACAAACGAGGTTTCGGATTCAGAGGCTGCAAAAGAGGTACTTGAGAGCAGTAGATGTCAGTTAACATTTTTACTCACAATATCATCAAGAAAATTATTTAACTGAATTATGATTCTTACCAATTGGACTATAATTAAATTTATAATGGTGAGTGCCAGATTGAGAAAGTTATGAAACTTAATTTTGTGTAAAGTAATAATTAACCCAGGGTTTAGCTGTTGTGTAGCTTTGTATTATGTAACTCTTCTTTCCATACACTTATTCAGATAGGTTAATTTACATACATGGAACAATGCCTTGTCTTTTATAGTGTAGACTATATTGCTTATTTTAGCTTCAGCATGCCCCACATATCATGAAAAGATGTTTCTACGTTACCTGATTCTTAATTTTTTGCAGCACTACTGTTTTATTGTTATTTTTAAACATTCCTCTGTAGCAGGGAATTCATTTTTAGTCTGAAAAGACCAATTTGTTTGTTTGATTAAGACTTAATTATACACTAACAATTTTTTTAATCTTATGCGAGTAGATGGTAGAAAATGCCTTGCTCACCAAACCTGGAGGTGAAGATGTCCTTGAAGAGTACAAGTCACAAAAATCGCTGAAGCACCGCACCCGTAGACAGCTTGTCAACATATTGGCTAGCCATATGACTGAAATGCATGGGTAAGTGTTTCTTTAAAATATTGTAAAATTTCAATCCATTTAAAACTGAAAGGGTTTCTATGAAGAAGGAATGCAATTCATTTTAAAAATGCATGGCAGTTGGCAAAAGTCAAGCCGTATATTCATTCGGGGGCATTTAAATTTAAATTTGTTTTATCGTCTTTGCTCTAAAGGAGGATTCCTTCTCGTAACCAGAAGGAGAAGTTTGCCCTGGGAATCGTTACACTCTTTCCTACGCTGAAGGATCCCTTTTCGCCAAAGGGATATGTATGTTTTTAAAAGAACTACTTCAAGAATACACACTGGTTTTACAGACTAGAGTTTTTTTTCTTTTTTTAAAACATCAAAATAATGGATTTACAAACCCACACAAAATATTCTATATATTGATTTGATTGACATTGTTATGAAGTAATTTATTCACTATCCCGTAATTGCCTTTTTATGTAAGATCAATGAGTGACCTTTTGTAATTTTATCATTTTAAAATAATGTAACAGGAGCATTTCTATGATGGGGAAAAAGGCACTGGATATTTGGCATGGCGCCTCAAGACCATGACCAGAAATAAATATCAACGGCCAGTCAAGGCAGCCACAGAGCCTCAAGCACACGGACCAAACCGCCGAAGATCAGCAGCCACAGTGCCTCAGCAGCTTGCTGGAGATGCCTGTAGGGAGGCGTTGTCATTTCTTGTTCACTCCCCTGATGAAACAACTGTCTTTCAAAAGATGAAGATGACCATTTCAGCATCGCCAGGACCTAGTGCATGACCCACAGAGAACCACAGACATCTTAAAAACATTTCCACGTGTTTTAGACGTCAAAGGACTCGTGAGTTGTGCACATCTTTTATTTAAACTCAAGTCCTTAATTTGGTTGGATGTAAGTAAACACACCGTTTGCTTAATTATTATATTTTTTGGCATCTGTATGATCAACAGCTGAATCAAGACTTTACACTGCTGTTTGGTGCTGAGACGGCTTCCAAGATGCTCGAGAAGTGGGATACAGCATTCAAGCCCACGGTCATCAAAGAGGCCAGACACCTGACTCCGTCAACTGAGCTGTGCCAACTTCTGACAGCTGCGGAGAACCTTCTAGAAGATGATCATACCGGTAAGCTACATGATATCCTTAATTTATTATCCAAATGGCTGTTGGTATTAACTTTGTGCATTCCAATTACATAAAAATTATTTGTTTTGCCTCATTTACTCCTGGTAGACTGGGACAGTGACATGGCTTCTCTGCTGCTGCTTCTCCATCTCTTGCCACCCACAGCTGGACGGAAGAGGATTAAAATAAGTCCCAGTGAAGTGCTTATGGTGAAGATGAGAGCCTATATATTGTGCCATTATTTTGTTTGTAAATGTGCATGATATTTTCTTGATAAAATAAAAAGAATTGTATCAATTTATTGAAGTTCACTGTCTTTGGGGTGTATTCATTTGACCGTATGTAGTTATACAATGTTAGTGTTACTGGTACATTTTTACATGGCATTAAACAACCGAAAAGTGTTAGAAATCAACACTCTTGGTAAAAAGAAACAACACAATTTAGTGTTAAAAGTACACTGTATTGTGTCATTAAATAACACCAAGAGTGTTAGAAATCAACACTTTTGGTGAAACGAAACAACACTATTTAGTGTTAAAAATACACTTTCATATGTCTTTTAAGAACACTGCAAGTGTTAAATATTAACACTATTAATGAGTTAAAATATTAACACTATCAAAAGTGTAAATTTAACTCGGAGCTGGTGTGGATTATATAAACACCAGCATAGTGTTGATATTAACACTATGCGAGTTAAATTCACACTTTCGAATTTGCTGTGTATATATACACATATATATTTTATTTTATGTTATTTTGTATTTTATATTTCACTTTGCACACTTTACTTTATGCAATGTCACTTTCTTTCTTTCTTATACTTATATTTTATTGTGTTTAGTTTTATCGGTGCTGCTTCTGTTGTCAACTAATTTCCCCTTGGGGATTAATAAAGTATATTTCTATCCTATTCTATAATAAATTGTGTCCAAGTTTCAGGATTTCGCGGCGTGTTGTCAAAGCGAGAGAGAAGACCCAAATGCCGACACTACTTCCAAACCAATATTTAATCCTGAATTACAGGTAACACAGGACGACAAACACGAACGAAACAGTACGAAGCCACACTTGGAATTTAAATGGATTAGTTGACATTTTATAATTTAATGAGGGTCCAATGGAAATGCAATCGCTTTTAAATTCTCACGTAGCGGTCTGAGGAACAGCAGTTTTTGATAACCATAATTATAACTCACAGTATTAAGTTCAATTGACTTCTTGAAAATTACAATTTATCGAACTGGCTTAAAAACCTGAGTTGGACTACCGAAAGCTAATACAACTACGTTGTAATTGTATAAATAATAATGATGAGTTAAAGTAAATTACAGTTATTACAGAGTTATTTTTTAAATCCCTCTTTACAGTGCATGCGGTATTTTGAGAGGCTGTGAATAATTATATAGGACTTTGGCGTGCTCCCCTCCACAATACAACTTTTTGTGATTCTACATAATCTATTTGTAACCAAATAGTCTTGAAGAGTCAAAAAGTGTTTGGTAATATTATTTGTAATTATTCAATACATGTTGTGGTATTTAAAAACTGACCACTGAGAAGAAAATTGCTGAGTGCAACAAAGCATAACATTTGTGGACTTAAAATGTTCAAATTAAATAACAGGTCACATAAATAAATAACGGCTCAAAAAGTAAGGACTTTCTAAAGTTATTTAGTGTCTTCAGCCGTGTGAAGCAGTCCACCTGTATTCAAGCAAACTGGGTGTGTTCATCTCCTGCTGAGACAACAATATTGTTATCAGCATTCAAAAATCTGTATCGTTTTAAACCCAATTTATATTAATTTTATAAGTAGCCTGTTCATAAAATCAAAATGCTGCGTTAGAAATCCATTTAGCTTAAGAGCTTCCTACAGGACATTAGTAGCCTATATTTGTTCAATTAAATACACAGCAAACCGACTGCATCATATCGAGTGGATGCCCCTGACACAACATTATCGTAGTGTACGTCTGTTCGGGAAATTAAACCGATGTTCTGGTTCCCAGTGTTCCAGTCCCCGATGTTCCGTCGCCTGTTCCAGACCTCGATGTTCCACTCTCCATTGTTCCGCCCCCGGTTCTCCCCATCCTGCTTCCGTCCCGGTCAGTCCCAGTTTCCCGTGTTCGGTCGCCTTCCCGTCCAGCCCCGGTTCCCCGTGACCCCTCCTGTCCAGTCAAAGTTCCCTGTCACCCGTTGCCTGGTCCCGGTCCCACAGAGCCCCGATCCCCAGACCCCGGTACCCCTGTGACTTCCTCTCCTGAGCCCTGTCCCCTAGCTCCCCGCTCCTGTCCCTCGGCCCACCCTCCAGACTGCTTCTGCAGCCTTGGTCCCTCCTCCGGCTCCCTTCCACCCACCCGTGTGGAATCCATCCCTTGAGGGGGAGGGGGGGGTACTGTCAGGATCTGGAGTTTGTCTCGTTTTGAAGTCTGTGTGTCGTCTGTCTCCCTGTGATTGTCTGCCATGCTCCTGATTGTTTCCTCCTGTGTGATTACTAGCCCTGCCGTCATTGTGTCCACCTTGTGTCTCGTTGTCCTATCCTCTCACCTTGCCTGTGTATGTAAACCCTGTTTGTCTCATTCCCAGTGTGGCTTCGTACTGTTTGGTCCGCGTTTTTGTCGTCCTGTTAGAAGTTTGAGATTAAATATTGTTTTTTGCACTTGTCGGTATTTGGGTCATCTCTCGTTGCGACATCCGTGATACCAGCACATGACAAAATCTGGATGCCTGGTCACCCTAACCCAGGGGTCGGCAACCTGCGGCTCTTTAGCGCTGACTCCCTGGAGCTTTTTCAAAAATGTTTGAAAATGGAAAAAGATGGGGCAGTGAAATATTTTCTTTTGTTTTAATATGGTTTCTGTAGGAGGACAAACGTAACACAAACATTAACGTTTTCCAATGCTGTAAAAATGTGTAGAGTAAATATTACATTTCAACATTTCTGTCAAGGAAGATTTGCGTCATAGCCTGCGACACGTTTCTGTCAGTAGGGCGGGACGCCGGGCAGGTGGCTCTTTTATACTACCGGCGGCTGTGTGGTGGGCCATAGATCCCAAAGGGAAAAAGAGAAAAATAACTGAGGAGAACAGAGGATTCAACGTTTCTTGGGCCGAATCATTTGCATTCATTGCCAATGCGGAAGGATTGCGAGTTAGATTAGGAACCGGACTTTGCGTCTTTGCCCATGCGCACGCAAGCGCAACGAGTATCGCCACGAGTGTCAGGGCTCTCAAGTGTCACGCATTTCGGTCTTAACTCCCGCCACTCATCGTATTTCTTCATGCTGAAAACAACTCTCGGCTAGTTCATGTTTTAATGTGCCGCAGCGCCAACATGAGCCGCGCGGAATCAAGCGCTCACTGGAGGTCCGCTGTGAGTTGCCGGTTATCAGCCAATCAACAAAAAGGAAATGGGCTACACAATAAGCCAATGAGAAAACAAACTCTGTTGTAACTTGTATCTGGGTAACATTTAATCCAGCAACCAATGAACCAATCTCTTCAAAACTTGAGCCCTGGAGTTGTAATGAAAACAGCGCCCCCTATCGTATCGGAGGTGACCTGCTTAAACTGGTAGTCACGTGGTGCGTTATTCTACAGGATGCACCGCAGGAAAAATAAACATTTAATCATGAAGGCTCATTATGTATTTGTAGCCAACTTAGTCAGTTTGATAGTAGGCTAATATAGCTAATATAGATACATACAGCATGTGTTGTCTTCATTATAAGGCTTATATAAGGCTTTTAATTTTTTGCGGCTCCAGAGGTTTTTTTTTTTTTTTTTTTTTTAGGTCCAATATGGCTCTTTCAACATTTTGCGTTGCCGACCCCTGCCCTAACCCCAACACAGGAACAGGCTGTACAGTGCAGATTCTGGGCTTAGCTGGTTGCTAGCAGGTTGAGGAGGAGGCTGAGATGTAGGCTGAAGTCTAGCTGATTGCAGCTTAGCTGACTGGGGTATGGATTAGAGGGCAAGTGTCCAGGGTGTTAAGGAAGTCCTTGGCCCAGCCAGGTAGAGAGCTCCGTTAGCCAAGGCAAAGACAAAGCCCCCCTTGTGTGTCGACCTCAGAGCAGACTCTCTGTATCACTTACTAGGAGCTCATTTCCACTCCACATATATGCAGAGAAGAGAATAACATAGTTCATAACTTTCCTCCACAAACAATCCAGCTCCTCAGTTCATACGGTCACAGTTGGAGAGCAGGAGACAAGGGATAAAAGCTGAAGCTGAAACTATGCACTGACATGCTGGCGGTAGCTTACAGGCTGGTGTCTTAACAAAACAGGCGATGAAACGGCAGGCTCGGACTCTGGCAAGCTCTTCAAACAAATGAAAAGAAAACCGACAAAGGAACATGGCTGGTATATGTAATAACTAATAAAGTGTGAACAGGTAAGCAGGTCAGGTGAAACTAATCAGGGCACGGTAAGGTGAAACCAGACGGAACACAAGAAAAGAGTGAACTTGAAAAATTAACATGAACATAAAAGCAAGAAACATAAAACATAAATGAATAACATGAAACAAAAGAAAAACTAAGAAAACACCACACACAAAATGTTCAATAAAAATATCTACAAAAGACACAAAACTTCCCCTGCTTAATATTCAAAGGGAAGCCTAGAAGCCTTTGCAAACATACTGCCAAATAAATAAAAGTTTTTTTCAGGTTACCTCTTGAATTTATATTTGATTATTTTTATTTGTAGCCCCATAATTTTTCACAGATATAACCTATTTTTTAATTTTTTTTTAAATGTGATATTTATTGAATGTGTTGTTACTCTATAGTGATTCCTTACGTACACATGGCATCTATTGTAACTTTCCATCCGGGGAGAGGGATCCTGATCTTTGTAAGAATGGGCGATACAAAATAAACTGAATTGAATACAATCAACAATAAATGTATTTCCTTAAAACGCATTATAATAAAGTAGTGTAGTATTTAAAAAATACAGATACAATGAAACTGTATGAAGGTATTAGGTACGATGGCAGTGGTGTCAGGAAACGACAAACTGCAGGGACACCAAGGAAACAGCACTAACATTGCAGCAGCAATGAGGATCAGCCTGGAACAGTATACTGTATGTACATATGTATACTGTTTCCAAAGCTGCAGCTACAATATGCACCATTAAAAAAAGACACGTTAGCCCCTTATTAGGGCAGGAGTACTAAACAAAATTCCACAAGGAGAATACATTACACTTCAGGAGAAGCAGCATTGGCTGACATACCCAAGAAGGGAAATAAACAATTCTTCAATCACCTCGGCCCAAAAAACATCTGCATAAAATACACCGAGTTGGAGGTTAAAGAACAAGGATATGGCAAAAAAGAAACATTCTCAAAGCCCCTGCACAAGTTGAATGCACTGTGCTGGGAAGAAAATAGTGTCTTGGTGCTCCCGTGTGCTTCAAGCATTGATGGATAAGGTAATATGCATAATTCTGGTCCAGAATTGTCCTTTTTCTATGCCAATGAGAAATAAGTGCAAAAGAATGCAGCAATCACCCAATACCAATGAGCAATTATTGTTCCAGTCTCAAAAACAGCCACTGGAGGGTCATCTCATCTTGACGGCTCTCCGAGGCTGTTTACAAATGAGCTGCTATAATGCAGCAATCACCCAATACCAATGAGCAATTATTGTTCCAGTCTCAAAAACAGCCACTGGAGGGTCATCTCATCTTGACGGCTCTCCGAGGCTGTTTACAAATGAGCTGCTATATATATATATATATATATATATATATATATATATATATATATATATATATATATATATATATATATATATATATATATATATATATATATGGATCATGGAATATGCCTACCACGAGCTATTCATACACTGTCGTATTCATTGAATGTATTCTAACTCTAAATCTATCCTGTACACATTACATCTATTGCACCTGTCCATCCTGGAGAGGGATCCTACTCTGTTGCTCTCCTGAAGGTTTCTTCACTTTTTGTTCCCACGTGAAGGGTTGTTTGGGAGTTTTTCCTGATATGAGGTTTTGGGACATGGATGTCTATTTGTACAGATTGTAAAGCACTCTGAGACAAATTTGTAATTTGTGAAAATGGGCTATACAAATAAACTGAATGTAATATACATATATATTTGCTTGCTACTGCTTTGTGAGAAGATTCCTGCTGTCACCCTTGGGTTTCCCCCAAAGCACCACGGTTCGGTTCGATAACATGTTTTATGATTACCAACCAGCCAGCATCCAAGGCCAAATTGAAGACTCCACCCCCCACAGCTGCCATATGCTTATTATGAAGTAGCAGCAAGCATGTTTATATACAATGCAATAAAATAGCAGGGCAGATCTGATCTGGACTTATTCCAGCAAGCTTGTCTAAACTGGATTCTGTTTGACTGTAGTCACCATTGTCAGTGCTTGAACAAATATCCAATTATGAGCGTGAAACCCTTAATTTCCAAAGGTGGAAATGCCTTTATTTATGACGAGGAAAACATCAAATTCAGAAAGGTAATTGTGGCAGCTGTCCCCAATATGGCCTCGGCTGTTGGCTGGTTGACAATCAGTCAGCTGCTCTCACTGATTGGCAATCAGTCAGCAGCCATGCTGCCCTACACTCTAAAAAAAAAAATGTTGGATTTACTTAAAGTTATGTCAAACGGTTGCACACAACTGTGTTGTTTAAATAGGAAAAGCAATTTACCATTAATGTGAACAACACTTATTAAGTAAATCTTACTCAATTATCTTACTTTAAATGGAGATGATATTGCTGCATTGCATAAACACAACAACATTATGTTGGATTTACTAACATTACATTCGCTTTACTTAATATGGTTGAGTTCACTTTAATTAACATGATTGTGTTCAATTTACTTAACACGGATGGATATTTTAGATGTGGTAGGTTTGTGTTAATGCAATACCTTAGTTGTTCTGTTTAAATAAATGAGTCAAATAAATACAATTTAAGTTGCTGAAATTTCCTTATATTATACTCAAGTCTTGAAGCATTAGTGGGACTATTACAAATAAACTCAAGTGTATAATACACACACAACGTACACTAACATAATCACACACACACACACACACACACACACACACACACACACACACACACACACACACACACACACACACACACACACACACACACACACACACACACACACACACACACACACAAAAGTCGCCTCACAAGCTGTGCCGCAGACAATAGAACACACATTGGGCTACACAACCCATATATCTAGGTCTGTCCTAAGATAAAGAACCTCCTGCATTAAAGCCAGTGTATTAGCGTGCCCCTTTTCACCACAGATGAAGAGATTTGGAGCTGACATTGTCAGACGCACACACACGTGTAACATTGCAACAACATTTTGCTGAACCAACTAAAGTTTAGGCATGTGGAGATAACATTACCAACATTACCAAAATCAAACATTTGGTGACATTTTGGTCACAATAACATTAACAGACCAACAAAATAATGTCTTGAAACTTTTGTGCCCAAAGTTTTGTCCAGCATCAGTCCACGATGCCAAAGCACTTGTTTTTGAGGACCTGCACCTTAGTGGAGAGCTTGTTCCCATCCAATCCCAGCAATACTCTCTGAAAAAACTCGAACGTGTATCTCAGGTCTTTGGGATAGCTCAGGTTCAAACTGTAGATCAGGCCAAACAGGGCTGCGCAGCCATTTGCCACATCTCGCAGGTCTTGCAGCACTGTACAGCCTTCAATGATGATGCCGACATCCTCAGGTGCATCTGTTGCCTCCGCTCCCTCATGTTCCTACGTAGATGCCCAAAACCACTTTATCCAGTCCAGCAAAATCAACATCCTGAAAAGGTCAGAAAGAAACAGTATTAATTAAACATCTGTATATGAATTAATATTTGCAAGTGTCTTTAGAAAATAAGACTGGTAATTGTGTTTTTCTTGTCAAGAAATCGGAAAAGGGTCAAGATACACAAGGAATCTACATTATGCTATTAGGAAGTACTTGCTGGTGACAGAACTCTATTGTACCATGGTGTGTAGAACGGCTTCAAAAACATTGGTTAATGGTTGTGTCAATTTGGAAAATGTGATGCTCAATTGTCATAAATAATAATAATATAATAAAGAAAATTGAAGTGCAAACAATCTTATTAATGAAAGATTTATGAAACGACAATATGAAAACAGTTTAATATTGCATTTTCTATATGAATTAGTAAAATCAAAAGCTATGGGATCCACAGTGTCATAACTTACCATGTACTTCTTAACAAGGTTGTCAGGATCTTCATTTAAGTATAGGCATAACCCTTTTAGTATACATTCCCACCTTACTTCAATGCTTGGATTCTGTGGGAGACCAAAAACAGATGTTTACTGAACTTTAAAAAAAAAGATTAATGCTTTCAGAATTTTTAACATTAGTGACAAACTAAGGAATAGATATACATTAATGAAATATAATTTAAAATTGTTAATGATAGATGCTCATGGGTTCATGCTTTTATAATACTATATTTGATTATATGGCTCTAAAGCATATTTTAACTTGATTCAAAGTGAAAGACCTAATAATAACAAGAGGGAAAGAGTTAAACAGTACCAAAAAGCTTATTTATGTAAGGAGTTAAAATCTGAGGAGTCAGGGTTTAAGGGAGAAACACACACCTGATCCATGGCTGCCATGATCTGGCTGATACTGCGTCCTGCTGCTCCTCCCTTCTTTTTGAAAACCTTCATCAGTTGGCTGGAGTAATGATCCAGTTGGGCCATAAAGGTTGACAGCAGGGGGATTGTGGTAATGCGAGTGAACTCTGCATTTAGCTGCAACAGATTGAAACAGAATCTCACATGAAAAAAAAATTATCTCACTTTAAACTGGTCACATATTGTGGAAAAGTAAACATAAGCCTGTTATTGGCAATAACTGTTTAAGTGGTGAGTTAGTGGTTTGCATTTATGCTAATATACTGTGCATTGTAATACAGACAGATTGACCACATGCATGGGATTTTGTGAATTCATCTGGATCAAAACAATTACATTTATAAAGACGTATTTGGATCCACTTTTAAAAAAAATTAGAAGCTGATTAATAAATGTACAACCATTAAAAATGAACATTACCTGACTCTCAGAAAACAGGGCTGGCCATCTGTTTTTGAACTCGGCGATGAAGGGCATATCTTCAATTACTTCTCGTCTCCTATAGGCGAAGGTTTTCTCCATTTTACTGTTAATTAGCTGATGGTTGTTCTTCTTCTTCACCTCTGATGTCAGCGCTTGCCTTTCCTTCTCAAGGCTTTCTTTGGTTTCGCCTGCTGGGTAATCGGGACAGAAGTTGACCTCCGCTTTCTTTGGCTTTTTCACCTGGTTTGGACTTTGACCTGTGGCACCTCGCTTTTCTTTGACAGAGTTGATGCTCAACTCTGGACAGCCAATGTTTCTCAGTCTTGTGCGGTAGTTTGCCATTTTATACTTTAAACTAATTTTCCAGCCATAGAAGCCAGTAACTGATCCCTGCTCCTTTAAACAAGGATACTTTGTTATCAGGGCCTGGGCAACATCATCGAACTCTGAATTTGAAGGATAAACTTTGTATTTGACAATTTCTGATGCCAAACCATCAAGTATATCCGACTTCAGTTTGGGACTTGGACTCAAAAGAGTACCACTGTTCAGGAAGGCTTGATTGGCCCTTTCCAACTGAATCTGTACCTCATAATTAAATAGAGGAATCTGGAAATGTTGGGGCCATGGTTGGGATCTAAGGGAAGAACCTGAAGATGTAGATTCAGTGGAGGAAAGTATATCTGTGTCTGATGCTGTGGACAATGAACTGTCATTCAACCACTGTTCAACAGGTTGATGTGAGGTTGTGTCCAACTCATCTGTTGAGCAAATTACTTTAACTGTGCTCTTGTCTTTGATTTCTGAGATCTCTGTCAAGTTCACAAACTCATTGTCAAATTCAATGTCTCTGTACTGCAGTCTGATATTTCCAGGCAATCTGAAATGTCTTTTAACTTCTCCTTCGAGAGCCTCTACTGAATCTGGCATGCCATTGGGCAACGTTATTTTTGCTGCGTTGTCTACTCCAAGTATAACTCTCAGTGCTGCAGCCATCTTGTGATCATTCTGAAAAACAAAGCACATAATAACTTTCTTACTTAACTGTCATCAGCATTTGCATAACTGGAAAAAAACATTTGAGCACATTTCATTTTCAAAAATTACCTGTCACATGTACAAATCGTTTTAAGGTCACCATCCGTAAGGATCCAACTCTGTACTCAGCCAAAGGATACTGGTCAGAAAGCTCCTTCAACTCAACCAGTGCAAACTCTCTTGTTGGATGCAACTCAAAAGCTTGATAGTGGTCTCTGTACCATGAGGTCAGTTTTTTAACGATCAGACTCAAAGAATTTCTTATGATGCACAGCTGAGTTATTTTTGCGAATTCGGGTAGACCAGCACAAGATCCATGCACAACTATCATACCCTTTTTGTATTTTATGCCATTAACAGTGACATTTTGAGCAAGGTTTACAGTAGTGATTTCAGGGTACTTCTGGGCAACTGTGTTTACAACATTCTCATTGAGCACATCAACGGGGACCTTTGTGATTTGAACAACATCCAAGGAGGAGTGTTCAGCGTCAGGACAAAGCATATGATGAGCAATCATTAACTGATGTTTTTTTGCCAATGACAAAGATACATTCCTAAAGTTATTTATATGCCTAACAACCTGCTTAAAAAAGCTGTGTTTGGCCTCGAAACGCATGGTCCATAATGACACAAGGGGACCAAAACATTTTGTCATTTCTGCCAAGCAGGTTCCTCATTGGGGACAAGTTTTCCTACAATTAAAGGGAGTAAACGAAGAAGACACCAATTTTCGTGGGCGTTGCCACCTACTGTGTGATTCTTTTGAAACGTTTTTGGTAACAAATGAGGGCGGTTGGTTTTATCCCCGTCTTTGTACGGAAAGGATTGGATACGATTATTAAGTTGTTCAAGACTGAACAACTTTTTAGATATAAGCACCTCAATGCACCGTGCAAGCTCGACTGGAACTATGCCCTCAAAAAGGTCATGGACAATATCTGGGGGATAACCTGTTGTCACATTAAAGTGAGAGAGACTGTTAGTTAAAATGCAAGGCTTTTTTACACCAAGGCAGTTTATCCCCTCCTCTTGAGCTGTTTTGACGTGAAGCTGGTGAACCTCCTTGGTTCTGCGCTCAAACAGTCCCGTTTTTACTTCTTGCGTCTGAATGTCAGAACACTGAGCTGTACAAAATCGACAGAAATATTTTCCTGAAAAACTCTCTACAAATCCTGCTAGCCCATGAGCCCCCAGATTATCAGCAACAACACACTGTATGGTGCCCTTGATAAAAGACCCAAGATGTGGATTATATAGCCCTTGCTGTTCCAGAGTCACTACATCATGCAACAGAGGTTCCAATATCTTTGCGTAGCCATAAGTTTTCACATAATCACTTTTGCACAATAGCGCCAAGTAGATTGAGGAGAGAGTCGAGCTGCTACCAGGAGGTACGTTTCCTAAAATCCAGTACACTGCACAGAGTTTGTTTCTTGCGTGACGTTCCCAATGGATTGCAGACCTCAAAGTCGTCAATGTAAAAACATAGAGAAATTCTTAAATCCCCACCAAAAACGGATTATTTTTGTGATGCTCGCCATCCTGAAAGCTTACATACTGGTTTACATTTGCAGATACGGTTTTATGATTATCAACAAGTTTGTCAACAATATCTTTACGAGCAAGTAACTGCTGTAGAGACTTCAGTAAGGGAATGTACTGATATGTTTTGTTGGACCTTGCCTCCAGTACATACTTGACAGGTTCCACAACCTTAAATTGTTCCTTGTAGTATTGTTTGTGTTTGAAGGCAGATGACAATGGACTTCTCTTAGCTATAGCTTTTGCTAACGGATTATTAGAAGAAATTGCAACGCTGAGCTCATTAATTATGGACTGATCAACCTGGAGGTTATGCTTGTTGAAAATGTCAACAACTACACTGTGTGATAGAGGCAGTGCTGCAGAGGTAAGAATGAAATGTAACTCCTCAAGCAAGCCATCAATTTGTGGCAGACGGCTGCCTTGTTATTGGCGGGGACAGCGGCGCACCCCTTAATTACGAGGCAGCGCTGGCCAATCACAGTAGGAGGGCCCCCATAAAGTCTACGGGGATTCCCCCGGGTCCCTCATCTGACGTCAAGCGCGTGTCGGCTTCCGTCTCGTTTGGGTCGCAGTCTAGCCCTGGGGCTCCCCCTCGTCCTACACTGTATACGCACGGCAGACTCGTGGCGGTGAGTACCGTGTAGCTCCCACATTGATCGCATCATGTGCATGACGGTAACAACTTGCTCATATAGCCGCGGTGGCAGCAGTACCGGGCTTTCCCTCCCCCTCGTCCGTCTTGAGGCGGATGTCGTTTGCCTGACCAGTAGGTAGCTCCCCTTCTTCCGTGTATATAATTTGGCATCATCACCATATTGATTTGTTGTTGTCACTTACACAGGGGACTGTTGGCTGGCTCGGAGTAGGACGCCGCCCCAGAATGGCTGTTGCCAACCGCCCAACTTTGTAGAACGCTGCTGTTTTGCCTTCCGGGTTTAATTTTGTTTTTTTGTTTGTCTGATTGTTTTATGGACTGACCGCGCCGGCGTACCGACTCCGACGGGTGCCGCCGGACGCCTGCTATCAGAAGACCACCCCTTTCATAGAGCCTCTTGTTCTGTTTGTTGTTTTTCTTTTGAGTAAATTGTTCTTTTGTTTTGTAGGGGCTGCTACTCAAGGTGGTGAGGCTGGTGCTGGCGGGTGTGGGATCTCGTGTGCTGTGGTTTTCCGGTTCCCCTGGGTTTCGATCCTCACGTGTGGCTGTGTGCGTGAGTGTGGTGTGTGCACTGTGATTGGGGTGCCCTTGTTGTTTTTGGGACCCACCCTGCACTGGCTAACCCCTCGCCCCGGAAAGTAGCAGCCCTACATCTTATTTTATGAGTATAGTATTTTATTAGTATAGTGTGTTTTGTAAATAAAAGCTTGTGTTGACTATTGGAACCACGTCTCCGCCTATAAGTTCGAAAGACTGAATCTGTGTGTCCTCGGGGTCCTGCCTGTTGCGGACCTGTCAAATCTTCCGGTGCAATTCCGGAGGTGGCGTTGTTGTGCAGCAGACATTTAAAATCCCATTTCGCCACAAATTGCTGAACATGCTAGATGTGAAAATACCTCTAATTTCAAAAGAACAGTTGCCAATTTCTTAATTATTGTTTCTTGCAAGTTCTCATTTGGTGTGTCACTTTCAATCAAATTCTGACAATCTAAGTCTGAAGCAGTTTCTCCAAGATCATCTGGATGGTCTTCAGATACATTATGGTCACTATTTATATAACCACCTTTAAAGTCTTTAACTGTGCAATGTGGATGCCTTCTACTCTTGTGTGATTTGTAAGTTGTATATATATTAGTTTGAAACGTACAATTCTGAAACACACAACTTACTGTTTTAGATGGTTATAGATGTGAGAAAAGTACTCTCTACTTGAGATTTCACTTCCAGGGCACAAAATACATGTAAAAACTCCTATTTCTTTACTTCTATGCAACACATCAACATGACATCGACTCAGATGAGTTGTCAAAGCATTCCATGTTTTAAATGAGCATGGGCATTCATAGTATGTACATGGATATGAGTGTCTCTGACCAAAATGGCCGTGCTTCAATTTATAATGTTTTAGTAACTGGTACCTCGTAGATACAGTCTCAGGACACCGTTTGCACCTCCACATTCAGGGCCTAAAAAGAAGAGTCAGAGATTAGTAATCCCTTCAGCTATCAACATTAGTACTGTTTAAATGTAAATAACAGTTAGATATTGGATCAGACCTGTATATATATATATATATTTCTACCAATAGCAATTAATGGATTTAGGTTATCAGGTGAAAAACGTGCTGATGAATGTGAAATCCAGACAATTTATGGCAATCAGCAAACAAAAACATCTCATGGAAAACAAGGCAAACATATTAGAATTAACTATTTAGTATCACTCTAAAATGATTAATTTAATTTTATAATACAATATGAAATTTAAAATGTGCATTTAAAAAAAATGTGTAAACCCACCAGAGCTCCCCAAGCTTTTTGTTTGGTATTTTAGTTGACAGAAGGGATGAGCTGGAACAAAAGAAAATCATCTGGTTATTTAATAATTCAAGCAATAATAGTTATGCAAGTCTTACACTTAAAACAGTAGCATAATGTTATGCTAAATACAGATTAAATTTGAACACGTCATGATAACGTCTTAATTCACCTTCGCCCAATATTCATTTTTACTGATAGAGCTTGAACGCATCTTAACGTAACTCAACGGATCAACGGATCAGTAGGCTATCATTAGCTGCTGCCAGGACGAGGGCTGCAACAGCGGAGCGACTACTGTCTGCTTTGCGGATGGGCGCGTGTCTATGCTATGTAATAGCATGTAAGCTAGAGTTAGCGTACACGTGACCCGTCATCGTAGGTCCTCCGCCCGCCGGCCTTGTGCCGGTGTTCAGGTGGGCGGTTCCTCCGACCAGTGGGTTCGCGTAGGGGACCACCGTTACTCCCGTGTCCCTCCTGGGTCGAACTATTGTAGCGAGCCCGAGACGCCCCGTCTGACCCAGCAGTCCTGCCACGGAGCTCGCGGAGTGCCTCCGGTGCCCCCGCGCGATGCGCTCGGTGCCAGCTGAAACTTTCCACGTTGCATAGACACTAAACAGACCCCCCCACACACACACTTGTCAATCGCCCCGCTTCTTCTGTTTAACCGAAAACACCACAGCGCTCACGGACGACAGTGACCGCAAACCATAAATTATGTTACAGCAACGACGGGCAGTTTTACCAGAATGCATGAGGGCCGACGGACTGTCCCTGTGCAAGCTGGCATCGCTGGTTTATTAGAGTCCTGTCCGACCAGCGTGATACAACTCTAGTAGCTATGAACTATTATTTTCCGGATTTACCCGCACGTCGAGAAAAGCACTTATTAACCATGACAAAGCGTTACGTAACGTTAGCTAGTTTCGGGAGAATACACTTAACTTGGACCAGACTAACTTGCATTTTTGCAATTATTTAAGCCAACATGGCTTAATTTCTAGCTCGTGCCGGTTATTTATTGTCAATTAAAAACACTAATAGACAATTGTCCTTCAAAATGTACTCTTTATATTATCTTTAAAAATACTTCGAGCCTACGAACTATGTGCGTGTGTGAGATTTAAGCTAACGTTAACGTTAGCAAAGACCGTTTTCCAAATTATCATTATAATTTACGAGTGCAATACAAATAAAAATGAAACAAAAACACTTATTGTCAGTTGACACTTAGTTTCACATTGTATAAGACACTTTTTTACTTACCAAATCTTTTAAGGATGATGTCTGATTTCCCCGGGCAAATTGCGCGCAAATGCCAACGGTTGAAACGTTTGAGCTTGGTCGTTACTGCGCATGTCTGAGACGCATGCGCAGCGCAGTCTCAGATAAGGAAGTGAGAAGGTTAC
Source organism: Liparis tanakae (assembly GCA_036178185.1). Taxonomy (NCBI): domain Eukaryota; kingdom Metazoa; phylum Chordata; class Actinopteri; order Perciformes; family Liparidae; genus Liparis; species Liparis tanakae. The sequence continues at coordinate 10,392,416 of CM070110.1, forward strand.
GTTAGTTTCAATTGACTCTGTTTTGTAGCCTTGAAATCTCAAACTATTACGTTATTCCAATGAAACCTTCTTATTTATTCTATATAAACGTAATAATTATTGTAATTTTAACATAACAAAGTTACATAATTTGAACAACATGGCAATTCCATTTCTTAGAGTGTATAAGAAGGTGTGTGTGTGTGTGTTTTTTTTAACGGAACCTAATCGTGGCTATCTGAGTATCCTTGGTGCTTGGGGGGGGGGGAGACACCCACGGGTGACGGCCAGAAACCAGTCACAGTAATATTTTTTAAATATCATTGTTTCTTTGGTTTCAACCTGCAGCACGATCTCGGCGCCCATCCTGTTGGACTGCACATGTCCTGTCACACAAGGCTTACCCTACACACAAAAATATGACATGTTGAGTCCACAAGGGTAGTTTGTATGCCTGACTGGTATCTGTGCTCAACGTCTCCACTCCTCATCCCTCCGAGTGTGTCTGTGTAGACGAAGGCTTTGTGGGTCATTTCCCCATAAACGCTGGTGGTTTGAGATTGCTATCTCTGCCCATGATGCTTCCACCAGGGGGTTCCGCTCAGCCCTTCTGGTCTGAGCCCCTATGGGTTGTATCAAAAAGCAATGACATTTTCCTTATCAGACAATGTATGATACATATTATATTACATTTTTATATTTTTTTTTGCATGGCCAGCCCCTCCTGACAAGTCCTCGGTGTGCAGACTGACTCTCACCCCTCACAACCGGCGCATTTACATTTTGCCACACAGATAATCGCTGGATACCAAAATGGGCACATTGAACTCAGCTGCATACTTGTATGGGTGTGTCTGCACTGTCATATAATTAGTGCAAGATCTTTTGTCAGACCTTGAGACTCAGCAGATAGCGATTGCAATTTATCAGCAACTGCGATCCCTTCTGAACAACAATCGGAACATATACTCCTATTTCTTATAGCGATGCCTATTTTCATTCCTTTTAAGGGTGGAAAATGTAGTACCTACGTGCATGTCATTTAAGGCCTTACATTCATATGAACAGTGAAATGTTATGTAGGGTTATGGCCATGGGTAATGATGCACGGTAACTGCTCCAGCACCGTTGGAGAATAATGGCTGACTTCTCAATGAATCCATTTCTCCACATGGAGGAATAGTGTTTAGAGAGCCTAATAGTCATGATCATATGTTCATCTGCATGTGCACCTTAGAAGTTTCCTCGGTTTTCATACATATTTTCTTGGTTTACATGAATCCACATGTATAAAAACAAGTAATTATATAATCTTAATTAATACCACACTTTCAAATTGTTCCAACACAAGAAAATATAAAATCGTCAGCAAAAGGAGAAAATGTACATAAATGCACTTTCAATTGATTATGATTGAAGAAGCCATTAGTGTGTGTGCCAAGGGAAACATCATTAAATAGCATTTAACTATGTATCCTTCACCTTACTCTGACCTATAACTCAGCTGTGTGTGTACTTTATGTATGTGTGCACCTGTACGTGTGCTATATGTTCTTGGCAAAATACTTGAAATAAGATTTAAAGTAATCTTAACAAAATCATGCCTATGAAGAGATCAGATGAACTGGATCAGACTGGTGTTTCTCTTATATTGAAAACAATGCTGATTACCTGTTGGATTACTCAACTGTAGGTATTCAGTAAATTGCATACATTACATTTCTGAAAATGCACACACATTTTAGCATAAGAAAAGAAAGTTAGAGATTGATTATGTAGAGGTAATTCATTTTAATTGAGACTGTTGGGACAATAAAAAGGGAGCTCACAAAAATTAAGTTTTTTTTCTATAGGTCATATTGATGGCACTAACACTTAAGAAATAAATAAGTCTCATGTATTTATTTAACCTTTAATTAACAATTATATATATATTAGGGCTGTCAATCGTTTAAAAAAAAGTAACTAATTAATCGCGATTTAAAATGTGTTTTTTCTTCTAAAGACTAAATCTTCTAAATGAACGAGTAATCACTTCAGTCAGTGTATTTAAGACATTTGTTTTTAGAGACAACTTCACACAGCTGTGTTTTCAGAGAGGCTCCTACCTATAAAGTGCCAGCGAGGTATTTAATATTGTGTATTGTTGAGGATGGGACTGGAAGAAAACATCGGTAGACTTTTACTTCAAATCTATAAAGTGTTTAATTAGAAAACCATGATACAAACAGACAGTCACATGCATGGACCCAACGTTCAGAGCTGACACCATTCAAGGCCTCAGAGCTGAAGGAAGAGGTGCAGAACAGAGCGCGTGCGGCCATTAAAATACACATCAAGACCACTTCTGATTGGTCTAGAAAAAAGAGGGCGGTGTCTTCTCATTGGTTCTTGCTCCTCGCTTCCGCCGTTGTATGAATATTCATTAGTCCGTGTGGCCCGCCCATGAGAGCATATGTTGTGGAAAAGGGAAAGAGGTGATTAAACATGTAGCTTCCTTTGAAGCTTCTTCTTCCACTGGGGAGTCTTCCATGACAATCTTATCTCTTCCGAGATGGGACGCAGCGTCTCCGGAAGGCCGTTTCTCCGGATATTAATAAAGAGGCTTCTATCAGTAAATAAGGATGCAAAGGAGGGCATGCATGTGTGTGTGTCAAAGGGAAGCCCTGTGGTTGACCCCGGACATTTGTTGCCATTATCTATCTGTGCTCATTAAAAGTATCCTGCGACGTTCCTGTAGCATGAGAGCATGAGTGTTGCTTTGTTCTGTTTAAACCTAGGATGTGCGTGATGCAGGGGAGGGGAGTGCATAAAGCTCTCTTGTGTTCACTTGTTATCTTCTTTGATCAGTCAGGCACTAGATCGCCCTGCTGAAGTTTTTGACCTTCTCAGTGACCTTTCCACTTTTACACATATGTATGCACACAATAATAGGGTAAGCTAAGCAAAAGTATATATTCTTTACAGTATGATAAATTGTTTCTTCAGTGAAACATCTAGATTAGAAAAAAATAAGTGTATTTGAGACCCCAGTGGCCTTGGTAACTGACTGACATTCAAATATGTCACGTTAACCCTCTGGAGTCTGGGGGCACTTTCGATTTTACAAAAAATAAATAAAGTCTTTTGCATATGACACATGTGTTCTACATCAAACATTCCAGAACAATCTCAGCTCTATATATGAGGCACATTGTCCTGTCGTTCTCTGGTTCTCTGACTGACAGGCTGCTAATGAGCCTCACCTGTCAGGTGGGCGGGTTCTTTGTGATTTACTGAGTGTTCATTGGTTGTTTATTTCGCTAAATGTTGACAGACAAACGGATTGACAAATCACAGTGAAGGTTTCGTGTGACAGTTCTTTCCTCGCCGCCACCCGACATGTCGCCCCTCTGTGTGTCTGTGGGTCGGAGGAGCAGACAGGAGGAAACCTGACGGATTCATCCAGGAGTTTAAAGTGATTTCTGCTCCGTATTTTAGTAGTTTTAAAAATGTAAACGGTGTTAATTATCAAAATGTCCAGAATAATTCAGTGATAAAAAGTCTTATTTTTATAAGCCATTTGTCATATTAAACTTGTTTTTATATAGACAAAAAAAATAATTGTTAACACTCATTCTAATTCAGACAATAAATGTAACTACACAAATCACAATAAATACATATACACTGTAAAACCTACCAGCTCATTTTTATAAAAGAAGTAAGCTAACCCAACTTAAATGGCATAGCAAGTTTCTAGCTACTTGAGTGATGGACTAACATGAACTCATAATTGAACTGCAGCCATCATTTGGAGTTTGATCAACTTCTGGTAGACTTTCAAGTTATGTGTATCAATTCCAATTGTATTAACTCATTTGATCTAAATTAACATTACATACAGTGGCTGTGTTCGAAAACGTGTTCACCTCGCAAATCATATCAACCATTATTACTGGTTACAATAACTGTTTATAGGATAGTACAGTGTCTATTTCACGGTAACTTTTTAAAAAGCTAAGCAAGAAAACGCAGAAAAAATTACATTTACATAGCCAGGCGTAATGATACACGGCACGTTGACCCTGCTCAGCTCAACAGCTCAGTTAAGAAAGTGAAGAGAAAAGAAAAACTTCTTGGTGTTTTTTGCTGACCTTATACCAAGGTAATGATCTCTCTTTTATTAGCTTGCTAGCAAGATATTTGAAAGCTAACGTTAACATTGTGAGGAAAGCGTGCCCTTTCTCTTAACTTTTAGTTTGCCTACGAAACAAGTCTCTTTTCACCCGTTAGGGTTTTTGACATCTGCACACAATTTTTTTTTTGAGTTATCTTCAGTTAACGTAACCAAATAGATGGATGGCTACTTTATTAATCCCGTGGGAAATGTAGGTCATCCAGCAGCTTATACACCTAATTTAACTCACAAACCTACACAAATCACAGTAGAAAAAACAATACACATAGGGAGAACATGTTTACAGGGAGGAGGGTCTATACAGATATTACAGTGTGCATTGATTGTGTCAGTGTCGATGTCCACGAGGATAGTGCAAAGTGATATAAATAGTACCGTCTGTGCATGGGCTAGTATAGCCAGTAAAAAGGAAAAATAAAGGACTGAGGTAGACTCATGCAGAGAGGTCCATCTCCCTACCTCTCCCCTTCTGCGTGTCGTTTTAAAGTTGTATTGCCCTGGGGACAAAGGACTTCCTCAGCCTGTCCGATGAGCATGACAGTGACAGGAGTCTGCCACTGAAAACGTTCCTCTTTCTGTTAAGATACTGTGTAGTGGTTGGTGGTCATTGTCCAAGATGGTCAGCAGCCTATTCAATGTTCTTTTCTCCGCCACTGATGTTAGGCAGTCCAGTTCCATGCCAACAAAAGCTCCTGCCCTTCTCACCAGCCTGTCTAGTCGCCCTGCATTCCTCTTCTTCATGCTGCCTCCCCAGCACACCACAGCATAAAAAAAGGACGCTAGCAGCAGGAGCTTGCTGCAGACATTGAAGGACCTCAGCCTCCTCAGGAAGTAGAGCCGGCTCTAACCCTTCCTGTAGATGGCATCACTCAGTGAGTTTACATGATGGTATAATTTGAATCTTGCTTTAGTCGGACTATGCTATCTTTTGGGGAATCTTCTATTATCCCAATATACATGGTAGTGAGTAATTTGAGTCATTGGCCGAAAGCATTTCACCTCCGATACGACAGGTGGCGCTGTTTTCACTACAACTCCAGGGCTCAAGTTTTGAAGACATTGGTTGCTGGATTAAATGTTACCCAGATACAGATTTTTTCTCATTGGCTGTTGTGTAGCCCATTTCCTTTTTTTGATTGGCTGATAAGCGACACCTCACAGCAGACCTCCAGAGGAGCGTTTGTTTTCTCCATGGGGACAGCGGCGGGGTCAGCTCATGTTGGCGCTGCGACACATAAAGAAATACGATGTGTGGCAGGAGTTAAGACCGAAATGCGTGACACTTGAGAGCCCTGCAACTCGTTGCGATACTCTTTGCGCTTGCATGCGCATGGGCGAAGACGCAAAGTCTGGTTCCTAATCCAATTCACCGCTACATGCCGCGATGGTCGCATTATCAACCGAGTCAGACCGCACATAGTCGAACAAAGGTGTTTACATGAAACGGATAATTCGAATGCATGTAACCACGGTCAGTGTTATCAGATATAGAGTCACCTGAACGCCCCTGTAGATGACCTGAAGTTGTGCCGACATTCTCATACGAGGTGGAGTTTGCATTAAGAGATGGCAACTGTGCGTTTTAGAACGAAGACAAAAGCATTAAAAGGTGTAGCCGTGAATGCAAAGAAATCGCAGCAACGCGGAGGGTACACCATCCTGGGCCAACATTAAACGACCAAGATGCAAAATCCAGTTCCTCCCCAACTATCGCTGTGGTGAGAACAAGGACACACTGGAGACCAGAAGGATGGAGATCCTGGAGGAATTCAAAAATATGCCAGCTGACAGTCCATCAGCACATGCAGCGCACCTTTCCACTACGCCGTAAAGAGATTGTGACGTTAGCTTAGGTACCATCAGGAGAAACTGTGCACCTGCACTTTGGCGCATGGACATCAAAAGGCATGAGGAGAAAAAGGTAATTATACCTAGCCGCAGTTTGAAATTCTTTCATATTACCCTTGTGTGCGGTTTACTAGCTGACTAGTTCACCCCTACTAGCCTAGCTTAGTCTACTGTATGAATGAACAAAATATATTAAACTCGAATGAGTAAATGTGGGAATTAGGTTAAACTGAAACCAGGAATGTGATGTATAAGTGTATGAAATGTACAATGAAAATTGGCCAGGATTTTCACCAAGGAAATACCAAAAAGGTTTGCGTGAAAACGAGAGGAAATATATAATGTTAAAGGCAACTGGAGGGTTAGATCACAGCCAAAGGAGGGTCGATAAGGGGTAACCGTTAGTATTTTGCTCTCATCAAACTGGACGTAATTAAGATATCTATTGTTTGTATGTTCTACGACTGGTCTCTGTATTGCATTTATCTATGGTAGAGTTACATTCTCATTTCAGAGCTAGAACACAGCAGAGCATTATACTTTATTAATCCCCAAGGGGAAATTTGCGGACACAGTAGCACCAATAAACATTAAACTAAAACACAATAAGAAAGAAGAACAAGTGTGCATAAACTGTACAAGTGAGATATAAAATATATATATATGTGACAGGTTAGAGGCCGTTTCCTCCCCCAAGCACCAAAGAATGCGCAACCAAAAGGACATTCAGTAATAAGCTTTATTTGCAGACTGTGTCTCTGCTCACCGCTCTCTCGTCTGCAGCTCATCTGGCTCCTTTAAAGAGACAAAGCCTCCCCAATACACAAACACAGATTGGTATCAGCTGGACCGATTGGTAAATCGGTCCAGCTGATACCCATTAGACACCGTTCCCTGAACCACACCCCCGCTCCACCCACTCTGCAGCCGAGCCTCAACACACCACACTGCCACATACCTCCACTGCCCGACTTAGGCCGGGGAAACATCCAGCCTAACCTACTCCCCCTCCCCCCGTGAGAGCGGGAGAGGAAGTCGGCCACAACCATCTGTGTCCCCGGCCTATGGATCACCTTGATATTAAAATAATAATCACCATTTATTTTATATAGCGCTTTTCTAGATACTCAAAGTCGCTTTACAGAGTTCAGAGTCCAGTCATACACACACACAGTCATCCCAGTGGTGGTAAGCTAAATCAGTAGCCACAGCTGCCCTGGGGCAGACTGACAGAGGCGTGGCAGCCAATCTGCGCCTACTGCCCTCCGACCACCACCAACATTCATTCACATCCATACGAACCGGGGTAAAAGGCTGTAAAGCCAGATACCACCGAGTGATTCACGCGGTAGAGCCATTGGAGCGGGGCGTGGTCCGACCAGAGGGTGAATGAGCGTCCCAGGAGGTAGTAGCGCAGGGAGTCGACCGCCCACCGGATGGCCAGGCACTCCTTTTCCACCGTGCTGTACCTGCCATCCCTCTCAGACAGGTTGCGGCTGATGTACAGCACGGGGCGGTCAACCCCCTCTACCTGCTGGGACAAAACGGCCCCCAGCCCTCTGTTTGACGCATCAGTCTGCAGAGTAAAAGGGAGAGAGAAGTTAGGTGTGTGAAGGAGTAGTTCCCCACAGAGCTTGCTTTACCTCCTCAAACACCAACTGGCACCGCTCCGTCCACTGGACCGGATCTGAGGCAGCTTTCCGGGTCAGGTCAGTCAAGGGGCTGGTCAGCTCCGCAAAGTTTGGGATGAACCGCCTGTAATAGCCCGCCAGCCCCAAAAACTGCCTCACCTGCTTTAGTCTTGGGCCGCGGGCAGGCTGCGATGGCGGCGGTCTTGTCCACCTGAGGGCGCACCTGCCCGGCGCCAAAGTGGTACCCCAGATACCGTACCTCCCTCCGGCCAACTGCACACTTCCCCGGGTTGGCCGTAAGCCCCGCCTGCCTCAGGGACTCCAGCACCGCGCCCACCCGCTGCACATGCTCCGCCCAGGTGGTACTGTGAATGATCACATCATCCAAGTAGGCGGCAGCATACGCAGCACCCGGTCCATGAGCCGTTGAAACGTGGCTGGGGCCCCGAACAGCCCAAAGGGAAGCGCGGTGAATTGGTATAACCCAAACGGAGTGGAGAAGGCCATTTTTTCCTTAGACTCTGGCGACAGAGGAATCTGCCAGTAGCCCTTGGTTAAATCCAGTGTCGTGAAGAAACGCGCAGTGCCCAGTCGGTCCAGGAGTTCGTCGACCCGGGGCATTGGGTAAGCATCGAACCGTGACACATTCACCCTGCGATAGTCCACGCAGAACCGAATAGACCCATCCTTCTTGACCACAGGAACAATGGGGCTACACCAGGAACTGTGGGACTCTATTACCCACATCTCCAGCATTGCAGCCAATTCCCTCTGAACTACTTTTCTCTTGTGTTCAGGTAACCTGTAGGGTCGTAACCGCACCGTCACGCCCGGAGGTGTCTCAATCTGGTGCTCTGAGGTTTGTGCGTCCTGAAGGAGAGGGAACACATCAGCAAACTGCTTTTGCAACCGGGCAATGTCTGTTTTCTGGTTCCCGAAGAGACTGTCTTCACAAAGGAGCGAGGACGGATTAGTGGATTTTGGGACCTCAGGCCCCAGCTCCTCTTTCTCAGATACCGAGGATACCAGAGAAACAGACTCTGCCTCCCTCCATGCTTTTAGGAGGTTGAGGTGGTAAATCTGTGTTGCTCCGCCCCTGTCAGAACGCACCACCTCATAGTTGACATCCCCCAATCGCTGTGTGACCACAAAGGGCCCTTGCCACTTGGCGAGGAGTTTAGAGCTGGAAGACGGAAGCAATACAAGTACCTTCTCTCCCGGTGTGAATTGTCTCAGCCTGGCACCTCTGTCGCTCCTGGGCCTGGAGCAAATTCTCACGTGACAGCTGACCCAATGTGTGGAGCTTTGCTCGCAGGTCCAGGACGTGTTGGATCTCGTTTTTACTGGTGCTCGGCCCCTCCCAGTTTTCTTTATTGAGGTTGAGCACCCCCCACGGAGTCCTGCCGAACAACAGTTCAAAGGTAGAAAATCCCGTGGAGGCCTGGGGAACCTCCCGTACTGCAAACAGAGTCAAGCCATTTATCTCATACGTTCATCGTTATTAATAAATTTACGGATCATGGACTTCAAAGTCTTATTCAGACGCTCCACTAGACCGTCGGTCTGTGGGTGGTACACACTGATCCGAATAGACTTGATGCCCAGTAACCCGTAAAGTTCTGTGTTCTTGACATGAACTGGGTGCCCTAGTCAATCAGAATCCCTTTCGGGATTCCGACTCGAGAGATGACCTGAAACAGCGCCTGCGCGACACTCTTTGCAGAAATGTTGCGCAAGGGCACCGCTTCCGGATATTGTGTTGCGTAATCCACGAGGACTAACACAAAGCGATATCCGCGTGCACTCCGGTGAAATGGCCTGATGAGGTCCATAGCGATTCGCTCAAATGGAACCTCCATTAATGGCAGAGGGCGCAAAGGTGCCCTCGGAAAGGCCGGAGGGTTTAACAATTGACACTCCGAGCAGGACGCGCACATCCGCCCGGATGCCCGGCCAATAAAATCGGGTCATTATCCGGTCCAGAGTTTTATCATACCCCATGTGAGCCGCCTGAAAAATAATTACCCGGGTGCTTTCCTGCTCAGTGTCACGGCTCACTCTGTACAGCCTGTCCCTGATCAATGTAAAGTGCGGATATGTCTGCGCTGCATCAGGGCGCACCAACTGACCACTATTCGTATCACTTGGTCAAAGGCTGAACGTAGAGTATCATCCCGAGACTGCTCGAGTGGAAAATCTTCCATGGAGTGAAACTCGGGAACCGGAGGAGTCTCCATCGGAGGCTCCGCCGGTTCCCCCTCCCCGTCTGCAGTGTTGGACAACCTTGCGTCACCGCTGAGCACGGCACACACGTCGCATGACCCTGTCTGCTGTGAACGCACCCCGCAGGCTTCCCCATTAACTTATCAAAGCCCGGCCGATCGGTGCGTAAGGCGGGAGCTAACCGCAACCTTCACATTATGCTCCCCCCCCCCATGTCTAATTTTCGCTGACACTATGGGATACTCGTGAATGTCCCCATGCACACACCTTATCTTCACCCACAATGCCTCTACCAATGCCCCCGGTCGAACCAGGCTCTGGTGGATCATAGACTGTGTACAGCCGGAATCCACCACTGCCTGATGTATACCCCCCTGGATTCTTACCGGTACGTCACTCCCGGATCACCTGGCCCACCTCCATCAGCGGACACTGCCGTCGGATGTGTCCGGGCTGCCTGCACCTCCAACACTCCTGCCCTGGTGTTTGAGGGACTACCTGTGGGTTGGGAAGGGTGCCGGTGTTTGCTGGGGTCGGTGTGGGTGGCGTCAGGAGCTGCGCTGGCCTGGCTTGAGCCAGTGCAACACCGCCGCCCATCTGACCGCCGGGATAAACCGTCAGGTGGTCCTCTGCCAGAGTGACGGCGGCCTCCAGCGATGTCAGGTGGCAGCAGACCCACGTCGAGGTTTCGGCCGGAAGCCCTCCGACAAACTGCTCCAGGATCACCCATTCTGCCAGTGTCCCTCCTGTGCTCCCGGGCTGCAGCCACCTCGTTGCGGCGTCCCTCAGCCGTTGCGCATACGCAAATGGTCGGTCGTCGGGCCCCATCATCGCCTCTCGAAACCTCTGCCGATCACGTGCTGGGTTGTCAAATCTGGGTGCTGTTCGATGCTCTCCATTTGAGGAGAACAAATAAAATGGTCTTTTTTTTTTTTAAGGGGGCCCCACGTTTGGCTCCAGTGTGACAGGTTTGAGGCCGTCACCACTAAGTTTCCTCCCCCAAGCACCAAAGAATGCGCAACAAAAAGGACATTCAGTAATAAGCTTTATTTGCCGACTGTGTCTCTGCTCACCGCTCTCTCGTCTGCAGATCGTCCGGCTCCTTTAAAGAGACAAAGCCTCCCCAATACACAAACACCGATTAGCATCAGCTGGACCGATTTACTAATCGGTCCAGCTGATGCCCATTAGACACTGTTCCCTGAACCACACCCCCGCTCCACCCACTCTGCAGCCGAGCCTCAACACACTGCCACAATGTATATATAAAGAGATTCAGCAGTGTAACAATTAAATAAAATGTGCAAAGTATAGGTGTGTTATTGCACTAGTTTCTTGCAGGAGGTGGTGCTTTGTTATAAAGCCTCATGGCCGTAGGCAGAAATGTTCTCCTGTAACGTTCCTTGTTGCAGCGGAGCGAGACGAAGCGGTTGGAGAACGTGCTCCTCTGTCCCTGGAGCAGGCGGTGGAGAGGGTGGTCTGGCTTGTCCAATATGGACAAAAGTTTATTCAAAGTCCTCCTCTCCACCACCTGCTCCAGGTGCTCCAGCTTGCAGCCGGTGATGGAGCCAGCCTTCCTAATCAGTTTATTAAGACGGCTGGCGTCACCGGCCCTGATGGCAAAGTGCAGCACACTGGGTACAACCGACAGGTAGAAGATCTCCAACATCTTGCTGCACACGTTGAAGGATCGGAGCTTCCTCAGGAAAAAGAGTTGACTTATCCCCTTCTTGTATAAAGCGTTGATGTTGGCCTTCCAGTTCAGTCGGCTGTCGATGGAGACGCCCAGGTACTTGCACTCCTCCACTCCCAGGACGCTCAGAGGAGCAGGAGCTGTCGCCTTCCTCCTGAAGTCTAACACCATCTCTTTGGTCTTGGCCACATTCAGCCGCAGGTGATTCTCTCTTCTACTGATTTCTTTACATTGACTTGAGGTTTTTCTCTGAGTTAATATTATTTTTAACCACAGTGTGGAAGTTGTTAAGGATCTGCATGTTTTTATGGAAACTTTGTTTTAATGCAATAAATACAATTTGTTTGCCAAATTTTCATTTGAAATGATCCACACTTTTAGGCTATTAACTAGGAAAGTAATGTCAACTTTCTTCTAACTTATATAAGAGTTGTCATTACTTATTTAGACAAGTGAACAGAATGCAGGATGATCAGTTATATATATTTTGAACTTACATTGTTTACTGAACTAAGTTGTACTATACAGTAAAGTGAACTAACGATCATGAGTTGTAAATCCAATTTGCCTACACTTGAAAGTGTAGTCAAATTAAAACCGTCTGCTATGTCCATTCGCGCGCCGAATGGACATAGCAGACTTTTTTTTTGCCTTAGGCGCTTGGGATTTGTCATAGGCGTTCGGGAAATCGGCATCGGTGCTCACATTTTCTCTATGCGGGAAAACCCCTGACTCCTTTTAATAATGCTTGATTGATAATTAATGTTAATGATGTCCCAGTGTATTTATCAAGACATTGCTGTGTGTAAGGAACTTGTAAATGATGTGTTCAAGTTTTGTATTACTTGCTAAAGTATCTACCTGATTGTAGGCCACCCAAAAAGACCCAGGTTTTGTCAAGTGAGGATGAGTCATGTGATGAGGATCTAGTGCCACCTTCTCCCCCTGAATTCGGCAGACATTCAGCACTTGAGTGGCTATAATGAATATTTATCTGTTCACATTTAACTTCAGTGGTTGTTGACAGGGGATTACGGTCTTCCACACACATTTAGCGTGTCAACACGGTATATTTATTATTTAAATGATTTGGTATATAATGATTGACGATAAATAATTGTTTTTATATGTCTTTTTTTTTCCATCTCAAAATGTTAAGAGGGGCGGCGCCCAATGCACAGGGTCACTATGATACCACATGATCAGTTCTGTATATGTACAACATTCACAAAATATGGTTAAAATGGTTGTGGATGAGTTTAAAAAGCAGTTAAGCGATAAATAGATGGAATACATTTATTTTGCCAGATGACGCTTCTCAGTGTCAAGTTTGACCAGAGTTCTACATTTTTGCTCAGTGAGTTCCTGTAAAGAAATAAATTGAACATGTAGCCGTTTTTGAGTTCAGGAAGGCTGAGATTTATTTTTTTGGTGCGTTATTAAAATGGCTCGTGATTTATTTTTATGAGGAATATAATTGAGCTTGAACTGGTAAAATCCATCAAGCCCACATGGGAACCTACATATGTCTGCTGTAACTCATTTTCTCATCCCTCTTCATGTCCATGTGGGCAAAGATATGGGGCCTACATGGGTTCTGTGCAACTCACCAAGTTGGGTCCCAACTGAGATCCATATGGGCAAACCCAGGTGGGGCCACCATGGAAACTGCGGACAAAACCACTTGGGACTCTCATCTGCAGCCCAAATGTAAACCTTATGGGCCCCACATGGACATGCTGGCTGATCTCGGCTGCCCCCGTGCACGTCTCTTACGCTAGTGTACATCGTGGGGCCAGATCCATTTGGCCCAAGAAAGGCGGGTCTATCTAAGAAGCAGTTTAGCAAATCACTGATTAAAGAAATAAATGGAGATATAATTTATCCAATCAGTGCCCCAAAAAAGACTTCTGGGAGGGCCAGCCCCAGAGTGCGCGTCCACGTCTCTCGGCGCCATTTTAAAAACATGACAATGGAGAATGCAAGCACGAGCGCCGCTCTTCCAAGACTCAACCCTAACTCAATCAAATGCGACGCTACATCGATGGTAACGTACAAGAGCGTTTTTCGAGTACATCACCGTCGAGAATGCAACCGCTGACACGATAGCTACTCAGGTACATAACTATATTTACTACTAGCTGATAAAGCGTTTGTTAGAAAGATGAGTTGCTCACTTACAACAGTCTGTAAAAGCCTAAATGGGCCTAGTCATCATAGTGAATGATGATTGAAAACATCACAATGATATTTGTTTAAAAATATTGTAATGTCCACAGGAATCACTCAGATGTTGGTTTCTTTTGACTTGCCGGTTTATTCCAAGAGTTCACAGAATGTAAACGGGGCGCTGTGCCAACGGTAGCTCGCACGGAACAGCTCACTAAAACACACGTCACTTCCTTAGTGACCGCCCGCCACCCCCTGCTCCAATCACAGGGCACAACCCTGCGTCCCTGCGTGATACATTTTCATGAAGTTATCATTTCCCATCATCTGGTTATTTATAATTTACATAAATTGTATTTGTTTTAATACTTGACTTGGACATGTGTTCAATCAGAATCACTTTCATCAAAATAGCTTCTTTCCAAATTTAAGTTGATTTATCTTTTACAGGTGTGTGATACCATCCTGATGCAAGCCAATGAGCGGTTCTCCTTCACCCAGCACCTCGTCAGCGCAACACTGTTGCATGGAGAGCTGTTCCCACACAGTGTGACGTTCCCTGAGGCTGTGCTTGAAAAAACAGTGGAGGCATACCCCATGTTGAACCAGGCCAAGCTCAAAACAGAACTGTCTCTCATCTATGAGAACAGTGAGTGCAGGGTTGCAGTGCCCATGTACCAGTTTTTCCATGGAGAACAACCTTCAGAGCACCTTCACTCTTCTCAGGATCCTCATCACCACACCCATGATGACAGCTGAATCCGAGAGGTGTTTCTCTACTTTGAAGAGGATCAAGACTTTCCTGAATAACACCATGTGTTAAGTATTCAAAAATCCCCTGGTGTTGAACCGAAGAAAAGATCTGAGTCAAAGTTCTAATAAAATGTATTTAATAAAAGTATTACCAATTGTTGATAACTGATCAGATACAGAGTATAACTCAGCTGAGGGAGCATGAATCACTGTGTCCACAGACTGCCAAAGCAGTTAACTGTCTAACAGTAAGTCAAGCTCACTAAATCTAATCCTCAGCTGAGGGCTTCTTCACAGAATAAACGGCCTGCATTGCAGCTACCCTGCATGCAGTGCATCTCTGCCGTCATCCAAAAGGTCAAAATCTGCTTTTATACCTCCCGGGCGTCCCGGCCCCTGGGGAGATATCCACTTTTTCATTGGTTAACCAGTCAAGGTAAAACATTAGTCCCAATCGACTGAAGGGTTATTTGGGAGTTTTGGGACAGGGATGTCTATGTGTACAGATTGTAAAGCACTCCGAGACAAATTTGTACTATGTGAAACTGGGCTATACAAATAAAGTGATTTGAATTGGCTGAATCGTCTGTCCGTCGTTGTGGAAAGTGTGTCCACGCCCCTTGACACTTGAAGTCATCTTCCTCTGCGTCGCAGCGGTCCTTCAGGCTACCTCAGACTATCCGAGCCAGGTGTGAACTTCCTTCCAATCATGAATGGGTCTCTCCATGTAGGGGGGGAAGGGGAATCCCTTGGTGCAATTGATCTGTCTCTTGGCACATGATGAGATTCATTTTACCAGTTACAGTAATCCATTCAATAATAATCCACAGACATTTAACAAACAATATTGTAAATTATTAAACAACACACATTCTATAACATCTATGAAGTTATGGTATATTAGTAAATCGTCTAATTCAACACATGACACAGGATTGCCTTTATGCTCTGGCTATGATCACCATGGAGAAGAAACTTGTCAGGAACATGCCCGACTTCCATAAGAGGGTCATTGAGAGGTTTGCCACTCAGAAGGACAGAAGAGCAAATTCTCTTTATAAATAATCTGTCTGATTAAAAAAATGCAGGGGTCCTCACCACACTGATTGTGTTTCCCCAACAAACAAGGTTTATAGGGGCATTTTGAAATATAAACTAGTTCTATTAGAATATATATTTAACTGCAAAGTAGTAATGTGTATTTGATACCTTTTTTTTCATTGAATCATGAATTTGATTGTGTGGCAGACGGCTGCTCTTTTGTCATTGGCTGGGACAGCGGCACACCCCTTAATCACAAGCGCATCGCTGGCCAATAACAGTGGGTGGGCAGACAAAGTCTACGGGGATTCCCACGGGTCCCTCACCGATGTCAAGCGCATGTCCGGCTTCCGCCCCGTTTGGATTTCCGCCGGGTCACAGTCTAGCCCTGGGGCTCCCCCTCTTCCTGCACCGTAGACGCACGGCATGTTTCGTTTGTCTGATCCGTTGTGTGTGACGTGTTCGGCTACGGCTGTACTGCCAACCGGCAGTTGATTCCCCGCGGGTTTCGCTCTCGGCTATGTCGGACTGACAGCGCCGGCGTACCGGCTCTGACGAGGACGGGTGCCGTCTGATGCATGGACACGAATGACCACCCCTTTCTCGGATTGAGCTACTTTTACTGTGTTTGACGAGTAATATTGTGGAGGATTTGATTGATAGCGCCTTTCGCTTGAGCGTCTTCCGGTGTAATTCCGGAGATGGCGGCCATTTAATCCCATTTTCGCAACAATTGGATGGCCCCACTAAAAAAGAAAAAAAAAAAACAGCCGCCACTGCAGTTATGTTAAAGTTAACATTGTTTTATTAAACAAATGAACAAACATTTAACGCATTTTTTCAAAAAGATAGACTGAGAGACAAGCGGTGACAGACAGACACATAAGACGGATAATGAGAGCTTTTCACTCGTGTGTGTGAGAGCATATAGTTTTTCATATGCATGTGTGAGAGGGTCTTCTGAATAATGTCCCTCACAGCCCCTCAGCTATATCTGCATTTTTTTTTAACGCTCCCACGGTGGAGAAGATGGAACAAGTTGCTCTCAGACAAGTAGAATTCTGAGTTCAAGTGCAGAAACAAGCCAAAGTGTTGCACCCCCTCCTGACAAGCAGCTAAAGTCCAGTCACCACCACCGGACGACAGGTTTTGACCTAGCTTGGCTGTCAGTGTTAATACTCCCCCTGGCTTTACAAGACTGAACTTGTAAGTAAATACAGTACATATATAAATAGATACAATACAGTACGTAGATCAGGGGTGGTCACACTTTTTCAGCATGCAAGCTACTTATAATGTGACCAAGTCAAGACGATCGACCGACGGGGGACGGGGGGGGTGCTAGTGACTTTTTCTTTGCTCCGCCCCAATGCGCACAAGCCAGCGAGCAGAGGACTGTTAACACGACACGGAGAAACAGAAATGACACGCTTCTGCTGTATCTGGCGCTATGGAGAAAGTTGCACGGGGGCGGGCCAATTTTTTTTATGTCATGCGATCTACCAATACTATGCCGCAATCGACGTATTGAGCACCCCTGACGTAGATAATGCAAAACAGATTATTCCAGTTTTCTTTTTGGTTTTAGGAATGTTCTGTCGAATATGTCTGGCATAAACAGGCAGTTGCGAGAGGAAACCAGGCGCGGCCATTTATAGATTGTCCCTGCCAGTCCTACAGAAAGGGCAAACTTGATAAACAGTGTCTGAGCATCACAAAATGGCCTGTCGGAGTCAGTCAGGTTTGACAGTAGGTACAAATTATTTTCTCTAATATGATCTAATCCAGTGGTTCTCAAATGGGGGTCCGCGAGATTTTTTTTAAATCTATTTAAAATTAGCATCCATTAAAAAAAATCCTTTTAAAAATAGTTATTTAATAAAACAAAAGTGGAAGTTCATAAACTGAATTGTATATTAAGTAGGCAATTTAATTAAATTAACCTAAAAACCCAGAGTCCCCCCTCCCACCATATCAGGATGGTTTGACCCAACGTTGCACACGCTCACGGACCGTCTCTCACTGCGGCTCTTAGCAGCAACGCTGCTGAAACACGGACACATACACCCTGTCTCCTCTCCTCGCGTCGCTAGAGCTCCGTTGTAGGCGCGCCTCGTTTAGCGCCCCCCCCCCCCCCCGTTTTGAAGTCCTTGTGTCGTCTGTCTTCCTGTGATTGTCTGTCGTGCTCCTGATTGTTTCCTCCTGTGTGATTTTAATTGTGCATCGTTCCCCGTTGTCCAATCCTCTCACCTTGCCTGTGTATGTAAACCCCGTTTGTCTCATTCCCAGTGTGGCTTCGTACTGTTTGGTCCGCATTTTTGTCGTCCTGTTATTAGTTTGAAATTAAATATAGTTTGTTGCAGTATGTCGGCATTTGGGTCTTCTCTCCCTGCGACATCCGTGACACCAGCACATGACAGAACGAAGCCACCAACAAAGGACCCAGCCTTCAGTTTCCGCTGCACGAGTCCTGCCTGGCCAGCTTGCGCTGACATTCTTCTCGAGGAGATGTGGGAGTCTCTCCGGGCCCTTGAGTCAATGGCGCCTGTTCCATTCCCCGGTGTTCGGTGTTCCGGTCCCCAGTGTCTAGTCCAATGTTCCGCCCTCCCCTGGTTCTCCCCATCCCGCCGCCATCCCAGTCTTCCGTGTTCGGTCGCCTTCCCGTCCAGTCACAGTTCCCCATGTCTTGTCACCTGGTCCCGGTCCCACAGAGCCCCAACTATAGGTCACATCGCATAATTGACGAAATGCTGGAAATTCTGTCCGCTGTAGTGGAGAAGCCAATATTGATTGATATTTCTCAGTCACAAGCCATACTTTGAGATTGAGACCACAGATGTTGCCAGGCAGCTAGGTCTTCATGTGAAGTAGGTCTACACAAATGTACTCACATTTTATTGACCAAAGACATTTCAATATACAGATAATTGAAACGTATACAATGTATAATATGGACATTTTTAGATACATGAACAATGAGGGGAAGGTCTACTGCCAATTCTTGGATCTGATTTGCTTGACGGACGTGAAAGCATATTCAATCGTTGCAACAATAAAGGACATCATTCATAAGGGCATCCCCACAAACTTGATCTTAGGCCTCGGAACCGATGGTGCTGCTGTAATGACCGGTGTCATACCTTGTTTTTGTTACATCATTAAACTGTTTTAAATAATTTGTTTCTTCTTAAATCAATAAACAAATATATTCAATAGGAAGAAAAAAATGATTGGCTGTCCACTGTGCAGCACACTGGCTAGCTCTTGCCTGTAAGGATGCACCTGAAGATGTACCTGACATGGCTACATTCAGAGACCACATGGAACAGCTGCACCTGTACTTCAGAAACGGTGCAAACCGCTCTGCTTCTCTGAAAGTGAAGGTAAATAAGTTGTGCCTTAAACTGAATTTAGATCATTTTTTTTAAACCTGCTATTTTTTTCTGTCATTGACTGTAACGATCCCCGTGTCTAATCATGCCCTTGACCCTAGGTGAGTGATTGCCTGATGCAGCACACCTGGTCCGAGAGCAGGAGGGCATAAAGGCCTTGAGCTCACACGGTGCAGGGGGTTATTTTCCTCACATATTTGTCATATTTGTCTAAGAGTCGGTAAATTAAGCTGCTCGTGGGATTTGAGGTTTAGGGATTGAGCTACTCGGGAAATTACATTAGTTGGTGTGGTATTTGCTCTTCAGTCTTCGAGGAGGTTTGTGACGTTTATGCTCTGGCGGGTCCAGATGACGATTGCAGGTTGCTCTGTGCGTAAGTGGTGTGGAGCTTCCCCTGGAAGGCGTAGCGGCGTGCGCTGTGGCGAACGTGGGTGAAGCTTGCTTGGGAGCATGGCTGTGGTTTCAGGGGAGTTGCTAGCTTGCTAGTCGCTCTGCTAAACCAGTAGTCTTCAGTGCATAAATAACCACCACAAGTAGCTGCATGAAGAATGGGGACGAGCTTAGATAGTAGGGAGACTCTAAACCAAGTTGAGGGTTATTCCTCATTGCACACAGGGGTTCACTTTGTGGGGTCTGTCTGGGTCTGCCGTGGGAGTAAATGTGTCTTTTCTTGGTCGTCGTAAAAAGTTGAGATGTCGGAGGCTGAGGCGTTCGTTGGTGCACAAGAGAGCAGCTGCTTTGGATTGCAGATCATTAATCAGTGGTGGTTGAAGGGGACAAACGTTTCAAAGAGAATATCAAAGATGCTATGTCAACATTTATTGAGAGAGGAATTATGTCTGAGGGTGAAGATTCTGGCCCTATTCCTACTACTTTGTCTTTCCGAACTCATGGACTAACGTTTGAGCAACAGAAGGAGATGTTGCTGTTCCAGATGGAACATGAAAAGAATAAATTGGAATTGGAAAATAGGAAGCAGATAGACATGGAGCGAAACCGCCAAGAACTGGAGAGATATCGTTTGTCTCTGATCGCAGATGGCAAGTCGTCCTGGGATGCTTCAGTGTGTCCTGTCAGGGAAAGCATAGGAAGCGTATTCCACTTTGAGTCTGGAGGACAGTTAGAGTTATACTAAGATAAAGGCTGCTGTGCTCAAGCTATGAGCTGGTGCCAGAGGCCTATACAGTAGATCAGAGTCCTATCGACTCACTTCAAGCGGTGGTTAACTGCCCTCGACGTAGCTACGTTTGAAGATCTGTGTGAGTTGATTGTTTTGGAGAAGTTTTTAAAAATGTCCTTCCAGATCGTGTTGCTACGTATATTATCGAGAAAAGAAGCGTGACTGCGGCTGAGTCAGCAGATGAGTATATGTTGCTTCATAAAAGCATTTTTAGATAGTGTCGCAATGTTTTGGTGTGCAGGGATATCGTTCTGAGGCAACTGTGTAGGAGAAGCTTTCAAGGAAGGTGGGACGGTTAGATCTGATCTGGACAATAGTAATACCTGTAATTGTCAAGGAAGGGCATTGGAAGGCAGATTGTCCATTGTTACAGTCTAGGCTCAGGGATGTGAGGCCTGCTGCGTGGCTGAGGAGCTTCCATCACACTCTTGTGAACAGTGTTTTGGCAGCTTGTGCGCCGTTCATTCGAGGTGGATTTGTGTCACTTTTGGGTAGTGAGGTGAAGGTCCCGATAAAAATCTTGAGGGATACAGGGGCCTATGATTCGTATATTGTTGACTCCGTTTTGCCTTTGTCTGAGGAGACTGACACTGGTGACATTGTTCTTTGTCTCGGGATGGGATTGAGGATTCTCAGTTCCTTTGCACAAGATGGTGCTCGACTGAGCTGGTTAAAGGTGAGATAGCTGTTGGTGTGCGTCCAGCGTTACCTATTGAGGGTATACATTTTATTTTGGGCAACGGCTTGGCTCAGGGCTCTCAAGTGTCACGCATTGAGCTGGCCACGCTCCCTGGAGTTCTGCTGTGAGGTGCCACTTATTAGCCAATCAAAAACATCTTGGAAAGGTTTCACCAGACCCTTAAGTCTCTTCTATGTGGATGTTGTACCAAACTGGGAGGAGGGGCTTCCATGGTTGATGTTGGCTGCGAGGGAGGCTGTACAAGTTTT
Source organism: Liparis tanakae (assembly GCA_036178185.1). Classification (NCBI taxonomy): domain Eukaryota; kingdom Metazoa; phylum Chordata; class Actinopteri; order Perciformes; family Liparidae; genus Liparis; species Liparis tanakae. The sequence goes on from CM070110.1 coordinate 10,413,453, forward strand.
AGCCCTAATGAGTTGGTTTTGGGACATTCTGTGCATGGTCCCTTGGCAGTACTGAAAGATGGCGGTGTGGATAAGTTTTCGGTGTCAAAGTAGAATGAAGGGGTTGTATGGCCGATGTGCAGAGCAACATGGGTTCGGTCTGGGAGACCAGGTTCTAGCACTTGTGCCTATTGTTGTTTCCCCTTTTCAGGCCAAGTGTACGGGTACATGCACAGAGAAAGCATCTCAGTTGAACTATGTTGCAGCGCTGGAGCGTAGGAGGGTCAGGCGTCTTTGCCGTGTGTATCTCCTGAAGCCGTGCTACGGGTGTGTAGTGGACGCTGACTTGAGTCAGGAGGTGGGAGATGGTGGTCGTCCCGGCTCTTGCGGTGGCTTCATTGGTGGATGAGGGAGATGGAGCGATGCACTGCCTATAGGGCAGCGGTTCTCAACTCGACGGGGGGAATCGATCGCAATCGACCTCGGAATCGTTCCCTGTCGCTCTCCAAAATAAAATGAAAATAAAATCACAAACACATTGTTCCTCATTCTCAAACATTTTCTAAAGTGTCTTCTGAAATGTTTTTCCTGACTGGAAGATCTCCACCTGATTTTAATGAACGCCTGAAAACGTGTTCTCCGAACGTAGGACTACAGGTGAGGCGCAGGGGGAAATGCCTTCACCAGTAGGTTCCTCTTCAAGCACCAAAGAATGATGAGCCAGAGTGATATTCCAGAATAACTTATTGTCTTAGGCCTGTCTCTGCTCTCCATGCTCTAGATCTTCTGTCTGTCCAGCTCCTTTATGGAGACAGACTCAGATACACAAACAGATCGTCAGCTGGACTGATTACCAATCAGTCCAGCTGATGGCAATCAGACAACATTCCCTGCTCCACCCACTCTGCAGCCGAGCCTAAACACCCCCCCCCCGCTGCCACACCGGCTATGTGTAAATGTGGCCCAAGAGCCGTGTTGTGACAAATTAGCAATTATAATACAGGTAGATGAAATCAAGCATTCTGATTGAGAGTGAGTCACGGGGTGTGGTATATTCAGCCCATTAGATACAGTACGGCCTGTTTACAGGGGCGAGTTCCATATCAATGCGCACTAAAACTAATGTTTAGCTTTTGCGCGACTGTTAGTTGTCATTTCAAATAAATCCTGCGGCTCCCTTCAAAGCTACTGGGCACCACATCTCATTGAAGACAGTGTTAGAGTGAATATCCAGCTGGAGACGGCACTAAAACACGGAGCCACCCGCAAAGAGAGAAGGAGGCGATGTCAGAGACGAAGAGGACATGAGAAACGTTTTCCACGGATGACTAATGGAGATATCCAGATCAACATAAGCAGGGCTCTCAAGTCTTGAAGACAGGCAAGCGTGACATTACATGACCAGCGACAGGAAAGTGACCCACGGCGAGCGTTGAGACGTGGGTCTGAGCCGGACTCCTCCACAGAGAGCGGCTCATGTTGGCGCTGCGGCACATTAAAACATTAAATAGCCAATTTTTTTTAAGCGTGAGAAATATGAGTTAAGCCCGAAACGCGCGAGTCTCACGCTCAATGCGTGACAAGTGAGAGCCCTGATAAGTAAGCCTTAACAGCAGCCGAGTGTTAATCTATCGAGTCCCAAGTCGCTCGTAACTATAGTTTAGTAAACAGCATGTATAGCTAACATAGACCCAGTGCCTATGAAACATTTAATAATTATTTCATTGAAAGTGTCCCATTGTCATTGTTATTTTAAAAGGCAACTTTCAGCAAATGAGCAATTTGAATTAATGAGATGTTGCGAGAACTAGCTAACCCCTCCCCTCCTTTAGCTAGGCTAACAAATGTAAACAATGCTGTTTGTCCATTAGCCACACGGAGGGGACTATTTTCTCTCGGCTACTGAAGTGCGATGCATAACTTTGGTTGGCAACAACTATTTTGTGCTGAAAGGCAGCTTACTATTTACTTACTATTTATAATGTCACTGGTGACCGTATTATAAAAGCAATAAGGGACGAGAGGCAGTACTTTGACGTCAATAAAGTATGTGTTCAAGGGTGTTGTTAGGCAACCCTTGAATAGTACTTTATTGACGTCAAAGTACTGCCTTGAGTCCCTTATTGCTTAAGTAAAAAGGACACAAGATGGCTCTGCCAAAATGAAGCAGTGAAAAACCTGTTAAAAACACAACTGCTGTACTGGGTGCCTTGGCAGAGCAGGTAAAAACCTGCTAATGTCCCACTGCTAAGGGACTGTATTCATTCCTTTCCACCTACCGCTTCATTACCTCCCTTCACCTGCAAGCTGATGTGCTCCCTTCACTTGGCGCAGCTATTCCAAAAGGAGGATGTTATGTTCCTGGCTATAAAAGAGCAGGTAACTTAAATAACTCAGCCCAACTGCTATGTTTTATCTTTATTGTGATTTTGCACAAGCATAGGGTACCACAATTAATCCTTTTACATGAGTTGGTGTTTTTATTTTCCCAGGTCCCTGTCACCCTGGCCTTAATAAAAGGGCATAACAGAGTCTGGTGGTCATCAACCTGGCTCACACTTGAGCAATTTGCCCAAGAATTTGGATGACTCTTCAGGACTTGGGGTATTCTGCATCTCTGCTGAACGGGAGAGGGGGAAGATGTAGGAGACAGACACCAGTACTGGCAAAGATTTCAATCACAGGTACATTTCCTCAAAATGCGAGTTTGCTGTCTTGTACCCAACAATGCGCCTGCCATTGCCCTCACAGTCCCAGTCAGCAGTGTAAACTCTGAGGAACTTCTCCACCATGAAATAGGTCATATGTTCCAAGAGAGCGCCAGATCCAGCCCTTTAGTGGCGATGCAGACAAAGATGGTTGCTCTATTGATGAGTTTATTGAGGAGGTAGATCATATAATCAAGGCCAGAGGTTGGAGTCCTGAAGACGGGGTTGATTGCATTCTCTTTTAAGAGACTTTGCACAGAGAGGGAAACAAAAAGGGCCCAGTGAGTTGTTCACTTTGTTAGGGGAGGCTTTTTCAGATAAACGGAGTCTAGCCCAGCTGTTACACATCTTTTTTGGTCGCCAACAAAAGGAGGGTGAAGATTTTCAGGAGTACTCGCATGCACTCTCCCAAATTTAACAATTAACCCTGAGACAGATGCTGTGTCCAATGCTGAGATAAGATTCTAAGATTCATTGAAGGTGTGCGAGATCCCGCTCTCAGAAGAGAGCTACGTAAAATGGTTAGAGAAAAGACCCGGTCATCTCTGTTCGAGGTACGTGAAGAGGCCATTGCCTGGTTATTTGAAGACAAATCCTGTGACACCAAGAGTGCGAAGAGAAGTCAGGTAGTGTGTGACAGTATCAGGGGAGAGGGTCAGGGCTTTGGTAATTTGCAGGAGAAGAATACAACTTAAATCATTAAAAGGGGACATATGAAATTTCCACTATTTTTAGTGAACTAAAAAATGCGTCCGGCAGGGATTTCAAAAACGGCCGGGGTTTTGCTCTGCGGATATTTGCGTTTCTGTGGGTTTTCACAAACTAGTATTCACCCCTTACACGTTTTGGAAATGGTATCTCCCTTACGCTCCACCTTCTTGCACGAGCTCCGACGGTATAGAGAACAGTCATTGGTCAACCGATCTCAGGGTTGCCAGATGCACAATAATGATCCTACAAATTAAGACAGCGGCAAGTGCTTCCTGTCGTCTCGCCATGTTCTCTCGCTCAACTGATTTACAGATTGCTATTGAACGTCACCTGTGAGGTGGGTAGGTCCTTGTGATTGTGTTTATTGGTTGTTTTTCTCCGCAAAATGTTGACAGACAACCGCATTGGCAAATCTCGGTGCCGCGTCACTTGACACGTTCGTAGCCCTATCCTTTTCTGTGAATCGCAGAGGAGCTTACGTTAGAGAAGTCAACCGAAGAGGAAATCCTCCGGATTCATCCAGTATTTTAAAACGTATCAGCAATGTAATGTTGCCGGGATGTACATATTTAAAAAAAATGTAAAGCGTGTCAAAACGCCTGGCTGCGTGCATTAAGTTTAGAGGGTTAATACCAGCCCCATTGCACATAATTAATGTTCAGTCTCCCTTGGTCTGTTGATTCTTCAAAGTAGCAGTGTTACCAGCATTGCCCATTAGCAGGGTCATCTTGCAGGCTTTCTGCAGGTCCTTAAAAAGTCTTAAATTCAGATTGGACTCACATTTTTTGGGTTTCATGTCACTGCGAATATGAGGCAATCTGTTCCGCCAGGTGTAACATTTTGCTCTGGTCTGCTCTGCGGTGTCTCGCCCCCCTACAACATGACGCATCGGCTAGTTTAGAAAATATGACAGGATGCAAGTTCAACAACGGCTTGAAAAGAGTGTTTCTGGTCACGGGCATTTATTTTAGTTCTTGTGAGAATTTCGCCGCTCACGAGCCCCCGGTAAAAAAGAGAAATTGATGCAGTGTGGAACAAAATTTGAATTGGATGCTGTGGCTTAGTGGGTAGAAGCGTCTGTACGGTGGACACAGGTCCTGGGTTCAAGCCCCAGTGGTGGCAAAAAGAACAACTTGAAAAATCTTTTTCAGAGGGGAGCGCATTTTTTTGCGCCCCCTCTAAATGGCGCCCTAGACGGCCGCCTATAGGAAAAAAAATGCCCCTGGTTCAGAGGGCCAAATGTGCAGGCCTTAGTTTGAGGACCACTGCTGTTGGCTGTTGATGTCTATCAATATCGCTCATTTTGAAAATGACGTAAGAGGGCAATACGGATCAGAATCTGGCTAGCGCGACGACCCATTAGCCAATCAGAACGCTTGTACTTTTGTTGCTATATAATACATCTTTATTCATACAGGAAGTGTAAGATAGCTGTCTGATGCTGCCCAGAGGAAACGCAGGTCATATTACTGCTTATGCTTTAACTCTGTCAGAATCTTTTTTTGGCTTGTGCGCTTTCTTTGGGTCTTGAGCACCTGCCCCCCAAATTGTCTGTGCACGTGCCTGGCGGTCTGTGAATTGCTTCTGAAGGAGTGTTATGTGTCGGGAGACTTTCCAGTGGCGGAATCTCACGTGCAGAGCAAGAAGCACAGAGATTAGCAAAGGCCTCCAGCAGCCTGCGGGGCTAGCTCCTGCTCCGCCGCTAGCAACAACAACAACAACAACGCTGGAGGTCACCGGAGGAAATCCAGCGCCGTGTAACAAAGAGCTCATCGCCGAAGTCCAACAGGGCGGCGCATTCTTCATTCTGTTCGAAAAGACTCTGAACCAGACCACCGAGAGCAGACAGCTGGACTTCATGTGCGCCATCGGTTCAATGACCACGTCCAGTCAGGATTCTATGGAGCACAGTTCATGAGCCATGACACCGCTCAGGACCTAGTTCAGCATCTCAAAGTAAGTCTGCCATAAAGGTATTTAATAACTAACCTCTTGTAAATGTTAGTGTAGCAGGTCTACTGCCGCTACCCGTGGGTTTCCCCCAAGTGCTCCAAGACTGAGCCAGCCATGACGAGGTTCCTGTCGGAAACCTATTTATTGATCTCACACACACAGAGCAGACCGCAACACTGCGCCTCTGCTCACTTCGCTCTCCCCTTCAAATCTGCTGCCCTCTTTATGAGCAGAATTGGCTGCTGACTGATTGCCAATCAGTGAGAGCAGCTGACTGATTGTCAACTAGCCAGCAGCCGAGGCCAGATTGGGGATGGATGCCACAGTTAGTGTATCATATAGTTAAGCTTACTCATGTGTCAAGTTAATAACAGCTATGGACAGGTCACTACACGTTAAAATTGAGTTTTAGAATGAAATGTAAACACCACTCTACTACCAATGTCTAAATAGTATACACTAGGACAGGGGTCGGGATCCTATGGCTCTTTCACTGACGCATATGGCTTGTTTGAGTAGAGTTTCGATGCAGGCGTGCGCACCCCCCTCCCCCCCCCCAGCATCATGCAGCACCAGAAGTCGCATTAAAAGCAAGACTTATTTAATTCATTAGACGTTAAAAATACTATATCTCAATGAAATATATTTAGCTTTTATGGCTCTCCCAGTCAAAAAAAGATCCTGACCCCTGACAGAGACATGAGAACACACACAATTATGTAAATGTTTTGCATTTTAAAAGCAGCTGGAATTGTTAGTTTTATAGATTTTTTTTGTTTCTCAAAGGAACTAATGTTGCCTGTATTTAAAAAAATATATATTTACTTGATTTTATAAGCATTTGTTCATGGGACGTACATGTTGTATTAATAAATATACTTTAGAACAGCAATGACATTGTTGTGTTATCCTTTCGCAGAACACCAAACTGTTCATTTTTGTGTTCACTTTTAATTAATTTAGATTAATGTGTATTTTCATCGTAAGCTAGGTCTTACATTTTATTTAGACGTGGTCTTGAAAAGTCCTAACTTTAACTTGTTTATTCCTGTAGACACCCTGTCTTGGGAAACAACCTCGTTGAGGTTCACCAGATCCTTACCGGACGACTCTGACAGGAAGAAACAGCGGTAGACTTTACTTTAAAATTTATCAAGCGTTTTATTCAAAGATCAGGTTACAAGTAGACAATTGTGCACGGACGACCCTCAGCCTGATACCTAATGTAGTCAGACCAGGGAGAGGGCCTCGAGCAGAGAGCGCGACGGTTTAAAATCAGTGGTCCCCAGGGGATTATGGTAGAAGCGTTCACGTTTGCGATCCCCGTCAGGTCTCATAAACCTGCAAATTCTACCGAATACACTGAAGCCGAGTGAAAGACAATGATGTCCAGAAACTCAACAAATGACAGCAGCCTTCTAGTCCGAGACAGGAAGAGAGGCCAATGCCCGCCTCCAAGGCCAGCACTGACCATCATATCTCTAAATGTTGAAGGACTATCTGCAACTAAAGAAGAACTTATGGCAAAACTCTGCAAAGAATACCAGTGCGATTTTCTCTGCCTACAGGAAACCCACCGCGGACCTAAAGGTTGTCGCCCTCGAGTGGAAGATATAACTGATCTCATAGAAATACCACATGACAAATACGGCAGCATCATACTAGCAAAAAATGGCACCATCATCTAAATCAACATCAAGGAGCAATGAAAACAACATTGAAGTCCTAACCACGTCTTGTGAGACATCTTGTCTCAAAGATGCAGAAAAATTGGTTCACGCGTTCGTTACTTCGAGACTGGATTACTGCAACTCCTTATTATCAAGCTGCACTCATAAGTATCTTGGGTCCCTCCAGTTGATCCAGAATGCTGCAGCTTGTGTTCTCACTAAAACTAAGAAAATAGATCACATTACTCCTGCACTAGCTGCTCTGCACTGGCTCCCTGTAAAATCAAGAATCACTTTTAAAATTCTTCTCTTAACCTACAAAGCCTTAATTGGTGATGCACCATCATATCTTAAAGAGCTTGTAGTACCGTATCACCCCACTTTAGAGCTGCACTCACTAAATGCGGGGCTACTTGTAGTTCCTAGAGTCTTAAAATGTAAAATGGGAGCCAGAGCCTTTAGTTATCAAGCGCCTCTTTTATGGAACCAGCTTCCAATTTCAGTCCGGGAGGCAGACACTGTCACCTCATTTAAGAGTAGACTTAAGACTTTCCTCTTTGACAGAGTCAAAGTCATAGTTAGGGCTGAATCAGGTTTGCCCATGTCCAGCCCCTGGATATGCTGGTATAGGCTTATAGCTGCTGGGGGATGTTTTAGGATGTACCTTTCTTTCTCTTGTGGATGAATGTTCATCTCTCCATCACACATTACTAACTCTGCTTTCTCCCCGGATTCCTTTTTGACTTCACGTCTCATGGGGTCATCGGACCCTATGCGACGGCATAGATCCCATCTGCTGATGGATCATCGAGGTCTGGGTCGTTAATTCCTGCCACCAGCTGCGCCGCTACCCTGTTGGGACTCAGCCCACTGTTGAGACTCCGCCCACTCCTCCTCTCTGCCTCCATCTGCCTGATGGATGGTGGAGGTCTCCAAACTCTCCATTGTGGAATATGCCTAAAGGTACGTTCACACCGGACACCACAAAATTTTGTTGCGCGACAAGTTTACATGTTAAGTCAATGCAAAGCTGCGACAAAGCTGTGACGCCGTTTTTTTTCCTGCGAGCAGCACGAACAGAGCGAATGTCGCGGGGCGAACAGAGTGATCTGTCGCAGCTTTTTGTCGCTCGAGTTGAAACTCGAGCAGCAGAAACGCGTGAGTCATAGTTGCGTCAGCCAATCAGCGCTGAGAAGCTCTGCTCGTCATCGTTCTGCCGGCCGGTTTAGAAAGTGGAGGAAAAGATTCTTGTCGCCGTTCGTGGGCAAAACAAACTTTGACACGACTCTTTACTTACTGAAACCGTAGCGATAAAGATGAAGCTTAGAAGGAGGTCGGAGAAACCGTGGGACTACCCGATACATTTAGAATGTGTGCATTTGCTTTTATTCTCGATCTGTGTTGTACTTTACTATGAACCAAGCGCCGGCATATGCGTTTCATGGCCGCGGAGATCTGCCGCCGGAGGAGGAAAAGTCTCAGAGACACGAATCATAGAGAGAAGAGAGAGATAGCAGCGAGTAGCGCAGTGAGAGAGCAGCTCGGTCCAGAAGCTCTCCACGGTCCTGTCGTTTCTTGACCCGTACAGTACTCCGCGGGAGACTAGCGGGAACATGGGGCGGAGGGCCGTGGAAGTCAGGACCGCAGAGTTCAGAGAGAAGGAGAGAGGAGCAGCAGCAGGGCGACTCACAGGGCAACAAGTGAAGACACAACATCTCAGTCTGGTTAAGGAAAAGATTCATATGGCTGAAGAAGCGGGCGCGATAAGCCACGCCCCCGCTATGTCGCGTCCGGTGTGAACACCCTTTTTTTGTTGCGCGACAGAATCCTGCGACAGGCGCGACGAGAACTTTTTTGTCGCGTCCGGTGTGAACGTACCATAATATGCACTATTGATAAACTCTGACAAATTAATTGAATGTATTTTAACTCTAAAGCTGTCCTTCTGTACACATTACATATATTGCATCTGTCCATCCTAGAGAGGAATCCTCCTCTATTGCTTTCCTGAAGATTTCTTCAATTTTTTCCCCCCTGAAGGGTTATTTGGGAGTTTTTCCTGATCAGATGTGAGGTTTTGGGGCAGGGATGTCTGTGTACAGATTGTAAAACACTCCTGAGACAAATTTGTAATTTGTGAAATTGGGCTATACAAATTAATTGAAACATAGCACTTGGACACCATATGTAAATGTCCTTGGGGTGTTGATTAAAGCGACACTATGTAACTTTTCCCCTGTAGCGCCCCCTTCAGGTATTTAACGTCTGGCTCTCGAGCCATATATGGCTCTTCCGGCTCGTGACTCACAGCTGATCTCACAGCTGTTGATGCGCGCTGCCACAGCGCGTCTCGGCAGCCGCAGGGAGCCGTTCAGCCGCGGCATGTTATTCTGTCTGTACGAGTCGCGTAGTGGAGCAAATAAAAAGTCACCTGCGAGTGTGTACTGGAACTATATGACGTTGCGTAATCACTGCCAGACAGCAAGTTTAAGTACTTCCGCCGGAAGTACCGGGCGGCTCCCAACATCTTACATTCAGCAGTTTTCTGGCCACAGACCCCCGATGGCAGTGGCGGAGGCGCAAGTCAACATATTTAAAGTCATTGTAGCGGCACAATTTTTTTCAAGCTGTTATTTTAAAAAAGGTGGAAAAGTTACATAGTGGGGTTTTAACAACCAGCCAAAGTAGAGGCCTATCTTCTTAAATGGGGAGACACTCGATTTTTACCTTAAGGGACAAAGAATAGACACATAATTGGAGCAAGCAGTTCTACATAAGTGGAGCAGTGTGCAAAATATCTGTAACAGGACGAGCGTATCCAGTGTACAAATCGGGGTCGCACAGGCAGGTTGACGTTTGTGCACTGTTTATTTATCTCTTTCGTCTCCGAGCACAGCCCTCTCGTCCTCTGCTCCGGACTGCTTTCCGCTCCCCCGCTAGCTCTGCATATATGTAGAGGACAAAATCACATCCAATTGGGCGCAGCTGCGGTCACTCTGCCACTCCGGCACTGTTCCTCGAGCCACGCCCCCACTTCACCCACTCTGTATCTGTGCTTCCGCACACCCCGCTGCCACAATATCTAACAATAATACTCACTTCACTCACTGTAAACAGGGCAGGCCATCTGTTTACCAATTCAGAAATCACAGGCGAGTCTTGGACAACCTTGTGACGTCTGTAGGAGAAGGTCTTCTGCATTTTCACCTTGATCACAGCGTCATTGTTTCTCTTTTTCACCTCTGTCAGGAGAGATACCCTTTCATCCTCAAGACTCTTGTTTCTCCGATAGGGAGGGATGGGAGGAAGTTAACCTCTGCTTTTCTTGCTTTTTAATGTTCACAGCTGATTTTTCTTGACCTTTACGCTTGTTCTTTAGAGAGTTTACGCTGACCTCAGGGTGCCTAATCTTATTGTTTTGTGTGAAAATTGGCAACCATAGTGTTTAGATAATGTTTCCATCCCTCATGTCCGGCACAAGTTCCTCTTTCCCTCAAGCATTGATGAGTATGCACCAAGACCATAGCAACCTCTTCAATTTGGGAATCACTGGGATATGCCGTGTATTTGAAGGTCTCTCCAGCCATGGCTTCAAGGATATCCATTCTTAGCTTTGGTGGAGGACTAAGAAGAGTGCCATGTGCTTTGAATTCTGCATTTGCTCTTTGGAGCAGAATTTCAGCAAAAGACGAAAAGCGGGGAACAAAGAAGATTGGAGGCCAAGAACAGGTTCTTGACTCTGGAGCTGGACCTAGAATGACAGTGTCTGCACTGCCAATCGAGTGTTCAGAAGACAAACTGTCTTGGTCAAGAGCTGGAGAGCAGAGGGTGTGAGCAGAAGTCCATTCTGAAGTCACAGAGCTGTGGGATGTTGTCGGTGAAGTATTTGGGGTGCTTGTGCTGCAAGGTGGAGTCCCTGGAATGGTGCTAGTTTCTAGCCTGGACACCAGACCGAATTTAGCCCCACCCTAAAAAATGTTGGTCGGGAAGTTGGGTCTCCATTGAGGAGAAATTATTTTCGGTCAGAAATTGACCGGACCAATCAAATTGTCAAGGCAGTCTTTATACGATGACGGACAGATGATCAACAGTAACGTAACCAAGCACGTCATAAAAAGGCACTTGGTTTGTATTTGTTTACAACAAACATGGCTGTCGCTGGAGAGCTAAGATGTGTCGATTCTGCCATTGAGTCTGTTTTAGAAGACCTCAACAGCGCATTCATTTTGAAAGAAGAACAGAGAAACGCGATCAAGGCATTTGTAGATTGCAAACTACGCGTCGCTTAAAATACGTCACATATTACGTTGCTCTGATTGGTTGTAGCTCTATCCAATTGAGCGAAGAGGCATTTTATTTCCTGGTTGGGTTGAAACACGCCCCATAATCACAGCCCAACGAAGCAGTATCAGACTCAGACCCCGTTTACACAATGGAAAAACGCAAATAAACGCATATATTTTCATGCGTTTTGGCCTTTCATTTACACGAATATGGAGGTTTTATCACGGAAAACGATCATTTCTAAAAACTCCGGCCAAAGTGGAGATTTCTGAAAACGCCGTTTTTGTGTTTGCGTGTGAACGAGGGCAAACTGAGTTTTAGGTTGGCAAAAGTCACAGTATGATTAAAAATGCTTCACATTGCACCCCAACCGCGTTGTGTCGCCAGGGTGGGGATCGGCTCTCGTAAAAGGCGTCAGGGGTCTGCGGCAATGTCGGCAACCCACCCGACCCGTCTTGAAACACGGACCAAGGAGTCTAACTCACGCACGAGTCAGAGGGTGAATGGAAACCTCGTGGCGCAGTGACAGTGAAAGCCGGCAGCTCGCCGGCCGAGGTGGGATCCCGGCCCCGAGATGGGGGTCCCGGCCCTGAGGTGGGATCCCGGCCCCGAGGGGTCGGACGCACCACCGGCTGTCTCGCCCGCACTGAGCGTGAGCGCGCGTGATAGTTATGATGGCACCGGGGGCGTATATATGCGGGTTCATATAAACAGGAACTTTTTGGAAAACGACCTTGTGTGTACAACGTTATTTTTGAAAACAGAGGGGCAGAAATATTTGTTTCTGTAAATACCCGGCTATGTGTAAGAGTGGCCTCACATTCTGACTAGAATTATGAGTATGACATCGTCAGGCTAGCTAGTTTCTTCACACAACATAAATGAGTTTCAGAGTATCCCTATCTTGAAGTTAATTGGTTGACCAAAGGTTGATATACTCATTTTAAAATCTGCATCCATGTATTGGAGCCTGATATCCTGTTCAACTCCAAACACAGTCTTTATCTCTAGGACCAGTCGCTCCACCGACGCTGGAATCCCTGACACAAGGGTACGTTTTCTGGAGTTATCTGCACCAAAAACTATCCTCAAGTGGACAGGCAATGACATTTTCCAAATGTATTCTAGGAAATAAATACAGTATACAAAAGTTAGGAACAGTACTGAACCATTACTGCTTCATATTACAATTTCAACGAATGGCTAATTAAAATCAGTTAATCTAAGGGTTCCCATTGGGTCACTCAAAACTGTTACACTTGAGCCTAGGACTCCCTTGTTACTTTGTGATGGCTGAATATTTAGTGTTGCCTGAAGGACACATGATATTCTGCATTTAGCTTTTAGGTTGAATACATTTCACTGGATAATTTACATGATAAATCCCCAAAAATGTAACATAATTCAGTAAATTCAGAGAATTGTCTAATTTGTCATGCGATTATTTGTTGCACTCCTACTTCATGTGATTTGGTAAGAAAGAAAAGTCACATTATACACCTACCTTAAACAATGAGATGCCTTTTCAAGGTAACCATCCGTCTCCCACCCACAATGTAGTCACAGAGCATACGCATCTACCAGATCTCCAAGATCAACCTCTCCATTAGGAGATATGGTCAACTCATAAGCTCTGAAGTGCTCATGATACCATGCACATAATATTCGTACAACCAAGCTAAAATTGTTTTTAACAATGCACATTCGAAGATTTTCCGCAAACTCAGGCAAACCACCAGTTGAACCATAAGGAATTAGCATGCCGATTTTGTATGTGATTCCTTTGTTGGTTACATTTTTGGCATGATGCACCTAATTTATCTTGGGGTATTTCTGCCTGAGGCTTTCCACTACTTTCTTGTACAGTACATCCACCGGAAGTGTGAAAACATTTGCAACTTCCAATGTGTAAGTGTGGTTGGATGCATTGATATATGCAATCATTTGCTGATGTTTGGCTGCTAGTGCGAGTGCTATATTTTTTAAACAATTGGTATGACGAGCAACTTGCTTAAAGAAGCTATGCTTTGCCTCAAACCTCATAGTACATTGCCCTACTAAAGGCCCAAAACGTTCAATCATTTGAGGGTAATGTTCAAGATAGTGATGCTTTGGTAAGAGTCGTACAGGAAATAGCGCCAAGTATCTATCTCTGTGTTCTGTGATTTTGCACTCCAGGTAGGCAATGGTCTCTTTATTATGAAGAGAGGCAACAGAGAGTTCAACTATTTCTTTTAAATCAAGTAGCACAAGACAAGCAGGCTCTGCCTCTGGTATCAAGTCTCCAATTATAAATGGGAGCAACCTCAATAGATTCCAGTTTTCATGAGCATTACCTCCAATGGTCCCTTTAGTAGTGTAAGCTTTTGGTATACTTGTTAGTTCTATCCCCCCACTTATATGGAAAGTTGAGGATTAATTTGTTAAGAGTGTTAAGAGTAATGAATACACCAAGGCAACGGGCAATCTCAACTGGAACAACACCCTCAAATAAGTCATGAACAATGTCAGGAGGGTAGCCCCGAGTAACATGAAAATAAGAAATTCTTCGTAAGAACACGCTCTCCCTTTACTCCACAACAGATGGTTGAGTTATCCCTTGCGAATATAATGTGCCTCTCATGTACGTCTTTTGTTCGAAGGTTAAATTTACCTGACTGAACAGGATTAGCCGGAATGTCTGCTCTCTGACCTGTACAAAACCTGCAGTAGTAGACACCAGTAAAGCTTTCAATGAAACCTGCTATTCCATGAGCTCCTAAATTATCTGCAATAACAGACTGGACTGCGCCTTTTACAAACTCTCCTAGACCTGAAATAAAAACCCATGCGTCTCCAAAATAACCAAATCCTGTAAAGGGGGCCCTAAGATGTGTTCATACCCATACTTCTTTACATCAGTAGCCTTACATAATACAGCCAAGTAGATGGAAGAAAGAGCTGAATGAGATCCTACTTATAATGTGCAAGTGACTTTTTTTTGCTCTGTCCCGGTGCGTGCAAACCTCTGCGGCGGGCAGAGGACTGTTAACGCGACACGTAGAGACAGTTATAATACGGGTAGATGAAATCAAGCATTCTGATTGGTTGAGAGTGAGTCACGGGGTGTGGTATATTCAGCCCATAATGTACAGTATGGCCTGTTTACAGGGGCGCGTTTCATATCAATGCGCACTAAAACTAATGTTTAGCTTTTGCGCGACCGTTAGTTGTCATTTCAAATAAATCCTGCGGCTCCCTGCAAAGCTACTGGGCACCACATCTCATTGAAGACAGTGTTAGAGTGAATATCCAGCTGGAGACGGCACTTCAACACGGAGCCACCCGCAAAGAGAGAAGAGTGGTCGATGTCATAAGAGACGAAGAGGACATGAGAAACGTTTTCCACGGATGATTAATTCAATTCAGTTTATTTGTATAGCCCAGTTTCACAAATTACAAATTTGTCTCAGAGTGCTTTACAATCTGTACACATAGACATCCCTGACCCAAAACCTCACATCGGACCAGGAAAAACTCCCAAATAACCCTTCAGGGGGAAAAAAAAAGGGAAGAAACCTTCAGGAGAGCAACAGAGGAGGATCCCTCTCCAGGATGGACAGATGCAACAGATGTAATGTGTACAGAAGGACATATTTAGAGTTAAAATACATTCAAGGAATCTGACAGTTTATCAATAGTTCATATTTAGGCATATTCCACGATGGAGAGTTTGGAGACCTCCCAAGTGGAGGAGTGGGCGGAGTCCCAGCAGGGCAGTGGCACAGCTGGCGACAGGAACTCACGATCCAACCATCGAAGGTCCATCAGCAGATGGAATCTATGCCGTCTCATAGGGTCCGATGACCCCATGAGACGTGAAGTCAGAAGGACTCGGGAGAAAGCAGAGTTAGTCATGTGTGATGGAGAGATGAAGATTCATCCATAGGAGAAAAGAAAAGAGAGAGAGGTGCTCAGTGCATCCTAAACATCCCCAGCAGCTATAAGCCTATACCAGCATATCCAGGGGCTGGACCAGGGCAAACCTGATTCAGCCCTGACTATAAGCTCTGTCAAAGAGGAAAGTCTTAAGTCTACTCTTGAATGTGGTGACTGTGTCTGCCTCCCGGACTGAAGGTGGAAGCTGGTTCCATAAAAGAGGAGCTTGATACCTAAAGGCTCTGGCTCCCATTTTACATTTTAAGACTCTCGGAACTACAAGTAGCCCCGCATTTAGTGAGCGCAGCTCTCTGGTGGGGCGATACGGTACTACAAGATATGATGGTGCATCACCAATTAAGGCTTTGTAAGTTAAGAGAAGAATTTTAAAAGTGATTCTTGATTTTACAGGGAGCCAGTGCAGAGCAGCTAGTGCAGGAGTAATGTGATCTCTTTTCTTAGTTTTAGTGAGAATACGAGCTGCAGCATTCTGGATCAACTGGAGGGACCTAAGAGATTTATTAGTGCAGCCTGATAATAAGGAGTTGCAGTAATCCAGTCTCGAAGTAACGAACGCGTGAACCAATTTCTCTGCATCTTTTTGAGACAAGATGTGCCTGATTTTTGAAATATTACGTAGATGGAAGAATGCAGTCCTTGAGATTTGCTTTATGTGGGAGTTAAAGGACAAGTCCCGATCAAAGATAACGCCGAGATTCTTTACAGTGGTGTTGGATGCTAGAGTAATGCCATCTACAGAAATCACATCACCAGATAATTGATCTCTGAGGTGCTCAGGGCCGAGTAGAATTACTTCGGTTTTGTCTGAGTTTAACATCAAGAAGTTGCCGGTCATCCATGTTTTTATGTCACTAAGACATGCTTGAATTTTAGTGAGTTGGTTAGTCTCCTCTGGTTTTATCGATTAGATATAGTTGAGTATCATCTGCATAACAATGAAAGTTTATAGAGTGTTTCCTGATAATATTGCCCAAAGGAAGCATGTATAAGGTAAATAGAATTGGTCCAAGCACAGAACCTTGTGGAACTCCGTGACTAACGTTGGTGGTCATTGAGGCTTCATCGTTTACAAATACAAACTGAGATCGATCTGATAAATAGGATTTAAACCAACTTAGGGCGGTGCCTGAAATACCAATCGACTGCTCCAGTCTCTGTAATAGGATGTTATGGTCAATGGTGTCGAATGCAGCACTAAGGTCTAACAAGACCAGTACAGAGATGAGTCCTTTATCTGCTGCCATTAAGAGGTCATTCGTAATCTTCACCAGTGCTGTCTCTGTGGTGTTTTCTAAATCCTGACTGAAACTCTTCAAATAAACTATTCTGAAGTAGAAAGTCACACAACTGATTTGCGACCACTTTCTCAAGGATCTTAGAGAGGAAGGGGAGGTTAGAGATCGGTCTGTAGTTAGCCAAAACCTCTGGATCCAGAGTGGGCTTCTTCAGGAGAGGTTTAATTACAGCTACTTTGAAGGAATGTGGTACGTGGCCTGTTAACAAAGACACATTAATAATATCCAAAAGAGAGCTGCCAATTAAAGGCAAAACGTCTTTAAGCAGCCTAGTCGGGATAGGGTCCAAGAGACAGGTAGACGTGTTAGAAGTAGAAACCATTAAAGATAATTGGTCACGGTTGATGGGAGAAAAGCCATCTAAATATATACCAGGACATACAGGGGTTTCCAAAGCCATTCCACTTGAGGACAGATTGGCACTGGTTAAGGGCAAGAGATTATTAATCTTGTCCCTAATAGTTAAAATCTTCTCATTGAAGAAGTTCATAAAGTCATTACTCCTGAGGTCTATAGGAATACTGGGCTCCACAGAGCTGTGACTCTCTGTCAGCCTGGCTACAGTGCTAAAGAGAAACCTAGGGTTGTTCTTATTCTTCTCGATTAATGGTGATATACAAATCAACATAAGTTAAACCAGGGCTCTCAAGTTTTGAAGACAGGCAAGCGTGACATGACATGAGCAGCTACGGGAAAGTGACCAACGGCGAGCGTTGAGACGTGGGTCTGAGCTGGACTCCTCCACACAGAGAGCGGCTCATGTTGGCGCTGCGGCACATTAAAACATTAAATAGACCAGAGTTTATTTAAGCGTGAGAAATATGAGTTAAGACCGAAACGCTCAATGCGTGAGACTTGAGAGCCCTGATAAGTAAGTCTATCGAGTCCCAAGTCGCTCGTAACTAGTTTAGTAAACAGCATGTGTAGCTAACATAGACCCAGTGCCTACGAAACATTTAATAAATATTATTTTATTGAAAGTGTCCCATTGTCATTGTTATTTTAAAGGCAGCTTTCATCAAATCAGCAATTTGAATTAATGAGATGTTGTGAGAACTAGCTAACTATCTCCCCTCCTTTAGATAGGCTAACGAATGTAAACAATGCTGTTTGTCCGTTAGCCACACGGACGGGGCTACTTTCACACGGAGGGGACTATTTTCTCTCGGCTACTGAAATGCGATGCATAACTTTGGTTGGCAACAACTATTTTGTGCTGAAAGGCAGCTTACTATTTACTTACTATTTATAATGTCGCTGGTGACCGTATTATAAAAGCAATAAGGGACTCGAGGCAGTACTTTGACGTCAATAAAGTACTATTCAAGGATTGCCTAACAACACCCTTGAACACATACTTTATTGACGTCAAAGTACAGCCTCTCGTCCCTTATTGCTTAAAAATGACATGCTTCTGCTGTAATTTGGCGCTATAGAGAAAGTGACAGGGGGCGGGCCAATTTTTTTTTATGTCAAGCGACAGGTCGATCGACGAATTGAGCACCCCTGGAATAAGCCAACTGCAGAGGTGTGTGTGTGTGTGTGAGTAAGAGAGCTCTCAACTGCATTGCAATTCCTTTTTTAGGGTCCTCGTGACGACTTTGTCGTAGAGGAACCTATTGTTATTGATGTGATTATTATTATTAGGGTCCTCGTGACGACTTCGTCGTAGAGGAACCTATTGTTATTGATGTGATTATTAGGGTCCTCGTGACGACTTCGTCGTAGAGGAACCTATTGTTATTGACGTGATTTTTCTTTTTCTTCTTTTTCTTATTATTCTCTCCAAACAAATCTCGTCTGGCCGCACACTGTACGCCCCAGCAGACTCAAATTTCACATGCACAACCAGACTGGCGAAAATTTTCATATTCTTGAGTTTTCGTAAGTGTATACAAAAATGGCTCTCTAGCGCCCCCTAGAGCGTTTTTTACCCACGGTTGTTTTCGACGATGACCGATTGACTTGAAATTTTGCGTACACGTCCGCTTGGACCTGCTCTACAACATTGCCATTATCAACCCTAAGCTCCGCCTACTTAGATTTTCCGCCATTTTGAATTTTTTTAAAAACTGTTTTTGTGCACTTTTTTTCAAAACGCTTAGTCCGATTCCTACCAAATTTTCTGAGGTTCATTATTGGTTCAATGTAAAGGAATTTGAATTAAGGAATTTTCGATATCTTATTGCGTTCAGAAGATATGGACCAGTGAACATCCAAGGGGTGTGGCCTAATATATAAAGACACCTAACTTCCAAATCACTTGGACTATCTTCACCAAATTTGCAGCCTATATTCACAAGGACACACTTAACCTACCTTAATTTTTCCATAATATTTGAACGTTAGGGGGCGCTACAATCAATCCCTGAAAATATGCCTTTTTGGCCTTGTTCATGTTTTTAGGGGTTGTAAAACAGTTAACTCCTCCTAGAGCGTAAACACGATTCTTTCCAAACTTGGCCAGTCTGGTCTTTAGACCTTTGTCTTGAAAAATCTTTGAAGGATTTAAAAAATATTAAACTATGTGCGTTTGCCGGACCGGCAAAGAAACGCTATTCGCCATGAAAATGTACGTTGTTGTAACTCGGCCATACATGGTCTAATCTGCTCCATATTTCTCATATGTCATGACATACTGACCCTGAAGAGATCCATATGCTAATTTTTCATTCTGGTCTTAGCGCCAACTAGTGGCACTAGGAAGTAACATGTTTTCTACTTTTATACCCTACTCCTCACTGATTATTCCGATCCGTCTCAAAATGTACCAGAATAGACCTAAGACCTTGATGATGCTTCCCTGTGAAGCTCGTAGCGACACGTTGAAGTACGGCGAATCTCTTCATCGGCAAACATTGATCCTTCGCCGTGAAATGAATTTTGAATTTTGTAAAAAACTGTTTTTGTGCACTTTTGTTCAAAACGCTTGTTCCGATTCCTACCAAAATTTCTGAGGTTCATCATTGGTTTAATGTTGAGGAATATTTTTTCAGGAATTGTCTATCTTATTGCGTTCAGAGGATATGGACCAGTGCACATCCAAGGGTTGTGGCCTAATATATAAAGACACCTAAATTCCAAATCACTAGGACTATCTTTACCAAATTACCAGCCTATATTCACAAGGATGCCATTAACTTACCTGAATAATTTCATAATATTTGAACATTAGGGGGCGCTACAATCAATACCTGAAAATAGGCCTTTTTGGCCTTTTTTCATGTTTTTAGGGGTTGTAAAACAGTTAACTCCTCCTAGAGCGTAAGCCCGATTCTTTCCAAACTAGGCCAGTATAGTCTTGAGACCTTTGTCTAGAGAAATCTTTGAAGGATTTAAAAAATATTAAAGTTTGTGCGTTTTCCGGACCGGCAAAGAAACGCCATTCGCCATTAACATGTAAGTTGCTGTAACTCGGCCAGGCATTATCCAATCTGCTCCGTATTCCTCTTATGTCATCACCTACTGACCTTGAAGACATCCATATGCTAATTTAAATTCTAGTCATAGCACCACTGAGTGTCCAAGGCAAATCAGCCTAAAAAGCATCACATTCACATGTAATTGACATGACAAGGTCTAGACTTCACGTGGATACACATGATCCATGTATATGTTCAACTTGTCACAGCGCCCCTACTGGCTACACTGAATGCGCTCGAATATACTCCAAACTTCTCCTGCTTTATAGAATTCACGGCCTGAGGTTATCAACAAGCCTTTTTTGACTCAAAGGCAAAGCGCCACCGACTAGCAAAGTAAAATCAGTGTCGCGTGACAAACGGTCAAACGCCAGAACGGCGGTCATTCGTTCTCGGCCGACGGGGCCGGCGACCGGCGTGCGAAGCAGGAACGAGGACCCGTTCGACGCTGCTTGCAGCTTTAATTATATATTCTATTATTATTCTATATGTGTATTTGTCTTGTTATAAAATCCTATTCCTTGCATGTGAACACCCTAACATTAATTGGTAATGAACAGGATTCTGATCTTAAGTTAACATTGTATTTATAGATTTAAGCCACCGCAGTTTGAACCAGCTTGTTGCCCGCAGTGTAAACAGCCAGCAAGTGACGCATTTTAGCTTGTGCCGAGCGCGAGCAGCAGGTGCCAGCAGTTAGCTAAGACCTATGCTAGCTTTCGATAGGCACTCTGCCTCTGGGCTTCAGTGAGACGAAGCCTCGTAACTAGGGTTGGGTACCGGAAACCGGTGCTAATGTGGCAACGCACATTTCGGTGCTTCTTTCCGGTGCCTGAGCCGATTTAAATTGAAAAATACTATTGATGTGAACTTCTCTGGTGACTCCGCCCTGTCAGCAGGTTACTATAGCCAATAATTTAACTTTGAAAGCGGAGGCATGCGCCGTGTGTGACTAGTGAATCCGTGCCGAGCACAACAGAGAAGGCTGAACGCGATGGGGAGCGTCACCGGTCCCCTTGAACACGGGGAGACCGATGGAAAAAAAAGAGCAGCCTGAAGTCAGATTAGTACCGGAACGTTGATTGCTTTCATAAAAGTAGGCCAATAAATAATGAATTAGCCTTTATAACAATGTTTAAGCTAGCTCGTAGCTCACGCTAGCTCGTAGCTCGAACATATATTGTGTATCTTAACAGTCTGATATCCGTTGTTTGTCAGTGCTCCATGATAACGGCTTCTACAGGGAATCTGGCCAAAGAGGTTTTTAATGTCCTCATTGTGCGTTTAAAAAAAAGAAGTATCGGTTCAGGCACCGTTTAGGCACCGGTATCGTTTTAAAAGTACCGGTATCGGGAAAAACCCAAACGATACCCATCCCTACTCGTAACGGACGCGGGTCTCGACGTGAATTACAATCAGTGCCGTTACCTTTCACGCGGTCAAGCGAGTCAGCATGTAAAACTGTGTTGCTAGCTAGTGCTAAGCCAGATAGCAAGTGCTAGCGAACACGTGGGACTAGCCAGATATTGGAAGTTAAGCTAACTGTTAACACACGCAGCCCAAGATGCAGCAGCTTGGCACGCAGAATATTCTCCACCTTAGGTCCTCTGCTTTGGAATCTAGCTTAACTGTTAAAAAGCAGAAGGTTCTCCACTGAAGTCGGACCTATTTCCCAATCATTGAAACTATGCTAATGTTGAAGCTGGTAGCTCGTGCTAAATTCACCAACCTTTGTAAAAATAATACTTATAAAATAACATTACACTTAAGATGGAAAAGGATTGTACTTACCTAATAACTTTGTCACGCTCGGTCGCTCTGTCGGTCAGAATGACAAGTCCGCTCTCAAGAGGTCTGGTGTCACGTGGTGAAGTGTTTCCTGCACACACATATGCTCCTTCTGTGATCCAATCAAGTAAAGTTTACTTGATTTGTTTATGTTTAGGTTATACTAAGCATATTTACATTGTGTTTAAGTGGTTTTAAAGAATAAACTTTAGATTTTATATATTTCAGTTACATTTTACTTAAAAATATTGTTTAATGTTTATGAGGCCAAAGAATCCATTTTTTGAGTGTGAGACAGACAGGTTCTGAACCCCAACCTTTTAGTAACTGGGTTCCCGTCCTTTTATATATTAAAACAATGGTGTGTTCGACTGAGGGACGGACAGCAAAGAGGGGAGACAGATAGACAATGCCTGGAACTTTTGTTCTACTTCAAACACTTTGATTACTTAACCTCTAACTCTATTCCGCGCTCTTTCTTCCAACACACACACACGTTCTTGTCCCTTTCTAGTTCCAGCAGTTCATTGCCTGTCTTACGACAGACAACTTGCACGGTGCCCCCTACTCGCTCTTTCTTTCTCTCTTTCTCTCAGACACACACTTGCAGACACACACACTTGCATTCACTCCATAAGTGTGCCTACTGGGTGCCATGTATGTTCTAATTGTGTGTCAAGTTCGGTATAGGCCAACCCTCCTGCCACACTGTCCCTCCCTGCAGTTCCATTAGCTCTCTCTCCCACCCCATCCAGTCACATTGTCACCCCACTCTCCCCCCTCCCTCACCAACCCTACACACCCCCACCTCTCACGCCGTGTCACTCTATGCTAAATAGTCCTCTTGGAAGCTATGGAGGTGTCTCCTCTGAGTGGAAGTTGATAGTGTGGCGTACTTTGGCTTACGGCGAGTTCAGTTGCAAGTTGGAAATGTCATCTGTGGAGTAACTAGCTGTGAGCAGCACTGCTGGAGTTCGGTTGGGACAGCAGTGGCCACATTGGGTCTTTCTTTCTCGCCAGGGGGTACCATCTACTACAGTGAGATGTACATTGTGCTGTTTGAAAATGCAGCCCCCTTAGGGAACAGTTGCTTTCAGTGTTGCACATATGACACACAACTCCTCGTGAGGTGCAGACAAACTTATTTAAAAGAATCTGATCCTTCGAGTAGATACATATAAATGCATGGAACCCTTTTGATACTTTTTGCAAAATATGGTTTCAGTTGTTCTGTGACTCGCCATTATAGTACATGCACAATTGACAATAGTGCTGCCCGTCACACAAATCTTCTTTCATGCATTAACCTTCATTGTGTATATGCTTTTATGAATGAAGAAGTAAGCCTTGATTCAACACAGTCATGTGGTGTTGGACTAATTGGGAAAATGAGTTCCTTATCATCGTCTATTGCTCATCTCATTCATTCCCTTTGCTCTTCTTTGTCACACAAATCTGGAAACAGCCATCAATGTGTTGGTTTATTAATGGCCGAAGCAGTACAAACAAATATTTGTTGGTAAAGTCCTCCAGGCTCCAGATACTAACCCATCACTAATAAATCCTCCGCTTGCCATAACATCTTTTTTAAAGGATGTCGGCCAACAATGTATGTGCACAGAGGTTTTCATTGATGTACAGTACTTTTTAATCACTAATCTCTTATGCTGGTTCATGTGTACGTAAGCATAGGGCCAAATGAAGTCATGCTCATGATGTTCTATCATGATGTTCTACAAAGACTACAAAACAGCAGTTTTTTCTATGCTGGCCCTCCTGCAACAAAGTACAGAGGTACCATATATAGATATTTGGTTCTGAAAAGTGAGGCCTACATTAGTGGGTGTAAAACTTTAACTATTTCAAATAGATATTAGGGGCGAAGACTACATTGAGAAAATAACCCTACCTGTCACTTGATTCATTATCTTAGTAATACATTGAAAAATGAGTTTATAGTTTCAAGTTTTAGTTGCAAAAAAACAAGATGCTGCTGACCATAATCTTTAAAATGGCAGTCCTCAGACAACGTCACTGACTACGTCGTCTTTGAGAGGGACTTGAAGTTGTCAGAGCTGATTACATTTATACATATTACTTTATCTGAGATTGTTTTGTGTCACACCCAAATATACATTGGCCATTGGTCTCTACACATCAACCCAGTTGGTCTGTAGCTCATACATGATTAGATTAGATATACTTTATTCATCCCCAGGAGAAAATGTCTTTGTAGCAGTAAACATGTTTACAATATAATACAATAAAAAATAGCAAGGCATATTACATTTAAGCATTTACATAATTAAAAATAAAAAGCATACAGATATGAGGAAACAAAATTATGCAATTTTGTTATTTAAATCCTTCTGGGGACATACTTTTTTCATTTGACCCATGCTGATTTATTAAGCAGCAGTGGGCTGCAGTAAAGCAACCGGTGAGCAACTGGGGGTTCAGTGTCTTGCTCAAGGACACTTCGACATGAAACTAACGGGGAGAGCGGGAATCAAATCAGGTGCCTTGTGGATTCAGGACAACTCACCCCATAAGCTATAGCCAACCCTCCCCCCCCCCCCCCCCCCCCCCAGAAATGAGTGCTTATGCTACTACCACTCAAACATGTCCACCCATTCACACACTGATACACATTCATACACTTGAAACTGGCACTTAGCACACACACTCCTTTATCTAGGACCATTTACGTAACAACGTGAGATTTCTATTCAGACCAAGGACATTTTTATGGACTGAGGGAGCTGAGAATGGAACTACTGATCTTCAGAACGAAACCGACCCTCTCTAAAACTGAGCTTCAGTGTAACCTGTGGCTCAATTTCAAGATTTATTTTCCAAGCATTCTATTATTTTGTCTCCAGGTTCGGCTATGGAGCTCAAGTTGTGTGCGAAAAAACACAAAACCAAATAGTTTAGTTTAAAGGCTTTTACTGAACATAAAAAACAATTCAAGTACACATTTATAACGAAAATAGACTTTGTCACAGGGGCCGTTGGGTTGATCCAACTTGTGCGTAGCTCACCATCTTCATGTGATACGAGGGTTGTATCGTCTCAGAAACCTGACCTGTACACAAGGTCACATGAAACAGTTATTCAAACACAAACAGATGTTAACAGCAGGAACCAAAAGCGCTGACAGTCAGGGAAACACAAAGGAAAAGGAAACACATGTAATGTAACAAAATGGAGGTCTAACATTTACACAAAATATTCTCAGCACATTGCATCGTCTACAACACAAAATTCACTTAAAAGTAATGGAGGTACACTCGGGCTGCACCACCCTGTCTGCACCCAACGAAACAGGAAGTGACCTCCCTTGAGCCGGATATTTATTAGGACTCGGGTCCTGGATTTTCCAATTAAAGCTTTTCCTCCCGAGCCAATCAGTGGGTTACATCAGCCTCCCTGGATAGTGGCGCTTTTGGTCATATATAATCATGAGCTTAAAAATTGAAATTTGAATTATACTAATGAAGAAAATGGGATTTCCTTGAATGTTCTGCTGCTATATGGACTTTGTAAGGAGATTATATCAGTCTTCTATCTGCTATTTCCAAACTTCAGCCCAATGATTTCATTAAGCCAATTATTTTTTTAATGCACTTTGCCTGAACTTTCCATCCAATCTCGACAATTACATTTCAATTTGTTTAATTGGACTTCTTTAAGGTTACACAAAATACATTTGGAAATGCAGTTTTATACATTTACACTAATTCCCATCCAACAGGTCTCATCTTATAGGTCATTTGTGTGAAATTGCCAACATTAGCATATCAATTTGTGAGTGTTTAGTGGGGTCACAGACGCCTTTTGACCACACAATTATCCATTCTTCATTGTTGAGTCCAAGTGGATGTTTATGAAAAATATAATCAAAATCTCTCAAGTCATTTGTGAGATATTAACAAGAATTTGAAGATGGATGGACAAGGAAGGAGCAGAAGCTGCAGAATTAATTGTAATAAGGAATTGGTCATGGTACAGCTGATTCGGTTTGCAGGAAAGCATGTTGGTGGCTGGGTGCAAATGTACCCAAACACACACACACACTCACTAATGCTAATTATCAGCGCTCTAGCCACAGTGTTGAATATATTGCTCAGTGTGGATGCCAAGCAAAAGAATAACATTAGCATACTTTACACAGCGGACATCTGTAGATTGTCAACAGCCTATCCATCACTAACTGCTCTTACTTATTCACACACAGAGCCATGCATGAATATAAGAAAACAGTATGCTGGCCTATACATTTATAGTCACAGTTCATGTGTATATGGACATGGCACTACCCCTCACACACTCACCCATACAACTTGCAACCATTTCTTTTGATGTCTCTCTCAATACATTTTATTTGTATTTCAAATCAACTATTGTATAAAATTGGTATATATGGGTAAGTAACAGGCACGTGCACAGATAGAACCCTAGTGGTGCCCAAGCACCAGACCTTTTGCCCTGGATGAGTAAAGTGGCCTTTTTGCTGGAACCACTTTTTTTTCATTCTCCAGGATTTAAGAATAAAAGTTACTCTCTCTGTCATCAATTCCCCCCAAATGTGTTTTGATATTCGACGGGGTTTGAGTTCTTGTGAGAATTTTGCCCTGACGTGCTTCGCGGCGCTCACAAGTTTTTTTGCATTAATCAACCACAACATTAGCACTCGGTGGCATGCAATCCTTGTGCCTCATTGTTTTATGCGTTATCTCTTTGTTTAGTCTGTTCCAGTCTTACAACGATCAATCTTGTAGAAGACGGACGACACGGTTCAGATAAAAGTTTTAATTTATAGTAAATTAACAACACAAGTGATTCAAACTATAGTGTTGTCTTCTTCACTTTCAATAACACATTTTTGCTGCTTCTGAATGTCCTCTTGGCTGTTGATGACGATCAATATAGCTAATTTTGGAAATGAGGTCAGAGGGCAATACGGATCCGTATCAGACCGGCGAGGAGGGCAATAGTGGCTGGCATGAAGACCCATTAGCCAATCAGAATGCTTGTATTGTTGTGGCCATATAATAATTCATCTTTATTCATAACGAACATGTAAGATAACCGTCTAATCCTGCCCAGGTCGAGGACAGCATCAGTGTATTGCTGCTAATGCTTCAACTCTGTCAGAATTTTATTTTTGGCAATAGGTGCCCTTTTTTTTGGTTTGAGCACCTGCCCCCCAACATGTCTGTGCACGTGCCTGTTAAAGACCCATTATGTAGTTTTTCCCTTGTAGCACCCCCTTTAGGTATTTAACGTTTACTTCAGTATCGTAAATACCCAGTTACGATGGATCAGGTATCGGGAACCTCTGGCTCTCGAACCATATATGGCTCTTCCGGTGACGGCATATGGCTCTTTTGAGTTTGAGGTTGTTTTTTTTTTTATCTCCGCCCGCAACTCTGTAATTTTCGCTATCGCGCCAGATTACAGCAGAAGTAATTTAAGGTCCCTTAAAGACGTCTTTGTTTTTTTATTAAACTAAAGTCTGTTATTGATCGTCTCCACAGCAGCATGTCTCTCTGTCTCTACACGTTGCGTAGCGGAGCAAATAAAAAGTCACCTGTGAGCGTGGACTGGCACTATATGACATTGCGTAATCACTGCCAGAAAGCAGGTCAAAGTACATCCGCCCGCGACCAGGAGGCTCAAAAATCTTACATTGTCAATTTTTTTCAAGCTGTTATTTTAAGGTACAATTGTTACATAGTGTTGATTTAAGTTGTATGGAGCAAGAACCTCAACACTATTTATATATATATATATATATATATATATATATATATATATATATATATATAAAATAATCATACACATAATTGTATTGTTTATACATATTTAGATTATATATACATATTTATATATATATAATAAATATGTTTTATACATACATATAATTTTTTTGATATATAGATATATTTGTATGTATATATAGTTATATTACACATGTAATTACAAACAATTCTGTGAATAAATAATAAACTGGTCTCACCGTACACCCCGGCACGTTCGCTCCGCTCGGCAACAGCCAACCGACTTGTGACTCCGTCACCTCGAGCTAATCACTCGAAATCCAGACTGTTTGCTGTCCTGGCTCCTCAGTGGTGGAACGAGCTGCCCACTGACATCAGGACAGCAGGAAGTCTCTACAGCTTCCGCCAGAAACTGAAAACGCACCTTTTCCGACTGTATCTGGATTAAAACACAGATTTGCACTTTAGTAGCACTTGAATGGCTCTTATTATGGTACTTTTGTAGTTTGACTATGTTGAGTAAATGTTACTTTCTGTATTCTTGTTGTTCTTAGTTTGTACTCTAGGTCGAAATGCACTTATTGTAAGTCGCTTTGGATAAAAGCGTCTGCTAAATGACATGTAATGTAATGTAAACTATTTGTGCTCGTTAGATCCTCCAAACCGAATTATATTTCATGTTTAACAGCTACAGAGACATCAGAGCCAGCGGAGCATTTAAAAAAGTTATGCCGAGAGCAGGCTGCTGTCGGGGGCCATACAGTGCGCTGACTGCCCGGCGCTCCAGAGCTCAGTGAGCAGAACCTCAAATCTACAGTGCAGATTTCTATTAGGCTGAATCATAACAAACCTATGACAGATTTGATTTTTAAACTACTAACTTCTCGCCAAACATCTAAGGAATTCTACCAAGGGCGGTTATTAATAATTCACACTGGTTTTTATTTGCCTTTATAACTTAAATATAAGCCAGAATATTAGTAGATGTCTTGCCTGAACCTGACTGTTTCATAACATAAGCATCTGGCATTGTGTGGTTCTACAAGGGTGATAAGAGGCTGATTGGTAACATTTCCATGGATCATAATTTTGTTTCAGAAAGGTCGACATAAATGCTTTTTTCTGCCACTTGGTTGGTTCCTTTCCATCCATTATGTGGTTTCTCATGCCATCCTCTTAGTCATACCTGATATACTCCCCTAGTCAAAATGTCAGCCTCAGTTTCTCCACACCTACACTATAGTCTTCATTCAATACTCATTTAGCCATGCTTGGCCGCATATAGTAGTATATTCTTGCAGTGGATGTGCAAATGACACTCAGCTAAGGACCATACAATGTGGTGGGTAAGGATGGAAAACCAGGATGTTACGACCCCTGACTTAACTCCACCCTCTTCCGAGAAGAGGGCTGTCTATTTGTTTCAGGTCTGACACGCCTGGAGCAACACCACCTGAGAGACAAAAAGTGGGCTGGGAAATATACTGTATACTCCCAGATCCAGTTCTTCGCTCTCTAAGTGTAGGCCACCATTTGTCATTTTGGGGGAAGCTGTTTAGGGGTTCTCTGCCATTTCTATTGTCTGTTATCCTGTTGTATGGCTTGACAGGGAGCTCAGTATGTTTTTTTTCTTCTTTTGGATTTGCTAGTTTAGTGTAACCTTTATGTTCTTTGGTTTATTGTGTTGGCCTTAGAGACCCTGACATCTTTTTGCTTCCTTTTTAGTTTTACATTAGTTAATACTTTAAAGCTGTCAATAAATCCTTATTGGTGCATATTTCACCTGACTTATTATTTGCCTCCTTTGTTCCACCCTTGCCAAGACTGTTTCTCTTATACATACAGGACTGTCTCAAAAAATTTGAATATTGTGATAAAGTTCTTTATTTTCTGTAATGCAATTAAAAAAACAAAAATGTCATGCATTCTGGATTCATTACAAATCAACTGAAATATTGCAAGCCTATTATTCTTTTAATATTGCTGATTATGGCTTACAGCTTAAGAAAACTAAAATATCCTATCTCTAAATATTAGAATATTTCCTCAGACCAAGTAAAAAAAAAAGATTTATAACAGCAAAACAAAATCAAACATTTGAAAATGTCCATTAATGCACTCAGTACTTGGTTGGGAATCATTTTGCACGGATTACTGCATCAATGCGGCATGGCATGGAGGCAATCAGCCTGTGGCATTGCTGAGGTGTTATGGATGCCCAGGATGCTTCAATAGCGGCCTTTAGCTCATTTGCATTGTTGGGTCTAGTGTCTTTCAGCTTCCTCTTCACAATACCCCACAAATTCTCTATGGGGTTCAGGTGAGGGGAATTGGCAGGCCAATGAAGGACAGTAATGCCATGGTCAGTACAGCAGTTACTTAAGCAATAAGGGACGAGAGGCTGTACTTTGACGTCAATAAAGTATGTGTTCAAGGGTGTTGTTAGGCAACCCTTGAATAGTACTTTATTGACGTCAAAGCACTGCCTCGAGTCCCTTAATGCTTTTATAATACGGTCACCAGCGACATTATAAATAGTAAGTAAATAGTAAGCTGCCTTTCAGCACAAAATAGTTGTTGCCAACCAAAGTTATGCATCGCATTTCAGTAGCCGAGAGAAAATAGTCCCCTCCGTGTGAAAGTAGCCCCGTCCGTGTGGCTAACGGACAAACAGCATTGTTTACATTCGTTAGCCTATCTAAAGGAGGGGAGATAGTTAGCTAGTTCTCACAACATCTCATTAATTCAAATTGCTGATTTGATGAAAGCTGCCTTTAAAATAACAATGACAATGGGACACTTTCAATAAAATAATATTTATTAAATGTTTCGTAGGCACTGGGTCTATGTTAGCTACACATGCTGTTTACTAAACTAGTTACGAGCGACTTGGGACTCGATAGACTTACTTATCAGGGCTCTCAAGTCTCACGCATTGAGCGTTTCGGTCTTAACTCATATTTCTCACGCTTAAATAAACTCTGGTCTATTTAATGTTTTAATGTGCCGCAGCGCCAACATGAGCCGCTCTCTGTGTGGAGGAGTCCAGCTCAGACCCACGTCTCAACGCTCGCCGTTGGTCACTTTCCCGTAGCTGCTCATGTCATGTCACGCTTGCCTGTCTTCAAAACTTGAGAGCCCTGGTTTAACTTATGTTGATTTGTATATCTCCATTAATCATCCGTGGAAAACGTTTCTCATGTCCTCTTCGTCTCTTATGACATCGACCACTCTTCTCTCTTTGCGGGTGGCTCCGTGTTGAAGTGCCGTCTCCAGCTGGATATTCACTCTAACACTGTCTTCAATGAGATGTGGTGCCCAGTAGCTTTGCAGGGAGCCGCAGGATTTATTTGAAATGACAACTAACGGTCGCGCAAAAGCTAAACATTAGTTTTAGTGCGCATTGATATGAAACGCGCCGCTGTAAACAGGCCGTACTGTACATTATGGGCTGAATATACCACACCCCGTGACTCACTCTCAACCAATCAGAATGCTTGATTTCATCTACCCGTATTATAATGGTGGTTCTGGCACTGTGGGCAGGTGCCAGATCATGCTGGAAAATGAAATCCTCATCTCCATAGAGCTTTTCAGCAGACGGAAGCATGTAGTGCTCTAAAATCTCTTGGTACACAGCTGCATTTACTCTGGACTTGATGAAACACAGTGGACCAACACCAGCAGCTGACATGGCTCCCCAAACCATCACTGACTGTGGGAATTTCACACTGGATTTCAAGCAAATAGAATTTTGCTCCTCTCCAGCCTTTCTCCAGACTCTGGTGCCTTGACTTCCAAATGAAATACAACACTTGTTTTCGTCTGAAAAGAGGACTTTGGACCACTTTGCAACTGTCCGGTGTTTTTCAAGGCTCGGGAAACCCTTGCAGGTGTTTCGAGTAAATTAGACGATTCAAGTGATTAGTTGAATACCCTACTAGTATACTTTTTCATGATATTCAAAAATTTAGGCCACGTTTACACATAGCCGGGTATTTACAGAAACAAATATTTCTGCCCCTCCGTTTTCAAAAATAACGCCGTACACACAAGGTCGTTTTCCAAAAAGTTCCTGTTTATATGAACCCACATAACTATCGCTCACGCTCAGTGCGGGCGAGACGGGCCGGTGGTGCGCCCGACCCCTCGGGGCCGGGATCCCACCTCGGCCGGCAAGCTGCCGGCCTTCACTGTCACTGCGCCACGGGGTTTCCATTCACCCTCTGACTCGCGCGTGCGTTAGACTCCTTGGTCCGTGTTTCAAGACGGGTCGGGTGGGTTGCCGACGCTGCAGACCCCTGACGCCTTTTACGAGAGCCGATCCCCGCCCTGGCGACAACGCGGTTGGGGCGCACTGTGAAGCATTTTTAATCGCATACTGTGACGTTTGCCAACCTAAAACTCAGTTTGCCCTCGTTCACACGCAAACACAAAAACGGCGTTTTCAGAAATCTCCACTTTGGCCGGAGTTTTTAGAAATGATCGTTTTCCGTGATAAAACCTCCATATTCGTGTAAATGAAAGGCCAAAACGCATGAAAATATATGCGT
Source organism: Liparis tanakae (assembly GCA_036178185.1). Taxonomy (NCBI): domain Eukaryota; kingdom Metazoa; phylum Chordata; class Actinopteri; order Perciformes; family Liparidae; genus Liparis; species Liparis tanakae. Next base: position 10,445,541 of record CM070110.1, read on the forward strand.
TTATTTGCGTTTTTCCATCGTGTAAACGGGGTCTGAGTCTGATACTGCTTCGTTGCTGTGATTATGGGGCGTGTTTCAACCCAACCAGGAAATAAAATGCCTCTTCGCTCAATTGGATAGAGCTACAACCAATCAGAGCAACGTAGTATGTTAAGACGTATTTTAAGCGACGCGTAGTTTGCAATCTACAAATGCCTTGATCGCGTTTCTCTGTTCTTCTTTCAAAATGAATGCGCTGTTTGCGTTTATCCATTGTGTAAACGGGGTCTTAGAGATAGGATATTTCAGTTTTCTTAAGCTGAAAACCATAATCAGCAATATTAAAAAAATAAAAGGCTTGCAATATTTCAGTTGATTTGTAATGAACACCACGGTGGTGTAGTGGCTAGCACTGTCGCCTCACAGCAAGAGGGCCGTGGGCTCAATTACCAGTCGAGGCAGTCCTTTTGTGTGGAGTTTGCATGGTCTCCCGGTGGCAGTGTGGGTTCTCTCCGGGTTCTCCGGCTTCCTCCCACAGTCAAAAGACATGCTGCAGGTTAATTGATCTCTAAATTGCCCATAGGTGTGAATGTGAGAGTGAATGGTTGTATGTCCCTATATGTGCCCTCTATGGACTGGCGTCCCTGCCTTCGCCCTATGTCAGCTGGGATCGGCTCCAGCGACCCTAATGAGGATAAGCGGTATTGATAATGGATGTAATGAATCCAGAATGCATGACACTTTTGTTTTTTTAATTGCATTACAGAAAATAAAGAACTTTATCACAATATTCTAATTTTCTGAGACAGTCCTGTATGTGTTACGGCCTTTGTACCCCTAGGCAACCAAGAGAGGCCGTAACACCAGGGCTGTTGAGAGTAGCATTTTGCTATTGGCGCCCTGAGCATGGTGTCCAGCGTTCTATGCTTTATCCTCTGACACAGTGGTCCAGGAACTTTTTTGCTTCAGACAATATTTTCACGGACCGGCCTTCAAGGTGTTGTGGATGAAAAAAATACAACTCATTATTATGCAAAGAGGGTGTGTGATAATCACCTGTACCGATAAACCAATATTTTAAGTAAAACTCTTGTCTTTGAAATGCAGCTCTTTTTCTTGGAAGTCGTACACTCTTCTTCCAATACAAAGTAGAGCCCGGTGGTTGGGGACCACTGCTCTAACACATGACCAAGAAAGACTGTTTCCATACCTCTCTGGATGTAGTTTTTGACTGAGGCTAGCTCTGTCTGTTAGAGGCAGGCGAGCAGCTTGGCAGGGACCTCTCTCTGCACTCTTATCTCCTTCAAATCAGCAGCCAATGAAAAATGATGCTCCTGATTTGTAACTAAACCTGACTGGTATTGAACACCAACACTTTTTTATGTTCTAGGTTACAGAAGGGCATATGCTTTTTCTCAGCTGTCACTCTGTGGTAAATCTAGGATAACCTATTTCCTTCTCTATTTATATTGGTAAAAATGCCCTTTTATGAAAAGCCAACTCTAATTCCATTCTGACATTTACATTTATTATGACTCCCCCTTCCCTTTGTATCATAATACCCTGTCTTTTTGTGTTTGATTGAACTCTTTCAAATGCAAAAGCTAAATATTGGTTAATAGCAGTTTTGATTAATGTGTTGATCCTATATTGTTCAATCCCCGCCCTAGTCGATGTGTCCTTGAGCAAGACACTTAACCCTGCATTGCTCCCAGTAAATGTCTACAGTGTATGATTGTAAGTCGCTTTGGATAAAAGCATCAGCTAAATGACATGTCAATTAATATTAAAATAGCGAAATAATAACTTCACACTTATTACAATAAAACGTGTTATTCATTGTGATCATACAGTAATGCATACGTTGACACAATGGTCGCTGTGATGTGAGAGACTGTAATTATGATAATGAGAACCAGAGAGCTAAGAGTTCTATAATTCTACATGGACAGAGTTAATAATGTATTTTGTTTGTACACTTCAAGAAAATGGGCAATAAAATCAAGATAAATTAGGAAACTGTAAAAACAATAACATAACTTAAAACAGAGAAGCGCAAACAATAACAATTAGAATGGTGGTAAAACAAGGTGATACAAACAAATATGTATCAACAGTACCTGAGTGTTTATTCTGTATCACAAATTACAAATTTGCCTCAGTGGGCTTTAAAAAAACAACTATAATTGCGTTCTAACAAAGTGATTCGTAAATGTCTTTATTTTATTATTTTAAAAAGCACAGATGTAGGAGTCACAAAAAGCTATTTCAATCAAAAGTCAGTATAGACCATTTTGTTGGTGATGGTGTCAGGATCTGGAGTTTGTGTCTCGTCTTATGTCTTGTTTTGAAGTCTGTGTGTCGTCTGTCTCCCTGTGATTGTCTGCCATGCTCCTGATTGTTTCCTTCTGTGTGATTGCTGGCCCCGCCCTCATTGTGTCCACCTGTGTCTCGTTCCCCGTTGTCCAATCATCTCACCTTGCCTGTGTATGTAATCCCTGTTCGTCTCATTCCCAGTGTGGCGTCGTACTGTTTGGTCCGCGTTTTTGTCGGTCATGTCAGGTCTTTGGAAATTAAATATTAATTTGTGAAATTATGTTGGCATTTGGGTCCTCTCTCGCTACGACATCTGTGGCCACACGTGACAGATGGGGGTCACAACCAGTGGCGGTGCGTCCATAGAGGGCGCTAGGGCGCCGGCCCTCTTAAGATTTTAAGATGAAAGAAAGAAAACAAAAGTCAAAAAACATTATATACCAAATCATTTAAATAATAAAAATTAACACAAGACAAGAAGTCATGCTGCTGTGGCGGTCCGACGTGTTGTTGTCAAGCTTTAGGAAGAGAGCCGCCGCGCATGCGCACCGTCGGCGTGTTCTTCTTCTCGCTCACTGAAGTGCAGCCTGTGGGGAGAACAGCGCCCCTTAGCGTCCGGGTTACGTGTTATCTCTGACGGTCCAACCGATAACTATTTATATACTTCTGTTTAAATTGATTTAAATCCTCTTTTGTTTGGTACTTTGTATTCATATAAATATAATAATAACAATGGTGTTATATATTTTATTCATTTTTATATAGGTATGTGTGTATTTATCAGTGTTGGGAGTAACGCGTTACAAAGTAACACGTTGATTTGAAGGCCTGTTGCCCATCAGCAAAACATCGAAGGAGGGGGCTCACTTGATAACCCGTAGGACGCCATCAATCATTCGACCAGCCCACAGTCTCGAGTATGCAGAAAGGGATATTTACACCTTGTCCTACATAACAGATCAATAAATAGGTCTAAAAAATATGTTTATTGTGTTTGACGGTTCAGTACTGTTCATTACATTAAAAAAGCAGACATAAAAGTAACTTACTTTCCCTAGTAACTAATTACTTTTGATATACAGTAACTAGTAAAGTAATTTACTTTTTTAAAGGTAACTAGTAACTAACTAAATACTAATTATCAGTAACTTGCCCAACACTGATCGCCACTCATGTCACTGAGAGAAGCCTCTCCCCCTTTCACGGTCGCCGGTCCAACGTGTGTACGGCAGGGAGCAAACATTTCAGTCGTTTCGGCAAGGACAGCTTCTCATTGGCGGAGGAAACGTGAATCTTAGGGCGCAAACGTTTGCGCCCTGGTCAATGACATTGTTTCTTAATTCACGTGATTGGACTCGGCCAATCAGAGACTGTTATGATTCCCTCAGCCCAGAGAGCTGCGCGAGCAGATTGCCTGGTAGCTGGAGGCTTAGTTAGTCATGTGCTGTTTAGTTCCCTCTGTCTGTTGTTCCAAAGTCCTGGGACTGAAACTCTCTGGACTACAATGGGGTGAGGATCTAAAGAGCTTCAGACAAGTGGAAGAAGCACGAATCCTGCCGCAGTTATCTAGCTAAGAGCATGAAGCTAACGAGCAAACAGCATGAATCTAACTCTGAAGAGCAGAGCAGCAGCAGGAGAAAAAAAAAAAAAATTATATTTGCAAGAAATATGGCAGTGACATTTGAGGACAAGTGTTATGTTATCACTTACTTTGTGATGCAGAGGAAGCCTTCAAAAACGGTATTCATCTTGGAAGGAACTTGTAGATGCGGACTAAGACAGCAGTGTTTCTGAGCACTAGAGTCCCTTCAGTAAACCTCACATTTAACTGCAGCCTGACAGATAGCCCTGCACAGTCCAGGTTCTCCTGTGACTTTATTTCCTCTAGCATGCCGAGCAAAACAGCATAAGTCTCCAGCAGTGAGGTGTTGTTGTTTCGGCTCCCAGTGGTGTCCAGCAGAGCGGCAGGGTTAAGTCCTGTTCTTAGCCAGAGGTTGAAAGTTCCAGCAAAGCTGGATCTGGTTCTGTCCACGATCGGTTGGTGGCTGTTGGAGGCCTCGCTGGAGTCTGAGCTGAAGCAGTTTCTTGTGAACCAGCATTACTTAATCTGAGTGTGTGAAGAATCCGACTCAGTGGAACCCAGTGAAAAGTATTAAGAATAACTTAATATAATAAGCTAATCTTAATGCTGATCGTCTTGTTTACCAATGTAGGTCATATATAGGCATTAGTATAAAAATTGAGGGTATTTCATAACCATTTAAAATTGCCTTACAGTAACTACCGGTATCTAGTTATTATGGATTTCCCATGTTTTGATGAGTTTGTTTCCTCTGATATAGCCTTGTAATTCTGTTTTTATTTGAAGAAAGAGGAAATATTCAACACTTTCATTTAAAAACGTCAAACTGCCATTTAGATCAGCACACTAAGTCATTGTTTATTGTTTGTGTTCATAAAGAACCTTTCACTTCAGTTTTCCACTGTACAGTAAGGTTCAGTCTGCGTACCGACTACATACAAGATGTCAATAAATTGTATGAGCATGACGTTGGTCTTGTTTGTGAGATTGCACAAATGGGTGAAAAACAAATGAAAAAATACAACCACTTAAGCGCAGCCATTCCAGTGAGTACAGGGAAGAGATGTTGCTGTCTAGATGAGGAATGCCTCGCTAATATGACAGACGTATTACCAGTAACGATCCACCAGACAAATGATGCAGCAGCCGATTCAATTTAACATCTACATTAGCTCTGTGATGTGATTTAGGAGATACACGCACACTCATTTTCCACCACATACACACAAATACACAGTCGCCATGAACGAAAATGTATGCACTTTTTTACGTAATTATGCTGAGTAGCAAATCCCTGTTATTTTTTTCTACCCTCCTCTCTTACATCTACACAGATGAACGTGTGTTCATGTGCACACTTACACTCACACACACACTTAGGCCATTATCCTTTGGGGCAGAGCATTGGAGATAATGACAATAGATGAAGAGAATGTAAAAAAATGTTGACTACCGTGCCAATATTAGCTCATCGAGTTTGCATGCTGCAAGTATACCCCACATTAAACAAACACTTAACAGTTCTGTCTAGAAAGAAACTGAGGGGCGAATTCACAAAAGAATTGCACAGATATGTAAATATTTAACCTGCACAATTAACGACCAATTAACGAAATTCTCAAAGTACCTGCAAAGATTGAAATGTTCCTAGAACTATGCCAAGAGGCAAACAGCATCTCGGCGCTCCTGTGTTATATTTCAATTTGATAAAATGCAGACATGTTGTGCAAAATGTGCCCCTATCAATGCAAATGAGCCTCATGGCAAAAACGGATCAATTCACAAAAGACCAGCACTTATAGCCACAGGCAGTTGCAATGAAATCATTAGTGTCTCCAGAGAGTTGGTGGTAACTGTAGCACATTCAGAAGGGGTGTTGTGAAACAATCAGATCCCAAATGTTTGTGTTTTGTATTCTTCTAATCTGAGACGGAGCACAGTTCAGTAAAAAAGCTCTGAAGTTTAATAATCATACAAGGTAACATTTAACAAACTGAGCAGGTATACAACATGAACACAGATAAGAATAGCACACTTTTGTTTACTTTTGTTTGTTTAGCTTTTTTTGTGAGCTTAGGATGTGAAACAGGTGACACACATCTGAGGACAAGGACAGAGTTTCTTCTGCAAAGAAAGTAACAGATTGACTAAACTCAGACTTCCCAGTGATCATGGGTGCATTAAATGATGTCATCATGCCATCGTCCCTGACAGTCTGAAGGCATGCGTTTGCAGATATATCAAATCCCATATACTGTTTCTCTCTGTTTAAATTCCTTAGCTGAAGTTTGAAGAATGCCACTTCACCTTGTTGGAGTCCGTGTTCTGATAGTCCTGTATCTTTTTCCTGACGGCAGGGTGTGTGATGTCTCTGCAGATGTGGCTGGCCTTCTTCTGGAGGCGGCCAGCCTACACCGTGTCCAGATCAGGGAGGGTAACTCCCACAATCCTCTGTGCTGTTCTAACCAAACGGGCTAGGTCCCTCCTGTTCTTTGCTTTGCAGATGGCATGCCTCACAGTAAAGCACTGACAGGATAGTCTCAATCCCGCTCCTGTAGAAGTTTACCAGAGTTTCAGGTGGCAGGTCAGCTTGTTGTAACTTTATCAGGAAGAAGAGCCTCTGCTGGTTTGTCTTCACCAGGAGGGATGTGCTCACGGACCAAGTGACGTCTTCAGTGATGTGGAATCCCAAGAATGAATGTTGTCCACCCTCTCCACCTCCTCCAGACGTATGTAGAAGGGAGAGGTTGCGGTCTTCCTTGATCTCCTTAAGTCCTGGAGGAACAGATGCGGAGGAGTCCTGGGTGAAGAGGGTTAGAGGGCCGGGCTAGGCACACAGTCCTGCGGTGCACCAATTTTCAGGATGGTGGTTGCCGATGTCAAGTTCCCTATCCTGACACTTGGTGGTCTGTTCGAGAGAAAGTCCAGAATCCATTGTGGCATCACAAGGGGACAGGTAGTGGAGGGACGATATACAGCGGCCACAAGATAAAATGGCCTCTCTGGCTGAAACTACATCTCCCAGACTGCCTTAACACGCACCCAGCTGCCGGTGCTTGGGACATTTAATTGAGGCAGGGCTGGGAAGCTTATATGCTCATCCCCCCCCCTTTTTTTTCCTATACGTTTTATTAAAAGACACTTTATTTTGCTCTACGTTTCTGAATCTCCTGACTTTATTCAGAATCTCACCTCCAAGTCCCCCAGGTTGCCACATTATACACACACATATATATATATATATATATATATATATATATATATGTATGTCTTTATTTTTTACACAATATATATGTATATACAGTTGATTTAGAATAGTGTGTGTGTGTATATATATATATATATATATATATATATATATATATATATATATATATATATATATCTATCTCCACATACAATTCAAAATAAAATAATTATATTTAAAGGATAATGAAAAAAGCAGGGATGTCCTATTTTATTTGACTGTAAAAAATAATTAACAGTGAATAATTGGAGTAAACTCATGAGCATAAACAGCTGATTTGGTGACGTCATTAAGTCAGCTACAGAAAGACTGTCCTCTGACCTCCCGTCCTTTAGAGTCCGGACTCCCAAGTTTAAACTAAAAAAGAACACAAGTCTGTACTCGGTGTACTTGCAATTGATAAATGGCTAACGTAGCAGGAGAGAAGGGACATTGAACTGAAAGTGATCACTACATTGCTTGTGCTGTTTATAACACAACAGCTGAAACCGTGGCATTACATGTTTCGCCTCTCTGTTTTCTCATCAGCTCAGGTGTGAATTGGTCCTCTATCCACCCATCTTGTCAATCTGACGCTGCTATTCTTAGTCGGTCTGACTACCACTTCAGTCCCCCCTGGACGTTGTGCCTTCAGACAGATAGTTCCCATCTGACAAACAATTCTTACTTCCCAACCTGACTGGATGCATTAAATTGGTCATGGTGGAATTGAGCTGCGCTCTGTTTAATTAACACCAAGCATCATTCTATAAGAACTGCTGGGAGATATACACAACCTGAGGTTCTCATTAGGCTCAGAGGAGTCATGTTAGATGACAATGTGTGGTAGGGAAACAGTCTGAAGCGTTTAACATGTGACAAACCCATAGGATGGAGGGAATTCTTTATGAAGTATAGGGTAGATTGATTGGACCAAAATGCCCACGTAAGTACTCCGCTTTTGAAGATCTATTGTACCTAGGTCAAAACCTTTTGAGTTCTAAGTCTTCTGGAATGCAGCATTATACAAATGGCCCTGGCTAAAATACTCACTCTAAAAGTGTTTTTCTTCTTGTTACGTTGAACATGACTGTACGGCATTATTGATGCCTTTGGTTTGTGCAAGTTAGAATCTATGGGCCGGTCCAGTACCGGTCTGTGCTGCAGGTTGATGAATGCATGGCGCTGTCTGTGGTGCTGAAAATTATTGGTTCGGAATTGTGCTTCATTCAGTCACATCTGAGTTTATAGTATTCTTCTTAGTCTATACAGAGGTATCAACTTAATAATTAATGTTCCAAGCAGCAACTTGTAGTTGATAATAGTAATAATAATAATAATAATTTAAGACTTGTATAGCGCATTTCTAGTACACAAAGATGCTTCACAGGAGATAACAGACAAACAGAACAAAACAAAAAGAAAGCAGACTAAACAAACAAACAGGACGTATGGTTACAATAAGAAAGGAAAGCAAACTGCAGAAGCTGTATAGGTCATATCGGGGGCAAGGGGTTAGCAGGTGAGTTGGAAGAGGTGTGTTTTGAGGGCTTGGTAGGGTGGGAGCCTGAAGGATGTGGATGGGGAGAGTTTTCCAGAGGGGGGGTGCAGCTGCTGAGAAGGCCCGGTCACCCCAGGTCCGATGCTTGGACCTGATGATCTTCAGAGCGGTTGTGCCAGCGGACCTGAGGCAACGTGTTTGAGCGCGGAGGTGGAGGAGGTCTGAAAGATAGACAGGGGCCAGGTTGTTTAGTGCTTTGTAGGTGATGAGTAGTAGTTTGAAGTCTATCCTGTACTTGACTGGGAGCCAGTGGAGATGGTGTAGGTATGGGGGGGATGTGTTCGTAGCATCGGGTGGAGGTGAGCAGTCGGGCGGCAGAGTTCTGGACATATTAGAGTTTATTGAGGATTTTGTTGGGTGAGCCGTATAGAGGATGCTGTTGCAGTAGTCTAGTCCGGATGTTGTGAGGGTGTGGATGAGGATTTCAGTGGTGGCAGAGGAAAGTGAGGGCTGGAGGCGTGCAATGTTCTTCAGATGAAGGAAGGCAGTTTTGGTGACGTGGTTGGCATGGGGGTGGAAAGAGAGGGTGGGGTCAAGGATGATGCCGAGGGTCCACCTGGGTGGAGGGGGTGACGATGGAGCCATAGAAATTGAGAGAGATGGTCTGGGCAGAGCGGGTGAGGGAGTTAGGGCCGATAAAATGTATTTTTGCAGATTGGTTGCTGTTGAGTTTGAAAAAGTTCTGTTGCATCCATGATTTTATTTTGATGAGACAGGTGGTGAGAGTGGAGTGGGTGGCTGAGGTGATGGTCTTGGATGAGAAGTAGAGTTGGGTGACAGCGTAGAAGTGGAAATTGAGACCATGACGACGGATGATTTATCCAAGGGGAAGGATGTAGAGGTTGAAGAGGAGGGGATCTAGCACAGAACCTTGAGGGGTACCGCGAGAGACAGGGGAGGTGTAGGATTTACAGTTGTTTATGTCAATGAATTGATGTCGGTCTGAGAGATATGAACCAGGAAAGCGATCATAGAGACACTGTACACACATATTAGAGAAGAAACATGACTACACTTATGTTTAAGGTGTCCTGTCACAATGTCGGTGGGGAGGTGTAAATGTGTGTTTGTTAGTTGGTGGTGTGAGGACAGGTCTGGCCACCCACCATGCCCACAACTGTTACATTGATAGTACAGTATCATATAAGTTGTTGCAATGTCTGTGTTTGTGTAACAGATATGGAAAGGAGAACTGAAGAGGTGGCCTCAGATGATGTTCCCATATATATTTTCTCCTGCAGAAGACAATAAAACGGATACATTTTCCTCTGGTCTCTCACTCTCTCTGCACATCTGCTTCCCTCAGCAATGCAAAATATCATTGTGAGGGAAGACGGAACAACAGGAGCTTAGGAGGCGCCGAAGAGGTGAGACGTCTTTTACAACAGGAAATGTAAAATGCACACACACGCAACAGGATCGTTAAGTAATAAACACAAATAAAATAGCTGTATTTTCAACTATGTTACATGCACAGAGAATTACTGAGTACATATAAGGTTTGCAAAAAAGGAGTGTAAACAGTCTATGAATTCCAAACAAGTCATAGACTGTACTTAATGTGGTGCTGTGGATGTGGCAGCTGCTCCTCCCTGTCTTTCCTCAGGTCCTCATCCGGTGGACAGGTTTCCTGAGAAGCATCAAAAGACACAGACGGTGGAAGAGAACAGGGGACACTAATAATAATCATATATCCTTTATTGAAACACATTGGAAAATTCTTCTCTGCATGTGATCCATCCTTAGTGATTAAGGAGCAGGCTGCAGTGAAGTGAGGGGAGCAACTGGGGGTTCAGTGTCTTGCTCAAGGACATTTGAACATGCAACTCTGGGGAGAGCGGGGAGCGAACCGGCTACCTTGGACGACCACTCTCCCCCATGAGTTACAGCTGTACGTCTGTGACCTTTTCTGACCTTGGCTTCTCTGTAAAAGCCAGAAGATGACACAAAGAGAAGGCAAAGAAAGAGAGGAGGAAGAGAGGACAGAAATAAATAGCAGGTTGGGAACTACTGTGGAGAGGGAGGAAGAGCAAAAAGAGAAGAAGAGAAGAAAAAAAGGGCAGAGTGACTTGACAAAGACAATCCCTGGGGTTGTCCTCACTGTTTGTGTGTATGAGTGTGTGTAATGAGCATAGTGGGCTGTTGAAGCGCTCATGTTGAATCCCTCAAACAGACAACTGTGTGGCTGCGAAGGGAGGAGAGAGAAGTCGTTATGGACACAATAACACATACATTGTCGGCAGGCCCATGCACACAGACATAGACACGAACACACACACACACACACACACACACAAACAAAACCACACACACATACATGCATCCACACTGCTAGAAAATCAGTGAGCTGAAACTGTCACAGTGAGAGAAGGTTCCAGTGGGTGCCAAGTTGTGTCCCTGTGGATCAGAAAAATGCTGGTGCCATTTGATATGCACACACATACACACACACACACACACACACACACAGCTTAAGGCTCAAACTATTGTCCATAGTAGGATTCATAAACCCCCAGCTGCTACCTCTCTCCCCCTTCAGTCTGCTTTCTAATTAGTTTGAAGCTTTTTCTCTCATCTTAGTATGTGCAGCAGTTCTTTGCTTCAAACCATTATGACATATATTCAGGCCACGCTTCTAACATAATATTTTATTTACAACACCCCTAATGTTTATAATTAAACATTGCACACACATTTCAATATATTGCAGCATTACTAGCCACAGCCATAACTGAACATAACGTTTGACACTGCATCAACAAAATGACAGTATAACAAGCTTTGTATTGCAAGACTGTTCTATTGGGTCCAGCCCCAAAATATGCTGCTATAGGCTTATAGGCTGCTGGGGGACATTTTAGGATATACTGAGCTCCTATATCCTCTTCTCGCTCTACTTGTGGGTGAATTTGCATCTCTTCATTGGACATTATTAACCCTACCTCCTCCTCGGAGTCTTTGTGACTTCACATCTCATTGGGTACATTCGACCTGGCTGTGTCTGGTGCCCCCTGCCATGGCCCTGCTGATGCGCCCCCTCCTCTCTACCTCCATCTGTCTCATGGATTGTGGCGGTTATTGCTTCTGTCTATCTGGGGAGAGGTATCCTGCTCTGCTGAAGGTTTCTTCACTCTTTTCCCCATGACAGTTTTTAAAAATAATTCTTAGGACTTTTCCTGATCCGATGTGAGGTCCTGGGACAGGGATGTCGTATGTGTGCAGATTGTAAAGTCCTCTGAGGCAAATTTGTGATTAGTTGGAATGCTTCAGCTGTGCAACTATTGTTCTTGTAAGCTTTAATAAACTTTTAAATCTAGTTATTCTGTACCTATTTTGTCCCTCTTCTTCTCCTTCATATGTTCAGCTATTTAAACCATTCAGATATAAAAAAAATCAGCTCCTTCAGGAATAGAGGGAATGACTTTTCATATTTAAAATGTTTCAAATTTGTGTATCTTTAAATACTTGTAGGTTATTTGTAATTCATCAGATCCTATGTAGAAAGTCTTCAACTTTAAAAAGCTTACAGTATCTTCATATTTTCAGCAAATGTAGTTATATATATTTTTAAATGTTCACATAGCCTTCACCTATTACTGTATATTTTCAGAAAAATATATATATTTTCAAATTTCCAAATGATTAATTTTGTGATGAACTGGCAACCAATACAGGTTTCACCACACCTCTTGATCAATGTGTGCTTGGATCGATTCCAGTCCATTGACTCAGAATAGGATGGATGGATCAATAGAACCAAGTAATAGAGAGACATTTTAATAAATGAGCCTCCTGTGAAATTTGTATTTACTTTCCTGCATATCTAATCAAAATTGAAACCCACATATCTGCTTTAGGGATGATACCTTACAGGTTTACTGAATAATAAAGTCAAATTTACATCAGTTACCTCTTGCTGCTATGCTGTCTATGGTAACTTCAATAGAATTAGTCCGCCAACATCAGACATCAAGTTTAACGTGAGAAGGCAAACATTCAACATTCAACTATTCAGATACAACTCTGCTTACTAAATTTGAGGCAAACTTATTCAGTGAGCTCAGTTCCATATAAATATAATGTTGACTTTGAGGAGGGGAGAGGTGAAGATAACCAACAGGGAAGAAGGGAAGAAGACTATACCAAGAAAATGTAGAGTTTGTTTTCCCAGAGGTGATGAAATACTGAGCAGGAAATGGAGTGGAAAAATGTAAAATAAGCACTTTGTAGTTTTTTCATGCAGCCGAGGAACTTCAGCCGTCCTGCATTTAGACAGACGGTGTCTTGCTGTTGAACTGAATACATATGCAGCCCCACACACACACTCCTACTGTACAATAATTTGCGGGGTGAGATTTCAGAAGAATCGTGTCTTCGGTGCGTAAGCACTCACGTACACAGACTCCATCCAAACACACAGTGATTGTAAGATGTCTTTTTTTATTCTGCTCTGCTGACAGCTTGTCATCAGGGTTCAGTGGTCATGGAAATTACAGATGTGTGTGAGTATGTATGTGTCCTAATACTGCTGATCAGTCTATCTAGTGAAATGCTCCAATAACGACACACTTCCTTCCCGTATCTAAAGAATAAACTTGTCTGTTTGTTTCTCTCCCTCTATGTATGTGTATGTGTGTGTGTGTGTGTGTGGGGGGGGGGGGGGGCACAAATCAATACTCTGTCATGACTGTTTCAGTGAAAGACAGTTCACCTTTAATTCAGACAGTCATGAGGATATTCAAAATATATATAGAAATAAAGGTGAGTCCCATACTATTTGAGTTTTGTATTACTGATATGCATTGCCTCTGTAGTCACAATGCTTGTGAAAAAAATAAATACTAAATATGTATTGGCAGAGGGTTTATTTAAAGACTATTGTCATCAATATGAACAAGCTAAAGGCATTGTCTCCTTTGTAACTGACATTGACATGTTCTATTAGCTCAGCTGCTATGCTCTGTGAGTAAATGTCTGTACTCTTCAACATGCAATATTCTTACTTCATGAACCAACCAACGGACAGTTGAAATGTGGAAATGTGTTTCACTAATACATTTGTACACTAATCATAAACAATCTTTAACAAATAGAAGCTTAAGATAGAATTTGTTGATCCCTCGATAAACTGTCACAGCAGAAAAACGAGGTACGAGTACATATGCATAGTATAAAATCAGTAGAGTCTCATTAAAACGTACATGGGGAGCATGTGTTTTTTTCAATGAAAAGCTTTTCAAAATCTAAATAGCATTAAATCACCATAATACGCTAAAAAGTAATGACAAAAATGAATTGAGACATGCATGATCACAAATTAATTAAGAACATTCAGAATCACTGATAAAATAGGTATTTTGACGAAAGAAAACTGTAATAAACCAATCGAGAAAATTACAATAAAAAGGTCACTTTTTAAATTATCTACTGGGGCCCATTCATCCTAATGTTTGATAATGTGAGTATTAGAATATATGTTAAGTGTGAAAAATGTTTAGGGGTTGTCTGCTTGATTATTGTCTTGCATGACTTTTATTGTTTTTTTTATTGTTTGTAATGCCTCCGATAAAGATGTAAGATAATCATTTATCACTCCTGGTGACTCACACTTTTCTATACACGACATCGTATTTAAGAATACAATAACATGTATCTAGGTATACAATATGTTGGCCAGTTATCATAAGCAGTGGAAACATGGTTTTCTTTTTTGATAATAAAATATGATCACAGTCAGTGAAAAATAATAAACTAAATACAGTAATATTTTTTTTTATATGGTTTATTTAATAAGGGACAGAGCACATTGCTAAAAACATTTCTGTAAATGTGCCAGAGTTAGCCAAGAGGCTATTATTCACCAGTAGTCCTAAATATAATATACATCATTTATTATTACTGTATTTAGTTCATTATTAATAATAAAGAAATACAATTTACAGAAGTATAATTATTACCATATTAATAATTATATTGTAATCCCTACAATAAATACATGCACAGAAACATTGGTTTAGTCTATATGTGTTGCTAAATGTATTATAATGTGTATGTATTGTATGTGACATGTCAATGCTTACAGTTATAACATGCTACACATATTGCAAATAGTAAAACCAAGCCAATGCAATAACAGTAAATAACACATAGTTGTTATGTTGATATGTAATTTACCTCTACACAACTGTCTCAATTTAAATTAATTTTCATTATTGACACAAATGTTTCAATGTGCTTTACTGCTTTGAAATATATTGCTATTCTTTATTTACATTTAGTTGTAAATAGAGCAGGATTATTATTCAAAACAAAAACTGAAATGAAAAGTAAATTAAGAAATGAAAAATAGTATGAAACTCTTTAAGAAATAGTCAATCTAAATATTTCCTGTTAAAACAACTGGTAAAAAACACTTTTTGTTTAAGTAGGTAAATATTGAAATAATAAATATCACCATTATATTTCCCCAGTCTATTACTTACATTAATACAACAACTGTTTTTATTTTGAGAAATGTTACGTCTGAATTTGCACGAGCTTACTCATTTTAACATATCTTGTGAATTTGCATGAATTATCACAACTGAAATCTTAACATTGGATAAATCCAGGCTAAATCTACAAATGTTAAATTTGTTGGCCATATTAGAGTCAAAGCTTTTACAGAGGGGTGGTGGATAAATGTAGTTATCAATCCCAAAATCTGCTTCTGAGTGGGAGCAGTTGAAACAACAGAATCCAGCGGTGTGCCGTTTGAGCCCTCAGTCGGTTGCTTAAGTCCGACTGCTTTGTCTTCAGCTGTTTTACATATGTCCATATGTGAGGTCAATGTGGCTTTTAAAAGAAAGTTGTGGTCCACCTCCGATATGATGGATATTTCTCCCCATCAGTGACACCACAAAGCGTATTCAATTAGTGGGAGTGGGAAGCAGACTTATGATTCAGCCTCATTCAGACACAATTCATCTTATCGAAATATCTGTTAAGTTGCAAAGACACATTCAAACTGACAAATGGCAGTGCTGGGCTATGCTAACATTGTTGCTGCTCCATCAAAAATGAAAATACCATCATCAAGTAATAAATAAGAAAGACACATTATTGTTCATACTGTAGATGGTTTATGGTTTCTTTAAGTAAGTAAGTCATGTTTGTCACTGTATGTCACTTATCAAAGACAAAGTTTCACAAAGTGCAGTATAGAAGTCAATTTAAACAATTTAGCAATGATAGGGGCCAACACATATCAACAGTTAAAGCAAACTACAATACAAAGTAAAAAAAGTGCAATAAAATAAAGAGTAGATAAAAAGAAGGCCATAGAATATTTAAATGAACCAAATGCCAGTGTAAACGGATATGTTTTGAGATGGAGTTTAAATGATAGTATTGAATCTGAATATACCTAAGATCGTACCCATGTGTCCGGTGTCTGTACACATATGAGGTGTGTGGAGCTATGGATGACCACAGATTGATTGAATATTTGTTTCCTCCATAGCTGTTTCAACGTCAGTGACGACAGGAGGAGAAGACTTGCTGACAGGCTTTTACCACGCACCCATTTTGGTAAATATGTAAATGCTGCATACTCCCAACGCAGAAATATTGTATGAGTTTCCAATTTTAATACATTTCCACATTACTTTTTAAAAAAATATTTAAATTGTCGTTCTGATTGATTGACTGATTTGTTCACATACAAAAATAATATCCAATCTTCAAAACAAAACAAAGAAAGCTCATCACACCTCAGCAGTCCTTCTGTCCTCAACCTCTATCGGTCCTTGAACCTATGCTCCATAACTTAACCCTCAGTGCGCACTTACAATTTGCCAATTTATCTGTTAACAAGCCTCAAAGCGTGAATGAAATAACCTGTGAATAATTGCCAATGGAAATCCTTCTCGTCGCAAAAGAAAACATTTCTTCTGTACGAAGTTGTGCCACTGCCATCCTATTGTTCTGTGTGCTTCTTTATTCTGTGTTTCTTCCTGGAATCCAAATGTTATTGTTCCCCATGACAGTCATTCCGCTCTCCCTCACCCTGAGACGCCTCCTCTAGGCTCTGTCTATCCTCCTCTGCCACAAATGTTTCCTCCACATGACGATCATCCGCTACTTCTTTGTCTGAGTCTCCCTCAGCAGTCTGGTTAGGAATTCTCTTTGCATCTCTCAGTGAAAACCTCCTTCAGTGTTGTGTGAAGTGCTGACGTCCAAAGAGCATCCACAAATACTTCCTTCCTTCAATAAATGCTACAGATTTCTGTTAATCCATCTCCCTACATGAACACTTAACATTAAGATGGGTAAAAAAAAGCAACCTTACCTTCTCTGTTAAAATGTGTGTGCAGTGATTTTAGCCATTTTGTAAAGGCACAAAAAGAAGCTGCTACGGTTACACCCCAACTAATGGGAAACTGTAATGTCATGTAAATGTAACTAGAAAACCGTGGATGTCCTTTCAGCTTTCAACAAAGTGGCATGCACAGCCTTTGATATCATGACCTCAGAGCGAAGAACCTCTAAATCTTCACTTCTGGATGCTACTCCGAGCTCTCCTCCACACGCTTGTTAAAAAAAATATTGTGCATATTCTTCCATTTTTCCTGTAACTTTACTGTTTATTTCAAACTGTCAGCAGAATAATGTGCATTGACTCCAATGCACTATGTAGGTATGACAACTATTAGCCCCCATTGTTAAAAAGATAAAGGTCACAAAAGCATAAATTCTTACACATTTTTTAAAATGTTTATTTAAAATAAATGTGTTCAGATTAGTGAAACATCTTAAACATGTCACTTTAATCATCACACTGTGGTTTACAGCATTCAGTTCATTGGCAGTTGTCCATAATATAGCTTCATGAAGCCTCATTATGAAGTTCGACAAATCTGCAATAGTCATATTTGAAGTAATTCAAGTGTGTTGTCATATAATCCTAATAATTCTTTGTTTCCATAGCTGTCACATCATCTCTATATTTGTAATATCACTGATCATACTCCTGCACACACTGTTTGACTAATACAGCTGTCATCCCCCTTAAAAATTCCCCTTCCAATTTACTGTAATGCATCCATCGAGGAGCTGATATTGAAATCTGACGAAGATACTGCTTCTGGGAATTTATTTTTTGCATTTAGCCAGAGAATTTCTCTGAACTGTCATAAAGTGAACATCTCCGGCAGAAGTGTGTGTGCCTGAAGCTGTATCTGTGTGTGTGTGTGTGTGTGTGTGTGTGTGTGTGTGAGCGTGCGTGTATGTGTGTGTGTGTGTGTGTGTGTGTGTGCGTGCGTGCATATAGCTTGCAGCCCTAGTCATCATGAATCATTGGTTTAAATGATCCTAGAATGCTAATTCCTGCTGATTCCTTTCCATGCTGTTATTATAAAAGTCAGCACAACAGTCATTAACAGCAGAAAACCGCTTAAAACTTTACCCATCTGACTCCTGAATGAACCCAGCGCAGCACGCCATGAAACATGACCCTATGTGGGTGTGTTTCTGTGAGTGTGTGCGCGATAGAGAGAGAGAGAAAGTGTGTGTGAGCTTCCTAATCCAGGATTTATTGGCCATTAGTACAGCCTGAAAGTCATTACAGTTCATTTTGCTGCCGGGTTGACGTTTTATTAGGACAAATACAGGCTTTTTGGATACGTGTGTGTGTGTGTGTGTATTTGTGTGTGTATAAGCATGGGTGCCTGCTTTAGTGTTTATGAGTACGTTTGCATGTGAGTGTGTATGAATGACATTTTATCAGGACAAATTTCCCCATAGGGATCGAGGCCATGGTTTCTGAGAGTAGGAAAAGACTAAAAAGCCTCAAGAAAGGAGAGATGGATAGATAACAGAGGGATTGGCAGATGGATAAAGTGAAAAGAAGGATTGACACGAGTTGCAATGGATGGATGACGTGAAAAGCAGATGGGTGGAAAAATACAAAGACCATAGAGAGGATGGACAGATGGACAGGAAAGTTGAGTAAAATGTAAGTAATGAATGAAAGAAGGAGAGCAGTGATGGGGAGGGTCCAACAACAAAAATATATTTGACTTACGTTTGGACCAACATTGGGAACAGACCTTATCAAATACATGAATGTCATATAAAGTGAATGTCAACACAGATGTTAAACGGCCACGGGTTAAGGCCAAAGGAAATACCAGACTCCTCATTACCACACCTACATTGGTGACCCTTGACATCTCATGGACGATTACGGAGAAAAGATGGTAACATACACACTTTTGTTGAAACTGCTAGCATTTTGGGAGACACATGGATCGGTGTGGTTTGCGTGGTATTTGCTGCTCCAACAGTCCATGGGCTTCACCCCTGCATATTGCACCGGAACCCGGGGCGCAGGTGGCGCCCGTGTGGAGATTACCACCGGCTCAATGAAGCAATAGTCCCGGAACGCTATCCGGTTTCATATATTCAAGACTTTTCTGCCCACTTGTCAGATAGCGTGGTGTTTTACAGAAGTGGACCTGTTGCGAGGTTACCATCAGGTGCCTGTTCAGCCGGCGGACGTTCCCAAGATGGCCTTGTGCCCTCCTACCTTCCCACGACAAGACCCAAAGGGGCGCTTCAACGAGGTTCCTTCACCTGGCCTCAGAGACGCCGAGTCAGGAGGGTCGATTGATTCGGGGCTCGAGACATTGAGGGTTTTGTGGGGTCTAGGTGAATTCTGGGGAGAGGCATGTAGGGGACTAAGGAGAACTACACAGGGGCCCTTTAAGAGAAGGGGTGTAACCCTGGGGATGCCAGGAAGTGAATGTTAACACAGGTGTTGGGAAGAGAAATAAACGGCCACAGGTTACGGCCGAAAGAAATACCAGACTCCTTGTTTCTTTCCACACACCTACAGTATCACAATATTTTTCACAGCACTATAGTATAGATACACGGACGCCAAGTATCAACCTTTTATTATATAAACTATTAACATTGCAATTATGGATGTCGGTATTAACCAATTTGGCCAATAGTGTGGTTTCATATACAAGAATTGAAGAAGCCACAACACCCATGGTGTCCTGCATTGAGACACATTGTTTGTTTTTGCGGTGACATGTATTCTTAAGCATGCCATGTAACGTGTGTGTATGCTGGTTATTTTAGTTTGAGAGTCTTGTCCCTCAGTTGAAGCTTTGCTGTAAACATTTCAGAGGGAACTAATACTCCAGCCTTATATCTGCCAAAAAAGTGCCTTCGATCTGAAGAGTTGGAGCATTTTGGATATAGAAAATGAGATATGTGAACTGTGGTTTAATTCACAGTTTAATCGTTATAGTGGGAAGAAAGCGTATATTCAGTAAAAAATATGCGATCTGGAGATTAGCCTTGATGCTTTCTAATCTAGTGATTACACTGTAAGGAACACATATGTGTTGAAATTGGCAGGAGGAGAGCTAATAATGTTCTTAACACTGACAAGTTATTTTTATAACGGAGAAGAGCTGTACAGAGATTCCATTGAGTTGCATCATGCTAAATGGACCTAGTTCTATTTCTCTTGTCTAGTCTTCGGCTTCTCAAAGTTCTTTAACACTACATAACATCATTCACCCATGCATACAATGATGGAAAAGGCTAAGAATCCACCTGCCTATCAGGACTAACTAATATTAACACACAATCATACACCGTAGGCACAATACTGGAGCAATTTGGGTCAAGGACACATGGACTAGCGGATCTGCAAGTTGAACCGAAAGACGACCCGCTCTTTCACAATTCGTGAAAAAATATTTTTTTGCGTGTTCACACTTTGCCTTTTTTTACTTAAATAAAACATGTTTTAAAGTTTTTTAAACACATCTGATAATCAGTTAGTTGGTGGATTTCACAGAGCTGCATTCTCTGTATCTATCAAGCCACATGTCAGCAGGTTTACCTCAGCGGTGTGAACCCCAAAGAAACAGATTTTACTGTAATTTAATTGCAATAAACAGAGAACATCTGAATTCCTACCTTGGCAGGTCTGTCTGCAAGACAACAACCAAATATCGTGTATACTGCTTCATCAACAGTAAATATAATATAATATATGCATAAATACTGCAGCAACATCATTGTTTATAGTCTATGATTTTGACATACATTTGTACAAAGAGATTCCTTTGAACTATCCTTAATTTATTTTTCAACAGTAAGGACGTCAGTGATGACAGTAGGACAATCTTAATGAGACGGCATAGATCCCATCTGCTGATGGATCATCGAGGTCTGGGTCGTGAATTCCTGCTATCAACTGCGCCGCTGCCCTGTTGGGACTCCGCCCACTCCTCCTGAATATGCCTACTATGAACTATTCATAAACTCTGTCAAATTAATTGAATGTATTTTAACTCTAAATCTGTCCTTCTGTACACATGACATCTATTGCATCTGTCCATCCTGGAGAGGGATCCTCCTTTGTTGCTCTCCAGAAGGTTTCTTCCCTTTTTTCCCCATGAAGGGTTATTTGGGAGTTTTTCCTGGTCCGATGTGAGGTTTTGGGGCAGGGATGTCTGTACAGATTGTAAGCACTCTGAGACTAATTAGTAATTTGTGAAATTGGGCTATACAAATAAACTGAATTGAATTGAATTAAGATGGATTGGTCATTTGTGAGCCACTTCACGTCTTTGCAGTGACATTGTATGCAATTGTGGTGGTAAAGCCGTCCCTCTGACACGCAACGGCAGGACAGGGTTGACGCGTAAGTGTTACAATAAACCTCAGGCTGCGAGCAAAAGCATACAAATATAAAATGTGTTCTATATCTGGGCACAAAAAGGAATTGAATGCATGTATTGGTTCTGTCGTTTTGATACCACTTGGTACTAGGTTGTTTCAGGCTAAGAACCACATCTGGCGGTCATCCTTCCTCTCTTTTTCATGGATGGTACAAATCTGGATTGTGATCTATGCCTACTCATTATTCATACATTTCTGTCATATTCATTGAATGTGTAACTCTGTAACGCTGTTCATCTGTACACATGACATGTATTGCTTCTGTCCATCCAGGGAGAGGGATCCTCCTCTGTTGCTCTCCTGAAGGTGTATTCACTCTTTTCTTCATGAAAGGGTTTCTACATTTTTTTTCCAGAGTTTTTCCTGATCCAATGTCATCTAACTTGTGATTTTGGGCTGCGTAAAATGAAATAAATGGGATTGAATATATATGGCTGTAAATCCGACCCTTGGTTAGTTTGCAATTCCAAAGTAAATTCCAGTGGAGCACTATGACTAAAAGTCAAATAAATAATGTTGAAATAAGACCATATAACTGGAATAGTGTTCTTGGGTTTAGTGGAAAAGCCTATTCAAAAGCAGTTGGACCTTCAGGGGACAATGACAGCATTTCCCACAAGAAATAGAGCAGAATTGATTCAATTTACAATAAGCATGGAATCAATCAAACTGCATCACTTCCATCACAGCAGACATTCTGAATAACAGGACTGTACTGTCTTGATATATAAGTATAATCCACTTTGTATGGCTGCAGTCACACAGAGAAACAAATGCTCAAATGTGTGTGTGTGGGGGGGGGGGGGTTAGGGGTGTGTGTGTGTGTGTAAGTGTGTTTAGTGTGCACTTTGTGCATATGCCCTGTTTTAAATAGACACACTAATATGATTTATCAATCATCATAAACCTTCTAGCACGTAAGAGAAAATATGTGTGCAGGAAAATAAGAGCGAAAGTTACTCAAGAAAAATAGAACAAAGATAGATCATAATGATGTATCTCAGGAGGAAAACTGCTTTCTGCAAAAACAGCACAGAGAAGCTCAAATCACGACCCAAATTAAGAGAGACCATCACACGCGCCACAAACAAATGTCACGTCACCAAAACCCATGTTTAGAAAGAATAAAGCCAAAACACATGCTCCGAGTAATTATTAGTTGCCGTAAACCGCTCCAGGGAACGCAATTATTTGTTTTCAAAGAGAGGCTAATTGGCTGAGAGCCTTAATTGGCACTAAGTAATTGTTCTAACAAATAAATGAATCGGCCTAGTAATTTCAAGCTGACATTCTTATTTGTTAGCTGAAAGGCAGTGAAATCCTCTTTTCCCGTAAACAATGTTAAAAAGAAGAAAATGTGCTTTATTTGGGCTTTGTGCAAGTTCTGCAGAGTTCTTTTATCTCCCAATTCGCACAATTAGTAACTTTCTAAACTAATTTTGACAATGGTCCTGCTCTTAGATGTTGTAGAATAATGCTTTCTGTTCTTTCCCAGTTGTATTGAATTGAAACTTGTACATGCGGGAACACTGATTTTTATTTGCAGAATCACATTTCTGAAGAACACTGATGACATTACACAGGGAGCAATACGAGATAAAGAACTGTTTTTGTGACGAGGAAAGTACAACGTTCCAGAAAGAGGACGCACATCTAGGCTTTCAGTTTGTTGGTGGCAATATGGTTAATGGACATGTACTTATCAAATCTTTATCGTCTTCCAACCACTCAAAACACTTTAAAACTGCTTGTCCACATTCACACCCAATCATTCACTGATGGGAAGGGCTATCCTTCAGGTGGTAACCTGGTCATCACAATGGGAGTCATTTAGGATTTCAATCGCTAATAGGGTGACCAGAGTTTTCAATGCCCTGTCCATCGTCCGGCTCAGCATCAACGAGTATTTGTCCTCCTTATTCGAGCGACCATACTGTATATGCATGGTCACTTCCGCACGCTGCACTAACAGCGTCCTCCCCTGGGCGGCAATCACCGCCCAGGGGAGGGAGGAGACAGCCACGGCTTAGTGGACACAAGGACAGGAAAACAGGAAAAGGAAATTCAGGGAAAACGCTGGATTGTTTTTAGGAAAGCATAACACTATGTTATGCTTCAATGGTTATGCTAAGTAATTGCATGCGTGTTGTTTGTGGAGGAATTACTAAAATTATTGAAATTGCGGCATGAAAAATGTAGGCACCATATTTGATCATACGGTTAGAAAGTTTCATTTAAATGAAATGACCATTTTTGGACACATGCTCTCTGTTGTAACTAGATATACTTAGTGTATTCTCTTTAAAATTAAGGCAATAAAGCTTTCTAGAAATAAAGCTTTCTAGAAATGTTCCAGCTATAAATAGTGAATATGAGTGCTTTTTGTCAGATTATGACCGTATAAACGTTGTTTTATTTCATGTGTTTAATGTTTTAGGAAGTGCCTGCTGCCGCTTTTTATGGCAAGAGGAGGCAGCCTGCAGTGGAGGTCCTCCAGGACAGTAACAGATGGGCACCATGAAGTCCAAGAGGTGGTACATGGACTGATGTCAAAGGCCAGTGTCTGAAGGATTTCAGAATCAAATAAATTGTCAAAGGTCTTTATGGCTGCCAACAGCCAGATCTAGCTCTAGTATTACAAATAGAGAATTAACTAGAGTACACTAGACGGATGTTTAATTTCCCAAACACACATACACTATGATAATGTTGTGTCAGGGGCATCCACTCGATATGATGCAGTCGGTTTGCTGTGTATTTAATTGAGCAAATATAGGCTACTAATGTGCTGTAGGAAGCTCTTAAGCTAAATGGATTTCTAATGCAGCATTTTGATTTTACGAATGGGCTACTAATAAAATGAATATTCATTGGGTTCAAAACGATACAGATTTTTGAATGCTGATAACAATATTGTTATGTGTCTCAGCAGGAGATGAACACACCCAGTTTGCTTGAATACAGGTGGACTGCTTCACACAGCTGAAGACACTGCAGACAAATCCCCAAGAGACTGAATCACTTTAGAAAGTCCTTACTATTTGAGCCGTTAAATGAAAATCAAATTTGTTCGGTTTTCTTTATGCTTTTAAAACATTAGATTATTTGTTCATTATTTATGTGACCTGTGATTTAATTTGTAAATGTTGAGTCTACAAATGTTATGCTTTGTGGCACTCAGCACTTTTCATCTCAATGGTCAGTTTTTATATACCACAAAATGTATTGAATAACTACAAATAATATGCAAAAACACTTTTTGACTCTTCAAGACTATTTTTTCCTATTCTATTACACATAAATCATGTAGCAATCACACTAGTATAGAGGGGAGCATGGCAAAGTCCTATGCAATTATTCACAGCCTCACAAAATACTGCATAGTGTCCTCCTTTTTGGTGTTATGGATATGGTCACCCTAACCGCTAAACCTCTGACTGAAGGACGACCGACACTGCCACTTAGCCACAGTGTATAGACTAAATTAGATGAAAGTTTGTAAAGTTATTTGATTACAACATCTGAGTTATATCTGTTGCTATGGAAGATCTCAGAGAAACAGGGGGAGGAGTGTTACTGTTTTATCCATCTTTAGTTCAAACGGCATCAAGTGAAGCCTTTTGAAATCAGGCTTGTTTTCTGTTTTCTTATTTTGTCTCGTTATAGACACCTAATTGTATAAACATATTTTTGGATTAAAATGTTTTTGTTCTCCTTTCAGCAGGATTTGTCAGATTCGTTGAACGGGCAGTCAATCATGAAGATCATTTCTGTGGGAGCGGCTGGGAGTGATACAGCACATACAACACATCCACCCCTGCCACCATGAACATCTTAAAAACGAAACACGTGTCTACTAATCAATTCAATCAAACTATATTTTTGTTATTATTATTATTGTTATTATTATGAACAAACAACACAATAAATCAATCTAAATGGGAACAGTCTCCTAGAACATGAGCATACAAATTATGTTATGGATAAATATTATTGTCAGTCATCAGTTACAGTATTGTTTACCTCTATGTTTTCAATTGTTCCTCCTCCTTTTCTAAATTGTACTCCTGAGTGATTGCAAATAGTTAATGACCAGACTAATGACTCCACAGTGTTCACATCATATCATCTAGCACGGCTGTCTATCACGGCACTTGCCCCTCCTGCAGTCCCATCTCCCACAATGCACCTGCCAGAGCAGCTGCTGTTATTGACAATGCATAAGTGTCTTCAGCAGGACACGGTGGCCCGGACACAGTTTGTATTGTTTTTCTATTTCAAATCATTGGATGCCACTTTGCTACTTAAGTTTAGATGCATGCTGGATAACTTACGGAAATGTGGTTCCTCCTCTGTGCACTCCTTCTGGCTTGAGGCGCTCTAGGTGGCTGCCGCGTTCCCCTGCGCTTACAAACAGCAGCAAAGTGGGGCAATTTCCTCACCGTGTTGAAAGCATTCAGGGTTGTCAACTGCTTCCAGTTTTCTATTTGTCACTCTGAGCTCATGCTGAGAAAAAATATGCTCCATTTCGATCCATTGCAGAGCTTGAAACCAGTTAAGGTTTTACAGAAAATGGTAACATTGTAAATGACTGTGGAGCAATTTCCCCTCTGTTTGTCACGCCAAATGTACTTCAGTTGAGTAAGCAGCATACCGCTGAAGGACCAATCGAATGGAAGAACAATACAAATAAAGATTAGAGGCTGAATAGGTGAAAGTAGGATTTTTACATTTATTTTATTTATGTATTATTCATTTTTTTGATGATTCTATTGAGTAGGCATCAATTATACATTTACAGATGTCTTTCAGACAATTGACATTACATGTGCACATTTTCAGATGATGCTCCATTTAGTTATAAATATTTAGAGCAAGAAGTGTAAAACATAGGATGAACAACAAAAAAGAGACGGAATTAAACAAAAAACTAAATGAAAACAATGTATATCTAGGAAGTAATATATTCTCTATTGTACATTCTCTATTGTACATTCATTGATTTATGAAAATAAAATCAGGTCTATTGATTATAGTATGTAACCTATTTTTCCCAATATGCCAAACATTGTCTGTAGCTGACAGATGTTGTTATGTTCTCCATGATGTTAATGTCCATGTCCATCCATGTATTCAGAGTGGAACTTTCTTATAACCCTTTCCTGGTGAGAGTCTTTTTGCCGGCCACCAGAAGTACATTTATTTAATATTTGTATCTATTTTGCTAATGTTTTAGGTAAATACCCTAGATACATAGTCATAGTTTCTAAAGTCACCCTAAAAAATGTTTGTAGGGCGGTGTGTATCCCTCTCCAATAGTATATGTGACAACAGGGCAATCCCAGAAAATAGGATAACAGTTTGCATTTTGATTTCCACAGACAGGAAGGTTACAATCATAGTGACCTTTCTGAGGGGGTGTCATACCGCATCACATTTTTCCACTCAAACTCTCTCCATGTCTGCGAGCTGGTACACTTCCATTGAAGTTTATAAATCACTGTCCATTCTATTCAATTCAATTCAGTCTATTTTGTATAGCCCAATATCACAAATTATGAATTTGACTCAGTGAGCTTTACAATCTGTACATATACGACATCCCTGTCCCAGGACCTTACATCAGATCAGGAAGAACTCCCAATAAATAAAAATAAAAACTTTCAGGGGGAAGAAAATGCCACGTTTGTTTTTCTTCATTTTAGATAATATTTGACTGCACTTAATTGGATTCAAAAGCCCATTGACATTAAAAGAAATTATTTTTTCGTTGAAAGACCAACGAAAGAGTTACAGTCAGGACCATAAATATTTGGACATTGACACAATTTTCATCCTTCTGGCTCTATACACCACCACAATGGATTTTAAATTAAACAATCAAGATGTGCTTTAAGAGCAGACTTTCAGCTTTAATTTGAGGATCTACATCCACATCAGGTGAACGGTGTAGGAGTTACAACACATTGTACATGGCACCTCCTTTTTAAGGGATCAAAAGTAATTGGACAAACTTACATAATCATCATTGTAATAGTCAATTGTATTACTTGGTTGGAAATATCTTGCAGTTAATGACGGCCTGAAGTCTAGAACCTATAGACGTCACCAGACAAGCTTTCTAAGGCAAAGAAATGTAATATTCTGCAATGGCCAAGACAATCACCTGACCTGAATCCAATGGAGCTGCATTTCACTTGCTAAAGACCAAACTGAAGGGACAATGCCAGAAGAAGCAGCAGGAAGTGAAGTCAGTGGCAGTCGAGGCCTGGCAGAGCATCACCGGGGATGAAATCCAGCGTCTCCTGATGTCTCTGGGTTCCAGACTTCAGGCTGTCATTGATCGCCAAGGATTTCCAACCAAGTATTAAAATTGACAATTACATCGATGATTATGTTAGTTTGTCCAATTACTTTTGATCCCTTTAAAAGGAGGGTCCACATATAAAATGGGTTGTAACTCCTACACCATTCACTTTATGTAGATCTAAAGACCCACAAATTAAAGATGAAAGTCTGCACTTAAAGTACATCGTGATTGTTTCATTCAAAATTCATTGTGGTGCTGTACAGAGCCAAAATGATGAAAATTGTGTCAATGTAAACATGTTTATGGTCCTAACTGTAGGTGAAAAACAAGAACAACAAGAATGTGTCATTAATAGTATGTGATTAATTCTATTCATATTTGTCGTTAATTTTGAGATTTATTAGTGGGTTGTATATTCAAACATTTAAACTTACCTCACCCTCCCGTCCTGTCCCAATTCCATTACTAGATTGCTCAAAGAGAACACAGTACTTATTCTTAGTCAGTATTAGTTACAGTAGACTGCGTCCGGCACGGAGTGAGCGGCTAAATGTATTTCAGACACCTCAAAGAACCCACCAGAGTGACACCAAAATTATCCTGTTTGGTCTTAATGATTTGGAAGTGGTTGCGTCCCACACTCCATGATACTGCTGCATACTGCCTACTGATACTGTATGTATTCCACATTACTTCCACCCACTCTATAGGCTTACTTTCCAATACATCCTGATCCCAGTACCACAAGGGCATTCCTGTTTCATTAGAATCTAGTAAGACCAACAGATTCCAAATCAAACTTCATCCTCATTTCGACATTGACTTATGGTAATTGGCCCAATGCCATCCTCATTCCTCATCAGCAAAAGAAAACAATAAAAAAACATTAAAATCACCAAAAACTTGTCACGGTATTTTTTCTTAATTGGATCATGGAATATTTGATTACCGTAGATCAGTCCATACTTTTCTGAGTGAGCTTGACATATGTCCAAACAATTGTACCCAAATTGCTATTTGAAGGCACCAAACACCCAAATGGGCCTCATATCAGTTTTACCTGCTCTAAACAGTTCGGGAGAGTGCCCAAATAATCTATAATTTCATCATGAAAATAAAGCTAACTAACTACAAAATTCAAGGCTGGTGTAAAAACAGCAGCAGAAATGGTACTGTTCTGGTGGGCAGTCAGGACGGGCAGGGATCGACCCACCGGCGCTGGGGTTTGCATTGCCTGAATTCAAGCTAACTGCTAACTGGGGTCCGTCTCCCGCAGTGAGGCGAGGACGAGGCGAGTAGTTTCTGCCACTTAACCAATAAACTAACTCTAGTTCTTCATAGTGACTCACTATGGCCTCTTCAGGTACAAGTGGTATCACTAGAAAGCATGGGTCAGGGCTGGCTGGTTAGCATGCTCATTTCAGTAGATATCTTTACAACTTTGATGTAACATTAACTCTATCGTCACTTCATATTCTGTTTAAATTTTTTTTTTGTTTAAACTAACATTCTTGACAGCTAATACATGGCACATGTGCCTGTGTAGCCTCAGTAACCGGATGTTTGTCTACTGTTTTTTTTTTAGGTTAGATTCTTTAACAATACAAAATCACCACAGTGAACGTTTCCTGGCTATCCCTTGACTCCGATCCCTTCCTCTTCGGATCCCATCACTGAATAGGTGAAAGTGTAGAAATGTATTCCTGAAGATTATTTTCAAAACAACAACATGTATTTCTGAGGGAGCTAATAATTAAAAACAATTGCCACTCAATGCCAGTTGAAGGCGGCAGCCTTCCAAACTCCTCCCCTTAAACTTTCTTCTCAATGGCGCGCCACGCTGTGTATATATGCTGTCTTGGTGCATGAAAGCAAGCCCATTGTGCTTACGATTATTTAATGCACAGAGGTGTCATTTTTTCACAACAATGGTATATGGAAAACAGAAGTATCGACCAACTTTGTCTATTAGGTGCACTACTGTGCTTCTGTTGAGTGAAAGTGCTTTCAGCATGAATATATTCAACTTTTATACATTAAATATTTCATAGCTTATATTCTTAACTTTACCAATTAAGATGGCCCTGGGGGAAGTAGGACCGGAGCTCTGATTCCCCCCTCTCCCTCTCCCTCTCCCTCTCTTTGGCTCTACCTCTTATTCCCTCCTCTCCTATGGCATAGTGTCAATTAAAATGACATCCGGTGTCACTGTCACTGTCGATGAAATGACATGTTTCTCCTGAAAGCCCTAATAGGATCGCCTCTTCACAACTCAACCCAAATCTTTGCTATAATTGTTTCACATTCAGTCATCAGCAAATGTTTGAAACTTTGCCTCTGTTTCTTCACTCCATTCCCATACACTTATCTTCTTCTCCCGGGCCTCCGAACTTTATCTCTGTTTCCTTTGGATGCCACAGGAAGCAACTCTACATAAGTGAGAATGACTACTTGAAATGTGCCCAGTAAAGATAATTAAAACAGAAATATTTATATCAGAAATAGTAATATCCATAATAATTATTTATCATATGAAGCGACAACCAACCAAAAGGTTTTGTTTCAAGCTGGAACATCTAAAAAACACAAGAAAGGCAAAACATATTGTTATATCCCATATAGAAAAATTAGCATAAATCTCTTCAGAATAAATACAAAATTAAAGAAAAAATGCAAAGTACAATTTACAGTATACAGTAACCAGATATGTAAGACCTTATATACTGTGGCTGAGTAGTGAGCAGGGTTGCCCTTTAATCCCTGGCTCAACGGGTCAACTAGTCCACGTCCAAATGTCTTGTGTGTGAGAATGTTAATTAGTCCTGATGGGCAGCTGGCTCCTCCCATCAGTGTATGAATGGGTGTGAATGGGTGAATGATGACAAGTAGTGTTAGACTATAGAAAAGCACTACATAAATACAGGGCCATTTCTCTGTTTTCTGCTATAACATGGTAGAAAGAAATTATGAAAACATTGGTATAAGGTGCATGAAATAGAATACACTTTAAAGCTTTTAGTTTACTAAATCTGTCAGCTTGCAGAACTTCCTTGTCGCCACTGTTCAACATGATACGGTTGTCCGCCGCCTAATTCTTTGTCTGCCATACACCTACTGCCTGGAGTGATGGCTGCATAGTGGGCTCACCATTCCAATTCACTTTAGCCAAGTAAACACCAGATTTTAAATTCATGCCTGTCTATCTGAAGCCATGCTGTCCTACACGTTGTATACTGCCGGGAGCGCCTTACTTTAAAATCTCCATAAAGTGCTTTAAAAGAGGAGTCGGTAACACATATTATTGACACATTATTTTCTAAGGCTGTTGTGGTTTAGAACAACCTTAACAGTGTGTGCATAGCCAGGCAAAGATGCTTAACTAAAGGGCATGAAACAGATTGGTATCCTGTCAGGCACCAACTAAATCTAGTCTCAACTGGCTGTTTCCCCAACTCTCTGAAAGAGGCGAGACTCAACCCTCTCCTGAAGAAACCCACCCTCGACCCGTCTGAAGTCAGCAACTACAGACCAGTCTCTCTTCTTCCTTTTCTTTCCAAAACTCTGGAGCGAGCTATCTTTAACCAAGTGTCCTCCTATCTTCACAGCAACAACCTTCTTGACCCTCAACAGTCTGGATACAAGGCCGGACACTCAACAGAGACGGCCCTCCTTGCTGTCTCTGAGCAGCTTCACACTGCTAGAGCATCCTCTCTCTCTCCTCTATCCTTATCCTTCTAGACCTTTCTGCAGCATTTGACACCGTGAACCACCAGATCCTTATCTCTTCTCTTCAGGTCCTGGGTATCTCAGGCACTGCACTCGCCCTCTTCTCATCCTACCTCAACAGCCGCACTTACCGGGTAACTTACTCTCATTACTGGGGTTCCTCAAAGCTCCGTCCTGGGTCCCCTCCTCTTCTCTCTGTACACTAATTATCTTGACTCTGTCATTCGTTCGCATGGCTTCTCCTACCAAAGCTATGCTGATGACACCCAACTGATCCTCTCGTTTCCACCGTCTGAAACACAGGTAGCAGCGCAAATCTCTGCCTGTCTGACCGACATCTCTCAGTGGATGTCTGCACACCTGAAAATCAACCCTGACAAGACCAAGCTACTATTCCTTCCAGGGAAAGGTTCCCCCACTCACAACCTGACTACCACCTCCAACAGCTCTGTGTTGCTCCCTTCTCTGACTGCCAGGAACCTCGGGGTGACACGAGACCAGGGGTCAGGAACCTTTTTGACTGGGAGAGCCATAAAAGCCAAATATTTCTAAATATATTTCATTGAGAGCCATATAGTATTTTTTACGTATAATTGTAATGTGACTTCTGGTGCTGCGTGATGCTATGGAGGGGGGGGGGGGGAGGGGGGGTGCAGGTGACTTTTTATTTGCTCTGCCCCGATGCGCGCAAACACGCCGTCATTTCACGCCTCGACTACTGCAACTCCCTCCTGGCTGGTCTAGCTGCTGAGGCCTTCCCGACCTCTGCAGCTCATCCAGAATGCAGCTGCTCGACTGGTCTTCAGCCTCCCGAAATTCACCCACACCACTCCGCTTCTCCGCTCTCTTCATGGTTACCGGTGGTGGCCCGCATCTGCTTCAAAACATTGGTTCTTGCGTACCGTGCTCTGAACAGATCGGGCCCCGTCTACATCCGGGATATGGTCTCACCGTACACCCCGGCACGTTCGCTCCGCTCGGCAACAGCCAACCGACTTGTGACTCCTGCACTTCGAGCTAATCACTCTACATCCAGACTGTTTGCTGTCCTGGCTCCTCAGTGGTGGAACGAGCTCCCCACTGACATCAGGACAGAAGAAAGTCTCTACACCAGTTGTCGCCAACCTGTCGATCGCGATCGCCCGGTCGATCTCGGAGACGTTCCCTGTCGATCTCCAAAATAAAATGAAAATAAATTCAGAAACACATTGTTCCTTGTTTTCGAAAATTTTCTGAAGTGTCTTCTGAAATGTTTTCTTCCTGACTGGAAGATCAACGTCAGAAAACATCTCCGCCTGATTTTAATGAACGCCTGAAAACGGGTTCTCTGACAGCCGTGTTCTCAGCTGTGCTCCCCGTAAGAAGGGAATGTATCATTTCAGGTGGGGCGCAGGGGGAAATGCAGAAATACCTTTATTTATAACTTATAGACAAGCTCAATGTACACCGACATAAAACTAAGTCATCAATAAATAAATGTTGAAATGCCTGAACCTTATTTTAAATGTTTACGTTAATGCATTACCAAGTTACGCCTGCGCATGCCGACAGCCGAGATTCTTGGCGACTTGCCAGGTCTTACCTGTGAGTTCGGCTTTTCTGCTGTTGTCCTTCAAAACAAAAGCTCAACATTGAGCTTTTTTTCTTGTCTGATGGAGCAATCTGGTTTACTTGAAACTGATTGCAATTGCATTTATTCTATTATTTGAAAAGGGACAGATGCAGGAGTCACAAATGGTGATTCTCATATGTAATATTATGATAATTATTTAAATCTGAGGATGTCTGTAGAGTTGATGTGAATGTAATCACCAACGGTCTTCTACGGAGTTCAGAACCAGTCCCAGATGAGAAAACTTTCATGAATACCAAATTTCCCCTGAAAAACTTGTTAGTGGAGTTGAGAAAATCACAAAATCAAAGACCAGGAGCTGGATTACTGACAGACTGCTCACAGACAGCCTCAGACTGGCTGTCTGTGATTATGAACTAACTACAAGCTCACAGACAGAGTTCAGTCACAGTCATCACACTGACTGGAGTCACATGACTTGATGGCATTATGATGAGAGCTGAACTTACATGAGTTGCACTGACTGATCATGTTGTCAGTCTTGTGTTGTAATTGGATTGGATTACATTTATTGTCATTGTCAGAGTACAGGTACAGAGGCAACAAAATGTAAATAAATACAACTTTTATATTGGTAGTTCATCCAGCTGCTCATTGCAAATGTGTTTTTTCTTGTTCATATTGTGTGCGGTTAACAAATATCTTACTTGTTGTATTACACTTAAATGCTGTGTTCCTGGTCACATCAATTTGAACGCTGGACCAAAATGACAATTAGGTCAAATAAAAAGTTGTAAGTCCAGTCTGGACAGTCGTTTTCTCTCAACGCCTCAATAGGTAGATCTTGCCGGTTATGAAGGCGGAGGTCAGGGATCTTGGGCTCAAAAAGGTTGGTGACCACTGCTCTACACCTTCCGCCGGAAACTGAAAACACATCTTTTCCGACTATATCTGGACTAAAAAACAGATCAGCGCTTCAGTGGCATTTAAATGGTCCTTACTTATGGTACTTTTGTAGTTTGACTATGTTGAAGAAATGTTACTCTTTGGATTATTGTTGTTCTGAGTTTGTACTCTTGGTTGATGCACAATCTAAACCTCCTAAAGTAAACTGGTGAAAATGTGTGGTTGTATGCATTGTAAATTAAATAATTTGACTTGACCAACTGATACTTTTCTTCTCAAGTTATTCTGTCAAAACTTGGTTTGTGTATCTCCAGACACTGTTTAAAATGCAGGAGATCTGACATCTAACATATCTAGTAATCTGACTAAAGTAACGGAGGACTGAGGAAATAACAGAGGAATTGATTTCTGGGCTTTTCCAAACAGTATGACAAAATATACATGTAGCGGAAGGTTTCCAAGAGGCTATATATTTAAAACAGCTAAACTGTTATTTCTTATGTCATTTTAAATATCTAACAATGACAAAGGAAGCCCTACAGGTGTGGCTTTGATTCTCTGTTAACAGCCACAAGTTGTGTAATATTTGTTATTTTGTTTCAAATTTTAAGTTATGAATTAAGCAAAGCATCAGATTTCTCATTCATAATATACCTTTGAGCAACTGTGGCATGGACAACACACAAACAAAACAATGGTGTTTGGTTCCAGGGTATAATCATTTCAAGAGAACAATATTTTTTTTGTGACAAAAGTAACACCGTAATCTAAACCTCCTCTTTGTATTTAAATGCTGAATAATTAAATTAAGAAATGGATAACACACCATTTATTTTGTGTAACTTTCATGAATATGAATTTAGTCTATGTGTGGTCTGTGTGTGTGTGTGTCTGTGGGAGTGTGTGTGTGTGCCTGCCTGTGTGCGTGTGTGAGAGACTTTATCTCTGTGGGTTATTGGTTGCTTAGTGTTTAATTCATACATGCGCTACCAACCGGAACATATCCTGATATTGCCTGGAGGAGCTGTGTGTGTGTGAGAACGCAAAGGTCCTAACCATTCGGAAGTTACCCCTCCAGCTCCCGAGTACAAAGTCTGTGTAATGTGATTTTGAGCCCATATGTGAATATGACTAGAGATAGTCTGCATAATTCATAATGAGAGAGTAGGCATTGTGCTGACAATGAGCGGTGATGTGTTGACTTTCGGTCAGAGCAGCGAAGTACATCAAGCAATTGTTTTATTGACAATTCTGTTCAATGGAAGTTAATGGTAAATAAACTGTACTTGTTTAGATCTGTTCTAGTCTTCTGACCTTTCAACACTACATGCCATCATTCACCCATTCATCAGGTAGCTAACATTCACACAGACACACTCTAACTGTGCAAATGTGTCTGTGAATGTTGTGTTTCCAAAATATAACTAATCGTTTTCAACATTAAACATGTGCCATTGTGTGTTCCTGCTAACATGATTGTAAGCTTGTATGAAACAAAAAAATTAAATAAAAAAAAGTTTTAGAAAAGTCTGCATGCAGAATATCTGGTGGTTTGCAGAAATGTACAATGCCAGAATTTCTCTTTGCGACTGGGCTGCAAATTCAATGCAAACGTTTGTGACCGCATGAGGACTCGGCTTTGGACTGCAGTTACTCTGCGTCTGGTGCTCCCCATTGCCGACTGAGATTTTATTTCCTTTTATGTGCTACATGTGTGTTAAGGTCAATGTCTGAATCCATTTCTTCGTATTATGTCCGGAGTTCATCAAGACAATTTGCATGCTTTAAAGGAGGGGTGAATTTTTTACCCAGTTTTACTATTAAAAATCCCATAATTAAAATATATGTAATTTAATAAGATATATCTTATATTTATATAGAATTTTGTCTTGTGTTTGAGTCTTAGAATTTAAATATTGGTATATCATAAAATCTCTATCCCATAATCATAAAATTAGTATCCTGTAACTATGAAATCTGTATTTTCTAAGTATGCAATCTGTCTCTATTTATTCTAAAAACTTGTATTTTGCATTAAGAAGAAATGCATCTATGACATTTTTAAAATATGAGATCCATAATTAAATCATTTGAATTTTGAATATGTTTTCAGTCATGAGATTTTTCTCTTTATATCTGAGTCTTGTAATTTTATCTCTTAGTCATAAGATATATAGTTTGTCATCGTAACAATTGTTTTTGCAATTCTGAGTTTGGAAATGTTGAATTAATAGGTGAGCATGAGATAAAAAGTACATTTTACAATTATGAATTTGTGTATTGCATTGTTATGTCATATGTATCTTTTAATTATAAGATTTTGTTGTGTCTTAAAGGCATGATATTTGTATCTTCTCATGATTATTTGTTATTCTTTCCATTCTTAAATTCATATCATAATCCTAATAATTGTATCCTTATCAGATATAATGCATTCTGTATTCGATAGTTTAAAATCGAGTTTTGAAATTGTTGAAGACCATATAAGATGTTTTTCATTGTTGAATGAATTAGATTCATGTTTGTAATTATATATTTTTTATTATTTAATTTACACAATTGAAACTCATATTCATGAGATTTGTTTCTTGTAATAATAAAATAATGATATTGTAACTATATGATTTATATCTTGTATTTATGTTAAATGGATGTGGCAATTATGAGATTTGCCTTTTGTAATAATGGAATTTGTAGTTATGATCAAATCTATACCCGTTTTGGTATATTATGACGTATGTGTTGTGTAGTTATAAAATTTGTCTCTCATAAGTATATGTTTGTATCTCTTGATTATGAAATATTGGTCTTCTAAATAAGAAGATCTTGGAAAATATCATTCTAAAATGTTTCTCCGTAATTGTGGTAATTATATCTCATAATTATGATGTCTGTATCTCTGAAATTCATGTCTTATTATTATTAGATTTGTGTCTTGTAATTAAACATTACATGTTGAATATTATATTTCATGAATTTGTATTTGCAATGACCAGATTTCATACATGAGTTATTATCTGCCAATAAGGAATATTATTTTTTTGTAATTGTGAGATATCAAGATATATCTTGTACATTTTGTTCTTCTAATTATAATATATTTTTAAATGAAATATGGATCATATACATGAACAATTTATGTTGTATAAGATAATTAAAACATTTAAATTATTATATGAGTTTTTTTTAATATTTGCAATGTGCCTTTCTACATTAATTTCCATATTAAAGAAGATGATTTTAAAGCTGCAGCTTAGAAGTTAAACATTTAAACTTAATTATAAAATGGGGTCGGGAAGTTAGCTCAATAGACTGTTGGGGAATTTTATAAATTCCTTTAAAAATGCATATGGGTCAAAACATTACTTTTTCTTTTTTTCTAATTCACAAAATTATAACAATATCTGTCAATAATGCCTTGAGGAAATGTGTCCATCATATGTCCATCATAGACACACTCACCGAGCTCAAACAGGTGTCGAGGTGTGACTATTTCCTCTGCCTCTGAGGAGTTCTGCCAATCACACAAGCAGCAGGCCAAAGGACAATAGAAAATGTGTTACTTTCTTTTTATATATTTACATTTTTACCAAAAAATAACTGTTCACTGCCCCTGAGAATGTGTCAGAGGGATAAAGAAATGTTACATCTGGCGCTGTCTCATATTTAGACAACATTTAGACACACACACACACACATACACTTATATACATGCACACACACATTACCACTCACTGGTCTTTGGCCAGGGATAGTCTGACAGGTCCCTGGGAATTGACTTTTTGGATCCAGGTGTGTCTGTGTGTGTATCCATGTGGGTGTGAGTGTGTGTGTGTGTGTGTGTGTGTGTGTGTGTTTGGACCATTAGAGACCCATGGGAGAGATGTCAGTCGGTGACAAGGGACCAGTCCATTCCCCAAAGGGGACAGCCGGGAAGGGGTAATAATGGTAGTGATAGGTGAGCTCCACTCCGTCTTTTTTTTCATTGTGTGTGTGTGTGTGTGTGTGTGTGTGCGTGTGTGTGTGTGTGTGTGTGCGCGTGTATGTGCAAGTGTCGGTGTGTTTTTGGTTGTGTGTGCAAGTGTGTGTGTGCCGGAGTATGTGTGTGTGTGTGTGTGTGTGTGTGTGTGTGTGTGTGTGTGTGTGTGTGTGTGTGTGTGTGTGTGTGTGCATGCTTCCCTAAGGGCCTTGGCTTCCTTGTGGGAATTATAGGAATGAAAAGTACGGTTGATAATGGTGATTACAGTAATAATGTTGTCAATAATGTTGATAATAGGGTGTACTATGTGACCTGAACCACAGAACACTGTCAATAATTACTAAATTGTTAAATCAGTAACTTAACCAAATCTCACAAACATAACAACAACATTTTGATTTGAAACCATTGTTTCAATATTTGACTGTGTGATACTTTTTGTGTTTAGTTTTATCTCAGTGTAGCGCTAGGATGTTAATCTCCAGGTGTGCTCTTCAAAAATAATTATTGTCTAAATGTGAAGCATTAAATGTTATATGATATTTTGTATGGACCGATGGTGTTGAAAGTAGAAGACTTGGAAGGACAGCCCGGCGTTAGGATTCATCCCATAGAGCCCATGAATATACCCACAGCTGTTTTAGTACATATGGCCAGAAGTTGCCGAGACATCTTTGTTGAGGATGCATGTCGTCTTGTTGGAATTAACTTTTTTATAATTGTCAATGGATAAAACGCTCGGCGGGTTCTGTGCTTATGTTCAAAGTGAGCTTTAACATCATCAGTCAGTTTAGTATGAGCATACAAGTTGCAGGTTCTAGTCGCAGGTTCTAAGTCAAAGATATTACGGTTGATGCAGAGACCAAACCATGGCCCTTAAATGTCCTACTTATCACTAATGACCAGTGCATCACTCTCACTGCCTTGCTTAGAGACAGGATCATATTTGGTCTCGACTGACAGCCGTTCACTCACCACCCTGCTTCTCCAACACCCAGGCTACCGGCATCTCCTTACGGCTGGTTAGGGAGGGACTATCGTCAGGGGACTCCTCGCAAATATACTATCACAATACCAAGTATGCGTCTGTCTGTGCGCGCGTGTGCATGTGTGTATATGTGTGTGTGTGTGTGTGTGTGTGTGTGTGTGTGTGTGTGTGTGTGTGTGTGTGTGTGTGTCTGGTTCCAAAGCAGTGATTGATCATTAATATTTTATTTCTTCAGGCATGGTGGAGCCCCTCAGGAGAAAAACACATTATTATTCACACACACTCACCTATCTTACACTATCTCTCTCTCTCTCTCTCTCTCACACACACACACACACACAATACCAAATACAAGAACTACAGAAACACTACCAAACACACACACACACACACACACACACACACACACACACAGAGCGTCCAATTTGTCTCTCCGATGGTTGAGTTGTTTTGGACAAGGAGTCTCAAGGGACCAAAATGTGTCCATGCTACGACCATGTATTTTCAGATTCCAAATCAGAATCAGAATCAGCTTTATTGGCCATATGTGTGTACACGTACATGGCATTTGACATACATATGTACATATATTATACAAAAAACAAAATATATATTTATCGAAAAAATGTATATGAACATAAGAATAATGACAATGGACAATGAATTTGGGATTAGTGCAGAAAGTTGGTAATAGTGCAGATGTGGGTGTCAGATTTCTTGCCCTCAGCCTGTCCTCAAGTGGTGTGACCTTGGAAACGGCTGCATGCCTGGCGTATATTTGGATTGCTTTCCTCCCATCACCCTCGACCAATCGTCTTCAACGATTTCTTCTTCTAAGCCTTCTGCCTGTCTCCTGGACCCCATCCCGACGAGGCTGCTTAAAGAAGTTTTAACCTTTAATTACCACCTCTCTGTTGGATGTTATCAATGTGTCTTTACTAACATGTACCACAGTCCTTCATAGTATTACCTTTAGTTAGTACCTCTCTTTTAGATATTGTCAATTTGTGTTTGCAGTTTCAGTCAGGATTTAGAAAACACCACGACACAGAGACAGCACTGGTGAAAATGACTAATGCCTGTAACAATCGTGAGTCTCGGGCAGGCACAAAAGAGGGCAACACACAGGTTTTATTATTTTTTATTATTTTTAACGCTTCGGTTCTCTGCTCTACGAGCATCTGCTCCCCACTCTCTCATTCCTTCACTACTCCTGTTCTAATCGGCAAGAGACCCCAAAATCATGATGGACTCCAGCTGAGACTGGTTACACATCATCCCCGCACCGTTCCCTGAACCAGAACCCGCTCCGTCCCCTCTGCAGCTGAGCCTAACCACGCCCCGCCGCCACATACCTCCACCGCCGACTACCTACTAACCCTCATTTATTTATCCCTCATATGTCTTCTAATGATTTCTCACATGCCAACTCATTGTTTACCCGCTGTCATGGCTCGGCACCGTCAATCATGACTCCAGCTGCGCAGATCAGCTGGTCAACTCTATCCAATAGGCACGGGGAAATGATGACATGGCGAGCCAATCGTCTCGCTGCTGTCTCATTCAAATATGACTGTCTCTCTACCTTCAGTTCATTCTGGTTGCTGTGATGCACCCCTCCACCTCGCTATCTCCACCCAGTCTTCACGGATCCATCAGCTTCAACTCATCATTCCATCAGCTCATCAGCACCACCAGGTCTGGACTCCACAAGTGGATCTATTGCCGATCAAGTACAAATCTCCCCATAAGCGCCAAAGACTCTGAGACTTCATCATTGCATGTCATCTGTTAACAATAAACATCCTTCCTCATCTAATTGGTCTCTCCCTGATTGAAATGGAAAAAAAGGTATGGAGTTAGCATATGCCAATGCAAATGAGAATTCACCAGCTCACATTAAAGCCTCAAGAGTCTGAAGACAGTCAGGATGAATGAGTCGTTTCAGGTTTCCACATTGACTGCGGTACTAGTGATGGAGCCTGAACGTGGGCCCCTGGCAGTGGAACAGAGTCCCTGTTTCTTTGCTAGAACAGCCTTCTGATGGAGATCAGCTGGAGGAGGCCAGCACAGTTGCTGAAAATGATGCTCACCACATACTTCTGCATCATCAAGTGCTCTACTTTGAGATCCGACCTACCAGCTGCCACAAAGAGAGACATCCACCAAGATGCATCACCTGTATCAGCTTGGTGCCTCTTCATGCTTTTTTTGGGCTTGGACCACAAACTACTTGTAGACTTTTCTTCCAGATTGTTTCGGGATCGGGATAGTCGGGATTCAACAAACACAAATTGTGAATATGGACTGTATTTAAGACGTGACCCATGACCTTTGTTCAAGCACCAGCTTGCAGAAGAGGATATTCAGCGTGAGACTGTTTAATGGCAGAAAATATTTGAGTGAATGTCGGGACAGCATTTATTTTGTAGGAGAGTGTGACAAGTTGGAAAATATGCACTGTTAGCAAGTACGACTACATGAGAGGAAGCAACCATTCCTGGTTTTATTTTGGTGTGGGTTTGAGACATCGGGAGATGCCGTTAGAAATGTCCTTAAGTAATAGAGATGGGATTGTTATGTTGACGACTTTGCCCAGGCACCTCAGGACTTTGCCGTTGTTCACCCATGAAGCCCATTCTGATCTGATGGACGTTGCAGTTTTTCCTCCAGAATCAGTTGAACCAACATGGCCTGCTTCACAGATAGAAATGATGCCTCAGAAATGTATTCAGGCTGGATGAGGGGTCTCAAGAGACACTCAGTACCAATCAAGTCATTATTTATTGGTTTCTCAGTGCTGGTGGAAATTAAACAGACCAGAGATGTTTGCTTCCATGAAATCGAGTTCCCAAGAAAATGAGGGGTTCTGCAGGTTTTTGAGGTACCTCCTTCATTCTGAGAAAATAGGGCAGTTCTTTTTTTTCTCTCAAATGAATGCATTGTGGTTCCCAGGATTTGGTCCAGGGATTGTTATTTAATAGCAGCACTCCCAGCACTACAATGTAGGAAGAAATGGCATTGGGAACTTTGTAGCCTAATCTTACAATTGTAATATAGTTCTCTTGTTGAGCAGTGTATCATGTATTTGGGATGAGAATATGTTCAATGATCTAAGTACAACTTATTACTATGGTGGAATACCAGTTAGTTTGCATCAAGTTTTCTCAGCTGAATGCTGCTGTTATGAATGAGCCAGCTTCCCTGCTCCATTATGATGAAAATGACAGCACTTATATGTATTGTAATTTTATAATTACCATTT
Source organism: Liparis tanakae (assembly GCA_036178185.1). NCBI lineage: Eukaryota > Metazoa > Chordata > Actinopteri > Perciformes > Liparidae > Liparis > Liparis tanakae. Next base: position 10,487,702 of record CM070110.1, read on the forward strand.
ATTTTACAGTGTAACCCCCCCCCCCCTCCCCCCATGGATTTCTTTTTCTTTGTTAAAACATCTGTGTTTTAATTCATTCCTTCTCCATGCCATTCACATTTACTCAGCTTCCTACTTAGACTGTGTGCACATGCCCTCAAAGGTGAAGTCATACAAATCTGTGTGTGTTTGTGTGTGTGTGTGTGTCTGTACAGCATTGTAACAGTAATTGCTGGGATTATACGGGCTTGTACAACAGGGAGCAGAGTGACAAATCTGTTTCCTCAGTGTAAGAAAAGCTCAAGCACATTCTTCCTTGTCCTGCCTCTGAGAGGCGCTGCTCATTGTCTAAACATCTGGCTTCCTATTGCCTCCAAGTCTCCAACTACTTGGGTGTGTGTGTGTGTTTAGTGTGTGTGTGGAGGGTTCTGTGTATGTGTATGTGTATGTATGTGTGTGTGTGTGTGTGTGTGTGCGTATTACATAGGCTTGAGATGGATATACCATATGTGACATTATATTGAGTTATTTGTTTTTCAACTCAACAGAAAAATCATTTAATTGCTTGACTTGGCAGCCACAGTAGTGCTTTTTCAGTACTTTTTTTCATTAATCATAATTAGGGGTATGGGGTTCTGCTGTGGCAAACGTGGCCACATCTTTTGTCCTTCAATCAGAGGATCGACAGTTCTCTGGCTACGCTAGTCCATGTGTCCTTGGGCAAGGCACTTACCCTCAAACTGCTCTCGTCAAAGTCCCTTTTCCCTTTGTATAAAAATTCTAAATTTTCTGTCAGATTAGATAACAATACAAATATTATTGTCTCATAAAACAATATTGTGGCAGCTGTCTCCAATTTGGCCTCGGCTGCTGGTGATTGTCAATCAGTCAGCAGCCGAGGCCGCCCTCATGAAAGCTCTGTTGCGAGTGGAAGGGAGGAGAGTGAGCAGACGCGTCGCTGTGCGTTCTGCTGTGATGAATAAAGTATGTGTCTTAAGGAAACTCGTTGGGTGATGGCCCGAGAGTAGTCACAAATACAGAATCTGAATATTTGTATGAGCTTTATGACAATGAAACACATCACACATTGTAACACTTCTCTACTTAATAACTAACAATAGCTATGTAGAGTTTATTTATTGAGGTGGGTAATCTGAATTTTGTTGTGCAACCATGTTGTACAGTAACCTGGTAACCTTATAAGATATCCAATAAATAGTGTCAGGTTCTTGTGACAGGGTGAGGCTCAGGCGCAGAGAGACAGGCTGGACGTAATATGAATAACAAAAAGCACTCTTTAATGAGGCAAAACCGTTTACACAAAAAGCAAGGTCCAAGAGGGGCAGGCAGGGTCAACAGGCAGAACCAGGAACACGGACAGGGTGGCGGGAAAAGGACACAGAACCACAGACGACAATCCGACAGGAGACAAGGGAACGACTGACACAATACATAGAGGGGGAAACACAGGTGTACAACATCAGGCAGTAACGAGGCAAGAGTGGCTGAGGGCAGGTGCAGGGAATTAAACAATTAAGACAGAGAAGACAGAGAGGAGACACGGAACACAGGAGTAACAGACCAAGGTGTTACATAATCAGGAAACTAAGCCAGGGGTTAAAGGGTCATCTCATTATTATAAGTGTAACTTTATCTAAATCAGCATCTTTGGTATCTAATCACAGAAATTGCACAAGAACCAACACCAGCTGTAAAGATAAAAACACAGTCTGGCTATTCCTATATAGCTGAGTGGTCAATATTTCAATAGCTCGGTTTCCGTCCAGGATTTATCAGATTTGTAGATGCAGGCTGACTGCAGGCAAGCTTTCTAATCAACACAGAGAGGAATGCTGAAAGCTGCTCGACAGAAACGGCAATAATGATAAACACGCTATAATTATAAGCATAGCCCTGATGGACACAAATACAAGCACCCACAACACTTCTAATTAACAGAAGTCCAATTAGTGCCTTAAGGACACAGTGAAAAGAGAATGTAATTAATGTTGGCCCTATTAACTACTACAGAATAGCTGCTGTTTAATCAAAAGACTGAGGCAGACCTAACAACTGTCCATTAAACTTAAACCTTGACCTGGGATGTTCTTGCCAGGCTGACTCTTCAGAGAGTGTATTCACCCCAAATCAGATATCATTCCGAGTGAGGTCAGTGGGAAACTCACATGGCAGAAAATGATCAATCACGGGGTCAAAACAAACTGAACCAAGAACAAAACTGAACCTCTTAGGACAGAAGATTTAAGCAAACACTACAATACACTTGCTGGGTCTCTGTCGAAGAATAATATATATATATATATATATATATATATATATATATATATATATATATATATATATATATATATATATATATATATATATATACACAGTATAATATAATTACTGCAGAATATCATGTTCTGTTGATATGTTTTAATGGACTATATACACATATTATTACTGCCACTTCAAGATGTATCATCTTCGAGAACTGTTGTGTGTGTGGTTTTGTCTTGTATGCTAGTGCCAAATTGCCATTTCATGCTAATCATGCTAATCTAATGGACGATAAAGAAATCTGAAGTCGTTAGTCATGTGACTCATTATGCCGTAGTTTCTGAAAACAAAGAGTCACAAAGTATAGTATTTTTGTTAACAATGAATAAATAAGGAACTTCATGGACTGAACAGAGAAAAGAACTCCCCCTACAGAAAGAAAAAGGTTATCCACAGAAAAAACCCAAAGAGAAAAACTCCAATGTAGAATGTATGGATTTGTGTGTGTGTGTGTGTGTGTGTGTGTGTGTTTGAACTGCTTATTATTCAAAGTGACATTTTAAGCCGTTTAGCTGTCACTCAGCAGCGCAACGGCACAGTGTTGATGACCACCCCCCCATGGGGGTTTTGGTACGACCCATTGGAGCTTTGCCTGTTAATAAGGGCCCTGCCATGTCCGGTGGGTAGGGGGAGCTGGGGTGACAGGATAAGTGGCTATCCTAGTGGGAGTGACACAGCTGAATAAGTCTTGAGTCTCTGATGTGATGTCTGATAAGATTTTAAAGGAGTGAAAAAAAGAAGCAGTCAGGAGTCAGAAAGGCAGTTAACTGCAAGTCATTTGAAGCGCTTTTTGAAGTTTTCTGCAGTGACAGAGAATCAATCACGCTTCTGAACTTCCTCGGCCTCAGAGTAAAGCTAACAAGTTCAGTCTGTTGTCTGGGGAGCTGACAGTGACACGTGAAAACAAAGCAACACTGTTGTCTGCTGTGCAGGAACCCGGCAAAGCTGAGGCAATTCAGGGTCTCACTATTATCTTTCAAGCCTGAGGACTAAAAGGGAGTGGGATCTGTTGGATTAAAAAAATATATTCTGAGATTTCCTTAAAATGTGACCTGTATCTTTGCATACATATCAGGAGAAAACAACAATATGATCGTACAATGCAATCCTCTAGTGGGGTGTAGTGTTACTACAGGTGGGGCGCAGGAGGAAATGCAGAAAGACCTTTATTGAGAACTTCACATATTACACAAGTACACAGACATAAAAGTAATTAATTAATACATACATTTTGAAATGCTTGTACCTTTTGTGTACATGTTTACGTTACGCCGTTAACAGGTTACGTTTGCGCATGCGCGACGGTGAAGTTTATTGGCGAGGCATGAACATTTTTTTTCATCCAAAGTGTAGTGAGACAGAAAAAGTTTGAGAACCACTGCATAACCCATAAGTTATTGGCATTTTCATATTCAATTGCATTGGGGACTATGTTTTATGTCCTATAAGTTGGACATGGACAAACAGCAGATCGTCAATTCTCTATGAATAATGGATGCTTAAGTGGAGAATGTACTGCATCTATTAATTTATACTTGACCGAATGAAGCCCTTTTTTTAAACTCATTTACACACACACATTCATACTGCAATGGGGGTGGAGCTACCATGCAATGCACTGGCCTGCACATTGGGAGCATCTACGGGTTCAGTGACACTCAAGGACACTTTGACAGGAGGAGCAGAGAATCCAGCAACCTGTGTATGGTATCTCATATCTGAAGAGACAGTGGTGGACAGCAGAGCAGGTCATTATCTCTGCTTCTGAAATGATGTCTCTTCCAGGGACAATCCCTTCCTTCAGTGTGTTGATAAGGCTGTGCCCGTGAAGCTGGCTGGATGGACAGTCAGTAAATTGTGGCTGGTAGACAGTTTGAGCTGGACCAGACCACAAAGTCTCTGACTTTAATCCATGACAAAACTTAAAATGTGTCCTGTGTATCAAGACAGTTTGAATGCTGTGTCCACACAGACATTTGCATGGCTCAAAGGCTTTTGAAGCTTGCTGAACTTTTACTGGACTAAAATAGAAGAAAAAAAGTACTAGCTCAGAATTCTCAACTTCCTTTCGAACTTCTGAGCTTCTCTCTGATGCTCCGGGGCCAAATGGGAGCAGATTAATGCCTCTGGTTTTATCATAGGTTCAATCCCATATGGACGATATATTTGCAAGTGTTCACGTACAGTGCTTTCGTTAGAGAGTTGTGCAATGCCTACCATTGGTACTTACTTAGGTGTTTTATGTGGCTATGTATTTTTGATTCTTGGAAATTGATAACAAATGATTGATGATGCATGGAGTTTTACAGAACGTAGTTCGGGAGGGGAGACCACGCCCCTCACGCAGCCAATCACTCGAGACATCGGTACTTAAACACGTCGCACCTATTCATGCCCTCTTCGTCTCAGCAGCGACATGCTACGTCTCAGCAGCCCTCTACGTTTCAGCAGCAACATTCCCACCGGTTACCCGCCGACCTTCTCCTCCTCTCTCCCCCTTTCTCACCCATCTAACCCCTCTAACTCCCTTACCTCTTACCCCTCGACCGTCATCCCGTCCCCCTCGACCCCATCCCTACATCCCTCATCCCTCATCCCTTCCCCTCGACCCCTTTTCTGTTTTGTCTCTCTCCCTAGAAGAGGCTTCGTCCCAGCGCTGACACACGGCGCTCTTCCACCCGGTCGAGGCCAGACGCTCGAACGCAGGCCGCGATCGATCTCCCCACCGATGCTCTGCCGAGCGCTTTACTTCCATCACCCTCGGGTGGACAGTAGTACGTAGCCGAAAGACTCCTCGCCAGCGCAACATTCCATTTAACAACCTAACTATCAACGCCTGACGGACCGCCGGCGGAACACCACGGCACTTCCGGGTTCCCGGCGCCGCTACGGCAGAGACACGTCGCGCATCGGACAAGCACAATCCTAAAATACTGACCCGATGCAAACGGTCTTTCTCAACCCGATACGGACGAGCAGCCGCATTCAGAAGCCTCGGAGTCTCCTTCTTCACTCACCACGCTTCGTCGCCAGCATCATCGGCTGTTTCGGCCATCCACGATTCCCGCGGCTCTCGGCACCCATCATCCGACAAATCCGAAGTCGCCTTCCAGCAGCCCACGCTGCCCTTCCACCCGCCACATATTCTGACATTGGCGTCCGCCACGCCACTCTTCATCCCGCCGGAGCTCCCGACTTCGGCGCCCGCCACGCCCCTCGCCACCTCATCTCACCATTCCTTTGACGTCTTAAAAAATCCCTCAACCGAAGACTCAACCATCGAATCCAAAAATCGTCAGTCTGAGGAAAAAACTAAACTTTTCCAATGTGTTCACGGACCGGCAAAGCCAACTCTCGATCTCCAGCGGAGCACTTCCGGGTATCCCTCCCTCGCAGCTGCGATGACGCCATGACTCATCAGGGCGGAGAAACCCAGGCATCGTCTCCAGGCTGTATCCCACCCCGTTTCAAGCTGCTCTGTACCACAGACATTTTACCTTGCAATTTTTGGCCAAACTTCACCGGCAACACATCCACACTCATCCCGTCACCACCAATGCTGACGCAGCCCTCGCAAACATTATTCATAATAATACATTTGGAGGCGCCTTTCAAGTCACCCACGGTCACCGTACAATACAATAATACAGAATAAAAGAAAAGCAGACAAACGAAATTAAAACAGAACATCAACATAAAAAAATAAAAACGATTTTTATCTAACTTCCAGCATGTCCTACGTTCACCGAATTGACGAGACTCCGTATACGTCTCCGTTACGACAGGCCTCGAACGGCTCCCCGTACGCCCCGCCAATGTCGCAGCTCCTGAACTAGACTTGAGACGCTGCAGCTGTTGTGAAGCTTGCGTTGCTCCGGGGCGGACAGGTCCGGGGAGCCTACGGCCACCTCGATTCTCCCCCCCCCACCGCTGCATTTCACCCTCACCTCCGGAGGTACGGGGGGCCGAGACCGGCACAGCCATCGGCGGATATGCCAGAGGAGGGTCCGAAATAAGAGTTGTTTCTCGAGAGACCGCAAGGCGCTTTGCGTCGTTGCTGCACTGCATCCGGTTAGACATGGCCGCCCACTGCTCGGGCCTCCTCCCTCGCTCCAAGTGTTCCACCTGTTGGCACGCCAGAGCCGTTCAGAGGCATACACGGACAGGCCAGCACCGTTGCCCTCTATTCAGATAACGTCGACATAACATACAAGCCTTCCATCCAAGGCATCATAACCTGACCAGCGACTCACTTTCGGTTCCTCGTACAGGAAGACAAACTCATACGTACCATTCTACGACTCCCGACCAGACAGCCATCACGGCTCCTCTACCATCATGCCTCAACCATCACTCCTTACCCTATATCCCCTCCATCCTTCGACCCCGTCTCTTAACGTCTCGATCCCTCTTCCCTTCATCCCTTTATCTCTACCCTAATCCCTCCATCCCTTCCCCCTCGACCCTCTCTTTGTCTTTGTTGCTTCTTTGTTTTCTCGTACCGTGGTTACACCCAAACCCCGATCCCACTGGTCATCCTCTGCCAGTCGTACTCAAATCGTGAGTCACTTCTTCCTTCCTCGACCCTCCCACTATCACCATTTCCAGACCCCCACACCGATCCCTTCATCCCTTCATCTCTACCCTAATCCCTGCATCCTTTCCCTCTCGACCCTCTCTTGTCTTTGTTGCTTCATCGTTTTCTTGTACCGTGATTACACCCGGACCCCGATCCCACTGGTCGTACTCAGATCGTGAGTCACTTCTTCCTTCTTAGACCCTCCCACTATCACCGTTTCCAGACCGCCACACCGATCCCTTCATCTCTACCCTTATCCCTGCATCCCTAACCCCGACATCCCTTAACCTCAACCCTAATCCCTACATCCTTTTCAACCCTCTATCCTTCAATCACACCACCCTCACCCCATATCCCACCTGCTTAAACTAATGTACACTACTAACCTCGCCTGATCCCGTCCTCGTTGTTTTGTCGTTTCCTCGAACTGCGGTTGCATCCAAACTCTGACCCCACTGGTCAGCCTCTCCTGGTCGTACTAAAATCGCGAGTGACCTCTTCCTCCCCAATCCTATCCCAGTTGAATAGTGAGGATAACGTCTTTCCGTCCTCAACCCTCACACCAACTACTAACCTCGCTTGATTCTGTCTTCGGACTTTCTCGCTCCACAGGTTTCATGGGTCGCAAATGCACCCGCTACCTACACTTCAGCCTTATCGCTTTCATAAATGCACCCGACTAACCTTGCTTGAACCTATCGCCCGTTCGCCACAACAGGTCTTCAGGATCCTGCTCACACCTGTACCGTGATCCCGCCATCCACCACTACCTTCACAAACCATTGAATCACTACTACAAAGGCCTCTACCTTTCCTCACCCCACTACCATTATTCTACCATCCGACTCTGCGCTTTCAATAGTCTCATCGTCGTCATTCTTTGACCGTCCCAATAACAGGAATCTTCTTCATCGAACGCATAGTAACCTTGTTGGGTCGTAGAAAGAGATATCCAATCTTTTGGGGTTCTGCAGCAGCCTCAACCCACAAACGCATAGCCACGCAGCAGCGGTCTCCATAAAGACGAACCAACTGCACATGCTACAGTCTGCTTCCCACTTCAGTTCCCCACACCGCCAGCTCAGGCTAGTGCTTTCTTGCACAGCCAAGTATTGGAGTCCATCGTCTCCCTGGCTTCAGGCCTCCCTGCATCCTCCAGTTTACCACGTCGACCACGCCCGACATCTCCATCCCACCGACACATCATCCATAACCCTAAACTCTGCAAGAGCAAAACCTTTGTCTGCCTCAACTCACCTTCGCCTTTCGACCAAACTCATGGTGTCATGACCCTAACCACGCCTTCTCAAACTCTCTCTGCCAGCCAAACCTCTTAGCAACAACATCTTCAGACGCTTGGCCACGGTCCTACCTCGCTTTTCTCTCCGATACCCGCTCCTACCTAACAACACTCGTAACGGGCAAGCACGCTTTTCATTAAGCATCTTTTGGGGACTCTGCACCGCCAGAGCTTCAGAAGAGACAACCCCTACCCACGAGTCTCCACCCCCGCCGTTCCCTCTAACCACCAGACGTCAGCAGTCTCCAAGAGCACCCCTCCAACCTGCTCTTCACGACCCTTCTCATTCCAGACAAAATCACCCCTTCATGTATTTCACAATAAACAAACTAAACTTGAATCACTGCTGGTGTGGTTTTCCTTAGTGAATTCTTATTTGGAAGAGCAATATTCTGGTATGGGCTCTGTTTCAATGATACAAGTTGTATGATAGAGTTTTGTGTGTTGAGCTTCATGTCACACTTGAGTTGTCTTGAGTTAATACATGTTAACTTCCAGCGACCCGGCATGTGATTATTCCTAAATATCTGCACATAGACACAGATCATAATGAGAGGACAACAAGGGGAGACAGGAGCACACTAGAGCAGAGTTGATATGGAACAAGGGGGAACTGACAAGAGAGCAGCTCCCGCAGTGATTCCAGGCCGGCTGGCAGCAACAGAGACAGCGGGACAGAGTTCAGATCTCTGCCCATACTTGTGAGGATTTGAAAGCAGCCAGACTGTGAGTAAAAATAAGTAAAGGGTAGGTGGGTGTGCAAGTAGGCTAAATCTTCACTGCTGACAGAACAGCAGAGTCGTCGGTTTACAGGAAACAGCGTCTGGATTCAGAGCTAAATAGTGAGAGAAGAGAACATCGAGTCGACCCGTGTACAATATATTTATTGGGACCCAAACTCATTCAAGCCTTTTATTGACTGAGGATCATTAGACCTCGTCCTAGCAACCACACCCCTGATCCATCCACTGTGCAGCTGAGCCTAACCACACCCCACTGACACAAGGATATCTTTTTTAAGGTTATTTGTATGTGTTGCAGAATGATGGTAAAAGTATCGTCATTTGGGTTTCATATTTTTTTTTTTTTTAAGTTTTCAAATTATTCTTTAATCAACCCTGCCTGTGGCAACTCTAGCTCAGTATCGTTTGATCAAAAATAAGCTTTAAAAATCTCACTTCCCTATTCTTCTTTTATATTTGCACTGATTTACTTCACCTCCACCAGTGAAAAGTTTCAATACCAATCTTCAAAAACATTTGAATTTCCATGACATCTGCTGTGCATACTCAGGGTGCTCAAAGCATACATGTTGACATGGTCTTCAGAGCTTTAATCTTATACCACCATCAAATACTTTTCATCTCAAGAAAATACCACAACATATAACACATACAGAACCTGAACCCTAAGAGGAAAGACAGCTTCCAGGATTAAAATGTTAAATCAGTCTAACTTGATATAGTGTAGAAACGTTCATCCATGTTAGCAGCGTTCAAAGTGCTTCCCAGGTGATTGACAAGCTAAGATCAAGTCAGAACAAGTGTGAGCTGTGAAAACAGAAACAGCAAATGCAGTTCAATAATTTCACCATTTGAGCCCGTTGCACACAGACAACAAAGTTATGAATATTGCAATATAGAATTAAAAGCTATGAAAGTAAAAGCAGTAAAACAGAATGAAATACAAACTAAATTATTAAAATGCAATTAAATTTAATTAAATAAATACATAATGTCAGCTGGGATTGTCTCCAGCGCCCCGCGACCCTAATGAGGATGAAGCGGTATTGATAATGGATGGATGGATATATAAATACAATAAAATGGAATGCAATTTATCTACTTGACTACTACAAAATTAGTGAATTAATTAATTCAGAATCCATTCTTAATAACACCTGGCTGAATATGTATATGTTTTAAATTCACATTCTGGTTCGCTTACTCAGTTATTCTTACCGTACCCATAAATAATCTCACTCCTCATGCCTAAACAAAACCCACCAAACCAATGAAGAAAATGATTATGAAGAAGTACTGACTATATCAATGCCAACAACAAATGAACATTTGAGAACATTCCTACAGGGAGGAGTATATTTGGGGTGGAGAGCACTGGTCATTCAATTCAAATCACTTTATTTTGTATGGCCCAAAATCACAAATTGCTTCAGAGGGCTTAACAATCCCTGTCCCAGGACCTCATATCTGATCAGGAAAAAGTCCCCAAAAAACGGGAAGAACCCTTCAAGAGAGCAACAGAGGTGGATCCCTCTCCCTGGATGGACAGAATCAATAGATTATGTATACAGATGAACAGCGTGACAGAGTTACAACACATTCAATGAATATGACAGAAATTATTAATAATAAGTAGGCATGGACCATGATCCATATTTCCACAATCCATGTAAACAGAAGGAGGTAGAGAGGAGGGGCATTAGCAGGGCCACGGCAGGAGGCAGGGCCATGGAGGCAGAAGGCATCGTGAAAGGAGGCAGGACCAATGAGGATACTGAGAGAATAATCCAGAACAGAACACTAAAAAATACATTGACTCATCAAGTGACACGCGCTTGGGCTGGAAACACAAGACAATCTGGCAGAGGACAGTGAGGGGACCTAAGTGGACGGGGACTAACGAGGGAATGTCGCAACACTCCAAGAGGGGAAAAGTAGAGTGAGCAATGTACAATGAAGAGACGTAAAGGAGAGAGAGGAGAGGAGCTGCCTATAAATAAGCCTATAGCAGCATATCTAGGGTCTGGACCAGGGCGGACCTGAGACGGTGCTAACTATAAGCGCTAATAAAGAGGAAAGTATTAAGTCTACTCTTAAATGTGGTGACTGTGTCCGTCCTCCGGACTGAAAAGAGGGGCTTGATGATTGAAGGCTCTAGCTCCCATCTTACAATTATATTATTTTCTAAAGCTCTTTAACACTACATGCATCCATTCATACATGGATAGGAGGAGCTACCATGCAAAGTGCATTATCAAACGCAATATGTTGATTGCCATGACTGGCAGATGCAAACGGTTAGTCTTGAGCTCCATCCACAGTTTCAGACATGGCCGTGGCTTTTATATTGCTGTTTGGATAGCTGAAGACATCTTTTATCAGAGTACCGTCATGTTTTTAAAGCATGATCAGGAAGATGGTGATGAAACTATATATATATTTTGAAAGTACTTGTGTTCCTGTCAAAAACCTGGAAGATGTACCACAAGAGAAAAGAGTAAGTGAAGGAGGAGTGGGGGAAGAGAGGCCAGTTGACTGAGCTTTCTTCCGTGTGTGTGTGTGCAAAAGTGTTTCTGTGGGCGGTTGGTAATGTGGGGGAACTAAATATTCTCGTGGTTATTCTACTCTAGGGAGAAGGCAAATCTAGTGTGTAAGCTGCTCAGAGTCCATGTGAGCATACGTGTGTGTGGGGGTAGTGTTAGTGATTGACAGGCCGTGACGAGGTGCCTCTCATTCACGTCTGGGCACCGAGCTTCCGATCCGACAGCACTCGGGATCAATCAAAAACTTCCGGGATGGGAATGTTGAGGAAGCCGGAAAACATGACTCGCTTCCCTGGTTTTGCACAATCCCAGACAGACCGACTGATCGATCCACAGCCTCATCTGCACTGCTGCTTTAAAACGACAACTGCTCAGTGCTGAATCTCAAACAGTCTCCAAATGATCAGTAACTTTGCTAGAACTAAAGTTTCCTGCATTGATAACTGTTTGAACTTTACGATTCATAAACCGAAGGGTGAAGTCATTGCTAAGATTGATTATCATTTATTTTCACAACCAGATAGCAACATGTTTTAACAAAATGTGAAGAGAAATGTGACATTACACAACAGCATCTGTCAAAGGAAGTTTGACATTTAGGAAAAACGCTGTTTTGCCTGAGGTTGATACCGCCATTGTAGCAACAATAACACATTCTGCCTTCTCCTAACTGTTTAGAGTACCGGCTCCTGCATCAGCTCAGCGGATATTAACCTACAGCTGCTGACAGAAGTTTGAGGAGAAACATGCAGTCCATCATTTTAAGGTTTAAGGAAATGTCCCTCACCCAACGTATTAAAAGTGTTTTAACTTATTTTCTATAGCTGTGATTCTTAACCTGGGCTCGATCGAACCCCAGGAGTTCGGCGAGTCACTCTCAGGGCTTCAGCAGATTAGAGACACTCGGCAGCGTTTCCCGTTATAACAAGGTGGCGCCCCGCCCCCTGTAATGTTCGCTATAGCGCCAGATTACAACAGAATTAACTTAAGGTTCTCCACCTTGTTATTTTATTAAACTAAACGGCCGTATGGTATTGATCGTATCTGCACAACGACATGTCATTTCTGTCTCTAGTGGGTACGGTCACTCTCCTCCTGGCTCTCGCAGCGTTTTTCAATTCAATGTACACGACTACAGACTTGTCTTCTTTTGGCGTCTGGACTTGGGAGTTTGGTCTTAGGAGTCTGGACTCCGGAGGACGGGAGGACGGGAGGACGGTCTTTCTGCGATTGGAACAGCAGCTTTCTTGATGACGTCACCACATCAGCTGTTCTTGCTCCTGAGTTTACTCTAATTATTCACTGTAAATATTTTTTTACAGTCAAATAAACAAAACATCCTAAAATGACATTCCTGACTCAACAACAGTAGTATTTATTAAAAGTCAACTGTCAGTAGTTTATTTCCTCCTCCGCTATTGTTTCCGGTTGCTTCTCTCCTGAAGGTTTCTTCCCTTTTTTCCCCCTGAAGGGTTATTTGGGAGTTTTTCCTGGTCCGATGTGAGGTTTTGGGGCAGGGATGTCTATGTGTACAGATTGTAAAGCACTCTGAGACAAATTTGTAATTTGTGAAACTGGGCTATACAAATAAACTGAATTGAATTGAATTGGTGAACTGCATTCTGGGATATATGCTAGCCAGAGTATGCACAAGTCTCCTCTGATGCATCCTCCGGAAAGTGGGAGGATCAAGTCCCATCCGGGCAGTTTGACCGTGCTTTGAGAGAAGCGGACTTTGAATGTGAACATGTACTCGGGCTGCGACTGATGACGTTTCACGAGTCCACGAGGACACAAGTAGAGGAAAGTATGCACAAGTACGCTGATTGAGAAACGCCGTCGGTGTCGGGCGCAGCGGAGCTCCGCCCCCATGCGCACAGACACGTACGCACAGACACGTGCGCGCACACAGGTGAGCAGGCTCCCACCAGCCCGCAGAGAGCGGCCAATGTCACGTGAAAAGGTTATTTTATCACACATAATCATAAAACGTGATGTTTTGTTTTGTTTTGCAAAGGTTGCACATTATTGTTGTTTTGAAAAGATATGCAGTGTAAAACTCAGTAAAAGTCTTTATTACCAAATATTTGAACTTGTTTAGTTTCACAGGTTGCAATTTATAAGCTAACAATAAGCTAAATGTTGCATGGATAGAACTGCATGTGTATTCTAATAAAGTGATTGAAAACGTGTATTAGTTTTTTGTCTGATTGAGCAATCTGGTTTAATTGAAACTGAAGTAGCTTAACCACACTAACGAGCTAATCTGTTGGGCTGCACCTATTTTAACAAGCTTGATAAGCTTCTTTTTTACATGTTTACCACATTTTTTGTTTTGCGTGGTGTGATCGCTATATTGACAATGAATTAGATTTTTCTTGCATAAAATAAGAATTATTATATTGCATTTAATTGTCGAGTGTCTTTAAATGTTAACTTTTTCAACTTTCTTTTAGGTTGGCAAAAGCACCAACTAGCTGGTGTTCGTATTGGTCGGTCGGTCCCCGCCCCCTGAAGCTGTAGACCTGGGGAAACACTGCACAGTAAAGCTCGGATCACACTAGCAACGTTGGGTTGTTTTTGTCGGTCAAAAACTGGCCATCGACATTTTCGGCAACTCACCATTGTCTTCCCCGTGTTATGCTGCGTTCACACCGAAAGATTTGCAAAGTCAATGCACAGACGTGAATGGAATGATAGACTCAAGTGAAAAATTCACCCGACGCTGAGTCAGGAAAGCCAATCAGCTACGTTAGCTGTGTTTTGAAGAAATCATATTTTATTTTTACTATTGCGAAGGGTTTGGCTAATGCATCGATGAAGCTTGCAGGGTTCAGTACCACCAATAAGGTTAAGAACCACTGCTCTATAGCTTGCCACAATCCTCGGTATCTGATAGCAACAGGGCTCTTATTTAATTGTCAGGTACAAAGTGAGGGGAGAACATGTTGTGTGTTCCCCCTCCATCTCCTCAGATGTGTGTCTGTTTACCGAGGCACACACACAGGAGCCTGCCTTTGCTGCTTGGATCGTGGGAATCTGGATCGTGGTCCATGCCTACTACTCATTATTCAGAATTTCTGTCATATTCATTTAATGTGTTGTAACTCTAATGCTGATCATCTGTACACATGACATCTATTGGTTCTGTCCTTTTGGAGAGAGAGATCCTCCTCTGTTGCTTTCCTGAAGGTTTCTTCCCCTTTGTTTTTGTTTTTCTTGATCCAATGTGAGGTCCTGGGACAGGGATGTCGTATATGTACAGATTGTAAAGCCCTCTGAAGTAAATGTGTAATCTATGATTTTGGGCTTTACAAAATAAACTGAATTGAATTGAAATGATTTAATTCATCTTAAAGACATTGTATGTTTTACAGGGATAGGCTCGGCATTAAAGTCTCAGTGGAACGGAAGTAAAACAGTTTTTAGCTTCTGTAGTGTGAAGGATTTCTGCAGTTACGAGATTTAAATCGGCTCCCACAGAAAGTGAGTGTGCTTAGAAAGTAATGCGATACGGAGCTACGGAGAACTGTGGCTCCACACACACCTCCCTTGCAGGTGTTGCATGTTGCTTGACTGATGGATGTTATGATAGTATTGGTTGGTCCTCTGATTCAATATTACGGGAAGAAAAGATTATTGATATAATGATGTGATCTTAAAAATGTTTTAACTCGTTAAATGTAAATACTGTGCAATAATATCTCAAACACAAACAGAGTATGTCACTTGGTGACATCATCATGTCAACTGATTATGTAATAAGCAGGACAGTTTGTCCTCTCCATATTCAATAGAAAAGCATAACGCACATTTTGCATTGGGTTTTTCTTTGTGCACAACAATAAGATACTTTGTTGCGTAAATGCAATGTCTTGTTCTCACTTTGAGCAGCTGGAAGCAACATCTGAGGGCTGTTGTACCTTTTTAGGAGGGTTTTCCAGTGCAAGAGAGATGATTAGAGATCAATGCAGTTCAATCCATTTCAAGAAATCCTCTCAGCACCGCAAATCGTCCTTTAACAAAACGCTCTGCAACCTTTTAGGAGTGAAGAGTTTGGAGGACCCATTACCAGGGTTATGTGCTGTCTACTTGTTGTAAGAGAGAGGAAAAGCAAACTTGGGATGCTATCAATAGCTTTTTAGGAAAGTATTTGGCAGTTACTTAAGTGCTTCTGTGTGATTGCCAATGTAGCTGACATTATGTGAATTTAGCTGCTTCAGTAAATCCCTCTCATGCAGCACTTACTCCCTGTAGCTTAAAATAATCACCCTAAAAATGATTTGCAGCTGCTAATTAACCCTGTAGGTCAGATGAAAAAGTGTTAGCCACAGAAATGAATGCTGAGATGCTGCTTAACAGTAAATACAATACCAGAAGGATAGCGCACCCCCACAGTGTATTAACTTCCATCAATCTACCGTAAACGAGGTTAAGGATGAGGGTTAGCTGTAATGATCTGTCAGAACAGTCAGTCTTGCGAGGCTAATGTGGATGGTAACTTCTCCATAAAGTCTTTGTGTCTTTATTTAACTCACAGCATTACATTCTTCAGGATCTGCTATTTGGCATACACACACAGCATAGTCAAGTAATGGATTATTTCAATTCAATTCAGTTTATTTTGTCTAGCCCAATATCACAAAAGACAAATTTGCCTCAAAGGCCTTTACAATTTGTACAGATACGACATCCCTGTCCCAGGACAGGAAAAACTCCCAAGAAATAGAAAAAAATAATTCATCCAAATGCATCCATAAGTAGAAAGAGAAGATGAGATAAGTGCTCAGTGTATCCTAAAACATCCCCCACCTGATTCAGCCCTAACTATAAGCACTATTAAAGAGGAAAGTCTTAAGTCTACTCTTAAATGAGGTGACTGTGTCTGCCTCCCGGACTGACGGTGGAAGCTGGTTCCATAAAAGAGCAGCTTGATAACTGAAGGCTCTGGCTCCCATCATTATGAACTGCATAATTTATCATTGTTCACGTATATTGAACAATGATACAATGGTGAATGGACTGTACTTGGAATCTTTCTAGTTTTCTGACCAAAGCTCTTTAAACCCCATTATCCACACCCATTCATACACTGATGGGAGGAGGTACCATGCAAGGTGCATTATCAAAAGTGGACTTGGAAATACCCTACCATGGTATCATACAAGATGCCACCTGCTCATCAGGACTAACTAACATATAGTTAGAAGATAAAAAACTCTCATTGTTAAATTGCTCAACTTTTGAGAAATGACAGGTTTTCTCCCCGTGTCTGCTGCCCTTTGATATCATGGTAACATGAATTTCAGGCCAACTAATCAGCTCCTTCCCATCTAAAAACTCTATTTCAGACTCTTTTGTCAACTATTGTTTAATATATTGTTTATTGTTAAATGACATGCTGTTAGTTTACTATAAGTTACACGGATGCACTGCACACGGCTTCAATAACCTCAGTATATGGGCCTAAATGCATGTGTGAAAGCTTATCGAAGCAAAGGTGTCATGCTATAGTCATTTACACATATATTATTATACATGTTCTGGGGCAGGGCAGCCTCGGCTATTGAACAATAAACTCACATGTAGATCAATGACATTTGGCAATAACCCTAAATTTAAAATGTGTTTGGTAATATGCATCTTAATAGCACAGCAGAAAAACATTTTTCCCATACTTGATTTGTCTTTTTGAGGTCACAATCTATGTCAGGTTTAATATTTCAGGTTGATATTATGCTGATCCGTTTAATAACTAAAACTAGCCTTGGCTTATAGTATTGCAGCTCATCAATACAGGTTAGTTTCTGTAAAGCTGGGGGAAATGTATTGGGGTAACAGCATTGGAGGCTCAATGGGGGTCCTAAAGAGCCTGCAAAGCCTCCCAACAATGTATTCATATCCCTCCATTGTTACTTACACGTGTTTATTTTTTCATCATGGATCTCCATTCTCCACATCAGACTTATAATCTTCAATAGTAGAGGAATTGTAAATGAATAGATAACGTCATGCAACACGCACAACTTAAAGGATACTCCTTATTTACTGTGTGGTTCTTGGTCCGTAAATATGAATTAATAAAAAATCACCGGTGGAGGCATCATTCTGCTCCATTAACATTTTCCAATAAGACCACAAGATGGCAGCCTGAAGCTGTTTTTAGCAGAACAGCTGCATTTAGACCAGTGGTTCTTAACCTGCGTTCGATCGAACCCCAGGGGTTCGGCGAGTCACTCTAGGGTTCGGCAGGGGTCAACACACACACACGCGCGCACACGCACGCACGCACGCACGTACGCGCACACACACACACGCACACACAGTACAGCCCGGATCACACTAGCAATGTCGGGCCGTTTTTGTCGAAAGTCAAAAAATTGCGTTCACAACGTCAGCAAAAGCCTCGCGAAGTACACGCAAAGACGTGAATGGAATGAATAGATGTCACGTTGGTGAATCTAACTGCTGCTATAGTAGTGCTAGAATCTGTTTGAGCATAGGCCTACGGGTGGCGTGTGCGTGTGCGTGCGTGTGCGCGCGTGTGTGTGTGTGTACGCGCGTGTGTGTGTGTGAAATTATGAAATACCACAATAGTCGTGCACGTATCACTGATCTAGAGGCTATGGTGCAGCTCAAAGCCACTGGTGGTCAGTAATGGTTTGACTTTGATTCCTCACTGTGTTGTTCACACCAACAGGTGGCAGTATGTAGCCACATTGGCAGAGACACACGTCAACAGTCACTGTTGCTTTGTTCTGGAGATTACAACATCCAATGCACAAACACGATGAACGATGCCTGACCTTTAATTGTTGAACTGTTCCAGGTAACTGTTAGTAATGTCACACTACGCGTAAGCAGGAAGGTTTCTCCTTTGACTCATCACCAATTCATTGGGTCAGGTCAGAGAAAGCATACATTCCAAAGGGAGGACCAGTCAAACTCTATTCGTCACAGTTTAGTCTGACTAACAGTTGTGACACTGAGGTGTCTGGAAGCACTTTACATTTCAAGCGGTTCAGTCTTTCTTGTATTTCTCCTCAAGCTAAATTCTTGTTGCTAAGCATCTGAAGCTTCAACCCAGCCTGCTGGCTGGTCCGGTTTGATTGATCTGTAACCATGAAGTGATGGACCAGCCCCTGAGGACATGCCGGGCCTGGGAGCTGTTCGGACTAAACAGTCAAGGTGAACAGTGGTTCATGATAACAGTATGGTATTTTGCAATGTTCTTTTTTTTAAACTTAGTTTCTGGAAAAAAAACACTTTTCTAAAATCCCCTGGTTGGTGAATCATGGCTGTTTGATAGCCTTAAAAACATCTGACTCTCCAGCAGCAACAAGTTGAACCCCAGACTGACCCAAGCATGGGTTGAACAGACATTATTGTGTTTGATGGCTAGTTCCTGATTATTTAAACTTGAATCCGGATGCATTTCTTTGGCATTTCACCTCAGTTTATAGTAGAAACGATAGCCAGGAACTGGAGTGAACCGGTTAGAAATGTATATGTTGAGTTTCTGTACCTGTAATTTAGCCATTCCTGATCTATAAAAAACATAAATGAGTTAGTGCGTCATTCATTGTCTTGCTCTGCCTGTGAGCTTATGCATACTTTCCTTGCTTTGCTGAAAGCTATAATGCTCCACTAAGCACACAGCACTTTAATAAAGTGAATCAAGATGTTAAATATTTGATACGACAACCTCCCCGAACCTGACCATCCCCCTGGACCCCAAGAGATCCCACTGAAAACATTCTCCCAATAATGTGAGAGATGATATGCCATAAATATAGGTTCATATTCATTAAATATTTTATGTCCCATGTTCCATTCCCATGTTTAGAACTCAAAATGGACAACCTTATATAGAATAGTTTGTGTTTTTCAGGGATTTAATATTAGCTAGACCAAGTGTCTGCCAGGGCTGGCGGTCGCTGTGTTTTCATAACCAGAGGAGAGAAGTAGTAACTCTGCCTCTCTGTCTCTCTCTTTCTCTCTCTTTCACATACACACACACATACTCACACACACACACACACACACACTCACACACAGTCCATCACTGCAGCCAGCGAGTGCTTCAAAGATGTTACATAAAAAATATATTTTGGCTGATAGGCATCCCATCTGACAGGCCTGTTCAGAGTTAGTGGAAGGTCAGATGGTGGAGAGGTTTCAAAGGTACATACTGTAACAAGGCTGGATACATCACATACTGACCGTTTACTCATACTGAACCATACAAACTCATTCAACCCTCTTTGTCCACAAGTTATGCTGTTGCAGCAGGGATGGTAAATGGTTTGATTTTAAATCCACACAATCTACACAAAAGATCTTTCCAATACCTTTTCATTTCAGGCTTTTGTTGCAAGTGACAACATCACAAATGTAAATATGAGTTTCTCTGTCTAATTCCTCATGTACGTTCATGATCGAGGCTTAAATCAAAGGGTGACCGTGCTTTTTCCACCAGGACCCCTCGACTTTGAAACAACCGACCGGAGGAAATAAGGCTGGCAGAATCAATAACTTCTTTTAAATCACTTCTTAAAACCCACTTTTATAGAACTGCTTTTTTTTTTTAATTGCCTATTTGTTTGGTTTTACTTGTATTCAATGCTTTTATGGTATGGTCTTTTTTGTTTGCCACCATTTAAGTTGTGTTTATGCTTTGTTTATCTGTAGAGCACTTTGTAAACTTTGTTTTTAAAAGTGCTATATAAATAAAGTTATTATATTATTATTATTATGATCATCTCCTGTTCTTCATCGGAGAAAAAAGAAGCTCATCCATTGAGTTTAATTGCCATTGGACTGCAACTATACTTATTACTGAAGTTTGGTATGAATTAACAAGATAGTTTGATTGCGAATCAGCCTTTAAGAAACTGAGATAGGCTGATTTCAATCATCGGGTTAATTTAATCTGGAGAGTAGGTCATTTGATTGACTTTGTTGAACCACGCACGAGGAACGCGGCCCAGGTCTCCTCTTTGTATGTGCAATGCACTTGGCCAATAAATTATTCTGATGCTGGAATTAAAAAATACCTCTCTCTTCATGTGAACACCTTGACTTGAAGATGTAATGAATCATTATTTTAAGGCACAAACTAATTGATGTTCCTTTTTGGTTAACATTTCTTTCAGAGGGCTCCATGTGAAAGCAACCGCTTTGCGTCATCATCTCTAACGAGTGCCGTAAAGTAGATACGGTGGTCTTGCTCTCAGGACAGACCCTGTGCCTCAGTGGTGAGCAGCGTCAACCTTCAATCAGAGCATCGGCAGTTTGATCCTCAGCTCCTCTAGCCCATGTCCATGTGTCCTTTGGGAAGACACTTAACCCCCAATGTCTCCCGCAGCTTTGCCCACGGTGTAGGAATGTGAAAGAATGTTCGTTCCTGCTGATGTCCAGGTGGAACTGTAGCTCCTCCCATCAGTGTGTGAATGGGTGAATGATGTCATGTAGTGTTAAAGCACGTTGAGTGGTCGGAAGACTACAAAAGATCTAGTACAGGTCCATTTACCTAGTCCTCACGAGGTACTAGTTATGAAGCATACACATGGTGGGCTGGCGACCGTTTATAGAACGAAAAGGGAAACCCCAAATATGTATCTCTTTTTGGTTTTCTTTGAAATAACTGTCATTCGGTCTGCATCTGCTAGACAGCTCGTTACACCTTTAACATGATTTAATGGATGTCGAGATTAGCGCTAAGATTTGTCACACGCACATATACACACACACACACACACAGAGGGAGACACAGCTGTTTTTAATCTCTCCTGCTTTCATTTACAATTATTCACAGCTACTAGACGGTTTGAATAGTATTGACCCACAGGAGACACAGACTGACATGAGTTAAATAAAAACCTCATGTGTAGGTTGTGTTTCTGTTCTATTTTTTTATTATAGTTGACCACTTTTATGCAAATTAAACTACATATATTCTTTCCAGTGTAGAACAAATCACCATGTAGTCGATCATGAGACGATGGAACAGTGGGAGCCGCCGTAAAGGGAGATTACAAGAGCTATCAGCAGCTTGTTACGGCAGACTGAGGCCCTTAGAAGGTTGAGCCAGACTCAGACTCACAGTTTATTATAATAATAATAAAACAAGGACTGTATCAACATATTGCCTTCTTAAAATATGATCAGGCTACAGAGTGAACAAAAATAATGGCTTATTTGTTTTGTTGTTCAACGACTTCAATAGTAGAATACGACAGTTTGTAAGGAGGAAACAATAACTTCAGTAGGAAACAGCTTGCTGCCTTCTGTGGCTGAAAACAGATACAAAAAGATGAAAGAAGAACATTTGCAAATGCTGACTGCAGACATTTAGGAGTGACTTCATTAGAATGAACAATAATGTATTTCACATGCATTAGTATTGAATAGTGCAAAGTCTTTGATGATTGGACTTTATCTACTTCAGTAGTATAATAGAAAAGGAGTAGCGATGCTGAGGTCAGATAAGGCACTCCCCCTGGAGTGCAGACACTGGTGGTGGTGGTGGTGATGAAAGGAATGAGGAGCAGGACTGATGCTGACTAAAGGTGAAGGCGGGTCACATCCGATTGTGCTGAAATGACAACTGACAGCAGCAGAGAGGAGAGATTTTTTTTTAATTTGACATCAACAATGTGATTGGCTTCAGGAAACTGAAAGCTGATAGACACTGTGTGCCAACATCTTATCTACTCATCGACAGACCTGGGTGGCTCCGTTACCTTCCTTCCCAATGATGGAGGATTGTGTGTGTGTGTGTGTGTGTGTGTGTGTGTGTGTGTGTGTGTGTATGTTGGAGCCTCTATACCTTTCCCACCTTTACTTCCTGCAGACGAGAGAGAGACGAAGAGATTATGAATGAAAATATCAGAAATAGTTTTTCTGACTAAACTTCTGCTGAACTTCATTTAGCTTTTTAAAATCTTGTTATATATCAGATTGCCTCAAGTGTTTTTGTAATCTACAGTTTGCGACATCTTCTGTCCTTTGACCATCTCTTCAGATGAGAAAAGACTGCATGGAAGAAACCTCAAGAAGAGCAAGAAGATACAATAGACAGACAGACATGCAAGATAGGTCTAGTGGAGAGAATAACCAACATAATAAAGTTACAGTACAGATAGTCCAATTGACAAAAACTATACCTAAATTGTAAACTTAAGAAAATGGATGTGCAATGCTTTCAAACTGCTTCCAGGTGTTGCCAAACCTTAACATACCAAAGAGCATAATTCAAACGGGTAGAAGAATGAAAAAAACACATATAGGGAGAGAGAGACAAGATGAGACGTTGAATCTGCTGAAGGTTTGAGTTCCTGATCACGTGGCATGAGGCCCTGGCAGAGGGTTCATAAGAGTAATACGAATAATACATTTACTTTGCATAGCGCTTTAAAAGTTACTCAAGGCACTTTACATGACAAAAGACCAACAATAGAAACAACAACAATGTTAAACAAAGATAGATGACAATAGCAATATTATTGAGATGTAGTGGCTTTACAAACGTTTTAATTATTCTCCTCGGCAGAACTAACAAGGTCTATAACGAATTGCCTTAAAGGATCCACTGAGGCTGAGACACACCCACCAACTGGATAATGAAAGCAATTAGTTCAAAGAGAAGTTAAAGAGATGAGTTTTGATCAAGAGGCCTGAACAGAATCCGTCTGCTAGGCTTCCAGAGAGTTTGGGCCCTTTGTTCTGCTGACTTGTTTTTACATCGGGGGATACATCAAATAAGGCAATATTGGATATTTTTTTCATTGTGTTAATTGATTTATTGTGCGAACAAAACACAAACAATCTTGTCAGTCTCTCTTTGATATATACAATTCAATACCACGACTCAAGGACTCCTGGTCTGACTTTAGTCCGTCCCAGATTGATCATCTTGTTGATAGTGCCATAGGCTCACTGAGAATGACACTGGACTCGATAGCCCCTCTGAAGAAGAAGACAGTGAGGAAGAGAAGGTTTGCTCCCTGGTATAACCCTCAGACCCGTAAACTAAAGCAAACGTCACAAAAGCTTGAAAGCATTTGGCGTTCAACTAATCGGGAAGAATCCCGCTTAGTTTGGCGAGATAGTCTTAAAACTTCTAAGAAGGCCCTCCGTAATGCCAGAGCAGAATATTACTCATCAGTAATAGAGAAGAATAAAAACAACCCTAGGTTTCTCTTTAGCACTGTAGCCAGGCTGACAGAGAGTCACAGCTCTGTGGAGCTGTGCATTCCTATAGACCTTAGTAGTCTCCTCTCTCTCCTCTCTCTCATTCACACTTACACACAGTTGCACACACTAAGGTCATAAGTCAAAAAATGTTTGAATGGCAGGAAGGGAGTGGAATTGTTAATACTGGAGTTAATTGGAATATATGGTGTGAACTGCTTTCTCTGCCACCAAGGTTTATCTTTACATCTTTCCCCCCCCTCTCTCTCTCACACACACACACACACACACACACACACACACACAACCACACCCACATACACAAACACACACACTGTGTGTGCCAACATCTTATCTACTCATCGACAGACCTGGGTGGCTCCGTTACCTTCCTTCCCAATTATGGAGGATTGTGTGTGTGTGTTTGTGTGTGTGTGTGTGTGTGTGTGTGCGTGTGTGCGTGTATGTTGGAGCCTCTATACCTGTTGTTGAAATAGACTGGACCTCCCGTATCTTGGTGAGCTATTCCTGACTTGTGTGGTTTAAGACTTGTTGTCCAGACTATTGAGGAGAAACATCTCAAGATTGGCTCGCTCGACCGGGGCGGCTCGACCCTTCCACTTCAGGCTGTCTTGCTGTTGTCAGAGCTGCCAGACTCTATTTTAAATGATACATTGTTGCTTCAAGATTTGGTTTGTCTGCTGCTTTCTTTTCTTATAAAAAGCAGTAAAGTGCCTTAGGATTAATGTTCATTCTGATTAATATTATTGTAACAACCTGAGCTCAGGACTACAGGAACTGAACACATCTTTTTTTGCAGACTAAAAACTCAGAACTTTGCAGTAACAAGATACTGAAGAAATTTGTGCAAATTAATTCAATATTTTAAGAGAAATTTCACACAAAATCCTACAAAAGAAAGAAAAAAATACATCCACTTGTTTTTTTTTATATCTATTAACTCAACACTGTGGGAGTGTTACTTCAAACAAGTGAAGTGGCTCATCGAAAAGCGTAAGGTGAGAAGATTAATGAATCCTGTCTGCCCTGTCCAGCAGGACAACAATGGTTCAAACATCTCACATCAAATATCTGAGAATGATGGACTGCTCTGACAACAGCAGGTTGTGGGTTTCATTCCCTAGAGAGCTGCATTTTGAGATCAAACACTGAAAGTAAAGAAGCCTAAAATACTACAAAACAACAGTCAACATAGGTCATGGTGGAAGAAGACCAGTCTGGGGACTGGAGGTCAGGGATTTGATCCTTGCTTGCAGCAGTGAATTCTGAGCCAAGGCCCGGCTTGATTCCTTGAGAACATCAGTGTCCAGAGCATCACTGCAGAGCTGGACATGTAGTATGCTCCATCGCCGTGCATATGTTGTGTTTTATAGTCCTGATGGGCAGATGGCACCTTGCATGGTAGCTCCTCCCATCATTGTGTGAATGGGTGAATGATGTCATGTCATGTAAAATAAATTTGAGTGGTCAGAAGTCTAGAAAAACTTAACAGGTCCATACGTTGACATTTTTAATGACATTTTAAGCTTTACGGTATCACATACTGCGATATTTTTCACTACATTGTTATGACTCTTTAATGACATACTATACCAAGATATCTGGATCATACTTAATAGCATTGTTGTGGTACACTTTACTATGATAATTTAATGATGTTTGTATCATACTTTTATGGCATAGAACTATAATTTAATATATGTATATTTGTTAATAAATGTTAATTACATTTCATAGCAGCGGGTACAATTAATATTGACATTTTTATGGCACATTCTGCTACATTTTTATTATATTTATTACAATTGCAGACACTATGACAATTCATGAAATTGTACACTATGATTAACACAATTTAATTTAATTTATTAAATGTATTTAATTATTTGTATGTCCTAATAATAGATGTTACTAAGTTGGCATCTTCGTCTTTGTGCTTTCTCTCTTTGCTGGTTCTAGTTAGACCTGGACCCGTCTGCTGCGGCCCTCCCTGACATGCACTGTCACTATAATTATTTTTATTAGTCACATTTATATCACTAGGATGGATTTAATTACCGTTCTTGTTTTATTATATTCACTGCTCTGTGCTGCCTTTACTATGGGTTATATTTTAGGGTTTATTATTTCATTAATTATTAGTTCTATTACTATCTCATAATATGTATAAATTCTGTTATTTAAAAATGTTCCCTGTTAAATGTAATGTAGATTGCCTGTTTGGATTGCCTGTTTGAACATTAGTGTGTATGGATCACCTCCTTTTGATAGCAATACACTGGTGTGTGCTACGTGCTGTTGGTCGATCAGAAGTGATATTGTGATATTCTGACATTTTAAGCTCTCCCCTAATCTAATTTAAATCTAATTGCGAGGTCTGAAGCAAAACATTTACTTCAGAATTTTTTTTTCCTCTTTGAAACTTATGCAAGATAAACACATAATGTGTGCTTGAAAATTGATCTTAGTTTATGTTGATGTCTGACTCTAGACTGAACTAACATTCTCCATCTGGAATGGTTTATAAAGTGAATCAGCTTCTGCAGCAGCACGTCCTGTGTACGTATGAAGTGAATTTTGGAAATAGTAATTGCATGTATTGCAGTATTGTCTTTGGACCTTTCAAATAGAGTTTCTTTTTTTCAAAGATCAGCTATTGTTTTTGAATATTCTTCACCTGCAAAACACAATGGGCCTCATTAATGGTGCCTACCTGTATGCACACATCTTATCCACATGTTTGGTATAACTTATTAGTTTCTTACATGAATTTGATCTTACTCTGTGGACAGATTTAAAAGAGCCTTAGACCATTCGTACGCTCAAATGATGTAGGGCTGGCTGCCCTAATGTTAACACACATATTTTAACTAAATGCATCTCATATTAAAACCACATTCATTTAAAACAGATTAAAAACGTATTTATTTAAGTTATTTTCTAATACATGACACAAAGAATGCCACATCTGCTAACAAATGTAGGTTGTAGCACAAGTGTTCTTGAAATATAAAACAAAGGGCGTGAGGTTATTCTATATAATATACTTGCATAACATTGCTTTCATTGAAAAGTGAATTTCCTTCAGCTCCAAGTTGAGGCGTCACATAAGAGAGGGAGGAAGCTCACACGTAGCCTTCAATCAAGCCTTCCTGTGTCGGCTTAGTCGTTTGGGGCAGATATTGAGTGGCTCGCATGATTCGGTCTCTCCGCCCGTGGACTATACACCCCTCTTCACAGGCCTCATATGTATACTTTGTACTTTGCACTTTCCACACTTAAACTTAACAGTTTGCTGTGTTTTTACTAATTTGTTTGCATTTTGTTATCTTGATTATATATGGCGTTTATATTTGCAAAGTTTCCCATGAAATGTTTTATTATTATGATTTTAGAATAACCAAAGGTGGACAAATGAAAAAGAGTACAACAGTTCAATACATTTAACAATATTGTGTGTAATACTCCAAGAAACACTTTTGTAGTCAGAGCCGGTCTCGTGCTTCCACAGTGGCCATTTAGAGGTACACAACAGCAAGAGGTTGCACAGGTATGTTTTTTCTGATATTCTGCAGTGGAAATGAGACTTAAAATGAGCATACATTATATGGAAAGCAATATACAAAAAGACAACGATCATTTATTGTTTTTTATTATCGTTTTGGTTCCTTGGTGTTTTGTGAATTACATAACAAGGCAGAAAAGTAAGTAAGTAATAATTCCCAGTAAAAACTGTCTTGATTCTATAGGTGAGATGAGGACTTTTGGGAGTTTTTCCTGATCCGATGTGAGGTCCTGGGACAGGGATGTTGGATGTGTACAGATTGTAAAGCACTCTGAGGCTAATTTGTAATTTGTGATTTTGGGCGATATGAAATAAACTGAATTGAAAAATGTCCTCAGATCTCATGTATCAAACAGACACTAAAGTGAAGTGCTCGTTGGTACTTCAACCTCTCAAGAATAAAAACTCATCAAGTTTTCTGGGTTTGACTGTCAATTTAAGATAAATTCAAATCAATAGGAGATGTTTCAAAAAGTTATGCTAGGTTTTGCTAGCACAGAACTTACTATAACAAATTTACAACCACGTGTGTGTCTTCATAAAAATGGAGATGATGAAGATCTGAAAAACCTAATATGAACCAAAACATATCAAGTTGACAATATGCCTCATCCAGTATACTTTATTTGACACATATACTATATAAGATACAAAAATAATGATCAGTGTATATTAATGGAAAAAGTTTGAAATTTCAATAAACAGAGGTTGAAAGAAACACATTTAATAAATTATATAATCAATATCTGACATCAGAATACTGAGACATAATTAATACAAAACCTCCAAAATATATATATAAAAAATATTTAGACAGTATTTTAATACATATGAGTGTTGCCTCTCTCTTAGTCCTTCCTTCCAGGCTTCTCCGGGCTCCGATCAGCCGCTCTCCCATCAAATGTCCCTCAAACTGAGTCAGTTCCCAGTTCTCCCAGAGCTTTCCATATCTGCACTCCAGTCACTAAAGGTTCCCCCACGTTCACCAGGGTCCACTTAGCCGCCATCACAGCTGACAGGATACTCATGGCCAGCAGCAGGACGGCTGATAAACTCTCCTTGTTAAGTCTAGTCTGCAAGTTATCCGCTGTTAGTCCAGTCGTCTCCAGTGGGACGGCACACAGCGACAAACTTCCCCGCTGAAGGAGAGGCCGGGTTCACACCTTCGCCTCCTTACCTCACAGGAAGGCCTGAGACAACTGCAATGACACAATAAAAAAACAGGATTTAACTTAAAAGATAACACTATTGCATTAAAATGTCAAGATAGGTTTTGTAACTTAACATATGTTAGAACACATTGCATTGGTAAGAATGTGTATCACTCACAAATATGAAATGGCATACAACTTTTGATTGCAGAAAAATATGCAATAAACGTACCACTGCATTCATGACCTGTGTACCAACCAGTTGTGGTCTTACCCAGATGGGTATGCTGGTGCGTCTGAACTCATAAACAGTACGCAAATACGTTGTAACAACTTTAAAAAATATATAAATAGGTCGGGAATAGGCCTAATTGGCTTCAGCTGTAGGGAATCAGTGATTGTCTCTGTCCCCTATATCAGCCGCAATGGAGATGGAGGGATGGGAACGGCAGAGACACTAACAAAGTAACAAAATAATCTTCACAAATAAACAATAGCTTCCAGATTTTGAAGTGTAATACTATCGCCCAAAAGTCAGGCTATACAATTACTACGTACTTGTAGTCAAGACAAGTAAAACCTTCAAAATTCATAAAAAGAGGTATTGACTGACACGATCAGCTTAATATCACTGAAGCTTGTCCGTGAGCACTTGAGCATTCAACCAAAAATCCACTGACTGCTGAACGATGCTAACATTCGCTCGACTCCACTGGTGAGGCTTGCCTTTGTTTTTTTTACAGTTGTCAATTATTACAAATTGTATTGTTACTGAATGAAGCCCATCATTCCTCTGAATATAATCCATCATATGATCCACCTATCATAGGGTGTAAATACATTCACTGCAAAAACTTGTCAGTCGAGAGAAGTCATCTTGAAACCTGGTTACAATGTTCACATCTGATTCCTCCCCGTTAATGAAAACTCAAGACCAACGGAAGTAGTAACTTCATTGTTTGGTCCTTTCTAGTCAATGTCAATGATCATCTGGTTACCTGGAGGCTGCAGGTTTTCAGGACAGAAAACACTGCTGTAAATGATTGAGAACCACTGCTGCCTCATAAAGACAAACAATAACTACTTTCGTAATGTTCTAAAGGTCAAAGGTTACGACCAAGGCGTAGATTTCATAGCAGGAGAAAGGAAAGCCTTCAGAAGTATAATGTGATTTACAGCCCATGGCTAAAACACCAGAGCTTTCAACAGAACAGGATGTCAAACTGTTTTACAGTTTAACTTCTGATGCAGTCATTTTTCTGTGGCATCACATGACAGTGTGCTCTAAATCCCGTTTCTGTGAATTTGTAACCCAACAAGAATAAAATCAAATTAAGTAACTGTGAATATTTGAATTTTCTAGTCATGGAAAATGCCAAGTGCATGTCATGTAAGTGGCAACAAAATAACACAAGTATTGACATATTCAGTTAACCCCAGCCAAGATTCAAGGCCTACCAACGACTACACAAGGAGGCACGGAACTCCAAAGAGCATCCGATGCATCGGAGCGATGGAGCGTTTACTCTCCTTGTCAACATGACAGAGATTCTGAGACTGGTGTGTAATTGCCACTGCTTTTCTGGCTGCACAGGGTGTCACAGAATATTTAGTCATGGTTACTTGAATAGTCTATGAACCCATGCTAAAATGCACAGCAAAGTTCAATTAGACACACACACACACTTAAAGCCACATACACATACACATACACACTAGGGCCAGATCCTAGACGCTAGATTACAACCGGTGTGTTATACTCATAAATCACTCTCAAACAAGGTCACAAAGGGTCACGACTGGACGACGGGATGGATGTGTGTGTATGTGTGTGTGCTTCCTTCTATGCAGGGAGAGGAAATGGTTAAGTGACAGCAAGGAGAAGTCATTAGCACACTGGGGTCTTGTATTACATACTGGGTTCACTGCAACAACCACCGACCACTGCCGGACCAGCGCTTTCCTCTGAACACAGCGACACACAATGCCTGTGTGTGTGATTGTGTGTGCGTTGGAGCCGGGGCTTGACTTTACTGTCGGACGATGCAACCGATGAACGCACAAAATATAACAAGTATACATGCCCACTGCCTCACCATGATCACAGCGATATACAACATCGTGGCGTTATCACAGTCTTTTCCTAACCCCAACTAACTAGTTCTGGTGACTCAACGTTAGCAGTTGTGACCCGACCCTCCACGTCACCTCCTTACCTGCACGTGGCTTGGTGAAACCTCCTTCCCTTTAGGAAGCACTTGTTGGGCGACTCGTTACATTCGCAGGAACACCTAGTTTTATTGAGGGGCTGGTGCCGCGGACACGTCTTGCTACATGTGCACTGACAAGAGTCCTTGTTGAAGACGTGGTTCTGAGGGCAGGCGTGAGCAGGCGGAAGGCTGCACACGCACTGGCAGGTGTTGCGGTCGAGGTGTCGGTTCGGGCCGCAGTCTTGAGTTCGATCCCCGTGCCGACACGCACACTGACAGGTCTCCAGGTCCAGTTCCTTATCCAAGCCACAAACATCTGCTGAGAACACATCTGGAGAGACAGAAGGAGAGGGAAACTCACAGATGGGCTTTGGAGTGAAGACAGACATTGTGACTGATATACACTTTTCATTTAACTCCAGTATTTTAATAGTACTGGAGTACAAATGTACTCACAATGCTGGGGTCAGAGTTCCTCATAATTGTGAGACAATTTGTAATGAAATCCTCTTGAATGGTCTCAAAACTCCTTGCAGTATTTAGTATTTTAGTATTTAGTAACTTAGTAGTAGTATTTTGTATTTTAGTAGTATTTTGTATTTTAGTAGTATTTTGTATTTTAGTAGTAGTAGTATTTTGTGTTTGTATTTTAGTATTTAGTTTTTATTTTGATCTTTTATTATTAATGCTCTAATGTACACCCACTGCTGTGATCCTGAAATTTCCCCAGTGGGACTAATAAATGATTAACTTATCTTATCTGAATATCTTATCTAATAGGATGGTATAAGATTAAAAAACAAAGGAGTAGGTTTTCCCATCACCATTAGTAGAGCCACTAGGTATGTGGATACATGACAATCCCAAGACTACCTCAAGGTTCTTCAGAAAGGAGCACCAAACAGAATGGAATCTTTTATGAAACGAATGCAGACGCACACCTAAATCAGACGATATGACTGAACACTCTTCTTCCTGCTGTTGCCTCCATTTTATAAATAGTTGTGTACTTAACTGTATTGTTGTAATAGTTAGTCATTGGGCTGTGCTTGTTTGGGAACCCCTGTTGATATTTCTATAATGTAATGTATGGTCATTTAACTATGAATTGATAACTGTGGGTTGTTATGTTTAGCTGTGTTGTATTATTATAAACATTAATTCTGAACCTTTCACATTTGATGATCATAACATTGTGTGCACAGTGCAAGTAGCTCCACATTGTACTGCAACTTCAACAACTTTAACCTCAGCATAGGGGCATAACCATAAAAACTGTCTGATCAGTAAGTGGTGATGTCAGAAATTTAAAAAAAAACACCAGTAAACACAGCACTACAAAAAGATATATTATAAATATATTATCTAGACATGTATCATTGTTTAAATTGCAGAATAGAGCACAGTACGTTTTGAGTCTCATGATATATGGTTGTTTACTGAAATGCAAAAGTTTCAAATGTGGTTCTGTTGTAACTGTTGGCTATTATTGAAAACACCACGGCAAATACAAACTGTGTGTGACAGTTGTTTGATGACACTGATAAACTATGAAATTGAGACATTCCTGAAATGAACTGATGTTTTCTCTTTTCTCTGGAATAACACAGATGGTTCTCTTTCAATACTGGCACATCCAGAGCAACGGAAGGGCTGGCAAACATACTGTGTGTGTGTGTGTGTGTGTGTGTGTGTGTGTGTGTGTGTGTGTGTGTGTGTGTGTGTGTGTGTGTGTCTCTACAGATGAACAAACAGATAAAGATACACAGTTCATTGCTGACACAATGCAAGCTGTGTCTCCTCCAGCAGAGCAGCATGTGCTTACACAGACCACAACCTAAATCATGTCATAAGCTTCAATGGAACTTTATTTGCCCCTGAGTAAAATCATAATGAAAACAAAACAATGCATGTAGTCCTGAAATGACTTCTTAATGTTTACGATATAATTACTCAAGATTACATAATAAACAAACATTGACCGAACACTAGACTTCCTCAGGGTAAAACGTTCAGAAGCCTTCTGTGTGGATGGTGTCCCTTTGTCTCTTCCTCTGTGTGAATGGTGTCCATACCTATGTATCCTGCCTCCTTGCCCTACCTCCTGCCTCCTCTCCTGCCTCCTGACATGGCTCTGCCCAGCTCTTTTTGTTTACATGGTAAATGGTTATGTGGATCGTGGTCCATGCTCTACTACTCATTATTAATCATGCCTGTCATGTTCATTGAATGTGTTGTAACTCTGTAATGTTGTTAATTATGTATACAGGATCCTCCTCGGTGTCTATCCTTTATTTCCCGTCTACGTTTTTTGGGGGAGTTTTTCCTGATCCGATGTGAGGTCCCGGGACAGGGATGTCGTATGTGTACAGATCATAAAGCCTTTTAAAGCAAGTTTGTGATTTGTAATTCTTGACTCTACAAAATCTGAACTGAATCGAAATGATACATTTAAACATTTGCCATTTCAAAAAAGATAGGAAACACTCACTAGAAAAACCAGACTTTTATCGATACTTGCAGAATACGTATGTGAATACGAAGAGGAAAAATGTCAGAGTACAGTTTAGAAAGCATATAACTAAGATTATACCGTACAATCATGTCATGTATACAGGACCGTCTCAGAAAATTGGAACATTGTGATAAAGTTCTTTATTTTCTGTGATGCAATTAAAAAAACAAAAATGTCATGCATTCTGGATTCATTACAAATCAACTGAAATATTGCAAGTCTTTTATTCTTTTAATATTGCTGATTATGGCTTACAGCTTAAGAAAACTCAAATATCCTATCTCTAAATATTAGAATATTTCCTCAGACCAAGTAAAAAAAAAGATTTATAACAGCAAAACAAAATCAAACATTTGAAAATGTCCATTAATGCACTCAGTACTTGGTTGGGAATCCTTTTGCACGGATTACTGCATCAATGCGGCGTGGCATGGAGGCAATCAGCCTGTAGCATTGCTGAGGTGTTATGGATGCCCAGGATGCTTCAATAGCGGCCTTTAGCTCATTTGCATTTTTGGGTCTAGTGTCTTTCAGTTTCCTCTTCCCAATACCCCACACATTCTCTATGGGGTTCAGGTCAGGGGAATAGGCAGGCCAATCGAGGACAGTAATGCCATGGTCAGTACACCAGTTACTGGTGGTTCTGGCACTGTGGGCAGGTGCCAGATCATGCTGGAAAATGAAATCCTCATCTCCATAGAGCTTTTCAGCAGACGGAAGCATGTAGTGCTCTAAAATCTCTTGGTACACAGCTGCATTTACTCTGGACTTGATGAAACACAGTGGACCAACACCAGCAGCTGACATGGCTCCCCAAACCATCACTGCCTGTGGGAACTTCACACTGGATTTCAAGCAACTTCGATTTTGCTCCTCTCCAGCCTTTCTCCAGCTATTGAAGCATCCTGGGCATCCATAACACCTCAGCAATGCCACAGGCCAATTGCCTCCATGCCACGCCGCATTGATGCAGTAATCCGTGCAAAAGGATTCCCAACCAAGTACTGAGTGCATTAATGGACATTTTCAAATGTTTGATTTTGTTTTGCTGTTATAAATCTTTTTTTTTACTTGGTCTGAGGAAATATAATATTTAGAGATACAATATTTGAGTTTTCTTAATCAGCAATATTAAAAGAATAATAGGCTTGCAATATTTCAGTTGATTTGTAATGAATCTAGAATGCATGACATTTTAGTTTTTTTAATTGCATTACAAAAAATAAAGAACTTTATCACAATATTCAAATTTTCTGAGACAGTCCTGTATATAAATGTCTGTTGAATTTTAAAATACATTCAACCTCTTATATTAAAACAAAATGGGAGGAGGGAGGAATAACTATATATGGGGGAGGAATATCCATCCATTATCAATACCGCTTCATCCTCATTAGGGTCGCTGGGCGCTGGAGCCAATCCCAGCTGACATAAGGCGACGGCAGGGGACACCCTGGACAGGCCGCCAGTCCATCCAGGGCATAAGGGGAGGAATAACTATATATATATATATATATATATATATATATATATATATATATATATATATATGAGGAAGAATGGAAGGTCATATGGAAGTGTACCAGCTTGCAGAGAGAGTAACGCTCCTGTTTGCTGGAGAGGAAGTGGAAATCAAAAAGAAACATTATCATATATTTGATATTTTTGAAGACGCAAAGTCCGGTTCCTAATTCAATTCACCGTTACATGCAGCGATAGTCGGATTACATGATTTACATGAAACGGATAATTCGATTTCAGTCCGACTAAGCAAGTTATTCGAATGCATGTAAACACGGTCACAGACTATTGAAGAGGGATACACACCACCCTACAAACATGTTTTGATGGTGAAATACCTTTGGAAAGTAAGTAACCATGTATCTAGGATATCTAGCTAAAACATTAGCAAATAGACACAAATATTAAATAAATGTACTTCTAGTGGCCGACAAACAGACTCTCACTAGGAAATGGTTATCGCAAGACAGTCCCAATCTGAATACACGGATGGACATGGACATTAACATCATGGAGAACATAACAGCCTCTGTCAGCTACAGACTGGAACAATTTCATACGTCAATAAATAGATCACTTTATAGTTATTCGTTGTTTTATTTTCATTCTGTTTCTTTGTTGTTTATTCTATGTGTTACACCTCTTATGTGTATAACTAAAATGGGGATCATCTAAAAATCAACTGTCTGAAAGGCATCTTTAAATGTCTATTTAATGCCTACTATCAATAAATAAAAAAATACATAAATAATGCAATTAAATTGAGTTTATTACTGACACTCTCGGGTCACATTCAGAAAGGAAACGGTGTCTCAAGTCCTACACCTGGAATTTGCTCACAGTTCTCACTATTACATATTCTTCATATCGAGAATGCGTGCACTTTACCCACCAAATATTGTCGAATTTCCCTTATAACATAATTACTTGTTGTCCAACATAAGTTTTTAGTTTCAAATGGACTCTCCCATAGCTTGTATTCCTCAAATATGTTTCGTAACAATGTGATCATCCATCTTCATCTCTACTATCCTTAAGCAAACACAACCCTGTCATACTCACTCTGTATAAAAAGGTCATTTTATCGTCTTTTCTGATATATTGTTACACGTTTTGGAAAGCTCTGTCATACAGAATTATTTGTGTAATATTTCCTAATAGCAAGGTATGTTCTACTTGGCTATTGCCTTGGTGTCTCAAACATAGTTGCCAAATGTTGGTGGTGTGTCCTTATCTTTGTGGGGTGAGTAAAAGCAGTCCTCCCCAAAGTCTGTGCCGCAGAACCATTGATGACAGACCATGGGTGCCATAACGCGTATCATAGAATTGTTCATCTATAGAGTTTTTTTATGTTTCACCATATTAACAAAATATGTTATGTATCTCAGATGTTGTTGAATAAAGTTGCAGCAGACAACTCTTAGCTGCTGGCTGTCATAACAACACAATATGTTTTCAAGCTCCGGGAATTTCTAGATGTTCCAGCGTTAGACAGATTTGACGTGTTAAACAGAGCTCAAAGAAATGCTGAAACTTCTCAACTCTCAATCTGAGACGGCTGAATCTGAGCCAGATTAAATGAAACTAAGACCTGTAGGTTGGTCCGCGACGTGGTCCGTAAAAAAATGTCTTTTCAGGAAGGGCGCTTGTCTGGCATATGGCAACCGTAAAAGGATTTGGCAACATTTCTTTTTTTCCTAGATAACTTGTTTTGGCCGTGTAATACAAACTATATCGGTGTCTATTTGTATATGTGTGCTTAGCTGTGGAACCTGCATTCTGCTGTTTCTCATTTGTTTACTCAGAGTCCAGAGTTTTATCACAGCCAAACACGCACACTGAGGAACTCAGGCTCTCAACAAACACATTGCAGTCATAAATACTCCTCAGTGAACATTCTCCTGTCACAGAGACTAACATAAGGAAGTTTGTTTCAGTGTTTGGTATGTGTGTACTCACCGGCCAGAGGGAACTGTCCTCATGCATTATCAATCAGAAACAGGCCACACTGATCCATTGTGTCTATTGGCAGCTACTGTATTTATTTTAAACTCTTCTGTAATATCTGGGTGGATCTGTAGTATTAACTTTTCTGGCATCAGGACAGTTTTGTAATCTGGAACAAAACTGAAGCCACCTGTTAATGAGATGCTGTGCACAACCATTTGAGGACCAGTTTCTTTTACAAAAATGTCATCCAAGAGGAAAACTGCAGGGCTGAAAGCAGCTGCTAACAAAAATCAGCAGGCAATAACCTTCTACAGTTTGGGAACTAGAAGCCTCTATAATGGTTTTGAATAAACGAGTACTACAGTTATCACATTTTTAGGAATATGAATATTAAGTGACCAAGATTGGCCAATTCCAGCTCCGAAAACTAACCATTAAATGTATTGTTTTTCAGATGTTTTACTGCGACAGACAATTGTTTCTTTGGACAGTGACCTGCATAAAGACTGGAGTGAAAAGGCATGTGCAACACTCTCCTGTATATAAGCCCTCTTAAAAGATAATGCCGGTGAAAATGTTCCCACAAGAAAGCTCCCTTTTTGTGTCGCGCATTAAGCTGAAAGAGGTGGATTTAAGGAATACAGCCAGTGCTGTGTAAACAGCAGCTGATGTCATAATAGTATTTCCCCATTAAATGCTATTTTCCTGTCTAGATTGTTTATTACTTCTATGTAAGTTTCAGACAAATAAAGACACATTCTTATGACCACACACACAAACACACACACACAATGCAAGCAGATGTCTTTTGGTCATTTTACTTCTGTTAAATATTTGTATTCCTCAACATTTAAAGACCTCCAAAATCCTGTGCAACCTTCTTTGATGTGTTTATTGAACTGCTCTCTGTGGTATCTGAAAAGAGAGACTTCGCTATTATAATTTGGAACTTAGAAGTGCAAGGCAGTCCTTCTTATCTGACGTCATAACCCCAAAAAATAACAATACACGCTCCTTTTTTTTTTTTTGCTACCGTTGAAAGGCTAACAAACCCTCCGGTGTCAGTAACTGCAACGCACCAGTCCAACTGGGCATGCAATCAATTTGCCTCCTTTTTTGCTGACAAAATTCAGAAAAATCCTCCATGCCAACCACAAGTATGTATTGACTTTAAATAACATCCATTCAAACATCATGAAACAGTTTCATTGAACCAAAGGAGCCTAGAATACATTATCCAACATCTGAAAACATACTCCTGCGGCTTGGATATTCTACCAACACACTTAAAATAAAATAGTTCACACTGCATGACAACTGATCTTTTACATGTAGTAGGCACATCTCTACTCTCAGGTGTTTTTCCACAAGCCCCAAATCTGTAGTTATTACCACTCTTAAAAAAAGATGTTTAGACTCCGAAATAATGAAATCATAGGCCAATATCAAATCCCCCATTTCTGAGTACATTTAATTTTTCCAATTCAGCATCACTGAAACTACTCTTAAGGTTTTCAACAGCATCTACTTAAACAAAGACAGAGGTATAACTTCAGTCTTAGTAATACTGGATCTCAGTGTGTGTATATGGGTGTAAATATGTCATAATATTACTGGATTACGGCATTGCATTCGAGATGGTCGACCATGGCATACTATTAGACAGACCAAAAGTCTGAGTAGGACTCTGGCGCAGCATTTAACTGGTTTGAATCCTACTTGAAGAACCAACAATAATTTGTGTCTGTAGCTAATTACACATCAGAGCTGACTAGGATGACATGTGATGTTCCCCAAGGTTCAATACTGGGGCCTCTTCTGTTCAACATCTACATTCTTCTACTGGCTCAGATTAGGAAAAGCTGTGTTATGAAAATTACGCAGATGGCACGCATATCTACATAACTATATCACCCATACAAGGGCTGTGCCAGAATGCTCTTTAATTAAATAAAGATAAAACAGAAGTAGTTTTTGGTAGTACTGTAACGGTGTGTTCACAAACCCTATAAAAAGACAATCAGTAAGCCGCATTTTAAAAAAATCAGGCAAATCTTGTCTCAGAAAAAGTAGTTCACGCGTGTGTTACTACTAGACTATATATTACTGCAAATCTTTATTATCAGGCTGCTCTAATAAGTCTCTCAGATTACATTACATGTCATTTAGCTGACGCTTTTTTTCAAAGCGATTTACAATCCGGTTACACTCATACACTGTAGACACAGCTACAGGGAGCAACTCAGGGTTAAGTGTCTTGCTCAAGGACACATCGACTAGGGCGGGGATCGAACCTCCAACCCCATGATTGAAAGACGGGCCTGCTATCCACTGACGTGTACATAAAAAAACTAGGAAAATAAATCACGTTACTCTTGAATTAGCTGCTCTGCACTGGCTCCCTGTAAAATCAAGAGTCACATTTAAAATTCTCCTTACCTACAAAGCATTGATTGGTGATTGTGACGGCTCTCCCCAGTTTGGCCTCGGCTGCTAGCTGGTTGACAATCAGTCAGCTGCTCTCACTGATTGGCAATCAGTCAGCAGCCGATGCTGCTGGTATAAAGAGGGCAGAGCTGTAGCAGAAGGGAAGAGCGAGCAGACGTGTGTTGTTGCGGTCTGCTCGGTGTACATGTTTTCCAATAAAGATGTCGTTCGGCGGAACCTCAACATGGCTAACGGCTGATCCTTGGTGCTGGGGGGGGGAAACCCACGGGTGACGGCATGAAACGCGTCACAGTGATCCACCATCATATCAAGGAGCTTGTAGTACCATATTGCCCCACTAGAGAGCTGTGCTCACTAAACCTGGGGCTACTTGGGTTCCTAGATTCTTAACAAGTAGAAGGGGAGCCAGAGCCGTCATTTATCAAGCTCCTCAGAGACAGTCAACTTATTTAAGAGTAGATTCAAGATGTTCCTCCTTAACAGCGCTTATAAGATCAGGTTAACCTGGTCCAGCCCCTAGATATGCTGCTATAGGTTTATACGCTGCTGGGGGATGTTTTAGGGTACACTGAGCACCTCTCTCCTCTTCTCTCTCTACTTATGGATGAATTGACATTTCTTCATCACACATTAATTCTGCTCCCTACCTGGAGTCTTTGTGACTTCATGTCTCATAGGGTCCATTGGACCTGTCTGTGTCTGATGCCTCCTGCCTGGCATGCCAGATTCCTGTCATGGCCCTGCTGATGCGCTAATTTAATGAATTTCTGCATTTCTTCCTAGTGAATTGTATTTCTTAAACTGTACTGCAACCTTTTTCTAGTTTTTAGCTTTCTAATGTTTTACTGAAAGTTCTTACATTGTCTTATGTTTTAATGGTTTCATGTGAAGCACTTTGAATTGCTTTATAGTTTAAATGTGCTATAAAAATAAACTTACTCCTCATTACGTAAGTCTTTCTTAGCAGCAAAGGGTTATTTCTGCTATTAGACCTAATGTATCGGTATCAGCAGCTATAATTGTTCAGTTAACATTTACTATAGTAAAAACACTTTCCTCAACAATATTTTATAAAATAATGACCAGGGATACAGCATGCATCTTTTACCGAGGTGCTGTTGGGACGGCCTGGGAGGAGGCAGTGGTGGAGGAAGGGGGTTGCGGTGCACATTGCTGCTCAGGCCGACACACGAACACTGCCTGCTGCTCCATGACTGACCAGGAGGACACGTTCTGTTGGCGATTGGACACCTTCAACAGAGAGACAGAGATACAAAGAAGTAAAGACACAAGAGACGTTCTTTCTTGTTCCCTTACATACCCAGAGGTGGTTTCCTGATTGTATGCTATAAAAAAAATACCATTCTTCACACGTTCCCCGTTAAAGTTTTTTATGGGAGTTTTTCCTGTTCTGTCATGTTTAGAGATTTTAAAGCCCTTTTGATTGTTTTTATGATTTTAGGCGATGCAACATATATTGACTTAAATTGAGTGTCGGTTAATCAGATCCTATCTAGATAGGTTGTAGACATATTTCTGATATTGTGAAGGCTGAATCACAAGTTTCTTCCATATTATATTGCCACCTACCAATGACAATAACCACTTAAAATAACTGCACACCCTAACAAAAGCGAAGACATGTATATTCTACTAAAGTCTCATTTAAGTTTCGAGATTCATTTGACATAATCTTCAAAATGTTTGGAGCAAAGTCCAAATTAACTAAACCATTACCAACCCAGCCAAAAAAGATCTGGTCTTTAGGAGTTGCCTGCTCCAGAAACTAGACATTTAGATGGTTCAAGAAAAGGTACATTTATTGTACTTGTCATTTTTTTATTTATGTGTATACATTTGTTATAGTCTTCCGTGCACTCAAAGCTCTTTGATACATGTAATCATTCACTCATTGATAAACTGATGGGGAAGAACTACCATGCAAGGTGCCATCTGCTCATCAGCTCTATCTCACTTCAGGAACAGCATTCAAGGTTAAGTGTCTTGCCCAAGGAAACATTGACGTGGACTAACAGAACCGGGGATCAAACTGCTAATCTTCTGATTGAAGAACAACCCTGTTCTACCTCTGAACCAGAGATCTGTTTGTGTGCATACTAAGTCTCTGATCTCACTGGCCGTGATGAGCCATTTGAGTATGTTTTAGACTAAGAAACTATTTGAGTTATTGTAGACCTTAATCAAAGGAAGATTTCCTGGGCCGTCTTCAATCAGCCGGTAGGAGGAGAGGGAAGTATCAGAGGATTCTCTTTGATGAAACGTCTGAGATTTCTCCTGCCCACTGTCCCTCTTTGTAAGAAGATATAATAATAATAATCATTTATTTTATATAGTGCTTCTCAAGACAACCAAAGTCGCTTTGCAGAGTCCAGTAGTCATACACACCCAGTCATTCCGGTGGTGGTAAGCTACATCAGTAGCCACAGCTGCCACAGCATACAATGCTTTATTTTTAAACGTATGCAGCAGAACTCAATGAAAAGACTATGG
This sequence comes from Liparis tanakae, assembly GCA_036178185.1. Taxonomy (NCBI): domain Eukaryota; kingdom Metazoa; phylum Chordata; class Actinopteri; order Perciformes; family Liparidae; genus Liparis; species Liparis tanakae. Next base: position 10,529,276 of record CM070110.1, read on the forward strand.
CTGTACTTTCATTACATAGTGAACAGTCATTTTCTTAAACAGCTCTCCTTGAAGGTATACAAGATGAGCTAAGAAAAACGCTGGACCTACATGATATCTGCATGTCGGCTGTAACTCAGTGGGGAGAGTGATCGTCCCGTAAAACATAAGGTAGCTGGTGCGATCCCGCTCTCCCCGTAGTTTCATGTTGAAGTGTCTTTGAGCAAGACACCCCACGTTGTAACTGTATGAAGTCCCCTCCTGCTTCAGGCGCTCCATGATGCTTTTACAAGGCTCTGGTCATTTCAAGCCTAGACTACTGTAACTCCCTCCTGGCAGGTCTATGTGCTAAGGCCATCCGACCTCTGCAGCTCACCCAGAATGCAGCAGCTCAACTGGTATTCAGCCACTTTACTCCGCTCCCTTCACTGGTTACCAGTGGCTGCCCGCATCCACTTCACAACATTGGGTCCTGCAACTATACCTTGAATAGCACTCATTTACTTGTTGTATTTTTGTAGTTTGCCTTTCTGGAAGAAATGTTCTCTTACTCTCTCCGGGTTTCCAAGGAATGAGCACACGTAGTGTAACATTTGGGAAGATACTTTATTTAGTGTCTGCTCTGCTGGTCCCGTCCCTCTATTTCCATTGCAGAGACACAATCACCCCAAGTCCCTACAGCTGAGGCCAATTAGGCCTCTTCCCGGCACCTGTTCCGTGAGCCACTTCCCCACACACCTCCACAGCTGAGCGTAATCACACCCCAACCACCACCGTTACTTTCTTAATTTGTGTTGTTCCGAGTTTGTACTCATGGTTGAATGCACATATTGTAAGTCACTTTGGATAAAAGCGTCAGCTAAATAACATAATGTAAAAACATGTAATGATCCATCTGATCAAGGTGCAACCTTGGAACCGGTGGGTCTGTAAGAATCACTTAATTTGACTGCTGCTGAGTTAGAAGCTGCATGTCGTGGGGGTCAATGCGTCCACCGTCTCCTGGATCACTGACTACCTCAAAGGCAGACCACAGTTTGTCTGACAGGGAATTCCTCTATTCCTCCTTTTGGTTTTTATGGATTGTGGTCCTTGCCTGCTAATTTCTGTCATATTCATTGAATGTGTTGTAACTCTTTAACGCTATTCTTCTCTACACATGACATCTATCGCTTCTGTCCATCCGGGAAGAGGGATCCTCTTATCTTGCTCTCCTGAAGGTTTCTTCCTTTTTTCCCTTTTGAAAGAGTTTTTTCTGGGTTTTGGGGGGAGTTTATCCTGATCCAATGTGAGGTCCTGGGACATGGACATTCCTGCTAGACATTCCTATTAGACTTTATAATTCACTTCTGGACAAATTCTCTATACTTTATACTTACTTATATACACTGTAAATACTTTTCATTTTTTTCCTTCAATGTAATATGGTACATCTGGTATTTTATTGGATTATATATATATTTTGTTTAGCTCCAAATCAGGGCTTTACAATCCGTACACATACGACATCCCTGTCCTGTGACCTTACATCGGAACAGGAAAAACTCCCCAAAACTATCTATCTATCTATCTATCTATCTATCTATCTCCAAGCTTCTGCTTTGCCTTTTTGCCAGACACAGCATATTGTCTGCATTTTTTGTTACGCAATCAGAAAATGCTGTATTTTTACCAGCAGCTTTCCTTCCTGTATGGGGCTTGATGCATTGTCCATATTGTGTCCACTTGATGTTCACAACTCACTGAGTTAAGAACTCAATGTGAGCCAGGCCACCGTGGCATGCCTTTTGGCAGATCGGATCGCAATACAAGCCAGATTTGGAGCATACAGACCTGATTTTTAATGTGTCTGAGAGGGAATAGGAGGGTGAGAGAAAAGATGTCACAGAGACTTTTGGGAAACCACTGCTTTGTGAATGCTGCGTTTCTCTCACTTCACCTAACGTAAAACATACGAGTGCTTCACACTGATGTTTGTGTGTTCTTACATGTTGGATGATTTGTAGTTGAGAAATTCTCCAATGCATTTCCTTTTGCATGCATAATCTGACATGCGGTGCTGAATGCCACAGTGTGTGCGAGAGTATAGATATAGTTAAATACCAGCACGTATCAACATTCCTCTGAAGTCACAAGTGGTGCCTGTCTGTCGGTCTCTCTCACATTCTATATTGAACAGGTCTACACCGTCTTCCCCCATTTGAGGTTTGACTGGCGCTGCTGCTATAGACTTGGATTGTTTATAGTAGCGGCCTTAAAAAACACTTAGAGGCCAAGCAGGACTGTAGCTCTAGCTTGGCCTCATTGGTCCATCTCCTCAGTCACAGGCTTTGCAGGTTTTAATTTTTGCCTGTAGGACGGGAGATGATGAATCAGACAATGAGCAGAGAGTCCCAAAGCTGCACGAGGGACTGAGCGATAGGCATCCTTTCGTACAGTGTAGCAGTGGTCCAGTGGGTGTGTGTCCCTGGTGCTACACTTAATATGCTGTCTTTATTTTGGCAGTTTTTTTTCTGAGTCCCCAAGAACAATGAGCAGGGAGTCGTTTATGCTCCAAAGTTGGTGACGTAAACACCACCCAGTTGTAATGAGGAAAAATCACAGCATGCTTCATGCATGTATACACTCAAGAACATACCAACATCTCATGGCTCTGTGAAGTTAATCAAGAGATAACTGACAGAATGATGCAGTGAGTATGAGTGCTTACTCAGGCAGGGATCTCCTGATGATGCTGTGAACTTGTTTGTAGACGTCCAGTTTGGACAGGCAGCTGCACTGCGTGTGGTTGGCCACACTGATGGTCACCGGCTTGGTGCCTTGGGTAATCGGCACTGTGATCTCGAACAGCTGCAGAAAGAGCAAAGGAGAGAAGAGTCAGAGAGACACAAGGTGAGTCAAGACAAAGGGTAAAATAGGATAGTGAAGTGCACCAGGAGGAAGGTCGTGCACTTTCTGTATCTTCCCTCAGGTGAGCGGGAAAGGTTGTCTCTGAGGGCTCCACAAGTTCCTATTTAATCCCACCACAGTACAGGGTTGCCGTATTCTGAACCAAACTTTAATAAACTGTGGATAAAGCGTTGTCTCCAGGTTGAAGAACGTATGACCCAAGTGAAGTAGAGCGACACGGTCTCACTTCCATGTGTCAAACAATGGCGCTTTAGGTTCCTACCTAGTGTCACTTGTGGACTTTCAGGCACAACGGGACCAGTTTCCAAGGGTCAAAATCAAATAAACTTTATTGAAGCAATACAGGTACTGTGTAGATATTGTGGTAATTTGTGTTTGTTGCATGAAATAAATATATTTTTTAGGATAGAAAATTGTTTTATTTTGTGAAGCAGCGGCAAACATGTTTACATATATGAAATAAAATAGCATTACATTTAAGAATTTAAATAATAATGAAGGAAATGAAAATGTAACAAATTAAATAAAGATTAAAGTGTATACAGTGTATCTAAAGTATAAAGTGAAAGCAGTGCAAGATTTATTGATGTTCATTTGAGAAGGATTTGGCCAGAGGTGATTTACTGCCGTTTTATTGCAGTGGGCAGGAATGTTCTCCTGTATCAGGAACGTTCTATATCAGTCCTTGTGACACCGAAGCTGAAGCAGTCTGTGGTCAATGTTGACAACCAGGAACCTGTACTATTCCACCATGTCCACATCCTCTCCCAGAACTCTCAGCCGTTGTGGAGCTGTCGTCTTCTTCCTAAAGTCCACCTGGTCTTGGCCACGTTCAGAAGCAAGTGATTTCTACCTGCCCACTCCACAGATTCATCAACTACTACCCTGTACTACACTTCCTGTCCGTCCCTTTATGAACCTGACTACTGCAGAGTCATCAGAGAACTTCTGCAGATGTCATGACCGAGTTATCCTGGGAGTCAGTGGTGTACAAGGTGAGCAGGAAAGGAGACAGAACAGTTCCCTGTGGAGCTCCAACATCACCGACTACCGTCCCAGACAGCACACGGCCCAGTAAGACATACAAAATAGTCTGCCTGTGAGGGAGTCAGTGATCCAGGAGATTCACAGCTTCTCACTCAGCAGCAGTAGTTGGGTGGTGTTGGATGCACTTGAGAAGTCAAAGAAAATGATTCTCACAGAGCCAGCAGTTCCATCCAGGTGCGACTGAGTTTGCTGCAGCAGGTAGATGATGGCGTCACCCACTCCCATACAAGGCTGCTAAGCAAATTGCAGAGGGTCCAATGATATTTCACCTGCAGTTGAAGGTGAGCCAAGACCAGCCTATCCAGCTATTAGTTAACTGCATAAGTATCATGAACATGAAAGTTATGTTAAGTCATCATTGATTTGGTCATATAATATTCTACATGTCAGCTGGAAGTGCCGTACAAACTGGATATGGTGAAACATGTTTGTGGCCACTTGATGCCATTCAACTGGCCTGGACTTTGAATGCAGTCAATAAAGGTAGTCCATCACGAGAAGACACTATTTCACGTATTCTTTTAATAAGGAGCCTTCAACAAAGGACCCTTTAACAAGGAACTCTCTAGAAGGAGAGTTCAACAAGGAGCCTTTCACAAGCAGCCTTCAACTTATAGTTCAACCTGAAGCTTGAATCCATGGGGAAATGAGCACATTTTAAAATAAATACAATGAGTGAGAATGTGAAGGATTACCACTTGAAGAAAATAAAGAGCAATAAGGAGCTGGGCTTGGTTTTTCACATGGCACTGATGAAGACACCTACATACTGCTGTACAGAATAGAAGAGAAACCCTGAGAGCCACTTAATTATTTCAATCACGGAGTTGAACAGCATGAATAGAAACTAATTAGTCTCAATGACTCCTATTCAAGTCTCTTCAACAGCTTTGTCTCTCTCTCTCATCCTAATGAGGATATCATTAAGGCTGACCTCAGTCGATGTGACTTGGCAGAGAGCTCACCATGTTTAAAGAACACATAAAGCAAGCTCTTTGAGATCACTGTAACCACAAGTGGATTGAAAAGTTCACCTGGACATATTCCTTAAATTTGTTGTTGCTTGAAAGTCCATCAAATTCTCAATACTTTCGCTTCCTCTTTTTGACTGGAACTAAGACTCTCGTGTTTCGAGGGATCAATTTCCTGCAGAAGTGGTTCCCTATGGGCTCTCTGGCTTCCTCCCACAGTCCAAAGACATGCGGCTCAGGTTACCTGGAGACTCTAAACTGCCCGTTGGTGTGAATGGTTGTCTGTCTCTATATGAGCTCTGAGATAAACTGGACACCTGTCCAGGTGAACTCCGCCTACACCCAATGTCAGCTGTGATTGTCTTCAGCACCAAGTGACCCGGAATAGGACAAGAGGATAATGGACTGGAAACTGCTCAAGTGTCTTTTAATTCAAAATAAATACTGAGTCTGTACACAAACAGCAGTGTTGTTAGATGTGTTATCCTCAACAAGCAGAGGAGTATAAAACATGACAAAGTCAATCTCGTTGATTTAATAAAAATGTACATCCCCTGTGCTTCATGATCACAGTCTGGAAGTTGAAGCAGGAAGATTTACACATGCATTTGTATTTGATGGCGTATTTGAGTGTACGTGTCAATCTTTTCTAGTCTTCCAATCACTCAAAGCTTTTTTTTTTTTTATATTTCTTTTTATTTGGAAATGTTGGTAGACACATAACATGGTAAACGTGCATTTCAACTGACAATTCCATCTTTTTCTTGACCTACAACATACCCCCCCACCCACCCGTCCCACTGGTACACCCAACTATAGTATAGGAAAATAAATAAAAAGAGGTCACCTCATTTCGCCGAGCCAGACGACTGCACACATACATGCACCTAAACACACATATCTCTGGTACATCTGAACATAAACACACCTGCTTCACTCTGAACAACAAACAGTCATCACATCACAGTCATATCCACAAACTGGTTGCTGGTTGCCAGCAGTTCTAGCCAGTAGGCAGAAACCAGAGCGCCCACATTATCGCCTATCCAACAATCTGATTAAAACATGAATAAAAAAGAAGGAAAAGGAAATAAATGAATAAAAAATAAATAAAAAAGGCCATGTCTATTGTGTGCCTAATTATTTAGGGACACAAAAGATACTGCTAGAGGGAATCAGGCATAGTTTTGAGTTTACCCAAGTGTGTCAGAACCGGGTCCCAGGTAGAAAAGAATTTGTTCCTTGACCCCCTCAGCGAGTATTTAATTTTCTCTAGATGAATGAATTGCATCAGGTCACCAAACCACACAGATGTCTTGGGTGGGTTTGCAGATTTCCAGTGCAACAATATTCTTCTGCGTGCAAGGAGTGTCATAAACGCCATGATGTTTTTGTGTTTTTTTGTTATTGTGCAGTGTTGTCCATCTGTGACACCAAATATAGCTGAAGTTGCGTTAGGTTGGAGATCAATAATAAGAGCCTCAGAAAGTGTTTTAAAGATCGTACACCAGTAAGATGTCAGAGCAGGGCATGACCAGAACATATGAGTTAAGTTGGCTGGGGTGTGGTGGCATCTGCTACAACTAGCATTCGAGTTGGGGTATATTTTAGCTAATCTTGCTTTTGAAAAATGAGCTCGATGCAGAACTTTGAATTGTATTATGCCGAGTTTTGCACAGGATGAGCTGTCATTCACCCTTTGTAGAGCACAGTTCCACACGTCTTCTTCTATGTCAGCCCCCAGTTCACCTTCCCAGTCCATCTTTATCTTCGCCAAGGTCACGTTTTTTAAGAGATGATATACAGTAATGTATTCTTGAAATTAACCTCTTTGAGTCAGATGGAAGTTCGAGCATATCATCCAAGCCTGCCACTGAAGAGATATTTGGGAAGTTGGGGTCTTGAGACTTCAGGAAGTGGCGGACTTGGAAATATCTAAATAAACTTGACCGAGGAAGATTAAATGTGTGTGATAAATCCTCAAAGCTGGTAAATACCCTGTTTATGTACATATCCTTAAATCTGGCAATGCCTTTTCTTTGCCAGAGAGAGAATGCAGCATCCAATCTAGCTGGGTGGAAGAGGTGGTTATTGCATATAGGGCTTATGTTAAGAAGATATTTAAAACCAAAGTTACGTCTGAATTGAAACCATATTTTGAGGGTGTTGATGACGATTGGGTTATTTGTGAAATGTGATATAGAAATTGGAAGACTGGAGGAGACCAGAGCTGTAAGAGATGTTGAACTGCAGGATCTGGCCTCATAGTGACACCAGTTCGTGTCTGGAGCATGAAGCCAATAGGTAATTTTTTGGACATTTGTTGCCCAATAATAGTAACAAAGATTAGGAAGAGCAAGCCCTCCCTGTAGTTTAGGCCTCTGGAGGAGCTCCATACGTAGTCTAGGGTTCTTGCCATTCCATATAAATGAAGTGAAAGCTTTGTCAATACATTTAAAATAAGATTTAGGAAGGTAGAGTGGAAGGCATTGAAAAAGATAAAGAAATTTGGGGAGCACACTCAAAGCTTTTTCACACTACATGACATCACTCACTCATTCACACCCATTCATACACTAAAGGGAGGAACTACCTGCTCATCAGGACAAATACAATTTCATAATATGGTGGCACAGCTAGGGGAGCAATTTTAAGGTTAATAGTCTACCCAAAAACACAACGACATGGATTAGAGGAGGAGGGGATCGAACTGCTGTTCCCCTGATTGAAGGATGACCCTGCTCTACCACTGAGCCACAGTTGTCCAGGGTATCACAGACGATCACAGGGCTGATACAGAGTGAGACACACATTCACACTCACAAGAAATGTAGTCATCAATCAACCTGCATGTCTTTGGACTGAAGTTGGAAGAAGACAACCAAGAAAGAGCTAGGGTTGCAACAATCAGATTTTTTTTTTTTAAACCTTTCAAACCCTTTATTCAAAAACAGAACTGACAACGCTTTACTCACGTGAGTTTACTCGTCCGACTATTTTTGGTTCATCCGTGCCTGAAAGGGGGCGGGGATTATCTCTGTTGCTTTGCTCCGCAAAAACAGTTTTCATTTCCCTTTATTCACCACAGAAGAACTAACCACTAGTCCTGCTTTATACTTGTTGTGGACATCCCACAAACGTCAGAACATCTAACGCCCCTGTGTTTGGGATTATAATGCGTCGCTTTTGGTGTGAACTTAACATAATAGTCAAGGAGCCCTGGGATGCACCCTATGTCAGTTACAAACTACCCACATGCTGTTCTTTGATGGAGGTTGATGGAGCCATGCTGGGTCTTTTGGAGTTAGTAGGAGTAGCCTGCCAGTTTGTCTAACTTTGTTTTCTCCGGAATATTTTATTTAATTATCCCTGATGGATTTGTTTTGTTTGTTGCATATCTAATATGTAAAGTTACCTTTTGGATGTGGGTGGTTTAATAAAGTGGCAACAATTGACAGGGTTATTCCTCCGAGGAACATGAATGTACTCCAAAAGTTTATGCCAGGTTGCCTGATATTGTTGGTTAGTATGGAAATCCTGCTTGATGGTGCCAAAGGAATGATTTGAAGGTCATTCAGGATTCATCGTCTAGGGACCATTAATATATACAGCCAATGTATTTGCCATCTGGCAATTAGTTGTATAGACGTCTCGCTCTGGACCGGAACGTTAAAAGGGGGGACAGGCCAGCTGACATTACCATTGTTGGGCCCCATGAAGTATAAAATACAATATTTCTAATGTAGCATGTGTGAGATATTAGGTAATACAGCCAACTATGACAACACCAGAACACATAATCCACAATATAAAAGAGGAAAAGATGGAACAAACCAGATGGTTAAAGAAATGGTGAGATATACTTTAGAGTGAAAATAGATTATAGAGCGCAGGTGTTGAGCTAAACCCTTATGCAGAGACCAGACAGACATAAACGCTTAAAAACCCTTACAGTCTGTCAAATTGTAAATTATACAGTTTAGCAAACTTCTATTACCTGCTAAATGTCAAAACCTCTCAACGATTGCCAGCTGCTTCAAGGTACTGCCAAAGAAAATCAGCACAATGAAACTTTCAGGATGACGAAACAAACCACAGAACGCTCTTTAAAGAAACAACCACATTTGGCTCTTCACATTTCCTTCCATCCATTTTGAGATAATCACATTCAAGAAGTCATTACCATTCACTTAAACTGTAAATTGGCCATGTAAATTGTCTACTACATTTGAATGACATACTTAAGCTTATATAAATCTCTAACTCTGGCCAGTAGTCTGAGATTGCAGCCAAAAATAACAGTTTGGAAAAACCAGCGTAGAGAAAGAATGTGTTGTGTAACCTCAAAAAGACTGCGTCTCAGCTTTGTGACTGCTGCCAGGCCAAAGCCTCTCAGTCTCAACCTTGGCCTCATGTGGTCTTACCTAAACTAAAGGGTGTTATGCTGTATGAAGTTACTTCAACCTTTGGTCCAAGAATCATTCAAACACCTTTGTGCAATGTTCTCAATGTGCAATAAGAATGACTTTTAAGTTTGCTATTCAACTGACTTTTTGAAGATGTTTGCTTTTCTAATGACAATGGTAAGATATTTCTATGGAGAACAAAACAAAGGTACGAAATCATTTGCAGCCCCCAGTGAATTGGGTTGGATCCAAATATACAATGATTCTTTGTGGGTATTTGTTTTTTAATTTGAGTACATATTCATAACACATAAATCACACTCAACCTTTTGGAAAATGCATATTATTCACTAACAAAACGCAATACTTTAGAATTCCTAAAAAAATAATGACTAAATTAAACCAAAAGGCTAATGTTGTCGCACTATGCCGTCTACCTCAGCCAAGAGAAAGTGAAGGCCGAGTCCCTCCTGGGTCATGGAGACGAGCCAAGCCAGAGACCTCGTACAACCCAAACAGGGCCCAGACTGAAGGAGCTGAGCAGACTCCTCCAGAGGCAGGATTATGCAGGGGGAGGGGCTTGTAACGCAGACATCAGCCTCAAGCTGCTCTGTGGGCGAGTGCCCGCTCAGTCAGAGGGGTGAATAGCGCTCTGCAGATGGAGTCTCCTCCGCAGCCGAAGCTCAGCCGGAATATTCGCCATTGAATTATTTTGTACCTACTTTTTATAACAAAATTAATTAAATTCACAAATGTAATCCATGTTAGTCACACGCAAGTAAAATGCCACTTAGTGACAGTGAATCTAGTAACTGTTAAATATTATGTTTTCTTTATTTTTTATTTCAGTTCTTTTTCCAGAGTTGGTAAAGGCAGTAACTAAGGAGTGATAGACTTTGCTTCCTTATCATCTCTGTTCAGAGTGTAAACCACAGTATATATGTAATTTGATAAGTAATAAACTAATAAATGAATGATTTGTCAAATTAGACTTTAAATAGGTTTAAATTGTTGACAGATTTCATTTAAGTGTTAGGATGAAAAATATATCAGGTAACAGAGTGAGAATATGTATTCTTTTCATTCATCCTCGCACACATCTTACTCATCACGTGTGGCCATGGCCTAGTTGCTTGTGTTGACGGAATGAAGAAGCTCTCTCTCTCTATTTATATATCTAACCAGCTGATGGGTTTCTGATTTTTTTTTTTTTTTTCCTAGCTAGCTGGTAACTTTTGTCTGCCATTTGGTGCTGTGTAGCAAGCATCCAGTGGGTTTAGAAGAAACATATAGTTAGAAATAGCTCTGTCTAATAGAGTGTAACTTAATTTACCAACTGTCGATTACAGGCTCTGTGATGTTCTTGATGCAGTGTCTTAAACGTCACTGAATCAAGTATGAGCGGAAGAGTTATGTGTAGGAAAGGTCTGCAAGCTGCTAAGCTAATTTATTTCTAGAACTTGTTTTTGTAGAATGAAGCACTAATTGAAAGAAGAAAGATTTCTGTTTTGTTTTATAATGGTTTTGTACAGAGGTGGCTCACACTGATGCTGAAAAGATACAGAAGAAGTAATGTAGTAGTCTATAGTAAATTGAGGTTGCGAAATATCGAGACTTGGGCCTTCAAATCGTTGGCAGGATTTGGAATGGGCTGATAAGGTGAGGCAGGTTATCAGACTGTAAGTAGAAGGTCCGGTCAACAAACGACTGAAAAGCAGGAAACGGAAGAGATTTATACGTGAGAGATAGAGTACGCCAACCTATAATACATGCAATGTATTCTATCCGGTTTCAACCTGCATCCAGGTGCACTACAGATGTGAGCCTGGCCATGAAATTACCAAAGATGGTGTCTGGCAGGCCTCTGACCTGCTGAGCATCGCACAGTTGACTATGAGCTGTGCTGTATTAGAGAAGAGGGTCATGAAATCATCAAATAGAAATATCCTCTGAGGAGCACTGGCTCGTAACACTACACACTGTGTGCGGGTAATGACTTTGGTGTTGTCCTGTTACGTAATCACGATAACTGTGCATAATATGCAACATAAGCAGAGCTGTGTTTGGAAAGGTTCTCTACGATGTTATTGAGGCATGTCCTGTCCCCACTGTGCACTCCTCGTCCAGCTGCAGGGAGACGTCACTCTGTGTGATCTCCTTCACGAGATGTTTAGAGAAAACACGAGTCTACGACATCCACGGTTTGTGTGAAACACTGCTCCTGTCAACAGCAAGCAGCAGCACTTACTGTACAACAGAGTAAACACTGAATCTTATCCAGGATATCAACATCAAACTTCTGCCTCCACACCTCAGGTACTTCTGTTGGAGCTTTGTGCTCGGTTCTGAGCACTTTTATGATATGATGTTCAGTGAAAAGTTTTTTTAATCTTTTTTTTATGTGCCGTTGTCTCTCATTTGCTTGCTAACTACTCCCAAAAATGCAATATTTCCTTTCATAAAGTGTTTAAAATGCACATATATGTATGTTTTAATGAAGTTTAAATTCTTTTCTGACATGAGTCCTGGCTGGGAGGTTCCAGGAATAGAGCCAACAGTTCTTTAAATTGGTATGCTGCTTGAGCAATACCTAATAGCGTAAGCACCGAGCCAAACATAGAGCCTGCCTGCCCTTGTCCCGCGATCTGTCAATGGGGAACGTGCTGATCCCTGATGCCAAGATTGAACCAGGTCTCTACAAGATTTTGGCAAGAATCTTCGATCTCCCACTGCAGAGTTTTCCCAAGTCCTGTTTTATCCATTCCATTGTCCTGCCACCAGACATCAGCCAGCGGGATAGTGGAGCAGCTTGGACCTGCTGGTCTGGCCCTACGGTCAGCCTGTGACATAAGAGAGGGTGCAGAATGCGGGCACTGGGGCCTAAATGCGGATGATTGGGAGTGAATATATTGACGACTTGATCGAGTTTAAAGTCGAGGTGGGAGTAATCAGGAACCTTCTAGTCCCTGTCCTGCTTGGTCGCGACTGCCTGGCCTTCTGGATGCTGTGGAGCCCTAAAGAAGCTCAGTCCGGAGCCCCGGAAGCGTAAGGCAAACAATTGTGAAATAATAAAAAAATCACCACGCCAAAAAACACTTATCGTAACCTCCTTATCCCATTGTCGATCATATAAAAAAAAACTGCCCCAGAGTGCCCACGGACACCAGTTTATCTTGGTCATAGTAGACTATGCCACCTAGTATCCGGAAGATGCCCGGAAGCCCAATGCTAAACAAACGGCAAAAGAACTGTTCCTCTTCACCCAAGAACATTCTTACTGACCAAGGAACCTCCTATAAGTCCAGAGTCACCAGGGAGTTGTGTGCGCTTTAGCATGGGAAACAGGTGAGAACCTCAGTGTACCACCAACAGACGGATGGGTTAGTGGAGCGGTTTAACAAAACCCTCAAAGCCATGCTGTGGAAGGGCATCAACAAAGACGGAAGAAACTGGGACCAGCTGCTACCCTACCTTCTGTTTGCGGTAACAGAAGTTCCTCAGGCTTCCACCAGTTTCTCACCAATCACCTGATATATATATATATATATATATATCGCGGCCTTCTCGACATAGCCAAACAAACTTGGGAGCAGCAGCCCTGTTCCCATCGTACTATGATTAAACGCGTGGGGATGGCAGTTGTTATTCCCATTGTGAAGGAGCACATGGAGAGGGCTCAGAGGGCAGCTCACAACCAAGAGAATCAACCCAGGAGACAGATACCTAACGCTCTCTCGTTTGGCTCTCTCATTTGGCTCTCTCGTTTGGCTCTCTTTTGTCCCTCTCCGATGGCGGTCACATTTTTGCTCCCTCTTCTCCCCATGACCTTCCCTGCTTGGCTCCTATCGTCATGTCTTGTCTTGTCCTATACTTGAGAGTCTCTCTCCGCATCGCTCTTCGAACTACGCTGATATTACACCACCGATAGTTCTGGCAACAGTGGTTTTCTCTTATCCATGTGCAAAACATGAATCGCTAGGATTCTAAACTACAGGTGTGAAAGTTTAAAAAAAATGTAATAAAAATAAACATTACAAAATGTTATTAAATAAATAATGAAAAGAAGAATAAAAGAATAAAGCTGTGCTTACTGTTTTGCTGAGGTAACCAGTGGAGATATTCCTGCATTGTTTGTCTTCAGAGTGGCAGCATCCCCCACATCTGTAGACGGACACACAGGGTGGTTTATAGAAGATGTTGGTGGGAGCCCCGAACTCCCTGCCCACGTCGACACACACTTCCCTGGGCATGCACTGAGTCTTCCTCCACTCCGACTCTATACCTGCACACACACAGAAAGTCAGACCACCACAGCCATGCAACATGGCTTTTTCTGTCAGCAGCTGCACAGATGTATGGCAATGCACAAAGACACAGATAGATAATACACAACCAAACAAACTAGAGGTCTCTACATTTGTATATTCCAATGTGGCCATGTCAAAACTGTTGAGTACAATGTGATTCATCACCAAACTGTCAACACTAAGGTGGAGCCGATGTGATCGGCCATGATGGATGTTGGTATACAGATTATTCCTAATATAACATGTTAACATATAACCCCTGCATAGGCACAAACACTTTGTGGAAAGCTAAATATAATTTTGTCTCAGGGTCAAGTCCATGATCCAATTAAATACCATATAAATATATGTTTATATATATATATATATATATATATATATATATATATATATATATATATATATATATATATATATATAACTTTTAGGCCACTCTTTCTTAGTTGATTCTATGAAAGATCCTCAAAAAGACAAGAACAGCCTGAAATGCAGTACATGTCCCTGCTGCTTTGATGATAAAGTATGAAAGAAAGTGAAAACACACTTTTCAGGACATCCAAGTTGAGGTACGCAGCAGCAGCAAATATTGGCTCTTCTGTATCGGCCAGCGGCCTCAGTCGGCGAGGTTGGAGCTTGAAGGCGGGAGGGGCAGCAGATAGTTTGGATCTGCACTTCAGAGCGGCCCAGTATGATGGATAAATAAGACTCATCAGTTCATCCACATTAGAAGCTGAACGCAACTTCTCCTCCATGTCTTGCTTTGGGGAAGAGTCCTGAAAGAGACAAGTGACACTTTAAGTGAAAGTACTGATGGTCTTCTATTTCAGTACACAACTTGAATACTCAAGTCCCTTTTCTCATCCGTTTGCCAAAGACCTCTGAACTTCTCATCACCCCAATCTCTTACATAACTTTGGACATAATGGACACTTTATGGCCAAATTACTTCTATCTCAAGGTAGGAGTGTCAAGATGTTATAATTTGCATGACAATGAATTGTGCTTTTATTGTTATTGCCAAAATTCACCCAAAGACAAAACGGTGCACATACACCTGTAATATTTACACACCAGGGGGGAATTACGAATAAACGTCACAAAAATGCAAAACACTGCAAATATGTTGCATCAAATCCATTCATACGGCAGTGCTACATTTTCAACCCTTTTTCAATAACAGGTTTTAATAGATAAGATAGGACCAACTATAAGGAGTCTTGTGGCCAAGAGCACATATCTGTCTGTCAGATGCAAACTGTTGTATAGCTTAAACTACTCTCAAATATGTTATAGTGTTAACTTTTAGCCAAACCCTGCGGGTGAATTTCAGTTCCCTCCTATAAACATTTACACGGTGTATACCTCCATGGCTTTTATTGTGAAAGGTAAAAACAGAAAGGGTGGATGCGGTCTGCGCTGCCTTTGTCAAGGTTGAAAGGTGTCATATGGTTTGCCAGCTTGGTGAAGACCAAGGAGCCTCTATATTGTTGTGCAAATCAACCCATTCTGCTGGATTGTTTGATGCCTTTTTCTGTGGTGCTAGGTTCCCCCTTTTTTCTTGCATAATATTTGGGTTCTGTGTGAAGGTTCTCGGGACCAAAACAACAGTTCAAAGAACTCTTTTGATATGTGAATTAATCCTATAAAAGAAACTCCCCTGGTGTGTGAAGGCCTTAATAACAAAGGGTTAAAATCATGCACATGAGCACTGAACTAGGAGTTGGAAGAGCACTCTCTACTCCAGGTACTCCCTAGACTCCTATGTAGAGAACTATATGCTGAGCTCATCGATTAACTGAAAGAACCCTTTTGGACATCCCTGAAGATGCCTCACCAAGAGCTCACAAAGACACAATTGTTAATCAGCATTATTATTAAACTGCTAATTAACAATGGAGAGTGAGCAAGAAGTATTGCAAAGCAATATGATTGTAATTTAGCTTTTGAACGTATGCTAGAATCACACGCAATCCCAAATCCAGTGGCTTAAGTCTGCTCCAGAGTTTGGTTTACAGCTGTACGTCAGCATGAACACCACATCAACCCAACAAGCCAAACGTACCGCAGTGGGTTAGGTGTGACGGCACGCATAGACAATTAAAGTATTGGACCAAAGAGTATTACAAAGTTGGACAAAGCAGCAGACAGCACCTTGTGGAGATGGATGTAAACACCAACGTTGTGGATGGAAAGCTGACTTTGGGATTATGAGACTCCTCAAAGCTTGAAACCAGAGAACGGTGTTGTGATGAGTGTTCCTGTGGGCTCTACATCTGAGATCTGAGCTATTAGTGGTGACTTATTTAAGTTAAATATCCTGCTTTTCCAGCACTTTTAACTGCATCCCAGAGTCTTAATCAGAAAATTGAAGTTTCAATTAATTTCCGCTCATCAGGTGCAACAGATAAAACAATATTTGGGGGTTAACTAGTAAATGGAGGGGCTGGGGGGGGGTCACACCCATATCCCTGGATAATAGACTGTACAAAACTATTTAACACTACATGTCATCATTCACCCATCCAGAGCAATTGATACACTGATGGGAGGAGCTACCATGCAACGTGCCACCTACGCTTCAGGACTCTTAAACATTCATACACTATAAGCACAGTTACGGGAATGATGATGACAAAATAATAAGAAAAGCCAACATATAATTTTACGAGGAGCAAGTGGTAAGACACAGCAGATGTGGAAAACACCTGTCAGATACTCAAACACACAGCACATAAAAGATGGGAGAGCCAATGTGCTTCTTAAGACATTCCTCTAGGACACCGTAATAAAATATATAAATGCACAGCTGTCTATGATTCCACTGCTGTCTATATTTGCACATTACATAATTTCATGTTATATTATAGTAAACTGTATTATATTATAGTCCATTATATTTTATTGTATTATCCATAGGAGACAGAGATAGCTTATGAAACTTACGGGACATATGCCGTAGAAAGATACTAACTGATAGTGAAATGAGAATCAACTCGAGTATATTATCTAAGATGCATGATATGATATCCTGTTATTTTTCCTTTAAGCCTCTTACACTGTTCCCTATTTCCTTCTGTTGCAGGAGGAGTTTGCCACTTTGCCCATCTGATACTCCGGACTTGATCAGCAGATGGAGATCAACATGGAGACGGCAATGCAAACCTACAACTAAAGGAGGGAAATGGTTGTATGTGAACTCCTGATATTCCATTCAGACATTTTGGGTGGTGGCAGGCCCAGCAGGCTAACCCAGGTTTTCATCTCACCCTCAACATGTTCCAGCTCATTATGGGCAATTCCGAGGCGTTCCCTGGTCATCCGGCAGATATAATCCCCCTAGCGTGTTCTGGTCTTCCCCGGTGTCTTCTACCAGTTGGGTTTGATAGGCACACCTCCAGTGGCGCTACCTCCTTTCGACACAAAGGACACAAAGGAGTAGCGCCTCAACTCAAAATTCACTTCTGATGTCTGAGCTCATTACCTATCTCTAAAGATACCTATCCCAGCCAACGAAGGAAACTCATTTCAGTCATTTGTGTCTGTCTGAAAGGTGCTTAGCCATGTTTGACGTGTTGCCTCCCTGGTCTGAGTGGCTTTGAAACACGTTTTCCGAACGGGTCTCTGTATGTCAGAGGACTTTCTTTCACTGTCTGCAATGTAGACAAAGTATTTCCAGATTTCACTTCTGGCATCTTTTTTTGAGTATGTGCATGTCTGTGAGTATTTGTGTGTCTGTGACGGTGTAAATGGACCTGGACCTGCTTTTCTAGTCTTGTCCAAAGACTCAAAGTTCTTTAACACTAGAGGACATTCACCCATCCACACACTAATGGGAGGATCTTAGGTTCTACCTACACATCAGCAGTAACTAACATTCACACACATTTATACAACGTAGGCATAATACGGGAGACATTCTGGGTTTCAGTGTCTTGCCCAAGGACACATCAACATGGGCTAGCGGAGCTGGGGATCGAACCACCAATCCTCTGATTGAAATCTCCTGTCAGGATTATTTATTATTTTGACAGCTCAGGTCCCATTAAAAAAAAATCCTTACACAGGAATGTGTTTTGTATTAGTCAATTTTTTTATTATAAACGGCCTCCTGCTCTGAATGGAGAGCAGAGTTTCACCTCGACTGTGTCAGACAGTCAGAGAGCAGCCAGGGCAAATAGTGGAGAGTTGTTATGCAGTTTCATTTATGTGTGGAGATCAAACCAGAGCATAAAGAAGAGTGGACATTCTATGTGGCTGCATCTTGTGGACACCAACATGGCTCTAAATGAATGATGTTGTTGCTGCTTCACATGCAGACAACTGTTTGCTCATGTGTTCATTTTATTTTAACTTCATACAGTGAAAATATGCCAATATGCATGTCCTCATCTGAAGGCTAAAAAGCTTCACTGCTGTAGTTTTCCAATGCCCATATTCCAAACTGATCTGTGTTTCTTACTGGTTCCATTCATAAACCCTCTGACGGCCACAAGTTTCCAACTTCTACAGCAGTGCTCCTGTCCAGGTGACACGGACCATTTAAAACTGTGTTGAAACCTTTATGGTCTGATAGATTACAGTTACACTGCTAATACATACTGATAATATAGTGATCAGTTTCTTTAAATGTGTCCGCTGTTTCATGGCTAGAAATAACAGAAAAAGTATCTCGGATACAGAGACCGTAACAGAAAACACAAGATATACAGCTTTCCTTTGCCAAACAAACCACTAAAAGTCTATAGTTTGTGTTTTCCTTACCTTTCTCTATGTGTGTGTGTGTATGCGTGTGTGTGCCTGTACGTGTGTGTGTGTGTGTTTAAGTTCAAATTCATCATGGCTGTGTCTTTGTTTAACAATGGAGCGTTTGACCGTGTGTCTGCTCCCGCTCGTAAACACACACACACACATACACACACGGTTTACACCATGCGTGCCAATGTGTAACCGCAGCGTGTTATCTCGAACAGCAACAAGTACTGATGTCATTCACTGCTGCATGGGATGTTTACGGCACGAAACAGCTTCGGACTGTAAATGGCTCACAACAGTAAACAGTTAGTGCTCAAATGGACACAAGGCCAGCAGTCAAATGTGATTAAGGAGCCTGGAAATAGTTTGTCTATCTTCTTTGGCATTATAAGGAAGATAACTGCTGGATTTTGGGAACGGTTGTGTGGCTAAATGTGGTGCTCATTGGGTGAGATGTGAGGATCTCTAATCTAACCTTTCAGTCAATATCTCACCTCCGTCACGCACATCCATCACATAGATGAGCAGATCTCAGTTTGTATTTGTAAACGATGAAGCCCGATGACCACCAACGTTAATCACAAGTTCACAAAGTTCTGTGTTTGGACCAATTTTATTTACCTTGTATTTGCTCCCTTTAGGTAATATTATCAGGAAACACTCCATAAACTTGTCATTGTAATGCTAATGATACACAATTTTATTTATATATATATATATATATATATATATATATATATATATATATATATATATATATATACACACATTAAAACATGGATGACCTGCAACTTCTTGATGAACTCTGACTGAACCAAAGTAATTCTACTTGGCCTTGAGCACCTCAGAGATCAATTATCTGGTGATGTGATTTCTGTAGATGGCATTACTCTAGCATCCAACACCACTGTAAAGAATCTCGGCGTTATCTTTGATCGGGACTTGTCCTTTAACTCCCACGTGAAACAAATCTCAAGGACTGCATTTCTTCATCTAAATAATATTTCAAAAGTCCGGGACATTTTGCCTCAAAAAGATGCAGAAAAACTGGTTCACACGTTTGTTACTTCTATCACATTACTCCTGCATTAGCTGCTCTGCACTGGCCCCCATAAAATCAATAATTACATTTGCACAACAAAATGGTTCTCCTTATACAAAGCCTTGATTGGTGATTGGTTAATAGAGCTTATAGTCAGGGATGAATCAGGTTCACCTGGTCCAGCCCCTTGATATGCTGCTATAGGTTTATAGGCTGCTGGGGGACGTTTTAGGATGCACTGAGCACCTATCTCCTCTTCTCTCTCTCTCCTTATGGACAAATTGAAATCTCTTCATTGAACATTACTAACTCTACTTCCACCCCGGAGTACTTTTGACTTCACGTCTCATAGGGTCCGTTGGACCTGGCTGCGTCTGATGCTGGTCCTGACCCCTTGCCCCTGCTTCCTGCATCCAGCCTCAGGCCTGGACCTGGCCTCCTTCCCAATGGCCCTCCTCCTTCTCTGTGCATCCTGCCTCAAAGGCCGACCTCATTGGTCTGGCCTCTTTCACGATGCCTCATGTCTGGTGGGCCGGCCTCCTGCCTCTGTGACCCTGCCTCCTTACATCAACTAGATTAGATACAACTAGATTAGACTCGCTCTGATGATATGACGAATATGGGAGAGGAAACAGTGGATGATGGTAAATTGAAGGTATTTATTATAATGAAGGAATGCCGAGTTCCAACTCCAATAATCTGTAAGAGCAATGTCATCCTCTGATTTCACTAATATCCTGTAAACAAGAAAAACGTTTTTAAAATACTAATATTAATAGTGGGAAAGCCATGCTGATCGTTCTAGCAGAAATATGTGAATTTTACCCGGAATAACTGCAGGCTGCCAGCTACACTTTCCAAATGAAGGCAAGCAGCTAACATGCTGAACTGAGTTGTGAACTAACATCTGTTGCCCACACATTACCATGAGATTACCATGGAGACCATTACCATAGAAAATAACATATTCATGGGAACATAACCTGAAGGTATATTCGGTAGGGATCCACGGTGCTGGGTAACAAATTAGCTTGACTGCATGTTTTTAGTAGAAAGCCTAGCAGCTCCTTTCTGTGACACCCCACTTCATTATGCATTCTCTCCTCACTGAGCCACTTTCACCTTCAACTCACTCCAATTCACACTCCCATCCAACACCCCTCCACCCACCCCGAAGATCCTGAATACAGTTTTGACTGGTGAGGTCTGCAGGTCAGTCTCTCAGGGTCCCACAGGTTAATCTGCAGATGTCAGAACACTCTGAATGAGCCCTGAGTTCAAAGAACATGAGTCAAAAACCCCCGATTCAGACAGGTGTATAGGGTTTCTAGAAATGTAACACACTTTGTACAACAGATACAATACATTTCTTCTTCCTACACATAAGATCCAGATATGTTTCCCACTGATATGTTACATTCTTTGATAACAACAACTTTTTTTGCAGATGCAGTCAGAGAGAAAGAAAGAAGGGAGGGAAAAGGAGGAAGAGCTTGGATTAGGTTTCATCCTAGTTCAGAGTTCATAGCCAAGATGACAAAAGGAACACTGTCACATGTGTTTTGGGATAATCCAAAAGAAATGAACAATCCTAAACTCTTCATCCTGACAGACTTGGCACATCGTGTCCGCTTTGATGACACTTGTATTCAGTCCTTGACACAAACGGCCCTGTTGGACATGATATAAAAGGTGCTAACTGTCTAGTTCAGAGCATATCTAATGCCTCCACACTCAACATGACGACTGCTGAGTCAGCAGCTTGCAGCTAAAAGTGCAGAGTACTAACAGAGCCAACAGTGTTAACAACAACAACAACAGTGCTGACAGAGCTAACAGTGTTCTTCTGGGTCGGGATGGCACTATCCGCTGTAAACGGCCGAGGAGAGTGCCGGCCAAGAATTAACCAGCGCAGTGCGATCACAGGCACTAAAAGGCCTGCAGCTCCGACAACAGCCCACACTGAGAGAGAGGGGCTTCATTATGTGCTCAAGAAATATTGCCCCACTATATCTTTACATTGACGATAGTTGTTAATTAATGCTCTGAATATTGTGTAGCGCAGTGTATTCTGGGGACATCCATCTCCAACGAGAAAAGGCCTGATCTACCATGACAAGATGTATACATAAATTAACTTTCCTGTCCATCTTGATTCAGTGATATGCAAGCCTTTTATGATAAATCCATTGTTTTAAGTAGGTTATAATTATCAGAACAATGCAGGTGTTCAGGCTCCCTCGTGTGACTGAAAGGTGTACTACAGATATAACATACCATGGGGTAATTCTGCTAATTATTTTGGGGTAACCCAGTTTTTGGGCAAGACTGGTAGAAAGAACCTTTCAGACCTAAAAATGATCTGTTTGTTTGCCTTTTTAAAAATAATTGTCATTGTAAAAATAAATAAATGTGTCTTTATTTACGAGGAGGGATAAAATCGATTCAAATTGTTTTGGGAAAAGATTGAAGATTTAATTTGTTGGCCATATCCCCGGAAAGCATACTGTGAGGTGGCTCCACAGTACCCACAGGTTAAAAACGTTGGACCCATTCTGAAACGTATTATTATTATTATCTTTATTTAAAAAGGGACTATGTAGACACATTTTGGCATTAGTTTCATGCCAATTGGATACAAATTGACCGCGCTATGGTAAAAAGAAGATGTTGACCTTTTCATGACCTTTACTTTTGACCTGATCAATCCCAAAATCTAATCAAATGGTCCCCGGATGAGAACCACTCATCCCACCAAATTTCATGTGATTCGGTTTAATACTTTTTGAGTTATGTGAGTAACACGCATGCAAATAAATAAATAAATACACGCCTATCAAAACAACCTTCAGCATTTTCAATGCGAAGGTAACAATAAAAAACTAGATACAGTATATGTGGTAGGAAGGGTTAGGGTTAGGACATTAACAGTAACTAATACATACTATTAAAGGTAAGAAATAAAAACCATAAAAAGAAAGTAATACCATAATAATTGTGCTCAATGAGTACAGTGCTGACCAACTTTCAACTTATTTGTTTAACTGCTGATAGAGCTGCAGCTCTTCTTCGCGTTATGAGGGTGTACCACAGATTTGTGGCTGATTGGTGGCTGATTGACTGAATGCAATCCAGAAAAATAAGGTCCATCCAAAGGAGACCGTATGTGGAATTGAGGACAGTTGGATTAGAAAATGGCAGCAGAATGAGGCGCAGAGGTGGGGGGGCTATTCTCCTCATTCCCTGCTGTGTTGAGCAATAGCAGGTCAGAGAATGTGTAAAAAATCAGCTTGAATAATGAGAAATGATTCATTATTCATTAATGGTTTAGCATGACGCACACTCACTGGCCACTTTATTAGGTACCCCTGTCAAATCTAATCTAATCTCTTTGTTGGTATTACTGAGGCTTTTCTCAACCTGTGTCTCAGTCAAAAGCATCACCATCCCTCTCAGATAACGGATGAGGTGCTGAGTCGCTCAGGTTGTTTTTGGCTCTGAACAAGGAAAGAAAGAAAGAAGTGCAGGAGTCCAGACAGCTTAAAAATGAAGATTAAATTAAGAAGGATGGCGTGTTTGCACAGGTGTGTGTGTGTGTGTGTGTGTGTGTGTGTGTGTGTGTGTGTGTGTGTGTGTGTGTGTGTGTGTTCTGAACATAACCAACATATGAGTAATCTCATCCACCTGGTTTCCATCTACAGTGATTAGACATGAACACAGAAATGCACGAACGCTTCTGTAGCGCGGGCACCATGCCGTGTCCGAACCGTTCACTCCTCACTACACAACGAGTTTGTGATTGTGTAATTCTGCAATAGTGAGAATTAAGGCTTCACGGTCATTGAAAAAACTGCAAATAATTTCTGTGATGTCTATTTTCACCCTCAATGTTGTACATGCTGAAGTACAATGCATCAATCAGTTGGACTGTGAGAAGTAGATGTAATGGTGGATAGTATAATAGCAGATAACAATGTCCAGGACTAGGACACTTGAACAAATAGGACTGTGTTGGTGTTCATGACCAAGCTCATAACAGGAAATTCATCTTTTTGTGTGCAAAAACTCAAGTGACTATAGCAACTGAAGATGCACTTTAGCTGCATTTCCACCATGAGGTTCCTGGTGATTTGACTCCTGTGACTTTTTTTTCAAGGGACTGAAATGATCCTTTAACCCATTGTTCGTGTTTTCATAGCAGATCTGAAGACATGCAAATATTAGGCAGATTAGTCTGCTGAAAAAGCAACACGACATCGGACGAGGGCCGCAGTGGTTAACACATTGTAGCATCGTGCCTGTCATGTTCATCTGGCAAACACATTGGAAAATAATTAAATAAACCTTAGTTGTGTCACTCGACATGTAAAAGATACCTTTCAAGACATAAATACATAAGGTTGACAACTGTGCGCCCCCCCCCTAGGTATGGCATAACAACTGTCATAATCTCCAAAAGTTCCCAATAGACACACTTCTCGTCCACACTCAACAAACAGAGTTTGGCCTGAAAATAACTAGGATGAACAATGCATTCAAATACCGATTTGGATATACAATTACCATGACAATGGTCAAAGCTTAGATGCATTTTGGTTTTAGATATAAATAAAGTATCAGATGCCAAAATAGTTATTTCGAAATACTATGTGACAGGATTTCATGCCATGGTGATCATTTTTGTGAGCAGGTTTTTGGACCTAGCGATTTAAATAACCGCTATTTAAAGTTAGTAGTCGGACGTTGATTCACTTCAAAAGGAAGTAATCTGCTGTTCTTCAAACGTCTTTTTTCTTAATGTATATTTCTGATGGTGAAAGTATTTTTGGGCTTAATGGCATTACGTGTTGTAATTAAATGGTTTGGCTACTGTGTCAAAGTGGCTTCAAAGTCTTGAGCTCTTCCTGGGAGGTCGGTACACAGTGACGCCATCAGACACATATACCTTTTAATTTAGTGGGGCAGATAACAATACAATAGTCGATACAAGCACCAAAATTGGCACAATTACTCTATGGATACCGCTCTTCCAATAAAGAATGTTAGCCAACGCAAAAAAAGCTCATATCAGTCGCGGCGGCCATTTTATTTCCCGCCATTATCAAAATGTGTTTTCCATGATATCTCCTGAAATAAAACATCAAGGCACATATAAGATGATGTCAACCCCTATGTTTTGATGGTCAAGGATTGCAATGATACCATAGACAGCATCATTGAATGCTTTGTGGCATTCATGGCCACCATTTTGCCTTCCTCCATAACCAAATTCTGTATTTTGCGTCATCTCTTCAGCCAAACACAATAAATGAAAAGTGGTAATGTCTACCCCTATGTTTTGATGGTCAAGGATTACAATGATACCTTACACAACACCATACACTTTATAAATCTAAAGATAAGTCTTATTGTGAGGTATAATACTGTTGAATGGCAATGTTGTCATCAAGGCAAGTGGGGGAGCCATAGGTATCACTGAGGATCATTCCTTGACAGAGTCAATAAGCTAACCAATGTCCTGGAGGATCTTGGGAATCCTTTAGCTGAGGAAAGCCATGATCTGTTTTCACTTGACAAAGGATATTGCAAACCCAAGTGTCGCTGTATTTATTCATACCCACTTTGAGAGAGGTAGAGCCCGTTTCCTAGAGTTCATGAAAGGATTAGAGGAAAAAGAGCCCGGGCTTTATGAGCCTATCAAGAAGAACTGCACAAACTTCTTCTATCATGGCTCACCCTCAGTCAATTGTCAAAAAAGAGAAAGTGCTGAAGGAGGACTGCCAGCTTTTCTCCAAGCTTTTTATCTCATGTCAGAGCAGAGAATGTGATCTCAAAGAGTTTTTAAACATGAGAATCAGCCATTCCCTGCTGCCTTGAGTGATGGTGGGAGGCTCCACACTGTTCAAAAAGCTCAGTTGGTAGCCATACTTGAGTCTCGTCAAAATCAATGATACCGAACCAGAAGTAGAAACCATGACCATTGAAGGCTCAGCACTCAACAGTTTGCCTAAGTCAAGTCTGAAAGCAGAGACCAGGTCTAAGAGAGGACATGGAGCCAGAAGGAAAGTGACCAGCAATGGCAAAATACCATCTAACTGGCAGAACTTCCTTAGAAATGACAACATTAAAACTGAGTTGTTTCACTTCCTTACTGACAAGGTTGCGCAAACATTGACACCAAATGTGCTAATAGTGACCAAAGTGGAGCAGGCTGTCAGCAATCAGTCCATCAACCTAGATTAAGTCAGTTCATGCCCACATGAGGAAGCGGACACCAGGATCTTTGTCCATGCCAAGCATGCAGTCAGAAATGGCAGCAAAAACATTATGATCAAAGCCAGTGATACAGACATCCTTGTTATAGCAGTCAGTGCTTTACCAGTTCTTCAAGCAGCAGGTCTACAACAGTTATGGATTGCTTATGGTCAAGGAGTGAACATGAGGTGGATCCCTGTACATGACCTCTGTCAGTGTATAGGAAGAGAGAGGAGAAGAGGAATCCTTTTCTTCCATGCATTTACAGGCTGTGATGTTGGTTCAGCCTTCCGTGGCAAAGGGAAGAAGACCGCTTGGCGAACGTGGGGTGTATTTCATGAAGCCTCTGAAGTCTTCACTAAACTCAGCCACTATCCACCAAGAATAGATGACAGTAACCTGAAGACTTTAGAAAGGTTTGTGGTCATGATGTATGACAACCAGGCAGGCTGCATTTGGAGTCAGGCAAGAGCAT
Organism: Liparis tanakae; assembly: GCA_036178185.1. Taxonomy (NCBI): domain Eukaryota; kingdom Metazoa; phylum Chordata; class Actinopteri; order Perciformes; family Liparidae; genus Liparis; species Liparis tanakae. Next base: position 10,555,420 of record CM070110.1, read on the forward strand.
TTCAACCAGGACCAGAGAGTCCTTCTGAGTGGGGATGGACCAAGAAAGATGATCAGTGGCAGGTCCTCTGGACAGAGTTATCACCAATAGCAGAGAGTTGCCAGCAGCTGACCAAATGTGGATCCAAGGTAGAATGCAAAGGAAGATGCAAAGGTTACCAGTTTGGTCTTACCTGTACAGCTCTGTGCAGCTGTAGGTGTCTTGACTAGAAAGAACTGCAATGAACTTTCAAACATTTTAGATGTCTCAGAAAAACAAAATAGATCTAACCTCCTCAATAACATGATACATTCTGTTTATGAAACATTCTTCATATTAAATAATTTCCTGTTTTTTTCCATGTTATTTACTAGAGATGACACCAAAAAACCCTCAATCATTAAAGCAACACTATCTAACAATTGTACCTTAACATAACAGCTTGAAAAAAATGGTGCCGCTACAATGACTTTTAATATGTTGATGTTCTCCTCCTCCACGGCCATTGGGGTCTGTGGGCTAAATACTCGACTATGTAACATTGTGTAGCCGCCCGGTACCTGGACCTGCTTTCTGTCAGTGATGACCAACGTCACATAGTCCAGTCCACGCTCACAGGTGACTTTTTATTTGCTCCGCTACGCGACGCGTAGAGACAGAGAGACATGCTGCTGTGGAGACGATCAATAACAGACGTTTAGTTTAATAAAAGAACAAAGACGTCTTTAAGAAAGGGACCTGACATTACTGCTGCTGTCATCTGGAGGAGAGAGACAGGTACAGGGGGGAGAAGGAGATTATTATTTTTAAACTCAAACTCAAAAGAGCCATATGCGTCACCGGAAGAGCCATATATGGCTCGAGAGCCAGAGGTTCACGACACCTGATCTATCGTAACTGGGTATTTACCACACTGAAGTAAACGTTAAATACCTGAAGGTGGCGCTACAAGGGGAAAACTACATAGTGGGGCTTTAAGATTTTTTACATTATTGATGTTCCCAGGGCAAATAATAGAGGATTTAATGGTTAAAATAAAAAAATATGTCCCATAGGTACAATTCTGTGGCAGAATATGTCTGTCAAGCAACAAAATTGGTGGCCATCTTGGACATTTTTGTAATTTTTTTTTTTAATTTAAGTGGCTAACATTCTTTATTTAATTAATGACCCCAGAGGGATACATATACACAATTTGGTGCTTGTATCCACTTTTCAACGATTGTTACAGTTATCTGCCCCACTACTTGGAGAGGGCTGAATCAACCTGTTCTTGAACTGCACTTTTCTAGCCAGCTAATGTCTGTGCTACCGCCAAAAGCTGAGGCTCCAGCACTCAAACGTTTCCACCATTACCTGCCACCGTAGGCAGCTGTTTTCAGTTTAACAAATCTGATGTACCAGACTAACTGGCACAGAAAGGTACAGTTAGAGATGTGGGGGCTGGTGAAACCAGTGGAGCATCTAGCAACTTGACATCCAGACAATTCTCTTTCGGAGCTGGTTTGGAACAAAACAGAACAAGAAGGGGGAATAAATACTGGACTTTCTATGCCTGCTGAAATGTGTTCACCATATTAACTTGATAGGGTGTCAATGGTTGGTTTATATTGGTTGTTGCAGATGCTCATTCTTTAAATGGAACACTGGATACAAACATGAGCGTATAGAAGAATAGAATTATACTTTATTAATCCCCAAGGGGAACGTGTAAACTCCTGCTGCACATTGGGAGCATGGCCTTTGCTACTTTCCGTATTTAACATTATGTTTAGGTCTTCCTCTTGCATTCTTTATATTTTATCAAAACTACTGAAACCAAAGCTTTTAGCAACCAGTCCATCTTTTTAGACACTTTTTGAATAGAATCAGCAGGGAAAGCAGATGCTCGACAGAAGCTCAATGTGTCAACCCTTGAATCTGGAGGAACTTTGTGATATTTATATATTTATAGTTAACATGGTTGATATTTCAAGCAGATGGACACGTATCTCAACACTGAGGAGGCGCAGTGCGACTGAGTTGAACGATCCACAGGGATATCACAGAAAATTCCTTCGGAATGATTGCTAATTACACACTACATTCTTCTCCAGGCTCCAGGGAATTGTGAAATATGGGAGAGAGAGAAAGAAAGCAATTGGATAGAGAATAAATAATAACTGAGATGAGCGATCATGTGGCGACTGGGTCAGCATAAAGGCCAAGGGGAGAGAGAGTTGCTCTATTCCTGCTCATCTTTATCATGATGAAGTAAGAGTGATGAGGCAACGTCAGTCCACGGAGAGCGAGAGACACATGTTGGCACTGCGACAGATATTTCACCACATCCATCTGTTTATAGACTTACGGGTCATCTACAGATAACGTGAAGGTCGTCATCACTTTGAACCATCACTGAATCTCTAACATGACAGTTATGTTTGTAAAGAAGAGGACCAAAATGTTTTTTTTAAATGAGCTAAGCACATAAATACATGTAAATCAATTTAAGTGTGCTAATACGTTATGGCCACTCTAACCAATACTGAGCAATACATCAGATAATATGTTTGTGGGGAAAAGAACAATGAGCTATCCTCTTACTCCACACTGGCTCCTTGACGGGTTGCACTGCCGACAGATGAACCGGTCGGTCCAGTCTCAGCCCTCTTATCAAACCTGTGACCTGCAACACGGCTTCTATAGACCGACTGTCCGTTGTCTGTCCTGCACAGAAGACCAGACACATTGAGCTGGTGAACATGGTGGAGCGTTCAGCAGCTAAAGGGTCCGACATTTAGAGTTTAGGATTAGAGACCAAGACAGAGTTCAAAGAGAAGGAATATTAGACTCACACACACGAAAGGTGATCGAAACACGACTGCAAATTCACATGGGTCAAGCTAGAACTCATGCTTGCCACAGACCCGCGCTCGTATGCACGAACAGAGGTTTAATGGGTAAAATTCCTGTATTTGTTTGACTAATTCATCGAAGTAGACTATCGCACACGTTCTACGACGTTATTTGCTGTGAGCAGATAGGTTTGGCGTATAGTGGGCCGCTGTTTGCTTAAACGGACCTCTACTTGTACAGCACTTTTCTAGTCTTCCAACCACTCAAAGCTCTCTCACGCTACTTGTGGGGGCGGCTGTAGCTCAGTGGGGTAAGGGGGTTGTCAGTTCAATCCCCCGCTCTCCCCATTAGTTGCAAGTTGAAGTGTCCATGAGCAAGGCAATGAACCCCCAGTTGCTCCCCGGGCGCTTCACTGCAGCCTACTGCTCCTCAATAACTAAGGATGGGTTAAATGCAGAGAACACATTTCGTTGCCTCTGTACCTGTAATCTGTGCAATGACAATACATTGAATCCAATCCAATCATTCACCAATTCACACACTGATGGGAGGGGCTAAGGGTTCACCTGCACATCAGCACTAACATTCACACACACATTCGTACACCGTGGGCACAGCCAGCAATTTGGGATTAAGTGTCTTGCGCGAGAACACATCGACATGGACTATCGGAGCCGGGGATCGAACCGCCGATCCGCTGATTAAAGGACGACCCTCCTCTCCACTGAGTCAGTCACCCCCAAATGTACTGTATATTAACTTTGTAATGGGATAATGTGACAATGTTGTGTTTATTGCATGTGGGCTGCCCCAACTCGGCCAAAAGATCAATTAATGCAGGTTAAAATGTGACAATATAACACGCGGACTCCTATAACTTACATCCCGATGTGATTAACAGGCAACTTGTTTTCCCACTGCAATAGGTAGTGAAACTCTTCTCCACCAAAGCTCTACTGAGGATGGTTGACTGGTTCAGTGTACAAAACACATTTATGTTTTTGTTCTCCGTCTTCTGCTTTAATTCCATTTAACCATTTGATTGTAGTTGCCTAAACATTACCAGAAGTTCAACTTTGCTATAGTTATCCGGTGTGGACAATGAGAACAAATGAAAAATGTTGGCAGTGAAGATTTTGCAGATGCCAAACTCTTTAGTACTGATGTACTTTGTTGTGTTTTACCAACATTGTAGGCATTCATTGTATTGCCATGTGTGGTAAACACTCAGTCATTTGATCCTGGAGGTCGGAATTTCCATCAAGTAATATTATTACCAACTAACATTTTAAAGCAACACTATGTAACTTTTCCCCTGTAGCGCCCCCTTCAGGTATTTAACGTCTGGCTCTCGAGCCATATATGGCTCTTCAGGCTGTGCCCTCACAGCTGATCGAACAGCTGATCAATGCGCGCTACCAGCAGCGCGTCTCGGCAGCAGCAGCGAGCCGTTCAGCCGCGGCATGTCACTCTGTCTGTACACGTCGCGTAGTGGAGCAAATAAAAAGTCACCTGCGAGGTGTACTGGCACTATATGATGTTGGTAATCACTGCCAGACAGCAAGTTTAAGTACTTCCTGTTCCTCAACCGGAAGTACCGGGTCGTTACCAACCATCTTACATTCAGCAGTATTCTGGCCACAGACCCCTGATGGCAGTGGCGGAGGCGCAAATCAACATATTAAAAGTCATTGTAGCGGCACAATTTTTTTCAAGCTGTTATTTTAAGGTGAAAAAGTTATATAGTGGGGCTTTAACTACTATTTGGTGCAAGATTGTTTGGTCGATAAGGCTTACTCTTGGAAACCACAAAATCAATGAAGCAAAAAACATTCTGCAGCACAAAAGAAAAACTAGCAATGGAAAGCCAATACAAAAATGGAGGAAAAGGTCCAGACAAAGAGGAACCAAGAACGTTATAAAGACAAACACGTTTTGTTGGGGAGGTTGTTTTTCCTCCATAACAAGCCAAGTAATAGAATTCAAATGAGTCAAGGAGCACGCAGAACCATGCAGATTTGTAGTTGTGTGTATTTATGTGGAACATAATACATAATACCTTCAGTTCTTGTCAAAAGACAAACATGGGTTTGAACTCATACAGACAAGCTAATATGATTTCTCAAGGATTATGGACTGCACATAAACACTTAACACAAGCAAACCCTAGAGGCTGCAAAAGCAATTACACTTCACAATACTAAAGGTTTTAAAGAGTTTTGTAGAGTTTAGCTGAATACAGAGTATTCAAGGCAGATATTATACCTTTTACATACATGAGGATCATACGCGCCTAATGTGTCAATATTCACACTCATTATCAAGGTAAATCCTCATTGGCTACCATCTGTGTCTAATGTACACAATGAGAGAGCTACTCATAGCTTTTTTTAAAGTTCACCCCAAGTTGTCTACATTACCCACAATGCAACTTTTAACCACTGGCAATTCAGTCTGAATTGCCGGTCTCTTATATGCCAGGAGGGAGCAGCTAGGCGGCAGCCTCAGATTCTGGAGAGTAAAGCTGATGCAGAAGTTTTTTTAAACCTGCATTCCCTCTACTGACCACCAGGTGGTGGCTCCTCTGGTTATATACGAGTCTATGAGAAAATTACTACTTCTTTCTTGATTTTTTTCCCTCAGTAAAGGCTGTAAACATGAGTGTACGGTTTAATCTCTTGTTTCAAAAATTCAATACAGCATGATGTTCATGTAGTAAATGATGGTCCATTGGAGTCAAACAGACCATAAAGCAGGGTATGCTTTAGGGCGGGGCTACAAGTTGATTGAGAGGGGCTTCGAAACGGAAGTCCACAAACTTTGAGCCTGGTTCCCCAAACCAACATTGTCTCAAGTGACATCAGTGGAAGACATTTATAAGACTTCACACAGCTCCCCTGGGGCCACTTAAGGCTTTATACTACTTAAAAAAAATGGAATCACACTTCCAAACACCTGGAAACAGACTGATGTGTACAATTTATGTTGTTCCAATATTGTTTCAATATTCAAAACTATCTTCAAGAATTAATAAAATCATAAACAAAGCCTATAACGAACGAGGGACGTTAAGCTCTAGACCCGGAACCTTACATATACAGAGAAGATATTTAGCCTGCAATAAAATGGCTAATTTGCAAGAATCATGTACTCAATCAACTGAAGACCCCGGGGAAGACCCAGGACATGCTAGAGTGATTATATCTCCCAGCTGGCCTGGGAGCGCCTCGGGATCCCCCAGAATGAGCTGGGAAATGTTGCGGGTGAGAGGGAAGTCTGGGTCAGCCTGCTGGGTCTGCTGCCCCCGCGACCCGACCCCGGATTAAGCGGATGAGAATGAATAGATGGATGGATGGATGTACTGTGAAAACATCCCTTTTCAATTCCTGCCTTTACTTGAATTACCAATCCCAAAAGGAAGGCTTAGGAAAAGGCTTGAGATGGCTTTGTCTTCAAACTGATTGATGTTCTGTCCTGGGATGATGAAAACTGACTAAACCATAATTTCAAGTGTGGAAAACCGATTAAACAGTGGTTTGAAAGCCTCATTCCTGATTTATCTCCAAAGTTGCTATAACTTGTTTCCTAGAATTCCTCTCACAGCGAGGGCTTTGTAGGTGGAGGACAGCAACTGAAAGGAAAAACTCATCATTCCAATTAAGAGTTGACTGTGATCAAATGGCTGCATGTTACGGCTTAACACGTAGCCCCCCCCCCCCCCCCCACACACACACACACACTCACTTGACCCCTGTCGCCTGCCTTCATTGGCTCCTTTCTTTGGCTAATTTGAAAACACTCTTTTCTAATACCCCATCCCCCCTTCCCTTCCTCTCTAATTCTATTGAGTTTGATTCAAATCTGCTGTGCTGGCATGCCATTAAAGACAAGTGTCTTTCAATGGTGTAACAATCCAACTTGTAATATAAGACTTGACAGATGGATAATTACAATTGCATACAAGCCTGTAAATAGCAGCATTACCTCTTGAGTGCAAAACAATACATAGCCAGTTCATAACGTGACACACCAAGTCAGAGTGTGTAAGTGTATCTGTGACCTCTCCGGCCCAGAGGCCCAAAGAGGAGCTCAGACTAAACAACTGGCGTCCTGCACACCCAAACTGATGATAAACAGAAAATAGAGGCTTCTCGTTGTGAGCACTGACCATTACTGACGCGCCTCTAACGGCCACACCAGGGAAACACGACTTGGAAAAGGAACTGAAGTGAGATTAAAACTGACTGAGTGATTAAAACTGTGTTTTCTGGCTGTGTTTTATAAACAGCACCATATATCCGGGTAAACACACAGATGTTGAAGTTAAGTAAGCCTTGTGGTCACATCGGTTGATTTTCACACACAGCACAGTGGTAAGGGACACATTTCTCTTTCAAATCTAATTTCCTTAACAATTCAGCTAAATTATACTGTACATGTACAGCGACAAATTATAACCACAATTCTATCAGGGCTCTCTTTTCACAGAGGGCAGGTCTAGACCATGTGGATGGAACGAACAAGAGCTCACACACTGATGATGCACAGGTTTGTGTCTGAAGGTCTAATCCACGGATTTTGTTCTACCCTTCTATTGGGGGGGGGGGGGGGGGGTAGCAGGAGTAGTGATTTACCCTCATCAGGTTGAAGAGCACACTCCCCGTGGAGAAAGTCGCAGCTTCTCACTCCCAGTTCACTGACCTTGAATATGTTGGGCCCCTTTGACTTAATGATCAGTGGATGCCTTGAGTTGAGAATGAAATATGGTTTGTTCAGGTTTCAGAGGGTTAAACTCAAGGTGTAATCTGGCTGCAGATCATCCATCATCTTTCCTCCCCAGTATAGGTCCCATGGACACCCCCCCCACTAGCCTCATCTAAGAGTGGACTAGCCGTGTAAAACATGACAGTCTCCATCAGGAGTCCAGTACTACAGCTTCACCTCACTTCACTGCACTTCACTCCGACGCGCTTCTTCCTCCCACTCACCGGCTCGTCCATCTGCTCGTGCTCGTAGTAATCGTCGTTGTCGCTGTGGCTGAGGTCGCTGGCCAGGTTCGTGTAGAGCAGGTAGGCCAGGAGAAGAGGTACTCCCGGGAGGTGCATGTTGATAAAGTCCTCACGCGGTTAGGATCCGAGAAGCATGAAGAGGAAAGTTTTGTTAAATCCCCTGTGTCTGCGCTCCCCTCTCCTTCTGCTGCTGATAACTCTGTTTCATTTGCCCTCTCTCTCTCTCTCTCTCTCGCTCTCTCTCTCTCTCTCGCTCTCTCGCTCTTGCGCGCGCGCGCTCTCTCTCTCTCTCTCTCTCGCTCTTTTCTTTGTCTCGGAGTCAAGGTCCAGTACTCGTCCCGCAGAGAGACTGCAGGATGTGTGCCTCAGTGGTCATATGGAAACGGATCAATCCGGTGGGTCCGAGCCTGACGCGTCAGCGACGACCTTTAAGGCGCAAAATTATAGAAAAGTTGCGCCTTCAAAGTAAAAGTTTTTTTTATGTTGATACACATCTGTATAGGGCTTTCGTGCAAGGTCAGAACAGGAATATTCAACTAATAAAACAATGTCAAAGGTCCGGAAGATCACAGTAATGTCTAACTTGCGCTATGATTTTTTTTTATATATATATATTGAGGTAGAAAGATGGAAATGATATCTCAACAATATTTATTAGCAGTTTTCAAATTTAACTTGATGACTCATAAATACTCTAATAATAAATTCATAGTATTCTCTAATTTCCATCGCAATAAGTAAATGACAGGAAGGTGTTTATTTAATTTTTGCGAAAAATAAATTGAACTTAATTGTCTTCGCCCTGTATCTTGAAATTCTGTTAATTCAGGCATCTCATAATGTCAATCAAAAAAGCCACGATATTATATTAGTATCTTATAACATTTGTGTGCAGGGACTAAATCTGTTATTAAACCCACTTGTTTCAGCTCTATTCTCTCTGTTAACATTATTGTTGGACAGTGAATGAATGTGTTACGATTCTAATTGGGCTTTAGATATTATGTTTCTGTTGCTTCAATTCAGATGTGAGTCGGTACGTTTGCTAAAAATATCTGAGCTTTGCCATCTTCACTTGAACACATGAGACATACTATAGTTTTAAACCTATTTTGGGAAGAATGAACATAGTCTAGTCTGGTTAAAGACGCTGGTTTTGCTGTCCACATCTGAATATAAGTGAGATGACTTCTCTCACTCTTCTGTTCTGACTGTTCACCCTCTCCTCCTTCCGTCTGTGTATATAATAATCGAGCTGCAATGCTTACCAGAATATAATTCTATGCATCATGTGTTAAAGCTGCATTCTCTCTACTGACCACCAGGGGACAACTACTCTGGTTGAATAGAAGTCTATAATCTGTTATAGAAGCATATCTGTGCCATTGGGTTTTCAATCAACCATCAGATGTGAGTGTACTATCCAGTGTCGTAAAAGAAAGTTATTTTTCTTTTCTTTTCTTTATTTAGTAATTGGGTGTTGGCATTCTAACATTTGACCTAAACATGTAATAACAAAAAGTCATTTTTAGAAGTGGCCAGTCCTCTTATTTTACGTTATATTTATAATCATGTCGACATTTTCCTGTGAGAGAACCAAGTCAGCTCCGCTCCTATTCCTGAAAGAAAGGTTGAGGTGAGCCCAGTCCACAGTGTGAGCATCTTCAACTTAAACAACTTGGCATGGATCAACGAGAGATGGAGATGTTGAACGAGCCTTGAACTGATGGCCGAACACTGGTACAGACACAGTGTGCATGTGTGAGGCGCCATTCTACAGATATTAACGTTATATGAAATCCTTTAGCGTGGCCTGCATTCCAAAGTATTACAACACACACACACACACACACACACACACACACACACACACACACACACACACACATAAAGAGCCTGAGCCAGAGTTAACTATTTCTCTCGGGAAATATTGGGTTTGGATTAAAGTGAGCAGGTTAGCAGAAACAACAGTTAGCCGAGGTCACTGAATATTTTTTATCTGACTGAGGAACACAGGTTAGATAGATAAATAGATAGATATATACTTAATTAATCCCCAAGGGGAAATTTGTCAAAGGCTGTGTCTGTGTCTTTGGGTGTGTGTGTGTGTGTGTGTGTGTGTGTGTGTGTGTGTGTGTGTGTGTGTGTGTGTGTGTGTGTGTGTGTGTGCGCGCGTGCGTGCATACTCAGCCACCCATTCCATTCTTATTGTACCGGAACTGAACAACAACAATGGGCAGGGTGGTTGTAGGGTGTTTCGTTAGAGTCTGTCTCAGCGATATGAAAAATGTAGAAAGGACTGCTGTATTGTGTATCGTGCTTTGGCGTTCTGAATAGAAAACAGCTTATCATTTCTCACTTTTTTTTTTCTTCTGTGAAGTTACTTTTAATTGCTCTCTTTTCTGAGTTTTTGAAAGCAAACCCTTTCAAAGCACCAACACTGCTCACGTTGACAACAGAGCAATTAAATTAAAACATGTCGTAAAAAAAAAAGGCAAATTTAGTTTCCGCTTGTTTCATGCAAGCAAGATATTTTCATAATACACTTCTAAATTGTATTTACACACACACACAACCTCTTCACAATGTGGACTTTCTCTCTCTTGATTCTAAGTCAGTTGCTTGCCCATCTAATAATGACATGGATTGGTGTACAGTCAGCTGAGAGCCCAGAGGGTTACATCTAAAGGGTGCTGAGGGGCAGTATTGGGATTTGTGGGTTGGGAGTAGGAAAGGGTATCGTTTTTTCTTTTCTTTTTCGATACCGGTGCTAAACCGGTACTTTTAAAACAATATTGGTGACTAAACACTGCCTGAACCGATACTTAAAAAAAAAAAAGAAGCACAGAACGACGATTGGCAATAACAACATAAAAAACTCAGACTGTCACGTTTGTAGCTCGGGCGAGTTAGGAGCTATAGTTTAAACATGGTTATAATGGCTACATTATTATTTGTTAACCTACTTTTATGAATGCAAGAATTGCAATTAATGTTACGGTACTAATCTGAGTTAAGGCTGCTCTTGTCATCATCTCCACGTCTTCAAGGAGACCGGTCTCCCCATCGCGCCCAGCCTGACACTGATATGCTCGACACAGCTCACGCAGACATTGAGACGCGGTGCATGCCGGTGTTGACTGGGCGAAGTCACCGGAGAAGTTCAAAACAATATGTTGCACATACTGGCACCCTAGGTGGGAGTGCTGTAGAAGGCAGATGTAAAGCAGGTTGATGGGGTAATGAACAATGGTTTGGGTTCCTCTACTACATCTGAAAGAAAACACAATAACTTAGATGGGAGACGCAGTATATACAGCCGTGTAAATATTTTATTATGTAGCAATCGTGAATTGCATGTTTTATATTTGTTTGTTTTATGTGTAGAGTAAAGAAATTATGTTGTAGTCTGTAAAAAAGATCAGATCCTATGTTACACACATATCCAAACACACATTAGTTAGGTCATTGACCTATTTCCCTGAGCTCAGCTAACAAAGGAGGCTTATCTCTCCTCTAACATGCTTTCCCTTGAGCCACTATGTGTGTGTGCGTGTGTGTGTGTGTGTGTGTGAGTGTGTGTGTGTGTGTGTGTGTGAGTGTGAGTGTGTGTGTGTGTGTGTGTGTGTGTGCGTGTAGGTGTGTGTGTGTGTGTCACAGTGCATTTAAGGCAATCTCACTGAAAGACTCCTGGATTGCAGTTTGAACAATCACGTATGTTCCCTACTACTGATCAGTCTGAAATGCTGAAATCTATATAAAAGTCAAAGTTGATAACTCAAAGCTTTTGACTTTTGGCTCTTGACTATGAACCTGTGTTTATTTACAGGTTCATAGTCTCATTGTTTGTTCGAATAAGAATGACAACATACTGCATCATGTTGCATGTCAGTGATATAATAAAAATAGTTCTATTGTGTTCATTGAATGCATTATTTTATGTCAAGGACTCTAAACTACATTGAGGATAACAGAATAACCATGTTTTGTCATCAGGGAGTATCTTACAAAACAATGTGTTACTGGTTTGCTGCTGCTAAGGCTCTCCCAAAGGTTTCTTCCATTTTGATCAAGTCTTTTTGGGGGGATTTATTCCTGAACTGATGTGAGGTCCCTTCTGAAGCAAATTTGTCATTTTTGATTCTGGGCTATAATAAAAAAGAAATTGATTTAATTGATTGCATTGCGTGAATTGTAGAACACCAACTGTTTTTTTAACTTGGATTTCTTTTTATTATTACATTTAGTTTCAATTCAGTTCATTTTTATACAGCCCAATATCACAAATTACGAATTTGCCTCAGTGGGCTTTATAATCTGTACACATGTACACCCTGTCCCAGGACCTCACAGGAGGCCGGCTTACCAGGCAGGATGCATCAGACCCACCCACCCATGAGACGTGAAGTCCCAAAGACTCCGGGGAGGAAGCAAAGTTAATGATGTGCAATGGAAAGATGAAAATTCATCCATAAGGAGAGAGAAAATAGGAGCTCAGTGTATCTTCAAGCGTCCCCCAGCAGCCTGAAAGCCTTTAGCAGCAGAGAAAGGGGCTGGACCAGGTGAACCTTTTTCAGCCCTAACTCTGGGGGAAACATACAAACCATAAAGACCAAACTGGTGAGTGTGTTCGCTACAAAATGTTGGCCCGATTTGGACTCTGAGGCTCTGGCAAGGTATCTAAGGGAAAAACTTTGCTGTGACATAACCTGTCAAAAGATAGACACGGCTTCAAGTCGGTTTAGCTCCTTCAAAATGACCGCCGAGTGCAAAGAGGTAGGCGAAATGTATGAGCCACAGCTTTGGCCTGAAGGGACTTTTGTACGGCGTTTCTATGAAGCCCGCAAGGCTGCGGCTGTGGGATTACTGGGGGTAACAACATGTGATACTGGAAGGGTGATGCTTGCTGTCATGCAGATATGATTGTGAAAACATGAGTATGAGAGTTGTGTCCTATAACTCGCGTGGCTTGCCCCTAGGACAGTCCGCCGGGGACAAAGTGCGACGCATTGTTATTGACACTTTAATGGAGTGTTCTGATATATTGTGTATACAAGATACTCTTTTAGCCAAACAAGACCTGGATAAACTTAATACTATCAATACAGACTTCCATGGGGCAGGAGAATCCACAACAGATCTAAGCCAGAGAATAGTGCGTGGCAGAATATCGGGTGGGGTCGCCATTCTGTGGCATAAAAAGTATGATCCCCTGATCAATGTGATTAGGCTAGAGGTGGACCGGTGCAAAGAAATTAAAGTTGTACATAATAAGACAGTTTTTGTCATTTTAAATGTCTACACCCCTTATGAAAGTAACCAAAACAAGGATGAATACCTTCATAGGCTCGCTTTTATTAGTTCTTTTGTCAAAGAAAGTACGCACACAAATATATTTATTTTGGGGGATATGAATGCTGATATTTCAGATAATAACTCCCTGTTTGGTCAACACCTAATGCAATTTTGTCAATATAATAAGTTGGTTCTTTCCAGCAAAGTCCTCTTGCCAGTAAATAGCTACACATATACCAGTGAAGCATGGCATACAACGTCTTGGCTGGATCACTGTGTATGTACAGCTGATGCTCATGACTGTCTCCAGGATGTTGCAATTTTGTATGAGCTGGATACAGCAGATCACATACCTGTCTCTATGACATTGCATGTTGAGAGTCTACCTGAGTTGATCAGTAATGATGATAACCATGAACACCACTTTAAAGTAGATTGGTCAAAGCTCACAGAAGATGATTTATTGCATTACAATTCATAAACTGATAAGAGCCTCAGAAATATTGATGTACCGTTTGATGCGATTCTGTGTGGCAACATCAACTTTAAAAATCAAAACCACAATAATAATCTCTGTGTAATGTATGATAACATTGTGAATTGTCTAAATAATGTAAGTAAATCATTTTGCAAAAAAAAGGCTAAACAACATAATCTGAGGCCATGATGGAATGAATATGTGTTTGAACTCCATAGAGAAGCTAGAGAAGCTTTTAAAAACTGGGTTTTATCAGGAAAAGCAAGACATGGTCCAGAGTGCGAACACAAGAAACACACAAATGCTCGATTTAAATATGCTGTGTGCTTCATTAAAAGAAATGAACAGGCCATGAGGGCAAACATTTTCAGCAGAATAATGTATTTGACTTCTGGACAGAAGTTAAAGTTGCCAATAACATGAAGACGCCCCTACCATCCAGTGTTGATGGGGCAGTTGGATCCGACAGTATTGCAGATCTGTGGAGTAAACACTATAGGGACATTTTCAATAGTGTTAAGAGTGACACATTTAATATTGGTAATGTTCCTAATGATGCTGGTGTGTGTGTTCATTCCAAATTGTTCGTCAAATTGCAAGAGCTAGGGGTGCCACTATATTTGATCAGGATTTTGCACTATTGGTATGCACGTCAAACCATGCAAGTTAGATGGAGGAAGAGTGTATGTGCACCCTTCCTAGTGACAAATGGTGTCCGACAAGGTGGAATAATGTCTCCTGCACTGTTTAATCTCTATATGGATGACCTATCTAAAGAACTAAAAAGGTGTAAGACAGGTTGTATGGTGGGAGAAAGTCTCATTAATCATTTCATCTACGCTGACGACTTAGTGGTCCTGTCTCCTTATAGTGCTGGTCTACAGCAATTGCTTAGAGTATGCTCAAGTTATGGGGTGCACTATGACATTGAGTTCAACCCCCAAAAAAGTGTTATCATGATAGCAAAAACCAAGGAGAATCAGAAGCAACATTTTCCTTCCTTCGTTTTGGGAGTCCAGGAACTAAATGTGGTTCAGAAATGCAGGTATTTGGGTCACATCATCAGGAACGACCTCAGTGATGATGACGATGTGCAGCGGCAGTGTTGCAAACTGTATGCACAAGCCAACATGCTGGCACGTAAATTTTACATGTGTACAGAAGACGTTAAAACTGCTCTGTTTAGAGCCTACTGTACTCCTCTGTATACAGCCCACCTGTGGTGCAGTTATAGTAAAGGGAAAATGAGAAAGATTCAGGTGGCTTTCAATGATGCCTTCAGAATCCTGCTCAAACTTCCGAGATGGACAAGCGCAAGTCAGATGTTTGTGAGCCGGAATGTTCCCACTTTTCATGCTGTTTTGAGGAATTTTATGTATAAATTTAAATGTCGACTAAGTGTCTCAGAGAATGTTGTTATAAAAGCCTTGGCTGACCCAGTACTAAGTGATACCAGGTATTCATCTTGTTTCTGGAAGCAATTGAACAAATGTTTGTATGTTTTTAATCCCTGGTGACTTTTTGGCTGCAATAGCTGGACCGGTGTCCTCGTATTGTACTTTATAAATTATTGTATTGTATTTGTGTTTGTTGTTTTATGGACCATGAGTCTGGAATAAAGATATATATATATATATATATATATATATATATAGCGATTGAAATTTGTAATTTGTGATTTTGGGCAATACAAAATTCTTTTCTCAACAGAACTAAGTAGTTTTCTTGGGTCAACACACTGAAGGGGCTCGCACACGCACACTGATTGCAAATAATTACAAAAGAATGAAGTTCGTCTTTGTAAAATATCGTCAAAAGCAATTGTATGAAGATGCGCTGCCCGATGTTATGGAAGTGTACCAGTATCCCTGTTATATAAGAAGAACATTTATTTTAATATTTTGGTATGGTTGTCTTGATTTGTTGTTGTTGTTGTTGTTGTTGTTTAAAGTTTCTAGACAGAGAAATCTGATGAATCAGTTTGAGCCACTTAGATATTATTACTTCAAGTAATCACACATAGTGAAGGTGAATTAGCGTACTTCATATGTTGTCATGGGGAGTTTAGCTTGATTTGCTCCCTCTCTCTGCGTCTCTCCAGTGTTCACTTACATAAACAATAAATCTTTGGCTCAACATTGACCTCATGGTCAGGCAATCCATTGTGCACACACACGCTCATAAGTACACAGTTCACCCAAAGACTAATAGCTCAGACGCCCCACAAACAGCAGGTCAAGGTTGTAAGAACTGAGCACCAGCCTCTCGCTTCATGTGTGTGTATTGCAGTGCGTCAGTATTTGTGTGTTCCCTAATTAGAATGCAATGCCTTTGGTCGCAGACGTCTATGGAATTTGAGCTGATATGAAAATAATTGCTTCTCTTTGGCTTTGTCCGTTGTAACGAGCGTTGTGTTTTCACAGCAAGAAACGCAACAGAATGTGCTCCAAAGTTCAGACTCCGTCTCGTATCCTGGTCACAGCAGTCTGCTCAGTCTGCCTCCACCGACGGCTTAACTCCTCATGTTGTCAGACAGTATGTCAGAATGCTTTATCATGGCAGAAGTGTGATTGCGGGGGGGTTGTTTGGTTAACATGGAGGCGTATAAATCCCTGATTAGCTCTTTAACATAAACCTCCTTTACTGACTGATCAACACAGGAATACCACTGTGTATGTGTGTGTGTGTGTGTGTGTGTGTGTGTGTGTGTGTGTGTGTGTGTGTGTGTGTGTGTGTGTGTGTGTGTGTGTGTGTGTGTGTGTGTGTGTGTGTGTGTGTGTGTGTGTGTGTGTGTGTGTGTGTGTGTGTGTGTGTGCGTGCGTGCGTGCGTGCGTGCGTGCGTGCGTGCGTGCGTGCGTGCGTGCGAGGGAGGGCTTGGGGTTGTTGGTTACATTTAGGCTAATTGAGGCACTGAGCCCATTAAAGTATGGGACCCAAAAGTTATCTGATGATGTAACAGTACATTTTAAATGCGTCTGCAACATTCGGCTCTGTTGAAATGATGGTTTCCTGCTGATGTAAATGTGGAAGATTTACACAACCAAAGTTTCAAATGTGAACTGAGATATCACTGATGTCAAATGACAAAAAAACTGCTTAGAGGGAAAAATATTTTCTCCAAGATGCAGTCACAGTTTTTAAGAAGTTTAACTAAATTTGAACAGTTTCAAACCGTGTTGAACACATCCTTAACAACATAAACAGTCCAACTCCCTCTGATCACCTTGTTAGTCCCTCATTACCTTCACCTGGTCCTCACGCCCTTCTCACCTGCCTCTGATCAACTCGTTAGTCCCTCATTCCCTTCACCTGCCTCTGATCAACTCGTTAGTCCCTCATTCCCTTCACCTGGTCCTCACGTCCTTCTCACCTGCAGCCCCTCCCCTCATTAGTCCCTCACTATTTAGCTCCCTCACTTCCACTTGTCTTCTGCCAGATTGTCTTGTGTTGAAACAAATCAAAATGAATCATTCATGCAGAACATGAACCCTCTATATCTTCATCGTGAACCAATCTTCTCAAAACACCAAAACCAACAAGGAATGTACCTATGGATGAGAAGTGTCTAGTATCAAAGCATCACGTTTCATATCCTGCTTAGGGTTCAATAGAAACATGTCTAGTTCAAAATGAGAGGGGCATCTGAGATATCGGTTTAATTAGAAGTTCAAGTTTTGTTTTGCTGACAGATTATGCAGAAAGGTAAAACCTTTAGAAAAACTAGAGAGACAACACTGACCCCCTGCATAGTGAGTAGAGCAATAGTTCTCTGTTTCGTCAGTAATGACAAAACTAGACTGTCATGAGAAAATGTATTCTGTGTATTGCCACAGTGAAATGTAAGTATTACTGGACATGTCCTTTTATGGTGTTAAACTATGTCCTCTAAAGGTCATAAACGGCTGGAACTCGTCACCACTGGAAGAAATGAGGAAGTAACACACTAAGGAAAAGAAATCCAGAAATTTGAGGAATTGTCTCTGGCAAACAAAGTTTCCATTGGGACCATAAAGAATACTCACTACAAACAGCACCTGCTCTGTCTGTGTGTGCGTGCCTGTGTGCGTGCGCGCGAGTGTGTGAGAGAGAGAGAGAGACAAGGCCAGAAAAACACCTGCTGCCTTCATGACCAACACACACATCCCAAGGCTCCTCAGAGACACTTGTTTGATTCCCTGTGTACCATTAAAAACTGGCTCCAGTTGAATCTGGTTCAAATGTGACCACACAAAAGGATTCTTTCTACTTCAGACCATTACTAACTGGTGAAGGTGAGTAAACTCCCAAGTCCTTGCTTCTTGGCATTTTAGGATGTTCGGCCCAAACAATAAATTGTTAGTTTTGGTCAGACTGAATAAGAAGTTTGAAGACATTACTTTCTACACCAAAGGATTTGTCAAAATATACACCAGCAAAGTGACCTAAATGTTTCTTATAAATATGACATTTTTTAATGACTAGCAATTGCAATAGATAATTTATGTCCTGTAGTCTAAAGAGATCATCACTATACAGCAATATTATTTTGGAAATGTACACAAAAATTAATTCCTAATAATAAACTATGACCTCCCACAGTTACGTTACTACTTCTGTAAGACAACATCGTCTAAACACGGCCAGAAGAACTGGAGCAGTGTGAGCATGAATCGTGACTCCCTCCTCAATGATTGTGTGTATTTTTATTTCTTTTTATATTTTTTATGATACAGCCTTTATTTGATCGTAACCTGTATGTTGATTGTTTTTTTTATTATGTTTTTGTGATAACCTTTTTTTCCATTAGTGATGGCTTGTAATATCTGGCCAAAGGGACTACGGTTAAAATTTAGCCTTAGCTAAGACTGTCACATTTCGCCCTGGGTTGATTGATGTGTACGGTCCCTGTTCAAATAAATAAATAAATAAATGAAGAAATGGCATCATTATTTTATTTCTATACACCGTTGTTGTGTGACTAGCGTGGACCAGCAAACCCAGAGGAAACCGGTGGGATTAATGGAACAATTGTCATCTAGTAAACCACCAGTGACACCACAGTGAAATATGAGGCACCAAGAAAAATGAGTTTAATGAGATAAATGTGTTCTAAGCAGCAAAACAAAGGTTTTCTTTGAGTTAGCACATGGGGGATTTCTCAGCTATGTCTCCTGTCTATTTTGTCCTGTGAAACAATAAGAATCAGTGTCAGAGGTTTGACCCATACAATGGTATCATAGGAAATATCATAGGTCACAGAGGCAGGATCTCAATAAGACCTATTGGTGTTCCACTTCCTATCCACTTGAAAGCACCCAGCAGTATGATCCTAGTGAAGCATTCTGTTGAGGCGAGTCACACATTAACAACTAAAGCACATTTCTCAGCTCCTTGGTACACTGCAAATATGAATCCTACTTGGGTTCACATACACTGATTCTCAATGCTGACGTAGAGCTGTAACTGAGACTGTTTATTTCATATCGTCTTCAAAAGCAACACTGATCAGCAAAGAGGTCCCGCAGGTCTAAGGCGCTTGAGAAGAGTCGTTTGATATTTTTTGATATATTTTGATATTTTTTAGTATTTTAGTATTATCTTTTAGTATTTTAGTATTTATTAGTATTTTAGTATTAAGTATTTTTTAGTATTTTAGTAATTTTTAGTATTTTAGTATTTAGTATTTAGTCATTTAGTATTAGTATTTTGTATTTTAGTAGTAGTATTAGTATTTTGTGTTTTTTATTTGTATCTTTATTTTTATTAATGCTCTAATCCTCACATCCACTGCTGTGATCCTGAAATGTCCCCACTGTGGGACTAATAAATTAATATCTTATCTTGATGTGTGAAGCAGCTTTGAACTAAAACAGTTGATCAGCGCAGCAACAATGGTGCCAGCATTAACGATTCTATGCAGCATTTATAAGAATTGGAAAACTGTTTTTCAAAAAAACAGTCAGGAATTAGGAAACGTAGTTGCACAGGGGACCTGTTTCATTGTTTTGTAATTAAAGTGTATTATTAACTTTTTTAATACATGCAGACAAAATGGCACGAACATCTAAATCTGGGCTACAAATGAAGTAGTAAAGACGGAACACTGTGTATTAATACTTGAGGAATCGTATTTACTGAAAATGTCCTTCCTCTATTTACATCAAAAACATCATGCTTCAGACTTCATAAGATGTTCCTTGGTTAGTAGTTGTTGTGATTAGAGCCTCTCAACAGGAAATGTCTGTCGTTCTGCATGACCTGGTTTAGTCCGGCTCGTCCAGTAATGGAGAATAACCTAGAAGCAGGAAGAGTGTAAACGTTGTTGTGGGTGTACCTGGAGGTAGAAGAGAGTGACCTCCTAATAAGCAGAGATGCAGAGAATCAAAACAAACAGACTAATCCACCATTGGACCGTACTTTTAAGTACTTGTTTCCAAAAGGAAGATATAAAAGAACATTCCAGTATTTCACTTAGAAACTTCCAACAATAGCTGTCAACCAGGAGTCCAAGTAATCTGATTTTTTTTTTTGGGGGGGGGGTTAATAATAAAACAAGTGTATGTATTGTGTATGTTCAAAAATGTTCAGACATTCAGCCAAGGAAGGAAGGAAAGGACATTCTGAAAACTGAGACATGTTAGCAGTCACCCACAGTTTGGCTAATGCTCAGTCCACATCCCCAAATGCTTCAACACTATTGGTTATTTAGATTCATTGAGGAACACTTATCATGGGAACATAATGTAAAATGTAATTATGGCAATCTTTTCAATGCAAGATGACCTAAACTTTTTACTGGTTTCTGAGCTAAAGGACCCACAGCACAAGCTACTACAAACTATTTGATTCCAAATATCATATGTCATTGGTTCAGTTCAAATCAAGATCAAGATGTGGAAAGATATAAACCTTGTTCCCTCCACACTGAACCAAACTCTTTATTATACCTTGATTAATTCAACACAACTTTGCTGCCACCTACTGGTAATCATGAGTAATACTTCATGCGTCCTATAAATCATCCTCAAGTACAGTGTGTGCTATAAATACTCATTAATAATTGACATGTTAAATGTTTTGTTAATGAATTGTGGGACAAAGACCAAAAACAGATTATTTATGCTTTGGCACCTTGTTCCCGTAATGTGTTTGAATCCAGTAACAATCAGTAAACATCAGTAATAATAACTGAATCAATGGCGTATCACCAATATTTACTCAAATACATATCCCTGATTTAATACTATAATACTTATATAATGAGAATTAAGTAAAATATTGGACTCATGACTTCCACTTATAAATAATTGAGTATACTAAAATGTTTGGTAGTGTTACTAGTTTTATTTAAGTATACTATGTGAATATTTATTTCACCACCACAGGTTGGTGGTATTAGCTCTCTAATATAATATATAATTATATAATATAAGTATTTTCTGTTTCTTTTGTTACTTCGACCTGTTGATGCATTGTGGGAGGTTGAGTGGGAGGAATTGAATTGAATTGAGGTTAAGAAAACTAAATATGTTGGTCAGTTACAATCACACTGTCAATTTGGATGATTATAGAAGCGTACATTTGTGGCCAAGACACATCAATCAATTAATTTATGTTTTAAAAGGCGGAATCACCATAGTTGTGAGGTAGGTTGTAATGCCAAAGGACAGGACACGCAACAGGCATGGGACATAATAAAACATGATATCAAACCAACCATAGTAAAAACATTAAATCTGTTTGGACTTACATCGTGGACCAATAGTGGACTGTGAATAGCTAGGATTTGTTATTAAAAATGAAGATTCAAGTTTACAAAAATTGCTGACTCAGATCAAGCCCAAACTGTTTTGGTGCTTCTTGGTTGCTTCCACATTGTGAAAGATGTCAGGCACATACATAGATTTTCTAAGATAGAATATTTAAAACCTTTATGGCAAACATGTTGTATTTTCTTGGCAATTTAGAGTAATCATATTGTATCGGGGACCAAGCCTACTATGAACTATTCATACACTGTCATACTCATTGAATGTGTTCATTTAACTCTATAATGCTTCCTTCTTTATACATTCAATTCAATTCAGTTTATTTGTATAGCCCATTTTCACATATTACAAATTTGTCTCAGAGGGCTTTACAATCTATACATATTGACATCCCTGTCCCAAAACCTCACATCGGATCATGAAAAACTCCCAAATAACCCTTCAGGGGGGGAAAAGGGAAGAAACCTTCAGGAGAGCAACAGAGAAGGATCCCTCTCCAGGATGGACAGATGCAATAGATGCCATGTGTACAGAAGGAATCATTATACACAAATTAAAAGACAGTAATAATAATAGCATTACATTTTATATAGCGCTTCTCTAAATACCTGAAGTTGCTTTAGAGTCCAGAGTCCAGTAGTCATACACACACAGTCATCCCGGTGGTGGTGAGCTACATCAGTAGCCACAGCTGCCCTGGGGCAGACTGACGGAAGCGTGGCAGCCAATCAGCGCCTACGGCCCCTCAGACCACCACCAACATTCATTCACATCCATACGAACCGGGGTGAGGCTGCGGTGCATGTCTTTATGATGGTGAGGGAAACCGGAGTACCTGGAGTAAACCCACACAGGCACGAGGAGAACATGCAAACTCCACACAGAAAGGACCTGGGACGACCGGGAGGACCGGGATTCGAACCCAGGGCCTTCTTGCTGCGAGCCGACAGTGCTAACCACTGAGCCACCATGTTAGTGGTCGCTGTCCGATGACCATATGAGACGTGAAGTCAAAAGGACTCCGGGGAGAAAGCAGAGTTAGTAATGTGCAATAGAGAGATACAAATTAATCCATAAGGAGGGATACAAGAGGAGATAGGTGCTCAGTGTATCCTAAAACGTCCCCCAGCAGCCTATAAGCCTATGGCAGCATATCTAGGGGCTGGACCAGGTTAACCTGATTCAGCCCTGACTATAAGCTCTGTCAAAGAGGAAAGTCTTCAGTCTACTCTTAGATGAGGTGACTGTGTCTGCCTCCCGGACTGAGGGTGGAAGCTGGTTCCATAAAAGAGAAAAGCTCCCTTTTTCTCCTGGCTTTTCTCATCATCCACACCTGCAATCGGCTAATTATCCCTCTCAGTCTGCATACCTGCTTCTCATCAGTCTACAATGTATCTACCCCAATATGTCAACCATAATTAGAGCGGGAAAGTTGAGGCTTCCATAACCAACCTTTAAACATTTTTTTTTAACTAAAATCTTCCTGAAGAGCTTGAGATAAGGGTTCAAAACACAGCTTTTATAATATACAGTATATATATATATATATATATATATATATATATATATATATATATATACTGTATATTATATTATATAAATGAGACATACATTATATATAATGTATGTATAAATAGAGAGAGATATTTATATATCATGAAATTAATAAGAGGTAAACACTCATCTTTCAACCTTCACTGTTCATTCCAACATCTGGGGGGGGGGTTCTTGGTAGAGGGGGTTGTCTGAGGATCCTTTAGTTGTCCAGGTAACTGCCGTTTAAAAATCCGATTTTCCATGTCACGCCACAGGAAAGCATTTGTGTTACGAAAGTTATTTTGCTGGAAATACTAATTTACTAGTTTTGTGCATATTAAAACCTAATATTAATAATGCAAATATATACAATATATTGCCACGGCAATATAGCTGCTCCAGATATTTCTGGTTTATTTTGTTCATGTGTAAGTTGAATGCTTCACCTTTATTAGGGTCACACCGCAGGACATTTTGCGTATTCACCTTAAAATATAATCAAAACATAACAGATATGTCATACAAAATCATAAGTTTAAAACAAAGTACCATAATATGCTTCACTGCCATGTGTTGTTTAAGTGGTAAAATGCATCTAAATAAACATCCACACTTAATTACAGAAAAATCATATCATCCACCTATATATATATATATATATATATATATATATATATATATATATATATATATATATATATATCATAAATCCTTCCACCCCTTCCGTGGGATTCACAAATCATACTGCTCATTTATATTATACCGTAAACAGCCGTGCGCACACCAGGAAAAACATGCCCCACGTGTTGTAGGACTGGAGAGCTGGCTGCGTCAAGCTCACAGAGGAATTATTTGTTTTCCGCAATTTAAGAATCTTGTCTTCAGAATAAATGTACACTTGTCTAATTACACTTACTGAAGGTGTTTATTAGTAAATAAAAACATAAAAAAGGCAAAACTAAATAGATTTTACTTCGTATAATTTGTCATTGTACGGTATATACGTGTTGCTTGTTTAACAGTAATTGTAGTAATCGTTGAAGAAGCCTGCATTTTGAAGGCTCATACCGGAAGTAGTTTAGTTCACGGTGAGATACTGGCCAGGAGTTTCATGCGGTAGCGTGAGGTTTATTGCAGCACGGATTCAGTAACACCAATAAACAGGTATTGCTCTAAACAAACTAATTATTACTTTAAATGGTGTTTATGGAACTCACTGGAGTCTCTGGCATCAAGCCAGTGGACGACCGTTCAACCGGAACTTAGTAACGCTAATACACTTCCAACGGTGCCAGCCTTGTCGGCTAGTTAGCCGACTGGTGCTAACGAGGATGTGAATTAGCGCACGTTGACGTTCATATTAATCGTTTCTTTCGCTTTAGTTCCTACTCAGGTTATATTCTGCTCGTCAACTCCGTGTTTCTGGTTTGTGACTTTGTACGTAACTGTTAAGAGTTAAATTGTCTTCAATGATGACCAACGTGAGGTCTGAAATACATAGAGACAACTGTTTAGTGTACCCGTTGATCATTTTTAGGAACGGAAGATCAACACGTTTCACATGACTTCAGTTCATACATCGAGAAGTAGCTATGTCGAAACTCCAGGTGAACAGTGCACGTATTCTAGCATTGAACGAGTCCTATAGAGTTAAACAAAGGTCCTTCTATACAAATACACAATAGAGTTCAAGAAGTAATGAAATGGAGTCAAACCAAAGGCTGTTCTGTGGATCCTTTAATGCCATGTGTTATCTGAAGACTGACCTCAGATGTTAAACGTGTGTTTGCTTCAGATGGATGAACATGTCCCCGAGGAGGATGGCCAGACTGTACCAGTGCACAAGGAGGAGGAAGAGATGGATGTTACCGTGACATCACAGCTAGAGAGTCTCATCGTAACGCTCGTTGACGCAGACGCATCACCAAGTACAGAAACCCCTCCAGAGGAAACGGCAGATGTGCATCCAAACTCGACAGCAGTGGTGCTTTCTTCAGATGCTGTGTGTGAGACGAAGGACTGCGAGGAAGAGGACAGGTATTCACATTGTTAGCTGTGTAGTTGGACTGAATATTCTGGTTCCAGTGCAGGAAAAGACAGCAGACCTGACTAGTGTTTTTTCTCTTCTATCCCCAGTGACAGCTCTTCTTCTTCATCCTCCTCTTCTTCATCCTCATCTGCTCCCTCTGCCCGCATATTTGAGGATGATGACGACGAGGGTTTCAGCCAACCAGCTCCCATCAAAACCAGAGATGAAGTCCTGCTCGAGGTCAGTCTATGATTGCGTGTTCCAAGAGTCCCACAGAGCAGGGGTCAGGAACCTTTTTGACTGGGAGAGCCATAAAAGCCACTTATTTCTTAATACATTTTATTGAGAGCCATATAGTATTTTGAACATAATAAACTAAATATGTCTTGCGACTTCTGGCTTCTGGTGCTGCATTGATGCTAGGGGGGGATGGTGCAGGGAACTTTTTCTGTGCTCCGTCTCGATGCGCGCGCTCACCGGCATCGGCCTGAGATATATATTTTTACAAAATTGTCTGCGAGCCATATGCCGTCACCAGAAGAGCCATATATGGCTTGCGAGCCATAGGTTCCCGACCCCTGCCACAGAGGATACTCCTGTGTGTGCTGGAGTTCTTGTCACCCTGGCTGTAGGATGCCTTGTTGACACTGAAAATCATCAGCTGTTGCTTTTTACTGAAGTTAATAGTAGAAGAGGTTTAATATGAAGCCGATGCAGGATTGGCCTATAAAGCCAGCTGTTGTTGCTTATGTCATTGAATCAATGTTTGCGAGGAGTCCAGCACTGCAGGACACTGGTGTGGTGTTACTTCCTCTTTTCCACACGCTGTTCTCATTTGTGAGGAGGCGGCGCAACCCCCAAGGAGTCACATTGTGTGTACCATCAGACCAAAAGCTGACGCTGTGTTTGTGTAGGAGCTGCCAGCAGTGGAGGAGGTGTCTGTGTCGTTACCAGAAGATGCAGAACTGCAACCTATAGGAATGGTCTCCAGTATTATACAGCAGCTTGGTAAATCTACAAGCACACATTCATGCTACGATCTACGAATTTCTAACAGACTGGAAACAAAGTTTTCTGATGTACATAATAGTATACTATAAGTGCTTTTTTTCTTTTGCAGTTGTGATCCAGTCTCTGAAAGACACCCCCCCTCTGACTGATGACAGCATCATCTTTACATCTGATAGGCTGGCTCTGGGCAAGGTCAGGACCAGCAGAGGCTTTACCTCTGTCTACTTCTCTATCATGTCCTCAGTATGGTTGTGTTCTGTTGGTTCCTACGTGGTAATATTCTCGTGTTTATGTGTTGCAGGTGTTTGAGGTATTTGGTCCAGTGTCCAGTCCGCTGTATATTTTGCGTTTTAATTCCTTGGACCACATAAAAAGCAAGGGGCTGACGGAGGGACAGACAGTTTATTACACACCAGACATCAAAGAGTACACAAGTTACATCCTCACACAACAGCTCAAAGTGTAAGTTCATGCACACACAGTATGTGGAGCACATTAAAGCAAGACCAATATCATGATTGGTTATTTATTTATTTAGTTAAATATGCTTTTCCTTCAGTTTCAGTGGATCTGATGCATCCTGGAAGAACGACCAAGAACCGCCAATGGAGGTAAGCACAGAGCCTAGAATGATAATCACCATGTTGATTTAAAGCTGCAGAAGTTAACTTCAATTATTACAGCTGTTTGTCATATTTGCTGAAAAACTGTATCCTAATATGAGACATGTAATCTGGGACAAAATCATGTTCCTTTGGCCCCCCCTAGTGCTCCACATGGTATTTCTAAGATTACGCCACCCTTGAAGAAAGATAAACAACCAATCAGAATTGAGCGCATTGTCATCGCTCAGGCTGGTTAGTTAACTTGTCTGACTCCAGAGTATTACATGCTTTGTTTTAAAGGGTCGTAACCCTGTAGACAATTTAATTTGGCTGCAAAATGTTTACACAAATGCGCTGTCCTCACCATGAAGAAATCAAGCGCTCCCCTGGAGGTCTGCTGTGAGGTGCCACTTATCAGCCAACCAAAAAAAAGAAATGGGCTACACAATAACCCATCAGAAAACAAATGTCTGGGTAAGATTTAATCCGGCAACCAATGAAAATAAAGCATCCTGGAATTGCGCGCGACATTTGAAGATTTTCATTCCTACTTTCCTGACATGGAGGATAAATCTGTACAGCTGGATTGGGTGAGAAACCCATTTCTCTTGTCCGAAGCAAACAGAAGCAAGCTACCCGTCACTTATCAGGAAAAACTCCTGGAAGTGTCATCTGACCGTGGCCTCCAGATGTTTGCCACGTCCACACTCACACAGTTTTGGGTGTGTGTGAAGCAGGAGCACCCTGACCTGGGACAGAAAGCTTCAGAGCAGCTACTGCCCTTTGCCTCCACATGTTTATGTGAGGCCTCCTTCTCTGCAATGACTGTGATCAACACAAAGCAAAGAAACCGACAGAGCCTGGAGAAGAGCTTCATCACAGCAGCGGCCTCCCTGACACCAGACTGACAAAGATCCTCAGTGAAGCCCAAGCTTCTCATTAAAATGTAAATGCTAAAGCATTCAGTTTAATGCAATGTTCATTGTTGACAGTTTAATTAATACATCCGACACTGATGGCACAGTGCTGTGTATTACTACTTTTTTTTACCAAAGATTATTTGCGCTGGTTAGGGGGTACTTGCCTGAAGAAAGTATTTCACAGAGGGTACATCACTGAAAAAAGTTTGGGAACCACTACTTTATACAAGCACTTGAATGCCCCATGACAGCCTCATGCTCCAGGGCCATTTCAGGGGGCCGGGGGGATTCAGGGGGGCGGGCCGATACAATGATAGGGCAAACACTCATTCCAAGCGATCCGAGATGAGCCTTTGAGCGGTGCGTCGGCTTCACGACAGCGAGTATAAACTACGTTTAGAGAGTCCTCGCCGCTGATTGGTTGCTTTCCTTTGACCAAAGCAGAATCCTGCAGGTACCACCAATCATACTATGAGGAGGCAGAGAAGCTACAGATTATTTCTCATGTTCTACTCTCAGGATGAAGTAACAGATACAGATTATGTGTTTTGAAGATGAAAACAAGTAAATGTTTGTAGCTGGAAAAGTTTCGAACTCCTTTTACTTTGAACTTGTGTAGCGTTTCCACCACACACCAAATGATTGCTCAGTTTTGTTTATCACGAGACTCGCTCTGTTTCCAGGCTTTAGATTACAGTGATGATGAGAAGGAACATGACGCTAAGAAGAAAAGGAAAAACTCGAGAAAGCAGAAGGATGGCAACAATGCAGGTAAGTGCACACAGACGGGAAGTTTATTCCCTGAAAGTGGTTACATTAAGAAGTCTTACTCTGCTTCATCAATGATTTTCCCCTCTCCAGATACTCCTGTCCACGTTGCCCAGAACACCTCGCAGCAGCAGCGTCATGTCAGGAGTTTCCCACCAAGACACGCAGGACCTCCGCTCAGGCACCAGAACTCGAGGAATCAACAACCAATGTTCAGCCACACTCCACCCAGACACCCACCACCTGGACACACTAATGTCCATCCAATGTACCTCCCCCCTCCCTGCCCTTACCCTCCTCCACCGTCTCACTTTTTCCCCCCACCCAACTTCCCTCTGTATCCCCCCCCACCTCCCTCATATTTCAACCCGTCTTTTTCCTATCCTGTCTGGCAACAGAACTCTGTCCCCTTCTCTGACCTCCCTCCCCCGCCCCCTCCCCCTCCTCCACCCCCACCTCAGTGATGTGTTGCTGGGGAGTTGGGTCATCTTGTTGAAAGATGATGTCAGACTGAAAGAATCCTCCATGTGGATGAATCCCGTGGGTTCTGGTTAACGGTGTTCGTGAGGCTTTACGATCAGCGGGACGGAGCTCAGTGATGTGCTGTCACCACACATTCTGCCACTGCAGTGGCTTTAGGTTCAAAACATGTACAAAAATCTGTTGGTTATGTCATTCTTCCCACAGCCATTTGTTTACCAACTCGACTTCCTGAAGAGCCTTTACCCGTATGTGTATACGACATGTTTGTTTTGATTTCCCCACTAAACACAAGTTGAGAATTTTTTCTTTTCTTACTCACCTGGAGAAAAATTACTTTGATCTAAACAGAGACCGAACAAATTGTCAGTGGCTTGCTGATGCTTTTGTTAAAGTTAAAGTTACATATTTTTAACATAATCACTAAAATTATGAATAATTGTTGCACCTCCGTGTTTCTACCGTAGCCCAGAACACACGCAAACAAACAAACAAACAATTAGAATTAGAGGTTTGTGATGTTCTTATTCCAGACTGGGTGTTTGGGCAGTGAGTTATGGGTTCAGATCCGCTGGTTAGGACCTTTCTACATGTTCCTGCTTTGCCTTCAGATTCTCCGGCTTCCTCCCACCTGTAAGTGAGAAGATCATTTGTTTAAGAAGTAACCGCATGGTCATTATCACTGTTTACGAACCCTGTTTTCTGCGACACACCAGAGAAACTGGAACGAAATACTCGTCTCCTGGAAATATGGGAGTAAAATAGTGTTGCCGATCTGAATGGTTTTCCTGCTTTCTAAACATGTATAAGTCAGCTGGGTTCAGCTCCGGCCTTAAAGGAGGAGCCCTGGTGGATGGGGTTGTCCTGTAGATGTTGCACTCAAATCAGAGTTGAGTGGAAAAGACATTCAATGTCTAAATAATTCACGGAACATTCTCCTGTTGAATTCTACACTCGGGCTTCTTTCTCTAAATCTGTGTGTTCTGGTCTACGCAGTCTGAATGGTCTGAATGATGTTCAGTTGCAGCTAAATGGTTTAGGAGATAATTTTCTATGGCGTTAGTTGGAATTAATTTTTAATTGTGTGATATTGTATATGCATTGTATATATTTTTGTACTAGAATGCTCTACATGTAATTGCTTTCCCCATCAACTGAGCTGCGTCGGTAGAAATAAAAATAAACTCTACCCACAACTCTAGAGTAGAGACTCTCTGTCCCACGGCCACTTCAATTAAATAAATCTAAAGTAAACACAAGAGGAGTTGTACAAAATAACCTTATACAAGTTAATACCATTATTTCAGCAGTGCAACAAAACAGGACTATTAAGATTTGAACTGAAAATAGCTGAAATATTAAATGAATTACTGAAATGTCTGGAAGTAGCTCAAATATGAAATTAATCAATCAACCCAAAATTACAAATTTGCCTCAGAGTGCTTTACAATCTATACACATACGACATCCCTGTCCCAGGGCCTCAGATCAGGAAAAATGTGTACAGATGAACATCGGTAGAGTTACAACACATTCAATGACTGAATTATGAATAATGAGTAATAGACATGGACCACGATCCAGACCTCCACAATCCATGACGCAGGGAGGTCCGGCAGGGTGCAGGGCCATGGAGGCAGGAGGCATCTCGAAGGAGGCGGGACCAATGAGGACAGGCCTTTGAGGCAGTAGGAGGCCAGCCCCAGGCCAGGGCTGGATGCAGGGAACAGGGGCAAGGAGTCAGAACCTGCGTTTCCCATCATCCAAAGCTACTGGATCATCATGGAGTGTTACCTCCTTCCTCCCCTCATTACCCTAAATACACATTGCTCTTTTTTCTTAAGTGTCGCTCTATCTCCGTACATCAGTCCAACCCGTCTCACCTCTAACTCTGCTCCTGTGATTCCCCATCCCGCCTCTGAATCAGCAGTCTGGTGTAACTGGAGGCTGGGACTTGTGACCCAGTAATTCCTACCATCCTGTAAAAGAGGGCTAACCCTGGATGCTACCTGCCTGACTTCAATGATATATGAATTTCAATGGAGTATGGTCAGTGTGTTGTACATGTTGTACTGTAATCCAGAAGCTAATCCACATGACACAGCTTGACCGTGTTTGTAGGGTGCAGCGCAACATATTTGCCATGCTGTTAATGTAGACGCGTTTCATTTGTCCATGATTTATTTCTTTAGGTATTCATTTCTGACAGTTTAGGGGTGTAATTAAGATGCCTCACAGTGCTTCAGTGTGCATGTGTGATAGAGTAGGGACTAATGTTGGATGTGAAATGCCAGAGAGGGTGGAGGGAGCAAGGTGACTTTCAGTGTGTGCTTGGCCGGCTGCACACGGAGCAGTGTTCAGACACAAGAATTCAAAGTTTAGTTGCTTTCTTGGGACTTTCTAAATGGTGGAAGGAAAGCTTTGTAGGTCTCACATTTTGGATTCCTCCTGTCTTTTTCACTTTTCAGTCTTTATTTCAAAGGTCCTGAGATGCAGAAGATCAGCAAGAAGAAGCGAGTTCAGAAGAGCAACACTAACCTCACAAAAGCAGCTCATCAGTGAGTAACAGGGTGAGGAGAAGAGATCCACTTCAGTTTATAACTCTTGTAGGTCTAATGTTTGAAAAGAAGCATTTATCTTGATGCTGTGTTGTGTATTGGCTGCTCTTTACAGTTATGTGATAAAACAGAAAGCCATTTATCAGCCTATTCTACAGATTAGTAAATAGATGTAATGATCAGTGAGACCATTGCTTGTTTTATTCACCTTCTAATCCACGACTGCATGTAGTTCTTGTGCATGTTTTTGGAATCCCTGCCGAACGCATTTTTTAGGTCTCAAAAACAGATGTCTGGTCCCCCTAACCACCCTATCGTCTGGTGCCATAAGTAATGGTGACCGGAGGGTCTTTTCACAAGGGTTTTCACAAACTAGTATTTACCCCTTACACGTTTTGGAAATGGTACGTTCCACCTTCGGGAGCTCTGCCGCACGAGGAAAAAAAAGTTTGCCGTAATCAGCAGCCAACCCTGGTGTTTATGTGGTGGGGGGGAGCGTAGCCAGACTCCCTACATGGGCATGGTTCGAAAACTACGTAAGATTAGATCGTGATTCCATTCGACGCACTCAAGCATATCATTTCTGACATAGAGGAATCACAACAAGCCGCGTGAGTTGTTTTTTTCCAGAGTTTGTGTGTTGGGAGACATGCCAGATACCCAAATTAACATATAGAAGCACTACAAAAGTGGATTTTTCATAATATGTCCCCTTTAAAGTCCCTGTTTTTAAATCAGCACAATTAGGTATAAATACAGTAAATCAATAGCCTTGACTTATATTCCAAATATTGTCCGTTTGTGTTTTGTATGCAGCTATACTGTAAGTGTTAATGGATGTGAAAAAGTGAGTTATTTGACTTATTACAAACAAAAGTTTGTTGGGTTCTGCTGCATCATTTCCATGTTCTTTCAGAGAAGAATCATTTTTCATTTAGTGTGGACAGCTGTTATCTTTCAGGGATCATCCCATGGGCCTCTGCTTGTCGTCATGCTTTTAAATGCTCTCTCTCTCTCTCTCTCTCTCTCTCTCTCTCACTCACTCACTCACTCACACACACACACACACACAGTGTTTGTCTGCAGTAGTTAAATATATGTATCACTTAAAGAAGCAGGGATGCTGATCTCACCTCTGTCACATTTGTAATATTTAGAGAAGTTGTTTACGAGAACATCATTTCATGAGAATAAAGTCATGAAGTTTCAAGAAAATAGTCGGAATGTACCTGAACAAATTCCGCATTCCTTCTTACAACATTTAACAAGTCAAATTAAGTGTAGTCTACAGTCGCCTTTAGGCTGTCAAGAAATGCCAAGATAATGTGACGAAAGCATGCACATGTCTTGCAGTAACCTATTCTACAGTGTTGTTTCTCATCATATTACAACTTAATGCTAGACATTATATGCATAACATTACATTATTGTATTTTTCTAACAGTGGAACTAATACTCTGTCGTAATTAACAGACAGACTAGAATTCTGCCTTTCTCTTGCTTATGTGCATCTGTATTGGAGCAGCTCCTTTACTTCCCCCCTGCATGTGTCGAAGGGTTCTTCTTTTTTATTTATTTAATCATGTTTCATGGCAGATTGCAATTGTTGCCTTTAAGGTTGCATACTGAGGCATTGTTGCGACAATGTAACATGTCATTGACTTTAATATTTTGTTTTTACACATTTTGTCAATTAACCGGTCACTTGTTCACTACATGGTGAGTTTTTTAACAATGGGATGTTTTTTTAAAGTTGTCATTCCAGGATAAAAAATCTGGATTTATGGTTAATACCTATCAAAAAATGCCTGGACTTATTGGTTTTCTTCTGTGTGATCAAATGGAATGCAATGTCCAGCAGTTCATGATGAAGTTATGGTGTGCAGAATACTTCTTCTTCTTTGACACACCTGCTGGTGTTGCTGAGATGACCACCTCGTTCATCTATGTCCAAAAACGGTCTTGTCAGGAGTCAGGACCTTCTATTGATCATCATCAACTTGTAAAACACATAAACCAGTACGATGCTAACATTTTGATTGACTAGAGATGTCTGGTTCAGCGTTCGGTTGTAAATAGCTTCAACCTGTTGTGTTATAAAATACAAGATGACTTCAAAACTGAAGACCACAAACCAATGAGGGACCTCGTGGTGACTGTGCACTTCCTTTATGGTCGTGCCCCATGACGGCCATGGAGCGAGCCCTTGTCTCAGCCTTCAGTTAGTAGCCTTGCCAGTATGCAGATCCATTATACACTTATGGCAACACTTCATCGAGATGATCAAACAAAGTCATTCATATGACTCAACACATGAATGCTGCCTGGGTGTAAAACAAGTATCAAGTGGGAACATGAGGACTAAACCACAGTGTGCGGTCCATTCTGAGTAGGACTAGATATGTCCAAGCAATGTCAGCCTGCAGTCCAAACTCATCCATCACTTGGAGTCACTTCTGAGAGTGACACTAAAAATACTTTGAAATAAAATACCCTTTAAAAATTGGACTCTGGGAAGTAAAAAGACTATTTTTAAGTTTGATTCATAGAGATGAAATCAAATACAGAATGTGCATATGTCATCACAGTGTGACTCTCGTGTGTGTGTCTATTAGTGTGTGCCTGTGTCCATGTGTGAGAGACAGAAACTCAAGCTTAGTCCCAACTGAAATAAAGTTATTTGTACATCAACATGAATAACTGTTTTTTTCTTAGTCTTTTAATCTCTCCATTACTCTCACAAACACAACATAAATATATGTCTACACTGACAAACATATACACAGTATTTAATGTGGATGTTGTACCCATAAGGACAGTCCCCACTATATGATTATTGTCCCCACAAGACTGGTAAAAAACACACAAACACACACTCTCTCTCTCACACACGCACACCTACACACACACACACACACACGTATATATATATATATATATATATATATATATATATATATATATATATATATATATATATACACAGAGGGCAGTGGCTAGTTGCTAATAAAGTTCAACCCCTGACATTCAGGTTAAGAGGAGCCAGCAGTGTGAACTTATTACAGAAACAGATGACCACATTGCAGCCATTTAATTACATTCTGTTTTTATCCATCTCATATTTCTTGCTCATATAAAATGCAGATTATATAAATACACATTATAGAGTTCTTTTGGCATATTGCCAACACAATTCCTCATGTCTTTTAAATGTCTTAGGACCCGGACAGTGAAATTTATCTGCACGTCTTTGAGGGACAATTTACCGGTCACATGCTAGCAAGCTGGGACATGCCAGTCAGAATAGCCCTTCAAGATATACTATATGAATACTGCCAATTACATAGCTAGTTTCGCTAATAGGTTACAACTTGAAGTTGTTGTTTTTTTTACATTACTGACTCCTGTCAGTATAAATGAGAGATCTTTAAAACAGGGCACCTCCAAGTGCAAAACAATCAGTCTCCCCTTGCAGGCTACTAGCATCCACACAGGCTATTTGTGTGTGCGCGTGTGTGAGGGTAGCTTTGAATGATGGGAAACTCATTAAATAAAGCAAAAGTAAGCACAAGAGGAGTCGTACAAAATAACCTTATACAAGTTAACACCATTATTTCAGCAGTATACAAAACAGGACTATTAAGATTTGAACTGAAAATAGCTGAAATATGAATTACTGAAATAGCTGAAATATAAAATTAATCAATAAAAGTTATAATCTTAAATAATTTGTTTAGCCCAAGAGTTGTGTATGTTTGTGTGGGGGTGTTTGTGTGTGTGCATGCATGTGTGCGTGCATGCATGTGTGCGTGTTTGTGGGTGTGGTGGGGTGCTACTCGACCTATCAGGTGTTTCGGAATACAGATTTGGAATTTTTCTCTCATGATTTGCACACCTGGGTAAGATAATGGAAGAGATCTAGTTGGCTGGCAAGTCAGGGGACCATGCAAGGTGACACATGCCTATTGGGATTTAGACAAATTCATATTTACACACATTCACAGCAATGGCCCGTCCTTCTGGTGTGTCGCCCAAGTACACTTTGACGTGCATCTGATTCTGAAGGAATTCTAAATGGTATGGTTATCCATTCAGATTTGTCATCTTCGAAGTGCCAGTAACCCACCAGCTAATTTCTCAATCTGAACCAACTGGGGAAACAGATATTATTTATCATAGTGCATGTATCAGCGTTGTCATTTTTCTTTTTCTGTTTATCCTCCTGTCTAGTATTCAACATTTTTTTCAGTTTACTCTGCATGAGCCCATTAGAGTGATATATTCTATGGGTTGAGTGGAGCAGGTTCATTCCTCCGTACTGTTCCACCATACAGCTTTCTTTTCAGCGTCTGAAGGCCGAGGGCATGTGAAGTAAAGAAGTTGTCACAGGTGATGCTTTCCCCTAGAGACCTTCTGTAACTTGCATGCTCTGATTGTTTTCGAACTGTGCACCAGGAGGTTTGCCAATCTGTACTTGCATGTTCTATGCATAGCTGGACTTGGCATTGCATGCTGCCCGTACATGTATCACCTATTTCCCTGGTTTACTCGAGATGTAGTTTGAATCGTGCTCTTCCACAGTCACATCCGTGCTCACATTGTCCATCCACAGACGGAGAGACACTGACTTGTCCCATAAGTCTCAGATTTTTCCATGCACTGTGACTTCTTTTTTGTCTTTGTTATCAAATCTAATCCATTTTGAGATTGTAGGAGACATCTTAAGTATTATGATAACACTTGACATGCCATAAACTAGCTGTAGCTTCTTTACTGGAGCAGTGCAGGCCAGCGAGAATCAACAAACCCAAGCCTGCAGGTCCATTGGATCCATCTCTCTCACAATGTCACTCCTCTTTGTTTGTCATGTTTAGCACCACCCATTTAATAGGCTTGGGCAGAAACAGGTCAAAAGTGTAATGTAAGCCATCAATACGAAACCTTGAATATGTGGTTGGACCATGGTGGCTTGTCTATCTCTCTCATCTCTCTCTGTCACAGAGAGGGATGGAAGACCACATCAATGTTTCAGAAAGACGGCATCGATTCATTGACGGTCCACATGTAAAAGATATTACTGGACCGTTACTTTAAGATTAGTATAGGACGGTCATGATGAATGTATTTGAATTTAATGTTCTACTGTGTATCTGATGCAATTGCGGGAGAATATACCAACATCTGCCAGGTTAAAATCAAACAAACATAGGAGGTCACATGGAAATGCACATTTAACACATATTTCCTTGATTTTCAGATTTCATACTATATATATATATATATATATATATATATATATATATATATATATATATATATATATATATATATATAATGTTTTGAATAATACATACAATATAAGAAAAGCAATGTGTTTACTGCTAAACATTTGTTATATTTTGAGGATGGTGTTTTATTCTGAAAATCTGCGGGCGGAACGGAATCTGCTTGGCCATAATGTTGGAACACAGCCTCATACCAAAGACTGCGGGCTGAAAAGGAATGAAGACTTTCCGGTAACAACAGAGACTCACATCGGGGAAAGGTATTAATTGAATGTTTTATGCAGTCAGAAATAGCTCCAGTGTTCTTTAAACGTAACGAAGCTTTTGCTACGCGTTTATCTTGGTAGCTAATGTTAGTCAGACAGCTAACGCTACGTCGTGAAAACACCCAAAATGGCTGATATGTCTGGGTCTCCGTCCGGTAGCTCTGCATTTCCCGATTTATATTCATGGTTATCAAATGCAGCTTTTGTTCTATGCTAATGTGATCAGATGCATACATCTACATGGTTTATTTTTTATTTCGGCTGTAGGTCTGTGTGTAGCTGGTTTGAGCGAGTTTTAATCGAAACCTTGCGCTGGGTTCAGAAACCATGAACATGAATACCCAACTGGCAGTAAACACACGAATGTACACGCGAGGGAGGAGAACCCCAAAGTGGCAACATGTTGTGACTCCGCAGGGCACCTACACCCGGTACCAAGCCGTAGCGTCTTTAACACCTTCCTTGACTGCTGACAGTTGTGGCATT
Organism: Liparis tanakae; assembly: GCA_036178185.1. Classification (NCBI taxonomy): domain Eukaryota; kingdom Metazoa; phylum Chordata; class Actinopteri; order Perciformes; family Liparidae; genus Liparis; species Liparis tanakae. Next base: position 10,592,711 of record CM070110.1, read on the forward strand.
TCTGGGATTCGTTGAAGCACAGAATGAGGATGAATGCCAAAATACGACACCCCTTGTGCATCCTTGTGTCACAAACATTACGTTCCCCCAGACATGAAATACAATTTGCAGTGACGTTTGACTGAAACGTTTTTCTTTCCAGATGACGTTTGTATTTGACGTATTGCAATTACAAATACGTCTCTAATCAACGTATCTTTGCCGTTTGTTGCCTCTCTTTTCTACAATGCTGTTATGAATTGTAAAAAGCGTCCTCTAGTCTTATTTATTATTATTGTATAATTTGTTTCGCCTGCATATTATGACAGCAATAAGCGTATGTATGTATGTATAAACGGTATAGATTACGGACAGATGCGCATTTAATACAAAGTTCAATAGTTGATTGGACCCATATAAGGCTAACTCTGTTAAGGTGGTGATAGTTTACGAGTTTTACATAATGTTTTGTCACCTGAAGAAAGAAAATATAGGAGAGTCACCAGCAGTAAGTCTTCATGCTATTTCATATGATCCGTTACAACGCTTATTGCTGTCATAATACGCAGGCGAAACGACATATAACATAATAATAAATAAGACTAGAGGACGCTTTTTACAATTCATAACAGCATTGTAGAAAAGAGAGACAACAAACGGCAAAGATACGTTGATTAAAGACATTTGTAATCATAATAAGTCAAATACAAACGTAATCTGGAGAGAAATACGTTTCAATCAAACGTAATTTGAAGAGAAATAACAGGGTTGCCTTGTGCTCTCTGTGTTGCAACATAAACCACATTTGAGAACTGCCAAATACGTGAGTTATTTTTCTGATCTCAAGCGTGCAGCCAGGGACCTAACGTGTGCATACGATGCTCTGCATATATCTGTCTGCTTATCAAGTCCATGAATGCACCTGACTGCCTGTTCGGTAAGTGCAGATGGGGGCAATAGTTGCATTAACACATGATAAAGCATTGGGAGAAGTCGGTACCATTATTGTTTTATAGTAAAGACAAATGTATGTACTTGGGATGTTGTTGCATCAACTGTTTTTTATTGTTAAATATACAATTGTGTGGTACCTTTGTACTCCGATGCACCCATAAGATGTTGGATAATGGTCCGACGGGACTCGAATAGCTGGTTTGTCTATCGGTGACAATAAGTCGATCTGGTATCGATTACAATTCATTACATTGCTGTATTTATTTGATACATTTGTATTCCTAAAGTGAGGAAAACAATGTTTAAGTCAAGCTTAATGTTAGTAATTGGTGGATACCCAAAGCCCAGGTATTGGGACTGAAAAAGTACAACTCAGTGCAGTCATATCTCCACATCGCTTATGCTACTCTTTAAAAAACATTGTGTAAATTAGCTATGAAAGGCATTATAATCAAACTGCTATGACTATGGAGGTCTGGGCAGAAATAACAATATGCCAGACATGTTATAATATGTCAGACATTTTTCATCATGGTATGAACTTAAACAACTTTGCCCTCCTTTTTTATAAATGTATATTGGAAATGATATGTCAACCTGTATGGGTCATCTTCAGATAAATTCCCCTTTGCTTAACCTCGATTTAGCCTCTCAACCTCCTTTACCAATATCTGGCAACATCGTCTTCACCTCTGTCTGATCTAGTTTAACAGCATGCAGGCGGAGCTTTTTCTGAAAAGCTGATATTTGGTCAACGCTGGCTTGGCTTGGTCTGTTCAAAGGAAACTTTTCCTTATAGACTGACTAAATTGATTGGACACACCAACTTATGTTTTGGTACGTTTATGACTTGACATAGAACACTAATATCTCACTGTCTGGGTCTACGTCACGAGTTAGACTATTGCTAACAATTGATTAAATGTGTTTTGTCAGCCTTGTTTTAGGGAGGAAAAAAGACTATTTAGATCGAGTTTGGGCTTCGACACAATATATACAAAATAAGAGCGGATGGATACCAATACCAAATATAAACTATGGATCACATGGGCTGTCATGCCTGATTATAACCTGTGTCCAAAGGTTTGTGCAAATGCATACATCGATGGTATTTAACTCACGGCCAAATATGTCAAACACAGTTGAAAGTGTTACGTTAGTTTTCACCATTTTCACATTAAAGTTAGCAAAGAAAAGTTCTCTGCAGTTCATGATGTGTTTGTTTTTTATTTCTTCCAGGACATGGTAAGTGTGCTTTATAATTTTTAGACATGGTAATGATCTATGTAACCTGCGGTCAATATTCAGGAGAAAATGTGTTCAATTGTTTGGTTCTGCTGCGAACATTTTGGCAAAGAGGCCTTTGCCATGTTTGGACAAAGTCCACTGTGTTCTAATGTTGAACTTGCATAGCGGGGTTATATTTATTATTTGTGTAAGGCCCAGAGCCTTTGGGCTTTGTGCTAGTGTCCCTTTAGGTTAAATCCATATTGTCTGTGTTGCATAATGTTGCTTTGCTTTCCCGTCCTAAAAGTAAAGCACTGTGAGGCTGCAAGAAACATCTTGAGGTCATTTCACAGTGCTCTGACACATTTTAAAGGAAAGAAACCACAAACAAGATGAAGACTGAGCCAGCTTGTTATTTAACAAGCGTGGGGAAAAGGACGTTTATCTGAAAACTACTTTTGAAATGAAAAACAAAAGCTTGTTCGTCTGTAATAGTATATTTCTGCTTTCCACCTCACAGCCTCGCTGTGCACTCCGACAGTAATTTGCACCGTGCGCCGACCCTTCGTTTGGAGTCCAGTTCAACATTCTCCATTGCCAACAGCACCAAAGGGACCCATTTCATATCTGGACCAGTGGCTGCTGCTGCTGCAGTGACAGCTCTCCGATTGGCTCAGATTGAGACTCAGGCGCAGATTGCTCTCTGGCAGATCGCTCTCCAGCAGCTTGCTACACTAGCGACCATAACTATTGGACACCAGTGGCACAACAACGGATTTGCAGTAGCCTTACCGCCTCACCTGGCTCTCCTGAGTCTTCTCAATAGACGGAAGGTTTCATCTGTTGGGCTTAACGTGGACACAAACGGTTCCAGAAACACAAGTCTCTCTGCTGCCATGTACCACCACCACTCCCAGCAACAAGGGCCACCGCCTTTCTCTAATGGGCCTCGGCCGCCTCATCAGCAACCTCCGAATCAGCATCAGAATCATCCTCCCTCCAATATGCTGTCGCAGGCGATGGGTTTCCAGTTTCCTCGTCCAACCCAGCTTCCTGATGAAATAGAGTCTGCTTTGGCTATCCGGGGTGCTAGAGACATGGATCACCGCCTCATTGACCACATGAACCGACCAAACCAACACCAGAACCAAGGCTCTGGTTCTGGGATCAGTCAACATGGAAGCTACAGCTCTAACCCAATAACACTCACCTCTGATAATCAGCCTGGCCGCCAGCAAGGAGCAGACTGGTCAAACTATCAACCTCCATCTAAACTGTTTGTCAATCCTCCACCTAATGCCAGCCACCAGACCCAACGACAACAGGGGCCGCAACAGCAGCCACAGAGCAGCCATGCTGGAACAAGCATCCCAAGCTGGACCACCCCTGTAAGTGACTCGCCGTCACTCCAAGCACGGCACCCATGCCATGCTGGCGGAAGTGTGGGCGGTGGGGATGGTCAGGCTTTGTACACACCCGAGAGTGCAGGAAGCATCTTGGCTAGTTTTGGACTTTCAAATGAGGACCTAGAAGTGCTGAGTCACTACCCTGATGATCAGCTAACCCCGGACACTTTACCATTCATACTCCGTGACATCCAGATCAATAAGTCAGGCAACCAGAAAACTGTGGCCTCCACTTCCTCCTCTTCGTTCTCGCGAAGCATCCATGATATGCCGATGTCTCTTTCCCGCGCTTCACCGTTGACACGCTCACGCACACCAGAAGTACCCAGCCTCCTTACTGTTACACAGACTGCCGGTAAAGTCATCGACTATGGTCATGCAAGTCGCGCAAAGGACGAGACTCGGACCAGAGAGACTTTCAAAAGAGAGCGGCTCTCCAATGAGAGGACAGTAAAAATGTACCCATCCTCGTCGTCCTCCTCATCAAATCCAAAGTTGGATAAAGTGGAAAGGCGGCAGGTTAATTTGGAACACAGTGATTCAAGCAAGCACGGAGACCGGGACTATCGCAGGACAAGTGGCAACCATCGCAAGAGCAGTAGGTCACCTGGGAGAGATTTTCCAGCATCGTCCAAATCTCGTAATTTGGACCGGGACTACAGGCGTGATGGACCCAAACCTAGGCTCCCATCTGAAGCCAAGAGCGAAGCTTCCTTGAGACGGTCTCTCTCCTCTTCGTCTGGCTCAAGACCTCCCGGCAGCAGCAAGAAGTTACCGACCCCCACCATGATAAGTGATTTCTCAGCTGTGTCTCCAAAGGTGTATCCCCATACCTGCTCCCTGTGCCACACACAGTGTGATCAGGAAAAGGTGAGTGCCAATATGCCCTCATACCAATGTCTGAAAGGAATACCATCACTTGTTAAATTGTAGTCGGCAGCCTCTCTTCACCAGGCAGTTGTTGAGATGAGAGTGTACTCTGATGTGAGTGGGAGGGTTAGAGGTGGTGTGTTAGTGGGTGGTGGGTCTCCCTTACTGGCACAATGCTGAAAGCTACAATCAGTAATGAAATGTCTTAAGATGCAGTGCGGCTAATTGCTGCTGAAATGGCATCTATTGATCCCTTAATTGCACTTATCGTGTCCTCAAAACTGGACAATGATGTAATTGTTACCTTAGGAACAAGTCTGATGTGTGACGTAGATATATTTGATTGACACATTATTATTATTTGGTTGCCATGTGCTTAACCTACCACAGCTCCGCTCAGGCTTTCTCCTCTTTGCCCAAATGAGGGTGTTCTGACTTCAGTAACTGTGGGTGATGTCAGACTACAGCCATGTTTTTCGAAAGACAACTGTCTGGTGAAGTAAAATATGAGTTAACAAAAGTGTCCGGATGCACTTTTTCTTTTGAGCCGCCAAACATGTTTGTAGCACTACTCTTCCTTGACTGGTGAAGTATGAAAAGATAGATTTGTAACTTCTTTTAGAAGTTTCATGTGCAAGTCTATTACACTTTAAAAAAAATAATATCACATTAATGCTATAGTCAGAGAAAAAAGTGCTACGGCTGTTTTGCTCAATCATTTAATGAGATTTAGTAAACTTAAATGATTCCAGCATTAATACAACAGCATATTAATGCTTAACCAGAATTATCTACAGTTCCCATGACATTTACAATAAACAAAACACTATTGTATGAATCCAACCACAAATTCTTAAACAATCCTGATCTTTTAACCAGTTAATTAGAAACATTTCCAGGTAATCCGTTATAAAGGTCAGTTGGGTTCAAATTTTACTGCAGATCTGAACTAATGTCTACTAGATCCAATGATAAAAAAAAAAAAAAAAAAAAATGTTCACAGTAAATGAAAAAAGTTGGTATAAACTGATCAAAGCACAATAGGAATGTTTCTTTTGTTCAACAGTAATAGGTTGTTGAATAAAGTCCTTTGCTCGCTGGGAAAAGCCAGTACTCTGTTCTCTGGCTCTGGAGTGGAGTTCCTCATGTTCTCACACGGTGTTATTGACCAAGAGGGAATCGCAAAGTGTTTCAGTGGCGTGTACTCTGCCTCAGGGTTATACTGGTAGTTGAGTGTTACTGTCTTAATCTTTCTTGACCTTAAGTGTTGGATTTTTGAATATCCTGGTATATTTGGACAAAAGCAGTGCATTTTCATTTATTTTTAGCTTACATTGTCTCATTAAAAGATTTTCTTTTTGTCATAATTAATGTTATCACAAATTTACACAAATGTAATTAATGGCAAAATAAGGGTTGAAGCCTGATACATATATAATCCATTAATCATCAATCAATTATATTGCATGTAATGATCACGCAGAATGTGGATTGCTTAAAAGAAAAAGGTAATGGAGACAAAATCAAATGTTGAATACAGGGAATTAATTTTATTTAATTATGAATACAATTGTCGTACGCCACAGGCTTTGACAGAAGTTGCATTTAGTGTGTAGACAACAGATTGGTGGATGAGTAGATATTGGTGTTATAATGAGTTGTCCTCTTCGGGCCTGGAAGCGTTAATTATGATGCTAATTTAACGTTTATTTTCTGCCAATGGTACGTAGTGTGCAGTAAAGATGAAATGATAGTCATAATTAAAAATATAATAAGTACAGAAAGTAAGCTCACAATTGGTCTGAGAGTCAAGATAAAGATTACACATTTTTGGATTTTCTGCTTGTACTTTGAACATGATATGAATTGGGATTAAAGAACTGGGCCTCAACTGTTTAGGGTTTTTTTCCATAAAGACAGGACAGGAAACAAAGTACTTGAGTTGCTCACTACTTGCTTTGATTTGCTCATTTTATTTATCTTCATTCGTGTTAAATAGGTCTAGCTTTGTCTAGGATTGTTTCTATGCGTTGTCAGATTGTAATATGTTCCCTTCCCTTTTTGTCATTTTTCTTCAGGACTGGGTTGAACATATCAACACCGTCAACCACACTGCGGCCTGCAGAGACCTGCGCAACAAGTGAGTACCAGGGCTGCCAACAGTTAACTGTTAATCTGCTGACTGCTAAGAACATTTTGACTGGTTACCCATGTCCGTCTACAGGTTAATCCATGTTAGGCATTTGAGCTGTTCAGACAGGACGAGCTCTGCGGTGCCGGATGTGTTGCATATGTGAAACAGCTAGAAATACACACTGACGCACCCAGAAACCGGCAAACATCAGCTGATAAGTTAATAAGCGAGAACATGTTACCTGATTTAAAATGCGTCAATAAACTTCAGCAAAGTCTAAATAAAAACCATTCAATGACGAGACATTTATTGATTAAAGCCACTTTTAGCTGGACAAAAAGGAAAGCTTTATTTAAGATTTCACAACTGGCATCCCTCCAGAGGACATTTATATTACCTGCCATAGTCCATCATCTCCAGTAATCTTCCTTATTTTACCATAGTTACTGAGATAATATTCTGCATTTAGTTTTGGATTAACATTTTAAAAGTTTCAAGCACAATAATCTAATTAAAGATGTATAAATACATTTTAGTAGTGCCATGTAGTAGAATCAACCATTTGATCATGCACAGCATATGATCAAACGAGAGTTTAACTCGTACAACTTTGTATTGATGCATACGATCGCCGTTGAACATTCTTTTCAAATCCGAGTTTAGGAGTAGAAAATGTTGAATGACATTCTAATGGGTGTTTGTGTGCGTCTCTGAAGGTACCCTGGCTGGAAACCAAATCTACCAAGGTCAGTTGGACTCCAGTTTCTGTTTTTAGCTGTGACCAGCAGCCAATGGGAGTTGGCCCCGTCGTTAGTCGTGTCCCACACACTTCAAATTACTTGACTGCCCATTCAGCCAATCGGACGCAGATCTTACGGTTATGTATCCATTCAAAAGTGGTTCTATTCATTGTTTCAGATAGCTTGTATACAATTAGACTACACAGAGGAAACGTAGAAAATACAGTCAATGTTTTAGAACCACAAATATCAAGAACAAACTGATCTGAATAACCTTCAATACACATCAAGATCTATTCACAACAGGGTTCAGAATCTTGAATTATTAGCCAGCCATGTTGCTCCGTCAGCAAAAAATGGAAAAAGAACAAAAAACACTGATCCACGCAAATGTCGACCTTTGGACTTCTACTTGTCACGATGCGCTGGAGCCTCGCCGGTCACCTCTGCTAATGAATGCTGTCTTTTATCCAGTCGGAGCGGACGATATGGCAGCCGGTCGCTGTGGGATCCCAAGACTCACTCTCCATCCCACTCTGTGTGTCCATCCCTCTCTGATTCTCCTGACCCTAGTCCTCCTGGCAGCAAACACAAAGTGGGCCCCCATCTCCACAGGCTGCACCCGGGGCCCTACTCTCCTCACGATCAACCTCGCCACCAGCACTTCACAGGTAGACCACATGATGGACAGAAGTGGGGAATATGGAGTTTATTTAATACCACAACATTAATCATTTGAATTGCAATAGGTATTTTAGATCAGAGTTGGGATGGGAGTAGTACTTAACTATTTAGTGGATTTGGAAATGTCTTGAAAATGGCTTTATCTAACCGATCATTTGTTGTAAACCTTATTCCCTTCATAAGGTTGTGGTATTGTTTCTAAATGCATATTCTGAACAGTAGATGGCAGAATGATATGGACAAATGAGCAGTATATTAAATATGTTAACATCCCTCAGTGTTTTCTTCATGCAGGGAATAAAGATAGATGGATAGATAGGTCACATATAATCTTGTAAATGTCATTTGTCACATGAATCAATCCACTTGATAACTGGATCCTGTACACTTCACTTGTTTTTATGTTGATGTTCTGTTTTAATGTTTTAATGTTGTTTTTATCTCTCATACTTTTATCCTGTTCGATTTTATTGTAAGGTGACCTTGGGTGACATGAAAGGCGCCTCCAAATACTATGTATTATTATTATTTATTACTTGTTAGATGGAGATTTTTTCACATCAATTTTAAATAGATAATAGATAACGATCAGTTTCCCTTCCTCGCTAGCTCTTAGCAGCTTATATATAGTTTACTATATATGTACAGTCATCAAACATCTACGACCAAGATTCTTTGGGGATCAAATGTTCAAATGGTACACACAGGGACTTTTAATGGCCAAACATTTGGCCATTCACCTTTTTTAAATTGTATTTGTGAATATCTCCGTAACCATTTCCGTCCTCCGTATGATTCATTTCATGTCTACAGGGGGTTCTTTTCGAAGTGGTGTGACGCGTCCTCAGGATGTTAACAAGTTCTCCAGTGGAGCCAGCCGACATCCGTCCTCGTCTAAGGGAGATCATGGCTCCAAACATGGACCGCTACAGTCATTCACCAAAACTCCCAAGAGCGGGACCAAGCCTGGAACCAAGTCGACGAAGACGGCAAGTGTCCAGCCTGCTGATGAACAGCTGGTTGTACAAGGATTAACGTAGAAAAACTGTTTTTTGGTCCAAACTTGGACAAAAGTTCTCAGATAGTTTTGCAAAGAATAATACATGAGAAGGAGGGCAGCTCATACGGAACAAGCACAACTTTATTTTGACCTGTAACGAGTAACAAAGTAAAAAATAGTTTTATTTTAGGCACGTTTATTCCTGAATATGTGTAATAAAACAACAAACGCCGCAGTCAGGATTTATTGGTGAAAGTCTGACTGACATATCAGTAAACTATGATTGGACTATTATTGATATGATTATATATTAATTAGACAAGTTGATTAATCCCCAGTGTTGAAACTCATTTGCCAGCCAAAATGATAACAGACAACAATAAACTCAACCAGTCAACAATAGACACAGCAGACAAGAAACGCATCACAAGGGGTAAATCACACCAGAAAATGACATGAAACACGATTGACATCAGAAAGATAAAAAAAACACATCTAACGGTGTTCATTAAAAGCTGCTGCTGGAACGAAAGGTCGTAATCGTTCAGTGGAACGCTGAATGCTCCTATAGCCGGTTACAACTTGACTAATGTTCACTAATGAGTATAGTAGACGCCAGCTTTTACACCACTTCAGGTATTTGTTATTTATGGTTCTGAAGCTTATGGCTGCAAGAGGCGGATTTCAACCACAATACCACGGATGGTTTAGTTATAGTGGCTTGACAAGTTGATGTTAGAATTATTCAAATTTCACAAAGTTAGCAAATGTTTCTGTTCAGCCACCTCAGTATTTTTCTCGAACCCAACCAAAATGTAATTGTCTATAAATACCTAAAGTTCAGTACTTGATCAAAGTGTTGAAATCTGGCTTCTGGTTTTCTCAAACTGGTGCTCTCCTAAACTAACCTGAACTCATATGCTGTTGATGTTTAGTCTGCCAAGCTTCCACCACCCAAGAAGAAGAGGAAAATAGTGGCTCCGGCTTCCCAGGATTTGTCTGTTGCAGCTCGTCTGGTTTATCTGACGGGCATCCCAAAGGACGCCTCTGAGCAAGAAGTTACCGACGTGGTGGGGTCCTTTGGCAAGATCAACAACGTGATCCTAATGCCGTGCTCGGAGGAAGAGAGCCAGAAGGGGGAAGGCCAAAAGGTGCTCTCTGAGTAACATCGTGGTTATTGGGGGGGATGTTCAGGGCCATTAGAGAGCAGTTAGAATGAACACATGACATTTAATTATTTTGCCTGTTTATTCATTAATGTATTACTTAAAGCTCTCAGGCTGATGTTGTGAATATTACAGCAAAAATAAATAACATGCAATCAAAGGGAATCAAATTTGATTTCATCGTTCCCCTAAAGGATGATGTTTTTCTCTGTTTTGTCGGAGCAACATTAGCCACATCTACGTACAAATTAAATGGAGCTGCAGCCGACGAGAAAGTCCTGCAAATAGTTTGAAATGACACAGGTAGCCATGGATACGATGGGCTCTGAACGTTTCCTGGCTCTGTGTTGCTGAACGCATTATAACTTGGTCTCCCTCCCCTGTTGCAGGCGTCGGTATGCATGGTGAAGGCTGAATGCGCCCAGGCGCTGGCCAGCTCCACAAACCTCTCCATCAGAGGCCAACAAGTCACTGCTTCAATCACCAAGGTATGTTGTGGAAAATACCTACATTAGGCATTGATGGTGTATCGCGTTTAAACCCCTTGATACATACAAACATGGAGCCTGAGTGAGAGTAAGTTTAAGAAGCGGCTGATGTTCATTTAGAAACCATTTGAACCGCAACTCTTTTTAAACTTTTGTATGTATTATCTCGTATACTTTCAGTGAACACATTTTATTTATTTGTTTTAGAAACCTGAAGCAGGGCAGTCCTCTGAAGTTAAAGACAGGTTTGTAACAGTTTATCATCTGAAACATTTTCCTTTTTAACCCGATGTGCTGAACACTCGTCATGCTCCCTTATTCATATTTCTGTTTCCACAGCAAACCTGCTCCAGCACAGGAGAAAGTCGTTGCCGGGGAGGATTCTGGTAGGAAAACGATAAACTGGGAGACTACATTACTCACCGATAACATTGTCAAAAAACACTTATTATGAAAACAATGTTTAGGCTTGTAAAGGATAAGACCTCTCAATCGTGCGTGTGCGTATGCGTGCGCGTGTTTCTCTTTTCTTATAATTTATTTGTTCGGGATGTTTCTGGGCGTCAGCAGGGAGCCTTTGCGCCCCACGTGACCCCCAGCCAATAAGCAGGTGCAGCCTGTTCAGGTCTTCCGCCCTACAGCGTCTGATACAGAAGCACAAATCAGTCCCCTTTTATCCTGTTCATGATACGAAGCTGTGGTATTTGATGACCTGGGATGAAAACTGGTTGTTCCATGTCTGTTTTGATGTGCCCCGGCGTCCTCATGCTTCTCTCTGGCTGCGTGCAGAGGGCAGCTAGAGAGAGTCGGTTTGACCGAAAGCCACGCAGAGCGGCCCGGATGAAGCCTGAGTTTTGGCGACATTCATCCGTGACATGGCACCTTCCGCAGGGTTATGTTACGAGGCGGTGTGGGTTAGTTAATTTGTGCTCGGAGCGTAATCGCTTTGACACAAAACATATCTTCCTATGACTTATTGCTTTGTTCTCGCGAACGCCACTCGCTCTCCTCATTCGCCTCGTAGCTCTCGTGACCACTAAGGGGCCAACTGCAACGTGTTAGCTATACTTTATTGATTTATAATGGAGCTGCCTGACATTTCTCCCGGTCTTTGGGCGGGGGGGGGGGGGGTAGTGAGTAGTGAGCGTGAACCCGTGCGCGCAGCACGGCTGAGCTCCTATGTCGGCGCTCGCATCGCAGTATCAACAGTTGGCCGCTCTGTCCATTCGCGCACCTTTTTGTTTTTTGCCTTAGGCGCTCGGGATTTGTCACAGGCGCTCGGCAAAATGGCTTAGGCGCGCGCCCACATTTTCTCTATGCAGGAAAAACCCTGGGTTGTGGTGTTGAAAACATACTAAAATAACATAATTGTGGCTCTGTTTGCACTTTGCCCTCTATCTCTCCCTCCTCCAACTCCACACCACAGGAGGCGATGCTGAGCAGAAGATTTCCGATGAGGTACATGATGCACACATACCCTTTGAAATATAAATATCAGCGTTATGAAAGGGCTGGTGTGTGTAGTCATTCAAGTCCAGAGGGTCCTGGGTGATTATCACTCGTAATAAAATATTCGTATTCACTTATTTTGCCTCTCATTTTACATCTCAATACAATGTCTCCTACAGAAGGGCATGGTGATGGTCACAGGACTTCCAGAGAGCGGCTGGTCAGAGAGTGACCTCATCAAGCTGGTCCAGCCCTTCGGAACTCCCTCTGACATCATCATGGCAACACAAATTGGAAAGGTTGGTATGTTCTGTTAGTTCTGGCTCCACAGGAGCTGATCAGTAGGATAGTCCCAAAAAATCATGTATAGCACAAAACAAAATAGTGTCTACATAACTCATCTGTCCATACATAATATTGTTCAACGTTATTTTGTTAATGGAGTTCATTACTTATATTGTGTTTATATATACGTTATATACTTGTATTTTATTGATATTATCATTTAAAATACTATTTGGCGGAGGCAGCTCTGGTCTCATGGTGACCATTTCCTGTGGAGGACATGCAGTTTACCCACAGTGTTCTCGGATGTTAGGTTCTCCTGTCGATGCCAGACGTGGAGATGGCTCAAGAAATCGTGAAAGCCCACGACTTGATCCCTGCAAAGATTCAAGACTCTGAGCTGAAGATGAGCCTACTCAAACAGCGCATTGGTCTCAGCACACCGGTAGGACTGTCATCACGTCCTCATCTCATATTGATCATCTATGATCTTCTGAAGCTTTCTAATGTTCTTTGTTCGTCGGCTCACTTCTGAGATGAGTGTTTGACGTTGTACTGCGTTGAACAATGTCCTTTGATCAATAACTGGGATAAATACTGAATCGTTCTTTCTACAGGTGGCTCTCTACAATCTTCTAATGGGATCAGTGGACACATTAGTGAGTATTTCTACCGGTTGACTTCTCTGTCCCAATAATGGTTCGTTTATTTTACAGCGACGGTGCACATTGAATACGCGTTGCTGTAACTGCTTCAGAGTGAGGGGCTGAGTTAATGTCTAGTCCCTCGACGATGGTCACGTTATTGATCATTCAACATCGCGTTCCCAGTCGCGTTCCCAGTTGTATAGGTTGTGTCGACTGCAACGACACATCCTATACAACTGGGAACGCTGTGTTTGAGGTTTTCCCCTCAGACCGAAGATGAATTGATAAACAACCAGATTTACATTGCTGTGAAATCATCCTTTATTGACGTGATGAATGTGTCTGACTAATATACTTTGGACCGATTGTGACCTCGCTGAACTGGCCATGATTTTGCATTTTGCAGGAGAGTTCCGTTCCCGTCAGCTGGAGCTGCCTATTGGTAATCAGTAACGTTCCCAACACGACATCCGCCTCCTCTGAGGTCCAGAAATTAGTGCGTCGCTTTGGTACCGTCATCAAGACCCTCGTGCTCAACAACACGGTAAGGGCTGTTCGTCTGTGCAGCTGCAAACATGCTCTGCCATCCTGCAGCTGCCTTGTTTGTCTAAACCACAGGCGTCAAACACAAGGTCCGCGGGCCGAATTTGGCCCCGCCACATCATTTTATGTGGCCCCCTGGCGGCTTGAAAGACACGTGATCACATTTTCTTAAAGAAATTGAAGAAAAATATGCCGTGCTTTTATTTTGAAGGTTTCAAATTAAATGGAATGTTGTAATATTGGAGACATTTTCTTATGGACAACATTTCTACACTGAAATAAACAATAATCAAACGCAAAGAGAGTTATTTAACAATACATTCAAGGAGTTTATAAAGTGTTTCCGGCCCTTTAAGAGGGCGGCCATGACGCTGATGTGGTCCACGGTGAACACGAGTTTGACCCCCCTGGTCTAAACGCTTCAGCGCAGTGCGAGTGCCCTCGGCCGCGGCTGTGGCCTGGGTTGAGAATGTGTTTCTCTCAGTGTCTGTCATGTCTCACCCTTTTTTATTTGTCAGGCAAAGACGGCTCGTATGCGGCTGAGCTGATGATGTATCTCTTCCTGCTCAGGTCATCTGTGAAATGGCTACCGCAGCTATGGCCTTGTCCGTGTACAAACGTTTCCAGATGTTTCCGTGCATCATCCACAACAACCCGCTGTTCTTCTCCCGCAAGCCAGACCCCAAAGCCAACATACAGACCAAAGTCATTCCCGCATTCCTTGATTCCTCTCAGGTTGGTAGCTTTGATAATTGATTTTCAGCGGTAGTCATAAATGATGAAGCATCCATTTAGACATCTGTGTCCACTCCTGCTATAGATTTCTGCCGCTTGAACTTGTATCAAACACCTGATTAATGGGCTTGATGGGACACGATCAGTACCTCTCTATCTCTGATTGTAGGACACACCTGCGACTAACAAAGGCAGCCAAGCAGCAGCTGCAGACCAAGAGGCAACGGCACCTCAAGAGAGTTCTGAATCTCTATTGGAGGGGGTTGAAGCGGACGGCGCTTCGAAGGACGAGAAGACGGAGAGCACCAACATGACAGTTGGTGAAGACGAAGCTTTGAGAGCAAACGGGAGCCAAGGCAACGACGACGACGACGACGTCAAAAAGGACGAGCTTACTGTTGCCGGTTGTGACTCTACGGCTGCACCGGGCGCTGAACCAGAATCGGACCTGGAGACGCACACGAGGGAAGGGTCAGCTGTTGAAACGGTCATGGAGACGGCCGAGGAGAACCAAGATGTGTCCGCGTCCACTCCCAATGACGAGACTCCTGCTGGTGAAGACACAAAGACGTCGAGCTCTGATGGCGACGCAGCTCCCCAGGGGGCGGCCATGCCAGAGCTCCCGAAGGTACAATATCCAGGTTGCGTAGAAAAGTTCCGAAATCTCCAATATTGATATGAGCGAGTGTTGACGTCTCTTTCTGACCCCTGTTCTGTCAGGTGACACAGGAGATGGTGAACACGCTGCTGTTGGAGTGCCGAACACGGACCGCCGGCCATCCCAACAGCACCGCGCCGCCCGCCAACGGAGAACAGGGGGGGAAACAAATGGAGACGGAGCCTGTTGACACGGCAACAAAGGAGACCGAAGAGCCAGCCAAGAATCACACGGAGGAGGAGGAGGAGGAAGAGGAGGTGAAGAAGCAGGAGAGGGAGCTAAAAGAGAGGGAGGCGAGAAAAGAGAAGGAGACGATTGAGAGGGAGAGGAAGGAGAAGGAGAGAAGGGACAGGGAGAAGGAGGAGAGGACCAAGAGGGAGAGGAACGAGAAAGCCAGGAGGGAGAGGGAGAGGAGGGACAAAGAGAGGCGGGAAAGGAAGAGAGCATACAGTGAAGATTTGCCAGGGTCAAGGTCGTCCTCCAGGTCCGAGGGATACAAGCAGAGCTCCTGGAAGGATGAGCCGGGTCACAACTCTGAAGCGGAGACCGAAATGGTAAGGCGGCACGGCGGGTCCCAACCGGTTGACTCTCCTCTTTATTCGTTTCCTCACGCGTTCTTTTGTCCTGCCGTAGGATCAGGCGGAGGAAGAGTTCGGTGACTTCCCATTCAACTTGAGTGACTTTGTGACGGTTGATGAAGTCGGAGATGTGAATGACCTCCCTTCCTCTCCTCCCTCCTCTGTTCCCATGGAAACCACAGAGGAAGGAGAGGATGCTCCCACGTCTATCCAGGCCGAAGCTCCAGTGGTACACATGAAACTTATTCTCTGCGTGTTTATCGGGGTTTGTGAGATTTAAACCTCCACAATGAAACCTCATGGTCCTCTTTCTGTTTCTAGGACACGCCCACGATCGCGTCAGTCGCCCCAGCAGCGACCCTGGTAGAGTGTGAGGAGCTTGCATCAGAGCCCGAAGCTGTGACTGTGTCCACAGCTGAGACAACAGATGTTTTGGAGTCTTCAGCTCTCACAGTCATCGCTGCAGCTGACTCTCCGCCCGGCCAAACGCAAGGAACACGCCAACCAGAAGGTAATAGTCTCTCATATCGCTTCGGGACGGTCTTATGAGGAAGAGCAGCTGAAAACCGACAGCTCTAATAATGAATCCAAGGAATTGAATTCTAAGTCTTAAAAGATTATTTTGTTTTCATTGTTCCCCAGAAGCCACTCTGGACTCCACCGCGGAGGTTGAACCGCTTCCCGTTCCGGCAGCTTCAGCTGCCCCAGCTGGATCCTCCTCCAACAGCCCAGGAACAGGAGTCGGGACTTTAGAGGGGGAGAAAGAGGAGAATGCACTCAATCCCAGTGAGGCTAATAAGGAGGAGATGGTGTCCAACAAAAAGGGGAAAGAGGAGAAGAAGTGGGATGAAAAGGACAAAGAGACGGAAGCGCCTTCTGTGGAAACAGGTATGGGTTACATGATCTGTGGCAGCAGCGCCGTAGTGGGTGAAGAATCAGCCGGCTAGCTACCAGCGCATCTTGACTTGGATCCTTGAAGGGGTTGAGAAAATGTGAACGTGTAAAATGACTGTGTGGCTGTATAGGAAGCTTCAAGCATTGCAAAGTTCCTGCAGAGTTCTGTTAATTGAATGCATCTTGTCCTAATTGACCTCACCTTGAACGTGTTTGGGGACGATGGCGCCTCTTCCTTCTGATTTGTAGCTGCTAGATTAAAACATGCAGGATGTTAGTAACGACACTAGATGTGTGTACATGTCTGTGTCTCACAGGAATACACAAGAGGTCTGAAGATCTAGCAAACAGCGAAGAGGAGAGCATGAAGAAGAAGTTAATGATGGAGTACTCCCTTCCTCCTTTTAACCCCAGCAGCCCAGTCGGTAAGACACTGTTTAGTCACCACGTCTGTCTTAACACGTTCACTGCCGCCTTAACCGGTTAACGTGCGCACGTGTCCCACAGGTATGGAGCACTTGGTCCCAAAGACGGGGTTCTTCTGTAAAGTGTGTAATAGGTTCTTCAGTGGAGCCAAAGAGGCAGAGATAAACCACTGCAAGACCCTCAAACACTATGAGAACCTACAGGTAGGCAACACACACACACACACACACAGTTTTGTGGATAAACTGTTAAGGCCCGAAAGCAATAAATGACGCGCCTCGTTTTGACTGATGGTGTACTGCAGGCATCCGATCTGACATGTCAACACCACAGAACCAGCGGTTTTAAGAAAAGGTCCCTCCTTTGGCAACAGTTTTTATAATACAGAAACAGTCACGCAATCCACTAAGAAGAAAGAGACTCATGTCTGTTCCAGTTGTACAGATGTTTCACAGAGTGAAGCTTCTCTTCCCTCCGTAAACCATCTCTGTCTGCGTTCAGACATTGAGTTACACAAAGTACAGCTGACGCTCCTCATTTGAACCAGTGAAAGCAACAGTTACGGTTTCTTTAACGAAATATTTTCCTCTGGAGAAAAATCCTTAACTTTTGATTTCTTTTAACTTTCTCTGAGAAGATTTTGGTCACGACTCCTCATTTTGACGCCCTAACGGCCTAAACGCGGTCAGCTTAGAGGGCGTCAGAGCTCATCCAAGGGCCAGCTGACTCCTCTGGGACAACTGGCACATTCCAGGTTGTTCTTATGTAAAGTAAATCTAACGGGTTGAGTGACCAGTGATGAGTGGCTCTATGTGGTCGTTAGGTTTTATGTCTTAAATGGTAGTCAAAGGTGAACTGTAATCATAATATTCTCTTTGTTCCTGAGCTTGTTGTACATATTCATTTGTGTCATTACACACCCATGCAGGACATTTGAGGAAAGCCTTTGTCAGCATAAGCATTGAGTGACCAAAGCTAATTTGGACAGTGGAACACTAAACCAAGTCCGGTGGTGCACAAGAGGTCCAGTGGCCTGTAGAGTACTAGATTCAGTCAGATAAATAGTTCCTCTATAAATGGTTATTCCACAGTCCTCACTCTTTTGGACTCTTATTGTAATACAGCTTTCAATATATTTAGATGTGTGTTTGGTCAAAAAGAGGCCAGAATATTCCGGTCTAATCCAGTTTCCTTGTTCAATCTCTTCTAGAAATACTTGAAGACCACCGACCCAGAACATGTCGGTCAAACCTGACTCCACCTGAGGGCGGCTATGAAAGTCTTGACTGAATTCACCATTCCCCTCCTGCGTATTGTCTCTTTATTTCTCACTAAGGGTCCAGATTCTCATATTGATGCAGATTAGAATATGTGCTATAGATTGTTTTTTTTGTTTTTTTTAAGAGAGATGATTCGAAACTGGAAACAGTGGAAGATGAAGGCTGTAAGGACAATAAACAGTTTGACTAAATGGTCTGTTGTCACTCAATCGGTGTGTGGTGTACAAATTACAAATTTGCCTTGGAGTGCTTTACAATCTACACATACCCTGTCCCAGGGCCTCACAACGGAGCAGGAACAACTCCCAAAAAATTGAAAAAACCCTTTCAGGGGAAAAAGGGAAGAAGCCTTCAGGAGAGCAACAGAGGATCCCTCTCCAGGATGGACCGAAGAATAGATGTCATGTGTACAGAAGGAAGCATTACAGAGTTACAACATACTCAAAGAATATGACAAATTATGAATATTGAGTAGTCGGCATGGACCACGATCCATGTTTACACAATCCATGCAAGATCTGTCATCACACTTCTTTTGCTGCTGATACTAATGGCTATAGATCCCTTCGTTGTTTTGATTACAGCATAACTACACTTCCGCTTTGTTCACAACAACTTTAACCTGTGTTTATTTTGTCGCTTTGGAGCTTGTTTTGTCCAGTTTTACTAATGTCCACCCATTCAATTGCTTCTGCTTCTCGGGCCCGGGTCACGGGGGCAGCAGCCCAGCAGGATGACCCAGACTAGATTAGGTTCCTCTTCACCGTGAGGGTCCGCTGCAGTGCCTGCTCCCCACTGGAGGGAGCAATACACCAGTTTCCATACGATGTATGAGTCTCAATTTAAAGAGGAACTTCACTCTTACCATTGACTGGTCTCACTATATACTGTCCATGACAACAGGAGTTAATTAGCCTTTTCTAGAGAAAACCCAGCGCTGTCCTCCAGATATCACCAACATTTGAGGTACGCCAGCAAATCGCTTACATTCACTGTCGGCCATGTTTGTTGTTGACATTATATTGGACCCTCAATATAAAGGTCCAATACAATGTATAAATTGAGAGATTTTTCAATTTAAATGTCCTAAATGTTTAAAGAAACCGATAATTTCTTTAATGTTTGAGGTGCTTTATAAATTAATTGCGACTGTAAAAATGTTTGATTTCCAGGGTAATGGAAGTCAGGACTGTCTTGAACACAGCTGCATCAGTCATTGCCTGGGACTATGAGGAAAAACATATATAAAGCACCTCAAACTTCAAATAAATTTGTGTTCTCGTAAAAATGTAGAACTTTTAATTTGAAAAATCTAATTGAAACAGTAAATATGTTTGATTTCCAGGGTAATGGAAGTCAGGACTTTGTTGAACACAGCTGCATCAGTCATTGCCTGAGACTGAGGAAGAACATATATAAAGCACCTCAACCATTAAATACATTACTGATTTCTTTAAACATTTAAGACTTGTACTTTGACAAAAGTACTAATTGATACATTAACATTGTTTGATTGCCAGTGTAGGGGATTTCAGATATGTATGGAACACATCCGCATCAGTCATTTCCTGGAACTCTTGGGGAAATCTATATACAGGAGTTCAAATAATCAGAAACATGCTTTTGTAACATACAAAAGTCTGACTTTCATTTTAATAAACTCTTCCTTGGTACAGTAAAAAAAATTTAATTTTATTATAATGCAAGCTAAATCTCGATCTATAAAGACATCAGTTCATTGTTTACTTTTATATGCTAGTGTAAGATTTGTCGACATCTTGTTTTGAAAAATGGATGTTGTTTCACGTGATTCCTTCCGCTAACTTTTTCCCAAGCCCTCGCGCGCTCCCGATCGAGTGCGTGTACCGTGAACATCAGTCTATAGGTGCACAGAACGGCTGAGTTGACCGCAGTGAACCCCTGGGGTTCGATCGAACCCAGTTTAAAAACCGCTGGTTAAGAGCGACACCACACGGCCACTGTATAAGTGCCTTTAGTTAAGGCTGGTTTAAGTTGCTTATCCAGCCCCTAGATTTGCTGCCAGTGGCGGCTGGCCAATAGATGGCCACGGGGCCTGGCCCCACCCACCTTTTTACTATTATAATAACAATATTTAGTTTTTATGAATTATACAAATTGTCAATATTTGTGTTTTGGCCTGAGAATTTCAGTCCCCCTTTAACACTCTTACACACAGTCCTAAGAAGAGATATAAAGGTAAATAAGTGAAAACACCTGTGCACTCGTTCCATCTGTGTGGAGAGAAAAAGATAAAAGAAGGATGATTTTTTTGTAATACTATTCATCATTTAAACACTTATTTGGTTTTCTTTTATTAACAATAAAGTCTTTATTTGATGTGTTCTCACATGTAATTAGGCATGAATTGTTGGCCGTATCTAGTAGGTAAACCAGCAGAGAGGAGTGTGCTGCAGAGGCATACAAGCGCAGCTGCACCTGTCGAGCAGGTTGGATTAGATCAATTTTGAGGGGAGGAGGGGTCAATGGCACAATGACAGAAGGAAGTCAAAAGGAGAGAAATGTGACAAATGGTGAGCAGACACCGGATTAAGATGAGGAGAAAAGACTGTAGAGAAGGAAAGAGCCAGTCGGCATTGAGAGAAACTTACCACTGACATCTGTTCCTGAATCCTTCAGTCCTCACAGCAGGTAAGCTTTCACTACCGCAGAAACACAGAGGTATCCTAGCTCGCTCTGCAGGAATGTATGTCTCAAAGTCTTTTATGTTAGGATTTTATAGTGTCTGGATCGCATCTAGTATAACTTATTGGACGAAACTGAAGATTAACCAAAAAGATTAACTGTCATCTCAAATTAGCTTCCGTATGTTAGACAACAGACACTAGTAAGTGTACAGTATGTGAGTGCTGGTACTCAAAGCTCCATCATTAACACATGGACAACATGTTAAAAGGTTCAAACCACAGTGTTTGTGTGTCCAGCTAAAGGTCATTGTTGTTATTTCATTGTTTTATTGTTAGAAGTCGTCATTGCGAGTGTGTGAAAGAATGAGATATGGTGCATGAGTGGTTAATTAAACTACCTCTTGTTCATACAGAGTCTGAACACACTTGCTTTGGACAAAAGCATCAGTCAAATGAATGTAATGCAAACAAAATGTCAGACAATCAATAGCGTTTAGAGCCTGTTTATATTGTAGCTTTACAGTTTCGCCACGCAGTACTCGTGACTGATGTCTTCACGACTCACGAGTGCTATTGTTGACAAGTTATGTAGAGCTGCATTGTATGAACTCAAATTACACCTGAGACGTGAGAACAAAGAGAAACAAGTTTAGATAAGCATCTTTTAGATGTGACAAACCCAGGTCACCAACTCAGATTCAGATTCGATTGACTAGGTTCACAAAGGACAGAGTTGTGAAAATCACTCAACATGAAGGTATATATATATATATATATATATATATATATATATATATATATATATATATATATATATATATATATATATATATATAAGTAACCACACTTTTGAATGACAGCAGCAAGATGCTGAAAATACTATATTCACTGAGTCAAAATGAATTTTATTTGTGTGGGCCGTTCAGATCGGATAGAAATATGCTAGAATGTTCCCTCTGCATTCAGACGCGAAGAGAGAAAATGTCTATGTCCTCATCGGGCGGGCTCTTGATAAAACTGCCTGCAGGTATTTCTTAAAACGTTTCATCGTTACCATTTTAACATGTTCAAAATATGCAACTTTTCCTTATAATTCAAACATATTTAAATGCAGAGAGTTTCAACGTTGTGGAGAACCTAACCTCAGAATCTGGCTTCCTGTTAGCCTATCTATGGTTGAGAGAGGGTTTTATTGTTTTTTTTGCCCTGACCAACCAGCAAGGAGTGATGTGTCCGTCATGTGTACGTCATCTTTTAGTGAACATGGAAAATGGGGTCGAAAATGGGATTTAAAAGTTATGTAGCTTAAACAGCCACACTGTTCTCATTCACACTTTTGGACAACACACTCTTGCCATTTGTCATGAATGTAGCTCGGTGCCTTTGCAGGAACCCGGCGCCCCCATTGATGTTCCTGCCTACCGATCAGCTGTTGCTCCAAACGACAGGATCTGGAGCACCAGACTTATTTTAGAAAACTCTAAGTCTAAGTTTGTGTGTCAGTATTTGCCCACAGATCAATCATGTAAAAGTGAAGTCTTTGGACAATAAATGGAATATGTATACTAAGAAGAGGAAATGGAAAGGATAGAAATCTAAGAATGTACTTCCTGGTGACGATAATGCTGATCAGATAAGAGAACCAGTACGAAAGAAATGTTCGTCTGCAGGTCTTCGTGTTTGCAGCTTTGACACACGTGGCTCCAAAATACTAAAGCACTATGTCATTCTCTGATGCCCATCAGGACTAAACTAGTCCTATACGACAATTTACTGAAGGTCTCAATGATATGGGAAAAATAGGTTTTTAGGTTTGCTGCTCTTGCGGCTTGGAATTAGCTGCAGACTGACCTGGGTCTCCGGGAACTGGTCTCTTTAGGTGTTTTTAAAAATAGATTGAAAGAATTGGAAGGAAATTCATCTGGGTGTAGATGTTTTCTATGACGGAGGTATATGTTCCTGTGTAAGCTGGGTTGTGTTGCCTTGGCTTGAGTCTTAGTTTTGGTTTTGTTCATGCTCTGATTTAGTTTTTTAGTTTGTTTATTGTCTGTCACTGTTTTATGTTGTATTGTGTGAAACTTTGTGTGACGTGCTACTGCTGCTGTCTTGGCCAGGACACTTGTAAAGGAGATTTTTAATCTCAATGAAGCATTTCCTGGTTAAATAAATAATAATTCGGAATAAGTCTCTGACATTGTTCTGTATTTGTCCTATATGGCACTCAGACATAATTCTAATTGTTCACAATGAAGATGTAAATCTTTAAAGAATGGCTCACAAGTTTGTAAGTTTAAATGTTCACTATTTTCCAAAATCATCTGGTCACTGCTGTAGTTTTAAACAAATGACATTTAAACTGAAGGAAATAGTGCACTAGCTGTGAGTTTATGGTAATAAAGGAACATGTCAGCCAATGCAGCAAAAGTCTCACTGTTGTATTTTTATTATTACGGCTTTGATCTACACAAAGTCATTTGTACTAAACACATTCAGTGTTGGTTTTGGTCTGTTGCTGTCAGTCATACAAATAAAGAATATCACCAGATTTATCTTTTAAGGATGCAGTCCGGTACTTTGCAGTCGTTTCATGCTATTTAAAATATTTTATGGACGACCTCCTGGTCAGCAGGTGTAGTCTAGCTGTTCCAACCAAACCGGATTCTCCTGATCTTGCGAAACGACTCACTCGTTGTTTTAATGTGTGTGTGTGAGCACAGGTGTGTTTCAGTGCAAGAGGCACTCGCTCGCTCAGACGGACTTCCGAGTTGACGGGAGTGCTTCTAACCGTGCTACCCACCCCAACAATCAAAGCAGCATATGGCTCAGGTTAGAAGTAAGATTGGTTTTGTGTGAGGTCAAGGGTTCAAATTAAGGATTCGGATCAGGTTAAGTGTTGAAGGACTGCCATATCCGTCCCACTGATGATGTTTTACTGAATGAAGATGCATCAGGATGAAGTTAAGATTTTCTTTTAGGATCTGCACTGAACTGAATGTCTTTTTGCTGAACTCTTCTGTCCTGCTCATGGCAACACTGTCTCTCTTACAGCTTCCCATTGGATGACGATGGAGCTGCCTGCAGCCTTTCTCTCTGAAGACCAGTTCACCTGTTCCATCTGTCTTGATGTGTTCAACAACCCAGTCTCAACATCATGCGGCCACAGCTTCTGCCAGGCCTGCATCTCCACCTACTGGGATGGAGGAGGAAACGGCAAGTTGTACCAGTGCCCCCTGTGCAAGGAGTCGTTCCGCAAGCGACCAGAGCTCCATATCAACCGAACCCTGAAGGAAATCACTGAACAGTTTAAGCAGATGGCAAATACTGAAGTGACTCATGTTCAGCGGCTGCCTGCGGGGTTTCCTGCCTCCCACCCCAATGATTCTCTACCCCAAAGCCCGAACAGTGAGCACCTCCACCCTCCTCCACCCTACTCACCTCTCCGCAGGTGACAAACTACATTATTTATTAATGTTGACTTATCTTTAAAGCTCCACAGAGAAGGCTATTACTTAACCCTCCTGTTATGTTGCGGGTCAAATTAACCCGTTTCAAAGTTAGAAAATTTAGGAAAAATATTTCGAAGTACTTTTTCTGTATAAAACTTCTGCTTACCTTATTTATAAACCTTTTAAAAAATCATGTATTTGCAACCCCCCTTGCAGCTTTAAATAACAGAGATGATGTTCGGGTCAATTTGACCCGGCAGTGAAAGTGAAGGCTAAAAGTCATCAGAATTGTCACGTTTAGACTATTTCTTTCTTTGTAAATGTGGAGCGGTCTTACTTACTCCCTCCCACCAAGTTTCAACACACACACACACACACACACACACACACACACACACACACACACACACACACCAGACGCCCCCCCCCCCCCACACACACACACACACACATGTACAGACACACCAGTACACACACACACACACACACACACACACACACCCTTCTTCAAAGCCTCATATATAAAGTTGTACACATTTCAAACTTCAAACAAAAGAACCAGGTGGTTGTTATAGGAACCATCTCTATCCTGCTGTGTCCCATCACCCGACATGAGAAGCACACTTTACAGAACAAACAATGTTAATCATCTTCTAACTTTCCCCCTATACACACCTTTATTGGACATGGGACACTAAAGTAAGGGTTTCTTTTATGTCTCAACTAATACATATGTAGTATAGTACTTCTAATAAACTGTCTGACTGAGTGACACACACCCCGTTTCACCCCCATCTCAGACACAGACACACACTCTCTGTTTCTAACAACCCCACCTGTGAGAGACATACAGATACTATTTTGACGGGAACCTTTATTTTCCCCCGCTTTCTAATTCCACTCTGTTTTCATGCTATTTGTTACCCTGGTTACAGAAAATGGAAATTATGGTTGGACTTCGGCTCAGATATATGATTGAAGTTACACTTGCATAATAAAATTATCCAAATACAGCACTTATCAACTTTCACGTTTCCTTTCTAATATTACGACACAGGCAAAGTCTGAGCAGTCCCAGTGACTCCGCCCCCAATCGGTCTCTGTGCCTCATCCACTCGAGAAGTCTCGAGTTCTTCTGTCGTACTGATAACGCCTTCGTCTGCTGCATCTGTGTGGAGACAGGAGGGCACCGAGGACACCACGTCATCCCTGCCAAGAGGGAGTGGCACATCAAGAAGGTCAGTGAGGGACTTAGGACAGAGATGCTGTAATTGCGGTAATTGCATTCTGAGAATATTGTTCCAAAAGATTGTTTCATCAAGGTTTTATTAAAGATTAAAACATTTGTGACTTTGGTAACACCTTGAATCCCAAAACAGTTTGTGTCCATTGCACTTGTGCTAGCATACTGTATGTGCAGCTGGTGTGTAATGTGTGACCTGGGACCAGGCTGGTTATTGAATATCACAGACAGTAACGCCACTCCTGTGTTTTCTCTCTTCTCCAGTCCCAGTTAGGTATTGCAGAGCTGGAGCTGAAGAATCTCATCGATGTGAGGGAGAAGAAAGTGGTGGAAATACATAACTCTTTAAGAGAAATACAGGTGAGTTTCCAGTATGCACCCATGTGGATCCTTTTCAGGGTCAGTTCTGGTTTGAGATTGTCGACACATTTCACAATTAGACGTTTAATTGGCACTGGATTATCTATCCTGACGACTGCAGAGGAGATCACTCCATTAGATCGGATGTATTTATAGAAAAATAAAATGTTTTCGGTTCAGATTTATCTTGTAGTATGAAAGGTGGACAGGTGCTGCCTGATCAGACCGGCGTAATTAATTAAATATCATAATGTTAGCCTACGTTTTTTATGTTTCTGTTAAAACCTTTTGAAAGTTTACACCAAACAAACTCAATTTTTACCATCTTGCATCCATTTTGAACACATGGAAGTCAAAGAATAGGTTAAAAGATCAAAAGTAGGAGTAACAGGTTCAAATAAGATTTATTCTCACACACAAAAACAAAGTTTCTATGGAGTGGGAGAGGTTGGGACAGTTGTGGTTGTGCGAAACAAAAGAAATCAAGATAAAACAAGGCCAAGCTACCTACCTCTATGAAAAGAAAAAGGCTTTACCTGCTTCTATCAAAACAATACAGAGGGAGCACCAACCAATAGTCTAGACACAAGTTTCTTGTCAGTTTCTTGTCAGTTTCTTGGGTACCCCAAACTGTCATCCTCCCACCACAAACCTGCACACCTAGCAGTGTCAGTGTTTACATTCCACACAAAGAACCACCCCCGGAACTCTTCAGGCCTCCTCATTCTAAACCCGGTCCCACCCAGCTGATTGGCCAGCTTGCCTTCTGGAGCCCAGGTGCAGCCGGATTGGCCTGTACAGGTGGTCACTGATGGCACCTGAAGGGAAAACACGCAACACTGACACGTTACATTGAGAGAAAGAGAGCAACACCCTACAATGGAATCATATATGATCCTCAATATGGCAATATACCAAATTGTTAAATTTAATTTATAATCAGATCCCAGGGATTTATGAGGTTTCTCTCTGGATATTTCTAGTTTTCTCAAAGAGAGATATTAAAAATGATTGAAACAAAGTGTCAGATTGTTTGCCAGTATCCAACATGTTTAACACCATTCTTTTCACTCAATATCCTCCCCACTGATTGCTCATGAGCCTAAAGAAGTAGCTGATTTGCCAAACTTCCAGTGGGTGTCTTTAAACATCTCACATCTATTGCTGTTCATTGTTTATTCAGGCTGCTGCCGAGAGAGAGACAGATGGAACCGTGTGTGTGTTTTCCAAGCTGATCTCCAGTTTGGAGCGTTGCCAAGCTGAAGTATTGAAGGTAAATAGCATCAATATGAACAAAAACTTGTCTTTTTGGTTTTCACTGAAATAAAAGTAGGCAAGTCCTCTTATTATTAACGGAGGAACATTTTGAGGTACATAAACTAAGCTCCGTGGCATCCGTCTCCCCCAGGTGGTAAGGATGACTCGGCGTGCGGCTGAGCACAGAGCTCAGGACCTTCTGAGGGAGCTGGAGGAGGAGATCGCTGAGCTCAAGAAGAGGGGTTCATCCCTGAGCAAGCTGGATCTGTCAGAAGACTACATGCTGTTTCTCAGGGTACCAATAATAACAAGATAATGCAAACAATAACGTCATAAAAAGCCGATTTCCACTAGTTTGCATACCATAATGAATCCACCAGCTCATTTTAGTTTCAGTCATTAAATCCAGAAACTTCTTGACAGCAGTGATTATGGGTGTGTGAGAGATGTGAGGTATCGTTTCAACTGCAGGAACTTTTCCAGGAAAGGAGGAACCTCTGTAGAAACTCAGGACCTTTTTTTTTTTAATAAAGGGAACATAATAGTTTTGGTTACTTGGCTGCGGTTCCTGTCTCCTCACAAGTCGCTGCTCCTGATGTATTACTATATTGGCCAGAAAATAAGACGAGCTAGATTAGACCGTCCATACTGAGAAGTGTTAACTTTCTGCGACTTCCCCTCTCAGAACCCTCTGTCTATCCTCTGCTAATGTTTGTATTAGTTATGTTTGACAAGAAAGACAAATGGTTTCCTCTTGCTCTCTGTTATAAGGTCCCAACAAATGTCTGGCTACTGGCTCAATAGTATGTGTTACAATGTTAACATGGATGGATTTGGAGACCATGAACCGATGCGGATGTATTTCTTTAATCCTGTTGAAGCCACATCTGTGTTTGACATTTCTTCTCTCTGCAGAGGTTCCATGCCCTGTCCACCCTTCCACAAGTTAAGGACTGGTCCGGTGTCTCTGTCGGGTCTGAGCTGACCTCGGGGGGGATTCTCAGGACTGTCAATCAAATGATGGAGCGCTTTGGAGAAGAGATGCAAATACTGCCCAAAGCCTGTAAGTAGTCAAGTGAATGTGTTACATTTTAGGGACACATGTCTAAAAACTAAAACAGCAAATGCAATGTACTGCTAAGCTTAGAACCTAATGAACCAACTAAACCGTAGCAGTACTTTCATAAGGACAAAAGACATTCCATGTCTTTTAGTTTGAACATGTCTCATTCTGACTTGTAGCTTAGATCATATTTATTTAAGGCTGAACTGTACAAAATCCAAACAGAAGTGTAAAATAAATGTTATTTTCCCTCATCAACAGGCCAGCAATCCTTGTTGGACCAATCTGTACCCAGACCCAACCCAAGTAAGATTCTGATGAGCTAATAAAACCACATTTTGTGTAGATCCTCTTAAGTTGAATGAAAAGTGTCAGAATAAAGTAAATATATTATTTTTTATTTGCAGGGATAAGGAGGGTACAAGAATATGCAGGTCAGGGTTACACAACCATTTCTTATTTTATGTCACTTTAACTCAGATGTCATATAATGTTATTTTCATTGTAGTTTAATCTCCAACCATCAATCTCTCTCAATCGGTCAGATGACATCACTTTAGACGTCAACACAGCCCATCAACGTCTCATCATCTCAGCAGATGGGCAACAGGTGCACTGTGGAGAACGCAATCAGTTGGTACCCGACAACCCTGAGCGCTTTGACCGGGTGGTGTGTGTGCTCGCCCGCCAGGGCTTCAACTCAGGACGGCATTACTGGGAGGTAAGTGGGACACAATGGGAAGCTATGTCCATGGTGGTCGGTCAACGGAGGGCCCCGTGTGCGGCAGCCAACCAGCCACTTAATTTTCAGTCGGCAAGCTATTTTATTAATATATATATATATATATATATATATATATATATATATATATATATATATATATATATATATATATATAAAATGCTAAACAAAGCATTTGTGTGTGCATATAGGCATATGCACACATTAATAAAGAAATGCTTGTTTAGCAATAGTTTACTGAAAATAGTTGTACTTGATCAAATTTAGATGGGTGAACTATTCCTTTAATTAATTATAAACACATGCATGGAATGGATACAATTTGTAATCAAATTGGAAATGTTATTAAAATTGATTT
Organism: Liparis tanakae; assembly: GCA_036178185.1. Lineage (NCBI taxonomy): Eukaryota > Metazoa > Chordata > Actinopteri > Perciformes > Liparidae > Liparis > Liparis tanakae. Next base: position 10,621,989 of record CM070110.1, read on the forward strand.
GGTCCAAGGGAGGAAATGCTATCATTCCATCTGATGTTCAAATTGAAACTTCACACTTTGTGTATTCCTGCGGGACCCTGTGTAGTGCTTTTGGCACATTTTGTGCAATTTTGGTATTGTTAATGGGTGTGTGCTTGAATAAACAAGCACACGGCGCTCTATGTAGCAGGGGGGGAGGAGTTCCAGGGCTCTGCAGGGTCTGCAGCGATCAGGCAGCGCACTAGTTTTATTTCAATTTCAGACTGACTTCACTCGGTAAGCTGTCCCTCACTGCCCTCTTCTAGGTGGAGGTGGGAGGAAAGACCGACTGGGACCTGGGAGTGGCAAGTCAGTGCGTCAATCGGAAGGGAAAAATCACCGTAAGCCCCGCCCATGGCTACTGGTTCCTCAGCCTGCGGGACGGGACCGAGTATGCCTTCCGAACAGAACCCTCGACCGACCTGGCCGTCAGCCTCAGACCCTCACGGATTGGAATCTATGTGGACTATGAAAAGGGACTGGTGTCCTTCTACAACGTGGAGGCCAGATTGCTCATCTATACCTTCACAGATCATTTTTCGGACACCATCCACGCGTTCTTCAGCCCCTGTACCAATAAATCTGGGCGGAACGAGGCTCCACTGATCATTTGTCCCGTTGCAAAGACGGAATGAAATGCCCCAACATGTTGACGACATCTTGACTAGTAAGCTGTCGCATGTATGTTGGAAGAAAACTGATGCACAAACATACCTCTATGTGTGGTCACAACTGCAATTCCCTTCTGCATTGACATAAAGCAGTGGTTCCCAACCCTTTTTCCATAAAGTCCCAGTGAAGCAGAATCTTTGAGCTATGTACAGTTAGAAGTCATTGAAATCGAGTCTTTCACAGTTGATTGGAACACTGCTGGCTTAGAAAGAGCGGTCTGCGCTCCAGAGGATGTGGCTCCACACACACCTCCTTTGTCACTAACAATTGCAGATGGATGAATGTCAAAATGTGATTGGTTTATATTTATTTGTACTAGTTATATGACCGGGAATGTGAAGGGTCCCCTTTTCTATGATGATTAAATTGAAATTTATGAACAACTAATCATTTCTGTGAATGTTGCATCAATGATGAGTTTTCCTGTAATTGTTTACTAACTTTAATACAATTGTCTAAGTGTATTATGTATTTGTTTTTGTGTGTATCTTTCCTACCAAACAGCAGTAGGGACTGTGGAGCAGGAGGGAGAGCAGAGCAGAGGTTCAGTCTGAAGCATTGAATAAAGTATCTTCCCAAAGAGACCCTCGGTGTTGGCTGATCCTTTGCTGCTTAGGGGGGAAACCTACGGGTGACGGCACAAATCCTGTTACAGAGACTATTTATCCAAATTTACACATACGGCAACAAATATGTCAGGCTTCCTATGGTGTCCATGTGTTTGGGCCCATAGAGCATGGTACTGGAATCCCTGAGACCCAGTTGCATTGCTCATGAAATTGATTCCTCAAATTGATCTTTATGTTTTTCTGAGTAATATTATGCTATAGAAATCATTTAACCAACATAACAAAATGGTAAGCAAAATATATACTTCATAATACTAATAAATCAGACAAAAATTAAATCTGTTCAAATACAATTTCCTCATCGTGAGCAATTATGAGCAAAAGGAAGGTATAGCTCGGGGTCAGTCTGATTTGCCACGCTAACATCGAGTCAATAACGTTAGTTGGTTGTACGACTAATGAACAATTGATTACCTCTACTTTGTCATATTTCTATCCAAGTTGGTATTTGATTAAAAAACCTTGAAGGCAGTGTATGTATTTATTTTTACCGATATGACGTCACAAAAATGGTCGAGACCACAAGAAGTATCATAAGATATAAGATGAACCACAAAGAAGGCCATGAGCTTGTACAGTACATATGTGAGAGGATACTTTATTGACATCAAGTGCAAAAAGACAGAAAGATATGGCGGCAGATCAGTCAGAGCATCACATACTGCAGGCCGCACTTACACAATCCACAATGTCTTCACAAACAGGACATGTATCCACAATCATGTTTGGTCATTAATGTGTCTTCAGATCAGAGGCATTGGAGCTCCATTCTAACACCAGTAAACAATGTTGAGTAACTTGTGTTCCTCAACATTACTCAACATTACTACTAGCCTTTGCTAAGCTTTGCTAAACTGTCCCTTCGGTTGAACAATTTGAGGGAATCTAGTGAATTCAATTGCAATTATTTTCAATAATAACTTCAACTTCTAGGGCCAAATAAAATAAAAACTGACCATCCAATCTCCGTAGAAGCATAATGTAGTAGTACATTGCTAATGTGGTACTGGTATAATATATACTGTATATATAATAGCAATCAGACTGAGGAGCCCTAATGATATTGTTGGCAGCTCTGTTCTCTCTTCTTGAGCTTATGTAATCGTTAGGTTGGCAGACTGATGGGCCAAACAAGCTTTTTAGCACATTATATAGTTTGGAGTTTAGCTCCGACTACTACAATAAGCCGCTAGCTGCAAACTGCTCAGCAAACTACATGATGCAATCAGCTACATTTTGTAGGGAACAGTTGTCATAACAGCTTGCTCCGACATTGTCAGTAGGTTACTGTGGTGGCGGGGGCGTGGTTAGGCTCAGCTGCAGAGGGAAGAGGGGGAGTGGCTCAGGGAACTGGTGCTGGGAAGAGGCCTAATTGGCCTGGGCTGGAACAGATCTGATGTTTTTTGGACTCTTCCCTATATTAGACTCAGTAGGAATGGAGGCAATAGGAGAGGAGAGCAAGCACAGCATGCCAGTGACAATAAAACGTAATACAAACAATAACCCTGAGTGTGCTCAATCATTGGTGCTGGGGGGAAACCCGGGGAAGGTGACAGGAGTGTGTTACAGTTACATGTTAAGTTATGTCTTCTAGCCTAAATAAATGTCACTTGTGATTTTAGAAAATGCAATAGAGCAGGAATGAGGCCCAAAACCATAAAACGAGTTAGCATTTGTGAAGCTCGTCCTCACTTAGCTTAATGGTGGTGACATGAGGTCATGTGACCGTGGTGAAGTTCCTTTACAGCCTAATGTTAGCTTTTTACTTCTGCCGATTGTGTTCATGCTTCAAAGATCATAAAAATGCTTTTCATTTGGGAAGATTATCGTGCATGAAGCTTATTTTTAAGCTTACAATTTTGAAATTTCCCCACTGTGGGACGAATAAAGGTATATATCATATATCATCATATCATATTTACCAGTCAAATATACACATTATTTAACACAGTAATAACCAGACTACTCCTGTGATAAATAACTGTAACACTCTGGGCTGCGGCTTCCTTCATTAGAAGTTAAAATGTCTTCGTTATTTGGTTGGGGCAGTTGCATTGGTTACACTTTGTGACTTACATTAATCATGCAATAGTAATAACGCTGTTACAGCATTCACAGGATATTTAAAACAACTCAAACATGACATTGTATTGTAATATTTGATGTAAGCTGTCATATTACACATGAATAAGGCTATGCTGATGTCAACAGAGAAGATGCTTAAGCAAATACATATTTTTTTATAACAGAAAAAGTCTCCTTAGGTAGGTATAAAAGATAATAAAATAATAAAAGTTACAAATAATGGCTTTTCCTGCACAGAGATAAACTGTTCTACAACACAGTCAAATCTTTAGATAATACTTTTTGCTTATTAAGCTGTCACAACAAAAATAGCTGTTTAGCATTGTAATGCAATGACCTACATTATACAAAATTAAATATCCATCTTAGGTTTAAATACATACAATATCCAGTGTGCTTCCTTGGAAATCTCTTACTTTATGGCTACTTAGAAGTACGGGAACAACATACCATCTTGTCCCCTGCTAGTAATGAGTGATGGCCAACATAAAGTAGTCAAGTGCCTCTTATTGCAAACGGTGCCATGCTGCCACAATGCCCTGAAACAAGTGGCATTACTAAAGCCAAATACATGTTCCTTCTACAATGATAATAGTATTGGTGCAATAATAAGGTGCAGTAAGATATTTGGTTTCAGAATCAGCTGCGTGAAACCCTGCTGACTACATCTAAAAGATTTGAGCTAACTCTATATTGAGATTGGACTTGTTATGCATTTCAAAGTAGTCATCATAAGAGAAGACCTGAGAGTGTGAGTGTGGCTCACAGAGAAATGACTGCTTTTGCTCAGCAACACTTGTGAAACCCACATTGACATTTTGTGCAAAAATCGATCAACATTGATTATTGCACTACCATTGTGCAAGTCTGTTTTTTTTTATGTACAGGACGGTCCCGTGTTCTGATGAGTGTTGTTGCACATAGTTAAGGAACGGGGACATTAGGAGAAAATTTTAGTTTTCCTTTGTCGGGCTGCTGTAAAATGATCATGTTTATTATCATGTCTATAACTGTATGTGTGGGGCTGATCGGGACTTCTCCAGGCTGTGGCTTGAATGCGTATATGTTCATAGCTCCTGTTGAGTGCTGGTGAATGTACCTCCACTAACGAAGGCCAATGGCTATCTAAAATTGATTGATAAAGGCTCATCCACAGCTGCGGACTGGTATTTCAACCTTTTTTTGTGAAAGAGATAATTTAGTTTTCAGACAAATATTTAGAAATGCCACAATAGCAAAACATAGCATCACAGACCCATTACTTATTCAAATACAGCGGTTCTAATTTGGTGTTGGCCTCGACCCAGACTCTGAATAACACTGAGGGAGACGCATATACATTATAACTTTGTGTAATCATTTCCTCTCACGGTCACTGCTTTGCTTTCTGTGGGTGTGTTTCTGAGCATCCAGACACCTCACCCCCTCCATCAGCATGGGAGTCCCGTGATGTGGTGCTGTATCGAGGGGGAGAAAGAGAGAAGGGGAGAGTTTGTGTTCACTCCTGGTATTACAGCTGATTTAGTTCAGTCGTCCATTACTTTCTGTATCAGGACACTGCCGGCTCTCCTCTCTTCCTCCTTCTGTTTCATGGATTGTGGAAATCTGGATCGTGGTCCATGCCTACTATTAATTATTTAAACATTTATGTCATATTCATTGAATGAGTTGTAACTCTGTAACGCTGTTCATCTGTACACATTTAATTTGGTTTATTTTTGTAATGTCTATTAAGGTATGTGTGGTGATATCTATTGCTTGTGTGTGTATAGGAGTGTGTGTGTACATACCAATGACCTTGGCCTGGAATCTGACCTTCAGACTACTGCCTTTTCTCCCTCTTGTTGCCAGAGTGATCTCCTCCTGCAGCACCCCCTCCTGGTGAGTCTTGTACTCGCACGTTACCTTTACTCCTCCTTTAAGAGAGGGAGGGTTCATCAACATGTATTCATTCACTCACACTATTCACACTATTCAGTTGTGTTTCATCAAAGAAAGAAGCGGGGCAGGATGAGAGAGGCACAGTTCTATTTTCTTTTGGTGCTTCAGATGCACTTTGAACCCTTCTTTTCAAATACCCCCCTCAGGGTGAATAAAGTACTCGCATAACATCATGATATTATTTCTCTTTTGTAAAATAACAACTGCTTTCAGATTTAGCTTTTTTAACAATGACTAAATGTAATATACAACTAAAGTTATTGTAATAACAGCAACAAAAATAATTCTAATAAAATCCCCTCAATGGCAAACAGAGTGAGATGTCACAACGGCATCCCTGGAGAAAATGGCAGATTTGCACAGAAAACACATTTGACATACGGCCTCTCTCTCTCTCTCTCTCTCTCTCTCTCTCTCTCTCTCTCTCTCTCTCTCTCTCTCTCTCAGTTGACGCTGTGAGTGAGTGAGGCAGGTTGTGTGTGTGAGTGAGAGCAGCTGAGAGCGTTGTATGTGTCTCTGTCTGTTCGTTTTCTTTATAGTTACATGTATTTATTGAATGTGGTTTATTAGTTTGGGTTCACTTTAGTTTAATTTGTTTGGTGTTCAGTGGGTTTCTTTTCTCTGGGTGTCTTCCCCCTGCCGGTGTCCCACCGGGGTGCTCTGCGTCATGATCGACGCGGTGCCGCTCACCTACGAGGAATCACGGCATGAAGATCGCCGGTGACACCCCGTGTAGCGTGGAGGAGTTGGCCCGGGCAGTCGGGAAGAAGGTCGGGTTCGGCAGCGTGAAGACCGCGGCCAAGATGAACGGCTCGGTCGTGATCTTCCTGGACCAGGTGTCCAAGGTGAACCAGGTGGTAGAGGAGGGTCTCTCGGTGGGAGATTTGTTTGTGCAGGTGTTCCGCTGGAGCAGCCGTCGGTCCGCGTCCTCGTGTCAAACGTCCCTCCGTTCATCACCGATGAGTACCTGAGCAGAGAGCTCTCCGGCACGGCAAGCTGGTCTCCCGATCAGGAGATGGCCGGGCTTCAAGGAGAGCTTGATGAAGCATATCCTGAGTTACCGCAGGGACGGTTTACATGATACTCAGGACCGGAGCCAGGAGCTCAACCTGCGCTTCGGGTCGAGTAGATGATTGGGATTACGACATCTTTGCATCTTCATCGGCGATGAAGTGCTTTAAATCGGGAGGAGGGCACACCGCGAGGTCTGCTCGAAGCGGGGCGACCCAACGGCAGCTGGTGCGGACGGCCCGGGTCCGTCAGGCGCTCCGCGCCGCGGCCTCGCAGGGAGCCGGTGGCGCAGCTGCTGCCGCACGGCGGAATCGCGGCCGCGTCGCTGAGAGGGGGCGTGGCCGGAGCGGGGACCGGCGCAGCGGCGGCTGCTGCTGATCCGATCCCAACGGATAGCGCGGCCAGCGGCATCACTGCTGCTGTACCCGACCCACAGGTGGTGAGTGTGGATGAGAGTGTGAATGAGGTGAGTGTTGGTGATGGTGGTGGTGGTGTAGCTGGCCAGGACAGCGAGAGGCAGGCGGTGGGTGGGGTGGGAAGTGATGAGGGTAAGAAAAAAAAAGAAAAAACAGACCAAAAAAAAGTTGTGGTGAGTGAAGGGAGTGAAGCTGCCAAAAGCAGTGTGGTGAGGGAGGTGGGAAGTGGTGAGGATAAAGAAAAAGAGGAAGAAAAAAGGGAAAAAAAGGAAAAAAACATCAAACAAAAAAATTATAATACTGTTGATGGTACTACAGGGGCTACGGGTGGTGATGGTAGTATGGGCCTGGAGGTGGAGGCTGAGAGTGGGGTGGAAATTGATGAGGAAAATGGGAAAGAGGAAAAAAAAGAAGAAAAAGTCAAGGAAAAGACTGGCGAGAAACCCATAGAGCTGATAGGACAGGTGGGTGGAGTCATAGGGGCAGAGGATACAAACGGTGCAGGTGAGTGGGGGGCTGAGCAGGTGGAGATGGAGGAGGAGGATCAGAGCGCCGGCGGCGAGGCCAAGACCAGTAGAGTGGAGGAGAGGAGGAGGAGTCAGGGGGCAAGGCAGGCAGAGGACGACAGCGACGAGGAGGGGTCAGAGGACAGCGACTCTCCTCTTGTTTTAACAAACAGCCAGGCCCAGAAGCTCTATACGGCCGAAGAGATCATTTTGTTTTTATATACAACGAAAAACAAAAAAAGGGTAGAGGTCAGGGATCACTTCCCTGACCTTGGGGCGTTTGTGCAGTCTTGCCGATACCATATGAAAAAGAAAAAATTTGACAAGCAAGAGGTTTTTAGGATTAAGAAGTTTTTATCAAAAGTAACAGAGTGCATCCAGCAGGAGGGGGTGGAGAGCTCCAATGTGTCTTTTAATTGATATGTTGTTTTTAAGTTTTATTTGTTTTTTAAACTCTTTTCTTTTAATGAGCACATTCAGAGTCGGAGTTTTAAACGTAAATGGAGCGAGGGATTGTAAGAAGAGAACATCTATTTATGAATTTAACAAGATGAAAGCAAATGATGTTCTCTTCTTACAAGAGACGCACAGCGACAGCACCAACGAGGCGGACTGGAGGAGGGAGTGGGGGGGGGGGAAGTCCTCCTGAGCCACAACACCAACCTCAGCGGAGGAGTGGACTTCCTCTTCTCCAGGGCCTTCAGTCCCAAGTCACTGGAGGTCAAACACATCGTCGAGGGGAGGCTGTTCCTAGTGAAAGCACGGTTCAACCTTTTTACTGTTGTTTTAATAAATGTTTATGCTCCAACAACCGGAACAGAGAGGAAGCTATTTTTATCTAAAATTAATGATGTTTTAAATGACTGTGACTCGGAGGATTTTTTATTCTTGGGGGGGGATTTTAACTGCACAGAGGATGATTTTAAAGACAGAAACCACACAGAGCCACATCCAGCTTCACAGCAGGTTCTGAGGAGGCTGGTCCATTCTCATAGCCTGGTGGACGTGTGGAGAAGGATGCATCCGGACTGCCGACAGTACACATGGTCCCACCTTAGGGAGGGAAGAATCTCCTCAGCCAGGTTAGACCGTATGTATGTTTTTAAGCACCATTTTAGTATTTTTAAAATGTGCAGCATTGTTCCGGCTGGTTTTACTGATCATTCTTTGGTTTTATGTCATGTTTTTATTAGGAACTTTTTACCCAGGAGCGCGTATTGGCATTTTAATTCAGTAATTCATTTCTTTCGATAGGAATTTTAGGGAGGTGCTTTTTTATTTTTGGAGTGTTTTTAGGCTGAGGAAGAGTGATTTTAACAATCTTAGGCAGTGGTGGGACCATGGTAAGACTGAAATTAGACTTCTTTGTCAGCAGCACACTTTCAACGTCACTAGAGACGTCACCAGATCTATGAAGGACCTGGAGACTGAAATAGTGGACCTAGAAAGTTTGAGTGAGTCCACAAGAGATCGAGGACTTGTTGAAGTCCTCAAAAGGAAAAAGGCGTCTCTCGCCGACCTGTTCGAGGTGAGAGTACAAGGCGCACTGGTCAGGTCCGGTTCCAGACCATCGCAGAGATGGACACTCCCTCTAGCTTCTTCTTCGGCCTGGAGAAGAGGAGGGGCAGGGCAGTGATCCACTCACTGCTGACCGACGAGGGCAGCCGGTGGTGGAGCCAAGCTAGATCCGTGGCGGCGGTGGGGTTTTACTCCTCCCTGTATACCAGTGAGTATAGGGAGGAGGAAGTGTCGACGGAGGGGCTCTGTGGGGAGCTGCCTCAGGTCTCCGAGGAGACCAATGAGGAGCTCGACAGACCCATAACCCCCCAAGAGCTGAAAGCTGCCCTGCAGGGAATGCAGGGAGGCCGTGCCCCCGGGATCGACGGCCTCCCCGCTGAGTTTTATAAGGCCTACTGGGATGTCCTCGGAGGGGACATCCTGGAGGTCTTTAATGAGAGTCTGGCCGCTGGTTCCATGCCGATGTCCTGCCGTAGGGCAGTACTGACGTTACTGCCTAAGAAAGGGAACCCGCAGGACATCGGTAACTGGCGCCCTGTGTCTTTGCTGTGTGTGGATTACAAGCTTCTGTCCAAGGTCCTCGCCTCCAGGCTGAGGGGAGCTATGGAGCAGGTCCTCCACCGGGACCAGACCTACTGCGTCCCCGGCAGGTCCATGGTGGACAACGTCCACCTCATTCGGGACGTTTTGGAGGTCTCCAGCTCATTGGGTATTGACACTGGTCTGATTTCTCTAGACCAGGAAAAGGCTTTTGACCGCGTTGAACACGGCTTCCTCTGGAAAGTTCTGGGGAAGTTTGGGTTCAGCGCTGGTTTCATAGCCAAGATCAAGGTGATGTACAGTGATGTTGAGAGTGTGCTGAAGATAAACGGCAGGCTGTGTGCTCCTTTTAGAGTGGGTAAAGGGGTCCGGCAGGGCTGTGCTCTGTCCGGGATGCTCTACGCACTCTCCCTCGAGCCCCTCCTCATCAAGATACGCTCTAGCCTTCATGGTCTGGTTTTACCTGGTTTTAATAGGAAGATGATTTTATCGGCGTATGCCGACGACATTGTCGTTTTTATTAGTAGCCAGAAAGATGTAGACCTTTTAAACCACATTGTACAGGATTTTAGCATCGGCAGCGAGGGTGAACTGGAGAAAAAGCGAAGCCCTCACGGTGGGGGAGTGGTGTGGCGGCCTCCCGGTTCTTCCACAAAAGCTTGTATGGAAAAGGGACGGTTTTAAATATTTAGGAATTCATCTAGGAAAAAAAAACATGGTCCAGAAGAATTGGGAGGGCGTCACAGAAAAGATAGAAGGGAAACTTTCCAAGTGGAAGTGGCTGCTCCCCCAGATGTCTTTTAAAGGTAGAGTGCTGGTTTTAAACAATCTTATTGCATCCCAACTGTGGCACCGGCTAATGGTTTTAGACCCTCCCTCGGGTTTCTTGGCCAACATTCAGAAGAAGATGGTGGACTTCTTTTGGGAGGGTCTACACTGGGTGCCACAGGGGGTGCTGTTTTTAGCCAGAGAGGAGGGGGGACAGGGCCTTGTCCACCTGGCCAGCCGGACAGCCACTTTTAGACTACAGTTTATTCAGAGGTTTTTAACGTGTCCGGAGGTTTTAGTGTGGCGAGACGTGGCCAGCTGCATCCTCAGACGTGCTGACCACCTGGGGCTGGATACTGCTCTGTTTTTAATAGACTCCAGCATTTTAAAGTTAAGTGGGCTGCCTCCTTTTTATCAGGGTGTTTTTAAGTCGTGGGCCCTTTTAAGTCATGAAAGGTGCCCACAGTCTGAATCTCTGTTCTGGTTGTTGAGAGAACCGTTAATACACAGAGCAAAGATGGACATAAGCAGCAGCGCCACCCCTGGACTAACGGGGGCGCTGCTGCGAACAAAGACCCTTTGCCTGCAGCACCTGGTGGAGGCAGTGGGGCCGACGCTGAGTGACCCCCAGGCCCTGGGCTCCCTGCTGGGCCTGCATTCCGGACGGGTGGCGAGGAGGCTCCTGGAGCTGTGGAGGCAGAGGCTGACCGGGGCGGAGAGGAGCCTCCTCAACGACTACAGCCAGAAGAAGACAGAGCCGGACCCTGCAGACCCCTTCCCAGACATCTCCCTCAGCCCGGGGCTAGGGGGGCTCACCGGCCCCCTGCTAAAAACGACCCACGCAGAAGTATGTACACTAAAAAAAGCAGACAAGAAGACTCTGTATTTTAACATTGTGAAAACCATCAACAGGTCCGGACTGTGCAACAGGCCGCCCACTGTGTGGTCAAAGAGACTTGGTCCAGGAGGACCTGGCCCGCAGTGGGGGGTCCTATACAAGTCTCCCCTAAAGAAAAGGACCGCTGACCTCCAGTGGCGTATTTTACACGGTGCTGTCGCGTGCAGCGCTTTTATCTCAGTGATCAATCCCGCTGTCCGGAGCCAGTGCCCTTTCTGTGACCTCCGGGAGACTATTTACCATGTTTTTTAATGAGTGTAAGAGACTTTTGAGTTTCTTCTCTCTTTTAACATTGGTTTTTAGTCTTTTTAATGTCATTTTTACGGAGAAGGTTTTTATCATGGGAGCTGCCTACAAGAAGACAGAAAAAGAAAAGTGGCAGCTCCTAAACTTCCTATCCGGAGAAGCCAAGATGGCAATTTATCTGACAAGAAAATCCCGGTTGGAAAACAGAGAGGGGACGGAGGCCGGGGCAGTGTGGCTCTGCAACATCAGAGCCAGACTCTGGCTGGAGTTCAGGTTTTACAAACACATTGGAGACCTGGATGCTTTTAAACAGAGGTGGTGTTTTAATGGTATTGTTTGCTCAGTGGTGGAGGAGGAGCTGGTATTTGCGCCACCTTTTATTCGTTAAAACATGTTTTATTTTTGTTTTTAGTATTGTTGTTTTTGTGTGAATTTCATTTTAAAACAACCTGATTTTTTTAAAACACTTTATTTTTAAAGAAACGTTGTAAGAGATAAGAAAATGTAAATAAAGTGTTTTTCAAAAATCTCTCTCTCTCTCTCTCTCTCTCTCTCTCTCTCTCTCTCTCTCTCTCTCTCTCTCTCTCTCTCTCTCTCTCTCTCTCTCTCTCTCTCTCTCTCTCTCTCTCTCTCTCTCTCTCTCTCTCTCTCTCTCTCTCTCTCTCTCTCTCTCTCGGGATATTGCTCCCTCAGCTCTGCATCAAAACCGTGTCTCCTGAGTGGCATGCTACATATTTGATGCACAGTTCATAAAGTCTCTTAGGAACACTATGCATCTTCAGATAGAATTAAAGAATAAATATACATATATTCTACATGCAACACATATTAAACAACTACAGCTGCTTGATGTGTTGACGGTGTGCCGGTGACTCATTGGATGCGATGGAAGAAGTCCTCCATGAAGAAAGCCAGAGTGAAGGCCTTGACAGCCCACAGGCATGACCAATTAGCAACACAAATAACACAAATGTTTGCCGTCTTGACAGAGTCTCCCTGCTGTTGTACACTATATTGTGTTTTAAATATGTCCATTTAACAAAACGTGTTTGGTTGACTCAGGAAATTAAAAAAATCCCCAAAATGTCAATGCTTATTTCACTGTGTAAATACTGCATTCAAAGTAAAAGTACTATGATAAAAACAATAGGTTAAAAACATGATATTATTGTGGGAATTCTTGGCACCAAACAACATCCTCAGTGTGTGAAGGCTTTTCAGTTACTAGTGGAGCAGTCACCAGCTAGGCGAGGATGCAGGATTTCAGCTCTCTATAGCACCTCCTAAGGATGCTTGCTAGAGGGAGACACCGGCTTACAGTGTGTTATTAAGCCACAATCCACCTGGACCATCGCCTCAGGTGGTACTCTATATTGTACACAGAGTACCTGAAAACTGCGAGTGAAGAAAGCAACATCAAGGCTGCAACTAGAATAATTATTCACGTGGTGAGTCATTTGTTTCTATAGAATCTGAATTGTAATTCAAATCTGTAGAATACATTTCTCACAATTTTGTTCTCCCCTCCTTTTTATATCCAATGAATATCAATACTCATCTTGATACTAGGTTGTGAAATATCCATGAGGGAAAGGTAGTTCATTCAAGAGTCGACAGCCATGTGAGCAGCTCTGTGGGAATGTACATGGACACAGCGGTGCTTTGAGCTAAATGCTTCTCCTAATGAGAGATCAGTCTGTCAACGGTGGACCAACTGGGCAATTATTGTAAATGATCTCATGTAATGTAATGTAATCTCAGTGATCTCAAACCTGTACCAGCTGTCGTACAGCGATACCACTGTGTCGGCAAAAAGCTAAGCTAGATCAGCTTCAGACATTTATCTTTCACTAGAGTATTGAATAAATAGACATTTTAACATGATGATGGCATTTTGTGGATGAATTGTCTGGGACCCATTGATGTCTGTACAACATCTGTGCATATTTCCCAGGTTAAGAGTGGGTGGTGCTGGTCAGGAGATCACCAAAGTCAGTGGGCTTCATCCTCCTCCTCTCCTGTATACTCGACTGGCCAACATTGCCATCCCAAAGAGACTACAAAGATCCTAAGGGTAAAAGAGAGGTGTGTGTAGGAGCATTTTTGCGTAACTGACAGAGATTCTGGACTTTCACACTGACTTTTTTATTTCTTTTCAGCTCCCAGGCTCCATCTTTTTCATTACTTCTGCATAACTGACAATCTGGTGATGAGCCATCACAAATCATTGGCCCAATTAAAATACTGGCAACCATTAATCAGGTCACTAATCTAACTGTAAACCTGCATGTGTTTCTAAATAAAGGCATGTCTGGAACCCCGGAGGTCAGCTCATATTTCCCTGTGTAACTTAATCTGCCAATAATGCACAGTCTCTTGCTTACTGCCTGACAACCACAGAGTTTTAACCTCTGTGTCCTCCACAAGAACGATTGAGAAAAGGCTAGAAAGATTGACTGCACAACGAGCCAATCAGCACGCTCCACACAGCGAGTCACGGTAGACTAAAGGTAGAAAAGGAAACAGTGAGGTTGCCTCTGGTGGAGATCTCTATACCACGAGCAACCAGCCACTCATCCATTCATGTACAATCTCGAAGTGAGATCACAACCGTCACACCTTCAGTACCTCTGACTTTGTACCAACACAGATTACCCCCCGTTAAGGCAGTAAACTGTTCTGAATGCCTGGACTTACCCTCCAGTGTGGAGTTGATATGTTGGACCCGGAGGTTGGGGAACTTCCGGGTTGGAGAAGAGGAAGGGAGACAAGAGAGCTCTTTGCCCTGAGTGGGGACATCTGGGACGGTGAAGATAATCTCATAGCAGTGCTGGCTCTTCAGGAACCCCGCCTGGAGAGGGGAACGACAGAGTAAAAGGCAAAGAGGGAAGGAGAACGTGTCAGCGGCTAACATGCTGGAAACAACTCTGAGGCGCGCTGACAGTAACCCACAGCCGTGAAGTTGCAGCCAGAAAGCTACACGATGAGCTGGAACTAAGACACGCTGTGTGAAGGGGAGCAGCAGATGCAGCTGATAGTTCTCTGTAGGTTCTTCACTATGAGGGGAACAGTTCCATGGGCGCACCTTGACCAAATAGCTGCCATCCTTGTCTTGGATAGCAATGAGAGTGCAGAGGTTTGAATCGTCATCCCTCCGCGTTGGAGAGCCGGGGGGCTCGTCGTCGTCAGGGAAACGCACCCCACCGGCCTTAGAGGTGGAGCCTGGGGATGGAGTAAAAATAGAAGTGTTAAATTATCTAGCAGCCAAGGTAGGCACGATTATGACGATGTGATGAAGAATAACAGCTAAAGACGAGGGTGCATCTGAAGCAACAAAGCAAAAACGGCAAAGTTTATTTTTTAGAATGTTTATTAAAATCCTGTTCAGCAAAAGACGAAGGAGGGCAGTCGGCAGAAACCTCTAAATAAATTAATAGAATGTCACTACGTTCAGCTGGACAGCACCTCTAGGCCTAGTCTACAACAAGCTACTAACCAAAGAAAAGCACATGCCTCTGAGATGAGGAGGGGCATTTTTAAAGATTCTAACTATTAGAGGCAAGATTGATGATCTCTTGCCCTTAACCAGTGCCGATTTGTCCTCAAGTGGAGTGGCCTTGGAAACCGCTGTATGCCCTGGTGTATATTTGGAGGGCTTTTCTCCATCAACCTAGACCAATTGTCTTCAATGGTTTCTACTTCTAACACGTCTCCCTGTCTCTTGGACCCTATCCCGATGAGGCTGCTTAAAGACGTTTTGCCTTTAATTGGCAGCTCTCTATTAGATATTATTAATGTGTCTTTGTTAACAGGCCATGTACCACATTCCTTTAGAGTAACTGTAATTAAACCTCTCTGAAGAAGCCCACTCTGGATCCAGAGTTGTTGGCTAACTACAGACCGATCTCTAACCTCCCCTTCCTCTCTAAGATCCTTGAAAAGTGGTCACAAACCAGTTGTGTGACTTTCTACATCAGAACAGTTTATTTGAGGAGTTTCAGTCAGGATTTAGAAAACACCACAGCACAGAGACAGCACTGGTGAAAATTACAAATGAATTGCATAAGATAAAAGACTCTTGTTTTATTAGACTTTAGTGCTGTGTTCAACACCATTGATCATGACATCCTGTTACAGAGACTGGATCAACTAATTGGTATTTCAGGTACTTCCTTCACATGGGTGAAGCAAATCTCAAGGACTGCATTTTTTTAAATCTACGCAACATACAAAAAATCAGGCACATCTTGTCTCAAAGCGATGCAAAAAAATTGGTTCACGCGTTCGTTACTTCTAGACTGGATTACTGCAACTCCTTATTATCAGGCTGCTCTAATAAGTCTCTTGGGTCCCTCCAGTTTATCAAGAATGCTGCAGCTTGTGTACTCACTATAAACAAGAGAAGAGATCACATTACTCCTGCATTAGCTGCTCTGCACTGGCTCCCTGTAAAATCAAGAATCACATTTAAAATCCTTCTCCTCACCTACAAAGCATTGATTCGTGATGCACCATCATATCTTAAGGAGATTGTAGTACCATATTGCCCCACTAGAGAGCTGCACTCACTAAATTGGGGCTACTTGTGGTTCCTAGAGTCCTAACAAGTAGGATGGGAGCCAGAGCCTTCAGTTATCAAGCTCCTCTTTTATGGAACCAGCTTCCATTTTCAGTCCGGGAGACAGACACAGTCACCTCATTTATGAGTAGACTTAAGAGTTCCCTCTTCAACAGCACTTATAGTTTGCCCTTGTCTTTTCGTATGTGTACAGATTGTAAAGCCCTCTAAGGCAAATTTGTCATTTGTGACATAGGACTATATACAATTCTTGGTCCAAAACAACACAGATATGAAAATGCTACATTACAGCAGAAAAGTCAGCCATTAAAAACACCTTTCTTTGTTTTGGTATTCAACATAATGATATGCCCAAATCTCCCAACTCACTGTTTATATTTTGCTTCTTTTTTTTAAAAAGTGATCTGAGAAAATGTTGGTATGTAGTGATACTGTCGGGAGCTGCACAGTAAGCTGTTGCCCCGTGCTAATAAAGGCCGGATAGAGGGTGTGTTAACTCATCAAACAGATACAATTGCTTGGAGGAAAAAGTACTCAACCTTGTGACTTCTGGCTCTTTTGTAGTAGCTCAGTCTCATACACAAGTGCGTGTGCACACACACACACACACACACACACACACACACACACACACACACACACACAGACGCACACAGGTACACACGTGCAGTGTCAAACTTACCTTTTCTTCCTGTTGCCATGGTAATGCGGTTAGGAATTGGGAAGTGTTAGACAATGCCCTAGAGATGTCATCACTGGCCACCAGAGTCTGAGGTCAGACAATGACAGCGAGGACAACAGAAAGAGACAACAGAAAAAGACCGTATGAGATTAGACAGTTCAAAGTGTACTAAAGTGCTTTAAAGCATGAGCTGTTTTTGCTTCATAAGAGATGTTGCAGAGTATGAAAATCAGAAGTGAAAGAGCATCACTTGCTCATTACCACGTGTAAGGTTTCCTAAGATGCTCATTGGTCAACAGATCAGCCTACGGTTCTTCTTGATACATTTTTGAAATACACAAATAAAATAAAATGATATCTAAATGAGACGAAATCTGTGAACTTCTGATACAGTAGTGTAGCTTTAAGCTTCTAGTCTTTTTTCTTTCTGGAAAAGGAGCTGGGCCTGAAGACATTACCTGTAAAGCAATGTCTTATAGTGTCCCTAGCAAGACCATACACCGCTACAGCTACTGTACTGAGAAGAATACATACTAATACGTTTTCTTTAAAATTGTAATATATATATATATATATATATATATATATATATATATATATATATACAATTTTAAGGAAAAAATATATTTGCATGTTTTCTTCTATCTATCCATCTAAAAATATATATATATATATATATATATATATATATATATATATATATATATATATATATATATATATATATATAATGACATGAACATTCTGGATTCACTGGGATCAAAGAATGGGGGCCTGAGACACAAACACAGTCATAGCCAATAGTGAAGTGAGGAGTGAGGAGGATGTTTCAAGGAGAGAGAGAGAGAGAGAGAGAGAGAGAGAGAGAGAGAGAGAGAGAGAGAGAGAGAGAGAGAGAGAGAGAGTGAGAGAGAGAGCGAAAGAGAGGAAACACCCATGATCACAATGAACGCGCATCCCTCCTTCTCAACTGTACATGACCTCTTTCCCACAACCCACGGACACATCGCGTTAATGCGTGTTCGCACGGTGTTAGAATGAGACATATTGCTACGCACTGACAAAAAGATATGAAGTGTCTCGAGCGGTCAAAACACAAACACGCGAGCATCTCTCACAGGGATACCTGCAGTGAAATGAGGCCAATCATATGGCGGATACGTACCGCTTAGTTGGATCTTTCTTCAGGAGCGCATGCATATGTCATACAGCCAGTGGTCATGCCGTCTGTCCCCTCAGAGCAGAAACGCCGACATCTGTCCCGGTGAAGCGCTGTCAAGATGAGAGGCTACTGCGTTAAACTGACGGAGAGAAGGGCCATTTGCGCGGGCATGTGCCTTCTCGGCGGACACGCGCAGAGCACGTGTCTGCCAGACTAAAGTCTTGTTATTTGGACCTCAGCATTAAATATTCTCATCTTGGTCCTTTGGCCTCTTTTGTTTAACCATGTAATGGATTACATGAATGACGTGTGACAAATAAACTATGCTTAGTGTTTAAAAAGAATAAACCAACTGTATCTTTATTATTTAAGTATGTAGTGTATGCCTCATCATCAACACATGCTCACTTTTGTAGGAATGATTAGTTCTAAAATTACAGAAATACAATTTCAAATCTCAGATTAAAATAAACAGCATCTGTATCAATAGCCTAGATATGTTTTAAAGACACAGACATATAACTAAATGCATGTTGTAAAACTTGATTTCTGTCTACATGAATTTGAATATTAAACTGCCTGTTCATTCATTTGTATTCATTCATTTATGTTCTTTTGATTTTCTTCTGGTATGTGCTGTGACCACATAAGAATGCCTCGCTCATTCTATTGCATTGACTTTTATTTTGAAATATTCTTACTTCCGGGTTATGTTTTCCGACTCCTTTCAAAGGCAAAAACTAAAGATGGATTTGTAAATGAAAAAAAACAGAATGGTTTGTGTACGACGTTCTGAAGTTTGTTTAATAATTTAGTTTAACAAAAACGAAAATACAGAAATGCCATAAAAAAAATTGAAAATAAAAAAACAGAAAAGCACTGCGGTTTTTCTGTTTGGATTGTCTAAATCCCCCCCTAAAAAACTGGGAACCAAAATCAAATAACGAGCCGATTTAGTATTTTTGCAAATCCTTTTTATTTATTTTTTTCTTTCAAAGAGAGACGCAAAGCAAGTCAGGTGACCCGGAAGTACGACTATGTCAAAATAAAAGCAAAGGCAATATAATGAGTATATGCAAGACATTATTATTTACATGATGCAAACACATACCAGAATAACATTAGAAGAAAATAAATTAATGAATATAAATAAAAAAAAACTGGTCCGTTGTGAGTTTGTTAGCAACAGCAGTTCAATATTCATATCATGTACACAGCACATCAAGTTTTCAATTAAGTTAAGTTCAATTAACAGTTATTAATATAGCTTAGTCAAAGGATTTTTTTCAGTTGTTACTGTTGGCACTTTTTATTTAATCTGATATTTCAGTTTTATGGTTAAATTGAAACCTTTCATTTATATAATTTAAGAACCCAACATTCTTTGGAGCAGCGGGGGAGGAGGGGAGTTCTGCAGGGGGAGAGCATATAGCAGCTCAAGTCTGATACACAGCAGACTCTTTTGAAAATACTTTCATTATTGTTAATGCTGGAAATTCAAAACAGGGAATAGATTATGGTTCTGTGGATGGAATCATTTGTATTATATATATATATATCCCTGTGAGTGGGAGCTTTTGGAGATTTCCTCTGTATTTGAGATGCCAGAGACAACCAGCCCCCTATTGCTCTTCCTAATTATTTGATTCCCTTAACTTTGCCATCCTCATCAGCTATTTCACCAGCTTTTACCAGAGGATATAGCCTTTCCGAATGTTACGACTCCTTTAACCACCGTTTTGCCACCCTCCAAAGCTAGCTTACCAGCTTTTACCACACGATGAAAAAATGGGTTGAACTCATCAGCTTCCTCTCTGGCCTCATCTTCATACTTTATCTGCACCTTTTCTCTTCCTTCTCTCAGTTCTCTTTGATGTTGTTCCTTCATAGTATTCATCCCGTTTACCATCTCCTTTTCTTTCTCCTCTGTATCTCTCTTTCTCTCTGATTCTCTCTCTTCCCTCTCCCACTTCATTTCCTCCTGTCTTTCTTTACTCTTCCTCTCTGTCAGCCTGGTAGAAAAGGCAGTAGTTCTATTAAATTCAGGAGGACATTTTGGACTTTATTTAATAAATGATGCAATGATTAACAAGCACGATATGTTTCCTAGTGTATATTGGAGTGCAAGACATTGTAAGGCAAGTATATTTGAATAGGACATACTTTATACAGAAAGCCAACCATATTAACCAGAAATCGATCTGTGAAGAATCTGCCCACATGTAGATTGTCCCCCCAAATAATGTAAAACACATGAAAACAGCAAAGTTAAAGCCACGATAGTGAAGACCACGAGCATGACCTGCTATAGATCATAAAAGTGTGTACTTCACTGCAGCAAAGAAGCAGACACAAACAAATACTCACAGGAAAACAAAATCAGAGAATGTTACACTCTTCATTACTCTCAGCATTTTGCAGTCTTAACCTTTCTCTTTCTCTTTCTCTTTCTGCTTCCATCGTTATCTCAAACTGTTCCTGAAGACGTTTCTTCATATTTTCTATCTGCCTCTCTTTCTCCTCCTCCTCTCTCTTCCTCTCTGCTTCTCTTTGCTCCCTTTCCCTACATCTCACATACTCCCTCATCTCCCACTCCCTCTTCATTTCCTCCTGTAGTGCTCTCCTCTCCCTCTCTCTGTCAGCCTGGAGTTGGTCATTCATTTTCTTCATTTCTTTTTCATATTGCTTCCGTAGTTTCCTCTCCAGTTGCTCCTTCTCTTTGCGTATTTGCTCTTCTTCCTCTTTCCTAATGCGTTGTTTCTCCTCTTCGATAGCCCTCTCTGCCTCTTGGAACATATCATTAGTGTAGTGGTTTCCTCCGTTCCTCTGGACTAAATTCCTGATCTTCTGGAGCAGCTCAGTGACCTGAGAGCGATCCTTCAGCTTATTATTGAAGACATGGTACTGGCCGTCACATCTGTCCACGAGTTCCTGCAGGTCTTGGCAATCCTTCAAGAAGTCCTCAATGGTGCCTTCAAGCTGGTCACCATGGGTAAAGAGGACCATGCTGTATCTGTCTGCAGCCTGGCCAAAGATCTCTTGAATTTTCTGCACTGTCTGCTTTTCCTCTGCAGTGTATCTGCCCAGCCTGATGACCACCAGGAACACATGGGGTCCAGGAGAAGTGTAGGAGATGCACTGGGTCATATCTTTAGTTGTTTTATCTATGCCAAACCTGGTGTCAAACAGGCCCGGGGTGTCGATGACAGCAACCCGTTCTCCGTCCATCGTACCTTTGCCTTTGCAACAGTCTACAGTCATCGACGTTCCACTGAACTTTGATTCAAAGCAATTTCGTCCCAGAATGGTGTTCCCAGTGGCACTCTTCCCAATCCCAGTCTTCCCCAGCATCACTATCCTCAGCTCGTCATCATTGTATCTGCTGCTTCCTGTGTAGAAGAATGAGTGACACTGAATGAGAATCTACATCAGGTTGGACACCCATTGTAATCAGAGCAACTTGTACAGATATAAAAGTAAAGAAGCATCCATTCTGCTGATTGGACAGCCAACGAAGGAGTTTGTTGAGGTTCCAATTTATATTATTTCTCGCAGACTTTAATTTGAGACAAGTACATCAGGCTTTCTGTCCGTGATCTAACGTGGCTTCCATATCTACTGTTCGGTTCACTGCACTTACCGGAAAAGGCAGCAGGGCTTCTAAACTACCTCCTCTGTCAGCTGAAAGTGGAAGTGCAAAGTAAAACCCTGACGACCGACCCACACTGACACAACTCTTTAAGGGTGTCTCAGATTTTAACATTGAACATTTTTCTTGATCAAATAAAAATGTTAATAATACATCTGATGTGTCAGTCAAATCTACATCAAAGACAAGGTTCAAGTGAACTTCCCGAATAACAATACAATGACAAAATCTGAACAAATCAACTTTCGACTCACATTCTTAACTCACATCCAACTCAACTATGCATATTTTATATATATCAAACAAATCTTTTAGTGATCAACACATTATGAGGGTTTCATAATTTGTAATAAGGTTACAATCTTGGTACTGCAGTCAGAAACACTAGAAAATGTATAGTAAGTCTAATAAAATATTAGTTTATAGGAGGTAGAGGACCATCTCATTAAATTTGACTTAGCAGTACTGCTATGTCAGCATAGAATAACTATATTTTAAAACATGAATACAGATTGAGACAAACCTAAGTTTCTGGCCATGTTTGGATTGAAGAGTGGAGAAGAGATGCAGCTGAAGTTCAGACGGTGCAGAGTGTGTCCTGCAGCTCTGCTAGAATGACCCTGTATACACTAAGCCACGCCCACAAATAGAAAGTGAAACTAAAGCTTTAGGAGGTTTCTGTTGTGGAACGACTTAACAAAGATATTTTTATATTAGCTCAAACATATCACACATGCTTTGTCACATAACACATTCAGTTATTACTAGAGCTTTAGTGTAATATACATTTTTAAGAAAACTTTCAAATGTTTCAAACCTTGAGCCCTTTGGAAAACAAATACATGACCTCAGGTTTGAAATGCTGACATACAACACAATCATTTAACTCTACATGCAGTCATGTGAATGACTAGTAAATACAATATGAAACTTGTGTGGAGAAAAGTTTTTCTTGATGACCACATGTTTATTTGTCTCAGTGTTTCCTAAAACCAATCTTTCCTTTGAAAGTTCCAACTGCTGTTTGACATTCTTTCAAAAGTCTTATTCAGTAGCATAGTGTTTGTCCTTATTATCTGACAGCTTTATTTTACAGAAAGTCCCCGTAACTTTTACACCTTAAACATTTGTCTCCCCTCCCCCCACCATTTACAAGAAATGGTATCGCTTCACCAGAACAGCACACTGCTCCATTTTAATATATATTTTTCAACATATTTACAACAATGCTTTCAAGTTTTTACAAAGGTAAATCATAAATAGATGGATAAGACTTGGTAGATACTAGATTTTAACGTCAGCCACAAATCAATTATCAACTTAGAGTAATTTTCCTAGTATCTACCAAGTCTTTCCATCTATTTATGATTTACATTTGTAAAAACTTCAAAGCATTATTGTAAATATGTCATTTTCAAGTAATTTATTTTTGCAAGAAGGAGCAGAGTCAAAATCACACATAAGATAATAATATTTCCAGGCTGCTCCTCAGAGGTCTTGTCTCTGCTTCTGTCCTTCATACCCTGTGACCATGTTTATGGTCACAGGGTATGAAAAAGTTTTTATTTACAAAAAAAAAGTTTTTATTTACAAAACTTTAATAAGTTACTGCATATCTTATTTTGTCTAAATTATCTTATTTAACCGCATATTAAACTAACATACTTTCAGGTTAACTACCTTACAGAGTTATTTATTCAAACTAATTATATTAGTCTACTTTTTCCACCAGGCTACATATATAAGAACTAAAAAACCAAAGGGAGGCATTTATATTACATATAATGTTACTCCTATTATTATACTAATGAGACAATATCCTGTTCTGGTATGAATCTGTCTTTTAATAAACCCAATAAACTATAGCATGATGCATTGGAAGTAAAAAAACTCTGATTCCTCTTTTTATGTCTTTTCCAAACGCAGAGTTGTTAAGATATGCAGATCAATTATCAATCAGAGTAATTTGTCAAAGCCGCTGCAAAAGTGTATCAGATTTGAGCTGCTATAGCCTCTAACGTGCAGAACTCCACCAGCTGCTCCCCCTCCCTTCCCCATTTCCATGAAATGGCAGCACTTCTCCAGAGCAGCACACAGCTCCGCCTCCCACCCTCCCACCCTCCAGTATTTGCAGGAAGCAGCAGCAGTTCTACTTTTCTTAGCTCTGCCTAACAGGTGACGATGGAGCTGCTGGGTAAATGTGTCATGGCACATTTGCTTGACTTCTTCAGGATAGAACTGTTAAGCATTTTGATTAACTTAATATATATTCAACAAACATTTTTACTACAAACCTCTCAATTATTTTCATGTATATTTCTCTCGGATAAGAGTGTTAATTACAAACGTAAAATATAGCAGAAGTGATACATTTCATTACTTTTATGAAAATAGGGCGGACATAATCCTCTTTTTGACAGCAGAAGTCTGCTGTGTATCAGACTTCAGCTGCTACGTGCTCTCCCCCTGCAGAACTCCCCTCCTCCCCCGCTGCTCCCCCTCCCTCCACCATTTACAAGAAATGGCAGTCCACTGCAGGAAATCGAGCCCAACAGTTCCCTCTCTGGGTTGAAGCTGGAAACAAACATGCTGTGAGTGTTGTGGCCGGACTCAGAGCTGCTGGGTGAAAGGGGCCAAAAGATAAATTAAGGTTGTCATTTGCTGACTTAAAAAAAAGTATATAAAGAGTATTTTGTTCATGCTTTACCTGCAACTGATTAAATAAATATTTTATTGACACATTTATCCAGCTTGTGAGTGACAGTGCAGGTGTTGTGAATATTAGTAGACATGTGGCACACGCCGGCATCGGAGCTCTCTGCCGAACGAGACGGCGAGCAGAGAGTGTTAAAGGGGTCATATTATGCCCATCTTTCTACAAGTTGATATGGTTCCTTGGGGTCTTAAGGAAAGTTTTGTAACATATTTTGGTCAAAATACCACAATAATCATTTTCAAACAGCACCCTTTTTACCCTGTCAAGAACACCTCCCCACAGATTGACCTGTTTTGAGTGGGCGAGGTGCTCAGTCAGTGCGTTTACATGCATTCGAATTACTGGCTCAGTCGGACAGAAATAGAATTATCCGTTTCATGTAACACCTTTGTTCGCCTGTGTGCGGTCCAACTACGGTCCGATTGACATCCCTGGATTACTCAATCCGATGCGGTTGATACTCCGACGTCGCGGCATATATGGTGAATTGGACTAGGAACCGAACTTTGCGTCTTTGCCCATGCTCAACGAGTATCGCCACGAGCATCACAACGAGTTGCAGGGCTATCAAGTGTCACACAGTTCGGTCTTAACTCCCGCCACACATCGTATTTCTTCACGCTGAAAACAACTCTCGGCTATTTAATGTTTTAATGTGCGGCAGCGCCAACATGAGCTGGCCCCGCCGCTCTCCCCGTGGGGAAAACAAACACTTCCTGGAGTTGTGCTGTCACGTGGCGCTTATCAGCCAATCAAAAAAAAAGCAAATGGGCTACACAACAGGAGTTGTAATGAAAACAGCGCCACCTGGTGTATCGGAGATGACATGTTTTCAGCCAATGATTCGAATTACTCACTGCCATATACTGTGGGATAATAGCAGACCCCCCCCAAAGATAGCAAAGTCTAACTAAAGCAATATTCGAATTATACCATCAGTGTTGCTAGATTGGAAATGGTGAAGTACCAAAGGCTCAAAATGGTTGTATTATTTGGAGGGTAATTATCGTGTATCTGGCAACCCTGAGATTGGTTGACCAATGACTGCTCTCTATACCATCAGACCTCGCGCCAGAGCTCGGGAGATACCATTTCCAAAACATGCAAGGGCTAAATACTAGTTTGTGAAAACCAGAGAAACACAAATATCTGACGAAGCAAAATCCCGGACGTTTTTGGAATCCCTACCGGACGCATTTTTTAGGTCTCAAAAACAGGACATGTCCGGGGAAAACCGGACGTCTGGTCATCCTAACCACCCTAACGTCTAGCACCATAAGTTAGGGTGACCAGAGGGTCTTTTCACAAGGGTTTTCACAAACTAGTATTTACCCCTTACACGTTTTGGAAATGGTATCTCCCTTACCTTCCACCTTCTCTTGGGAGCTCTGCGCCAAGAAAAAAAAACTCTTTAATTTTTACTCAAAAGAGCCATATGCTGTCACGGAAGAGCCATATATGCAGGGGTGCACATCACTTTTTCGGTGAGTTACTCAGGTGAGTACCGGGAGATGGTGTTCGGTACTCACTCCATATGTAGCATTAGCTTTTGAGCCGCCTGAGCTCCCCGTGCGAGCGGACTTGTTGTTAATGACGTGCTGCTGTAGAGACGATCAACATCAGATCGGTCAGGTACACAAAGGCACGGAGGAACACAAGTGGCAGTACGCATTGTTGACTATTTTCGTGCATGCGTACCTGCGTACCAGTTATGTGCACGCCTGCATATATGGCTCGTGAGTCATAGGTTCCCGACCCCTGCTCCAGAGGGTTAACACATTTGAATGTCAGTCAGTCTATCAAGGCCACTTGTTCTGCTGTTGTTCAATGACCGTGTTTACATGCATCCGATTAACACCCCTGGATAACTCGATCCGATCCGGTTGATAATCTGACTATCGCGGCATGTAACGGTGAATTGGATTAGGAACCGGACTTTGCGTCATATCACACGAGTTGCAGGCCTCTCAAGTGTCACGCATTGAGCGTGAGACTCACACATTTTGGCCTTAACTCCCGCACTCCCGCCACACATCGTGTTTCTCACGCTGAAAAAACTCTCGGCTATTTAATGTTTTAATGTGCCTCAGCGCCAACACGAGCTGGCCGCGCTGCCCTCACCGTGGAGGAATCAAGCGCTCCCCTGGAGTTCTGCTGTGGGGTGTCACTTATCAGCCAATCAAAAAAAGGAAATGGGCTACACAACAGCCAATCAGAAAAAAAACGTATCTGTTGTATCTGGGTAACATTTAGTCCAGCAACCAATGAACCAATGTCTTCAAAACTTGAGCCCTGGAGTTGTAGTGAAAACAGCGCCCCCTATCGTATCGGAGTTGACATGCTTTCGGCCAATAATTCGAATTACTCACTGCCATGTATATTGGGATAATAGAAGATCCCCCAAAAGATAGCATAGTCCGACTAAAGCAAGACTGAAATTATACCATCATGTAAACGCACTAACTCAGTGCATTTATATGATGGTATAATTCGTTCACCTTGTTTTACTAATCTGGATATTTCACTGAAGAAACAATTTATCATACACAATATTAAATACCTTGCTGGCACTTTATAGGTAGGAGCCTCTTTGAAAAACAGCTCTGTGTGAAGTTTTCTCTTAAAAAAAAGAAGAACAAAAAACTATTCATTTCAAAATGTGCGATTTAGTTAATTTTTTTTTAATCGATTGACAGTCCTAGTAAATACACAAGATACATGTGAGGGGGAGTGGATGTCAAAAGATGAGTGTATAGTTGATCCAGAAGCACACACACATTACAAACATTGGTAGCAAATATAAATAAAGCATATAGTTAAGTACAACCCTGGTGTCTTACTGCAAAGTACCCCAAAGCAACAGATATCAGCTTCTCTCTCACACACGCGCGCACACACACACACACACACACACACACACACACACACACACACACACACACACACACACACACACACACACACACACACACACACACACACACACACACACACACACACACAGGTCAACTCCTATAAAAATGTAGACGGTAAATCATCTTTATTCATGTTATAAATATTGCCCCAGTAGCTACTGTCAATTAAATATAATCAAAAACATTGTTTGTACGTGTACGGCCCTGCAGCCACACTGAGCTTAACTGATCCCTTCACACAGTTCCAGTGCAGTGTTTCCATCAGTAGGTGTCACGAACGGTCACGGATGTCGCAACGAGATAGGACCCAATCGCCAACATGATGCAAAAACAATATTTAATCTTTGAACTATGAACTCGAACTAAGAAACCAGGACGACAAGAACGCGGACCAAACAATACGAACCCACACCGGGAATGAGACAAACAGGGTTTACATACACAGGCAAGGTGAGAGGTGATTGGACAATGGGGAACAAGACAAAGGTGGACACAATGAGGGCGGGGCTTAGCAATCACACAGGAGGAAACAATCAGGATCACGGCAGACAATCACAGGGAGACAAGATGACAGACTTCAAAACAAGACATAAAACGAAACACAAACTCCAGATCCTGACAGTAGGGGGCTCTTTTGTATTTCCTGTCAACTCCCACCACAATGGGAGGGACAATTCATTCCAAAAGGCTCTCCTGCAAAAAGTACAGATTAAAGGATATTTCATATTTTGTAGCAGCACACAGCTCCATTTTAATATATTCTTTAAACATAATTACAACAATGCTTTCAAGTTTTTACAAATAAAAATCATAAATAGATGGATAGGACTTGGTAGATTTTAACGTGAGCCACAAATCAATTATGAACTAGAACGGGCACTCGGTAGAGCGCATACCTTCGCATATCATAAGATTGGGCATTGAATTGTGAAAATGTTGGCATTAGTTGCATGCCTATGGTAAAAAGAAGATGTTGACATTTCCATGACCTTGACCTTGACCTTTGACCCGATCGATCCCAAAATCGAATCAAATGGTCCTCGGATAATAACCAATCATCCCACTAAATTGCATGCGATTCAAGAAGAGTTTGACCTTTTCATGACCTTGGCCTTAACCTTTGACCTGATCAATCCCAAAATCTAATCAAATGGTCCCCGGATAATAACCAATCATCAAACCAAATTTCATGCGATTCGGTTTAATACTTTTTGAGTTATGCAAGTAACACGCATACAATAAATAAATAAATACACAGTGATCAAAACATAACCTTCCGCAATTTCAATGTGCAGGTAATCAGTTCTCCAGAGCAGCACACAGCTGACCCTCCAGCCCCCCCTCCCCCTCCACTTTTTATGAAAATAAGAAAGACATAATCCTCCTGTGCATTATAAATACTATACAAAATAGTTATATTTATTATCTGTATAATTTGCAGTTACTTCAGACTACACCGTTTTCATTACTGTTTTTTACTGTTTATTATTGTTGAGGTTGACCAGGATATCCACCGGACAGCTCTGACTGAAAGAAACAGCGGTAGACTTTACTTTAAATCTATCAAGCGTTTTATTCAAAATCAGAATACACGTAGACATCATGCATGGACCCCTCAGTCTGATGCCTAAGGTATTTCAGACCAGAGAGAGGTGCCTTAGCAGAGTGAGGACGGTTTAAAAGTCATCAAGAACAGTTCTGATTGATCCAGCGAAGAGAGGCGGCGTGTCTTCTCATTGGTTCTTCGCTCTCCGCCTCCACCGCTGTCGTTCAGTCATTGGTCCTTCGTCTCTCCGCCGATGAGTGCATATGTTGTGAAAAGGTGAGGGAAAAAATATATGATTCCCTTGTTGCTTTTGAAGCTTCTTCTACTGGGCTCGGGAGTCTTCCAAGATAGTCTTATCTCTTTCGGGATGAGACGTGCTTTACCTAGAAGGTCTTTCCCACGATAGTTACAAAGGGCCACTGCAGGTGTGTGTGTGAGGGTTCAGAGAGGGCATGCGTGTGTATGTAAGTGTGTGTGATGGGTCACAGAGGGCATGTGGTTGAATCCGGATAATAGTTGCAACAGCTGGGCCGTTTCTTGTCTTATCTACGCTCAGTAGATGCCTCCTGTGGCTTTCTGTTCATGTGAGCATGAGCATGCTTTATTCTGTTCAAATCTAGGGCGTGCGGTTCATTTAAGTTTCTTTCGTGTGTCACTGTTATCTTCTTTGTTCAGTCAGGCGCGAGAATGCCCTGCTGGAGCTTCTGACCTTCTCAGTGACCTTTCCACTTACACATAACATTTATGCACACAACACTAGGCTATGCCAAGCTGTAGTATATATTATTTACATGATTTATATCACTTGTTTTTGATTTTACTATGTCTTGTGTGGACTTTACCCTTTGCTAATGGAATCCGTTAAATTTCCCCACTGCAAAGAACATACAGTTGGGGTTGATTAAGTTGAACCTGTTTTGTGTGTGTGGGAAGTCAGAAGCTTTATTAAGACAAATTCATACCAGGATGGTATATTGTCACATGAATGCAATAATACACGTTAGATCATGTTTAATATAAATGTCTTTCTTTTGTTTTTAAGTGCTTTTTTATGAAAGTAGAAGACAAAGAAGGGGATTTTCAGAGCAACTTCAAAACACACAATCATATATGTGTGTTTAAAGAACTTGTCAGAGTGTCTGTTGAAGCCAGAGAGAGACAGGACCCAAACTCCAACAATGTTGCACACAAAGTTGAATCTTTTTACTCAAAAAATGGTCAAACACACAAATGAACTAAACTGTACAAAGCCACACTGGGGAATGAGACACACAGGGTTAAAGACACAGAGAGGTGCAGGTGATTGGACAATGGGGAACGAGACACAGGTGGACGCAATAAGGGCGGGGCCAGAAATCACACAGGAGGAAACAATCAGGGACAGGGCAGACAACCACAGGGACAGGAAGTGCAGGGAAACAGAGGCCACGAGAGACAGGGACTTCAAAATAAGACAGGAAACAAAAAGCAAAAACTCCAGATTATGACAGAATGCTTTTATGATAAACTAATGTTGATTAAATGCTAATGATATATAGTATAATAATGAATATTTAGTATTTAAAAAAATGTTAACTTACATACTTTTTAGGCCTAATTTAAAAAAAGGTATCAATCATTATATCAATAATATGTGAGAGTATAATATGATGCCTCACGACTCAACCGTCTCTAGTTCTAGTTCAGAAAAATGACTAACCTTGTTATTATTACTGGTAATTAAAAACAGGGAATAGATTATAGTTCTGTGGATGAAATCATTTGTATTTTATATTTTCCTGTGAGTTGGAGCTTCTGGAGGTTTCCTCTGTATTTGAGATGCCAGAGACGATCACAAGCCAAACAGGCTCCCAATAGCCTTTCCGAATGTTACGACTCCTTTAACCACCGTTTTGCCACCCTCCAAAGCTAGCTTACCAGCTTTTACCACACGATGAAAAAATGGGTTGGAATCCTCAGCTTCCTCTCTGGCCTCATGATCATACTTTGTATCCAACTTTTCTTTTACTTCTCTCATTTCACTTTGATGTTGTTCCTTCATAGTTTTCATCATGTTTTCCATCTCCTTTTCTTTCTCCTCTGCATCTCTCTTTCTTTCTGCTCTTCTCTCTTCCTGCTCCCTCCTCATCTCCTCATTCATACATTCTCTATCCCTCTTCATTTCCTCCTGTATCGCTCTCCTCTCCCTCTCTCTGTCAGCCTGGAGTTGGTCATTCATTTTCTTCATTTCTTTTTCATATTGCTCCCGTAGTTTCCTCTCCAGTTGCTCTTTCTCTTTGCGTATTTGCGCTTCTTTCTCTTTCAGGATGCGTTGTTTCTCCTCTTCGATAGCCCTCTCTGCCTCTTGGAACATATCAGTAGTGTAGTGGCTTCCTCCGTTCCTCTGGACTACATTCCTGATCTTCTGGAGCAGCTCAGTGACCTGAGAGCGATCCTTCAGCTTATTATTGAAGACATGGTACTGGCCGTTACATCTGTCCACGAGTTCCTGCAGGTCTTGGCAATCCTTCAAGAAGTCCTCAATGGTGCCTTCAAGCTGGTCACCATGGGTAAAGAGGACCATGCTGTATCTGTCTGCAGCCTGGCCAAAGATCTCTTGAATTTTCTGCACTGTCTGCTTTTCCTCTGCAGTGTATCTGCCCAGCTGGATGACCACCAGGAATATATGGGGTCCAGGAGAAGTGTAGGAGATGCACTGGGTCATATCTTTAGTTGTTTTATCTATGCCAAACCTGGTGTCAAACAGGCCCGGGGTGTCGATGACAGCAACCCGTTCTCCGTCCATCGTACCTTTGCCTTTGCAACAGTCTACAGTCATCGACGTTCCACTGAACTTTGATTCAAAGCAATTTCGTCCCAGAATGGTGTTCCCAGTGGCACTCTTCCCAATCCCAGTCTTCCCCACCATCACTATCCTTAGCTCGTCATCATTGTATCTGCTGCTTCCTGTGTAGAAGAATGAGTGACACTGAATGTAAATAACCCATTAAAGGTTTATTGTTTTGTGTTAATTGACTTATTTTGTATCTGCTTTATTGGTTATGATGAATGCATATTTATATTGTATTGCTTTAATGATTTTGTATATGTTTTAATCTACTTCCGTTTTGAGCTAAATTTGACTTTTATTTTGAAATGTCAAAGGAAGCGCACTTTTTTTCTAGGTAAAAATACAAACTTGATGGTATTTCTAAATGTTACGGACGGATGGGCATTTGATTTAAAGTTGAGTTCTTTTAATGGTCCCGTATAAGGCTAACGCTCTTACGGTGGTGACAAGGTGGTTTTAGTTCAAGAGTTTTAATTAATGTTCAAAGGAAAGAAAATAGAGAAATTCACCAGCAGTAAGTCTCACGCCAAATTATATACGGGGATCCGTTACACTGAATAAGAATCTACATCAGGTTGGACACCCATTGTAATCAGAGCAACTTGTACAGATATAAAAGTAAAGAAGCATCCATTCTGCTGATTGGACAGCCAACGAAGGAGTTTGTTAAGGTTCCAATTTATATTATGTCTCGCAGACTTTAATTTGAGACAAGTACAAGTTTGCATCAGGCTTTCTGTCCGTGATCTAACGTGGCTTCCATATCTACTGTTCGGTTCACTGCACTTACAGGAAAAGGCAGCAGGGCTTCTAAACTACCTCCTCTGTCAGCTGAAAGTGGAAGTGCAAAGTGAAACCCTGACGACCGACCCACACTGACACAACTCTTTAAGGGTGTCTCAGATTTTAACAATGAACATTTTTCTTGATCCAATAAAAATGTTAATAATACATCTGATGTGTCAGTCAAATCTACATCAAAGACAAGTTTCAAGTGAACTTCCCGAATAACAATACAATGACAAAATCTGAACAAATCAACTTTCGGGTTACAATCTTGGTACTGCAGTCAGAAACACTAGATAATGTATAGTAAGTCTAATAAAATATTAGTTTATAGGAGGTAGAGGAACATCTCATTAAATTAGACTTAGCAGTACTGCTATGTCAGCATACAATAACTATATTTTAAAACATGAATACAGATTGAAACATACCTAAGTTTCTGGCCATGTTTGGGTTGAAGAGTGGAGAAGAGATGCAGCTGAAGTTCAGACGGTGCAGAGTGTGTCCTGCAGCTCTGCTAGAATGACCCTTTATACACTAAGCCACGCCCACAAATAGAAAGTGAAACTAAAGCTTTAGGAGGTGTCTGTTGTGGAACGACTTAACAAAGATATTTTTATATTAGCTCAAACATATCACACATGCTTTGTCACATAACACATTCAGTTATTACTAGAGCTTTATTGTAATATACATTTTTAAGAATACTTTCAAATCCTTCAAACCTTGAGCCCTTTTGAAAACAAGTATGACCTCAGGTTGGAAATGCTGTCATGAGAATGACTAGTAAATAAAATATGAAACTTGTGTGGAGAATAGTTTTTCTTGATGACCACATGTTTATTTGTCTCAGTGTTTCCTAAAACCAATCTTTCCTTTGAAAGTTCTTTCAAAAGTCTTATTCAGTAGCATAGTGTTGTCCTTGTCTGACAGCTGTATTTTACAGAAAATCCCCGTAACTTGTACACCTCAAACATTTGTCTCCCCTCCCCCCACCATTTACAAGAAATGGCAGCACTTCTGCAGAACAGCACACAGCTCCATTTTAATATATTCTTCAAACATATTTACAATGGGTTTTCTCCGTGTTCTCTGGCTTCCTCCCACAGTCCAAAGACATGCAGCAGGTTAATTGATCTCTAAATTGCCCATAGGTGTGAATGTGAGAGTGAATGGTTGTATGTCCCTATATGTGCCCTCGATGGACTAGCGGCCTGTCCAGGGTGTCCCCTGCCTTCGCCCTATGTCAGCTGGGATAGGCTCCAGCGACCCTGCGACCCTAATGAGGATTAAGTGGTATTGATAATGGATGGATGGCAACAGTTCTACTTTTCTTAGCTCTGCCTAACAGGTGAAGATGGAGCTGCTGGGTAAATGTGTCATGGCACATTTGCTTGACTTCTTCAGGGTAGAGCTGTTAAGCATTTTGATTAACTTAATATATATTCAACAAACATTTTTACTACAAACCTCTCAATTATTTTCATGTATATTTCTCTCGGATAAGAGTGTTAATTACAAACGTAAAATATAGCAGAAGTGATACATTTCATTACTTTTATGAAAATAGGGCGGACATAATCCTCTTTTTGACAGCAGAAGTCTGCTGTGTATCAGACTTCAGCTGCTACGTGCTCTCCCCCTGCAGAACTCCCCTCCTCCCCCGCTGCTCCCCCTCCCTCCACCATTTACAAGAAATGGCAGTCCACTGCAGGAAATCGAGCCCAACAGTTCCCTCTCTGGGTTGAAGCTGGAAACAAACATGCTGTGAGTGTTGTGGCCGGACTCAGAGCTGCTGGGTGAAAGGGGCCAAAAGATAAATTAAGGTTGTCATTTGCTGACTTAAAAAAAAGTATATAAAGAGTATTTTGTTCATGCTTTACCTGCAACTGATTAAATAAATATTTTATTGACACATTTATCCAGCTTGTGAGTGACAGTGCAGGTGTTGTGAATATTAGTAGACATGTGGCACACGCCGGCATCGGAGCTCTCTGCCGAACGAGACGGCGAGCAGAGGAGTGTTAAAGGGGTCATATTATGCCCATCTTTCTACAAGTTGATATGGTTCCTTGGGGTCTTAAGGAAAGTTTTGTAACATATTTTGGTCAAAATACCACAATAATCATTTTCAAACAGCACCCTTTTTACCCTGTCAAGAACACCTCCCCACAGATTGACCTGTTTTGAGTGGGCGAGGTGCTCAGTCAGTGCGTTTACATGCATTCGAATTACTGGCTCAGTCGGACAGAAATAGAATTATCCGTTTCATGTAACACCTTTGTTCGCCTGTGTGCGGTCCAACTACGGTCCGATTGACATCCCTGGATTACTCAATCCGATGCGGTTGATACTCCGACGTCGCGGCATATATGGTGAATTGGACTAGGAACCGAACTTTGCGTCTTTGCCCATGCTCAACGAGTATCGCCACGAGCATCACAACGAGTTGCAGGGCTATCAAGTGTCACACAGTTCGGTCTTAACTCCCGCCACACATCGTATTTCTTCACGCTGAAAACAACTCTCGGCTATTTAATGTTTTAATGTGCGGCAGCGCCAACATGAGCTGGCCCCGCCGCTCTCCCCGTGGGGAAAACAAACACTTCCTGGAGTTGTGCTGTCACGTGGCGCTTATCAGCCAATCAAAAAAAAAGCAAATGGGCTACACAACAGGAGTTGTAATGAAAACAGCGCCACCTGGTGTATCGGAGATGACATGTTTTCAGCCAATGATTCGAATTACTCACTGCCATATACTGTGGGATAATAGCAGACCCCCCCCAAAGATAGCAAAGTCTAACTAAAGCAATATTCGAATTATACCATCAGTGTTGCTAGATTGGAAATGGTGAAGTACCAAAGGCTCAAAATGGTTGTATTATTTGGAGGGTAATTATCGTGTATCTGGCAACCCTGAGATTGGTTGACCAATGACTGCTCTCTATACCATCAGACCTCGCGCCAGAGCTCGGGAGATACCATTTCCAAAACATGCAAGGGCTAAATACTAGTTTGTGAAAACCAGAGAAACACAAATATCTGACGAAGCAAAATCCCGGACGTTTTTGGAATCCCTACCGGACGCATTTTTTAGGTCTCAAAAACAGGACATGTCCGGGGAAAACCGGACGTCTGGTCATCCTAACCACCCTAACGTCTAGCACCATAAGTTAGGGTGACCAGAGGGTCTTTTCACAAGGGTTTTCACAAACTAGTATTTACCCCTTACACGTTTTGGAAATGGTATCTCCCTTACCTTCCACCTTCTTGCGGGAGCTCTGCCGCGCAAGAAAAAAAAAGGCTCTTTTAATTTTTACTCAAAAGAGCCATATGCTGTCACCGGAAGAGCCATATATGCAGGGGTGCACATCACTTTTTCGGTGAGTTACTCAGGTGAGTACCGGGAGATGGTGTTCGGTACTCACTCCATATGTAGCATTAGCTTTTGAGCCGCCTGAGCTCCCCGTGCGAGCGGACTTGTTGTTAATGACGTGCTGCTGTAGAGACGATCAACATCAGATCGGTCAGGTACACAAAGGCACGGAGGAACACAAGTGGCAGTACGCATTGTTGACTATTTTCGTGCATGCGTACCTGCGTACCAGTTATGTGCACGCCTGCATATATGGCTCGTGAGTCATAGGTTCCCGACCCCTGCTCCAGAGGGTTAACACATTTGAATGTCAGTCAGTCTATCAAGGCCACTTGTTCTGCTGTTGTTCAATGACCGTGTTTACATGCATCCGATTAACACCCCTGGATAACTCGATCCGATCCGGTTGATAATCTGACTATCGCGGCACGTAACGGTGAATTGGATTAGGAACCGGACTTTGCGTCATATCACACGAGTTGCAGGCCTCTCAAGTGTCACGCATTGAGCGTGAGACTCACACATTTTGGCCTTAACTCCCGCACTCCCGCCACACATCGTGTTTCTCACGCTGAAAAAAACTCTCGGCTATTTAATGTTTTAATGTGCCTCAGCGCCAACACGAGCTGGCCGCGCTGCCCTCACCGTGGAGGAATCAAGCGCTCCCCTGGAGTTCTGCTGTGGGGTGTCACTTATCAGCCAATCAAAAAAAGGAAATGGGCTACACAACAGCCAATCAGAAAAAAAAACGTATCTGTTGTATCTGGGTAACATTTAGTCCAGCAACCAATGAACCAATGTCTTCAAAACTTGAGCCCTGGAGTTGTAGTGAAAACAGCGCCCCCTATCGTATCGGAGTTGACATGCTTTCGGCCAATAATTCGAATTACTCACTGCCATGTATATTGGGATAATAGAAGATCCCCCAAAAGATAGCATAGTCCGACTAAAGCAAGACTGAAATTATACCATCATGTAAACGCACTAACTCAGTGCATTTATATGATGGTATAATTCGTTCACCTTGTTTTACTAATCTGGATATTTCACTGAAGAAACAATTTATCATACACAATATTAAATACCTTGCTGGCACTTTATAGGTAGGAGCCTCTTTGAAAAACAGCTCTGTGTGAAGTTTTCTCTTAAAAAAAAGAAGAACAAAAAACTATTCATTTCAAAATGTGCGATTTAGTTAATTTTTTTTTAATCGATTGACAGTCCTAGTAAATACACAAGATACATGTGAGGGGGAGTGGATGTCAAAAGATGAGTGTATAGTTGATCCAGAAGCACACACACATTACAAACATTGGTAGCAAATATAAATAAAGCATATAGTTAAGTACAACCCTGGTGTCTTACTGCAAAGTACCCCAAAGCAACAGATATCAGCTTCTCTCTCACACACGCGCGCACACACACACACACACACACACACACACACACACACACACACACACACACACACACACACACACACACACACACACACACACACACACACACACACACACACACACACACACACACACACACACACACACACACACACACACACACACACACACAGGTCAACTCCTATAAAAATGTAGACGGTAAATCATCTTTATTCATGTTATAAATATTGCCCCAGTAGCTACTGTCAATTAAATATAATCAAAAACATTGTTTGTACGTGTGTACGGCCCTGCAGCCACACTGAGCTTAACTGATCCCTTCACACAGTTCCAGTGCAGTGTTTCCATCAGTAGGTGTCACGAACGGTCACGGATGTCGCAACGAGATAGGACCCAATCGCCAACATGATGCAAAAACAATATTTAATCTTTGAACTATGAACTCGAACTAAGAAACCAGGACGACAAGAACGCGGACCAAACAATACGAACCCACACCGGGAATGAGACAAACAGGGTTTACATACACAGGCAAGGTGAGAGGTGATTGGACAATGGGGAACAAGACAAAGGTGGACACAATGAGGGCGGGGCTTAGCAATCACACAGGAGGAAACAATCAGGATCACGGCAGACAATCACAGGGAGACAAGATGACAGACTTCAAAACAAGACATAAAACGAAACACAAACTCCAGATCCTGACAGTAGGGGGCTCTTTTGTATTTCCTGTCAACTCCCACCACAATGGGAGGGACAATTCATTCCAAAAGGCTCTCCTGCAAAAAGTACAGATTAAAGGATATTTCATATTTTGTAGCAGCACACAGCTCCATTTTAATATATTCTTTAAACATAATTACAACAATGCTTTCAAGTTTTTACAAATAAAAATCATAAATAGATGGATAGGACTTGGTAGATTTTAACGTGAGCCACAAATCAATTATGAACTAGAACGGGCACTCGGTAGAGCGCATACCTTCGCATATCATAAGATTGGGCATTGAATTGTGAAAATGTTGGCATTAGTTGCATGCCTATGGTAAAAGAAGATGTTGACATTTCCATGACCTTGACCTTGACCTTTGACCCGATCGATCCCAAAATCGAATCAAATGGTCCTCGGATAATAACCAATCATCCCACTAAATTGCATGCGATTCAAGAAGAGTTTGACCTTTTCATGACCTTGGCCTTAACCTTTGACCTGATCAATCCCAAAATCTAATCAAATGGTCCCCGGATAATAACCAATCATCAAACCAAATTTCATGCGATTCGGTTTAATACTTTTTGAGTTATGCAAGTAACACGCATACAATAAATAAATAAATACACAGTGATCAAAACATAACCTTCCGCAATTTCAATGTGCAGGTAATCAGTTCTCCAGAGCAGCACACAGCTGACCCTCCAGCCCCCCCTCCCCCTCCACTTTTTATGAAAATAAGAAAGACATAATCCTCCTGTGCATTATAAATACTATACAAAATAGTTATATTTATTATCTGTATAATTTGCAGTTACTTCAGACTACACCGTTTTCATTACTGTTTTTTACTGTTTATTATTGTTGAGGTTGACCAGGATATCCACCGGACAGCTCTGACTGAAAGAAACAGCGGTAGACTTTACTTTAAATCTATCAAGCGTTTTATTCAAAATCAGAATACACGTAGACATCATGCATGGACCCCCTCAGTCTGATGCCTAAGGTATTTCAGACCAGAGAGAGGTGCCTTAGCAGAGTGAGGACGGTTTAAAAAGTCATCAAGAACAGTTCTGATTGATCCAGCGAAGAGAGGGCGGTGTCTTCTCATTGGTTCTTCGTCTCTCCGCCTCCACCGCTGTCGTTCAGTCATTGGTCCTTCGTCTCTCCGCCGATGAGTGCATATGTTGTGAAAAGGTGAGGGAAAAAGAAATATATGATTCCCTTGTTGCTTTTGAAGCTTCTTCTACTGGGCTCGGGAGTCTTCCAAGATAGTCTTATCTCTTTCGGGATGAGACGTGCTTTACCTAGAAGGTCTTTCCCACGATAGTTACAAAGGGCCACTGCAGGTGTGTGTGTGAGGGTTCAGAGAGGGCATGCGTGTGTATGTAAGTGTGTGTGATGGGTCACAGAGGGCATGTGGTTGAATCCGGATAATAGTTGCAACAGCTGGGCCGTTTCTTGTCTTATCTACGCTCAGTAGATGCCTCCTGTGGCTTTCTGTTCATGTGAGCATGAGCATGCTTTATTCTGTTCAAATCTAGGGCGTGCGGTTCATTTAAGTTTCTTTCGTGTGTCACTGTTATCTTCTTTGTTCAGTCAGGCGAGAATGCCCTGCTGGAGCTTCTGACCTTCTCAGTGACCTTTCCACTTACACATAACATTTATGCACACAACACTAGGCTATGCCAAGCTGTAGTATATATTATTTACATGATTTATATCACTTGTTTTTGATTTTACTATGTCTTGTGTGGACTTTACCCTTTGCTAATGGAATCCGTTAAATTTCCCCACTGCAAAGAACATACAGTTGGGGTTGATTAAGTTGAACCTGTTTTGTGTGTGTGGGAAGTCAGAAGCTTTATTAAGACAAATTCATACCAGGATGGTATATTGTCACATGAATGCAATAATACACGTTAGATCATGTTTAATATAAATGTCTTTCTTTTGTTTTTAAGTGCTTTTTTATGAAAGTAGAAGACAAAGAAGGGGATTTTCAGAGCAACTTCAAAACACACAATCATATATGTGTGTTTAAAGAACTTGTCAGAGTGTCTGTTGAAGCCAGAGAGAGACAGGACCCAAACTCCAACAATGTTGCACACAAAGTTGAATCTTTTTACTCAAAAAATGGTCAAACACACAAATGAACTAAACTGTACAAAGCCACACTGGGGAATGAGACACACAGGGTTAAAGACACAGAGAGGTGCAGGTGATTGGACAATGGGGAACGAGACACAGGTGGACGCAATAAGGGCGGGGCCAGAAATCACACAGGAGGAAACAATCAGGGACAGGGCAGACAACCACAGG
This sequence comes from Liparis tanakae, assembly GCA_036178185.1. Classification (NCBI taxonomy): domain Eukaryota; kingdom Metazoa; phylum Chordata; class Actinopteri; order Perciformes; family Liparidae; genus Liparis; species Liparis tanakae. The sequence continues at coordinate 10,661,912 of CM070110.1, forward strand.
GACAGGAAGTGCAGGGAAACAGAGGCCACGAGAGACAGGGACTTCAAAATAAGACAGGAAACAAAAAGCAAAAACTCCAGATTATGACAGAATGCTTTTATGATAAACTAATGTTGATTAAATGCTAATGATATATAGTATAATAATGAATATTTAGTATTTTAAAAAATGTTAACTTACATACTTTTTAGGCCTAATTTAAAAAAAGGTATCAATCATTATATCAATAATATGTGAGAGTATAATATGATGCCTCACGACTCAACCGTCTCTAGTTCTAGTTCAGAAAAATGACTAACCTTGTTATTATTACTGGTAATTAAAAACAGGGAATAGATTATAGTTCTGTGGATGAAATCATTTGTATTTTATATTTTCCTGTGAGTTGGAGCTTCTGGAGGTTTCCTCTGTATTTGAGATGCCAGAGACGATCACAAGCCAAACAGGCTCCCAATAGCCTTTCGAATGTTACGACTCCTTTAACCACCGTTTTGCCACCCTCCAAAGCTAGCTTACCAGCTTTTACCACACGATGAAAAAATGGGTTGGAATCCTCAGCTTCCTCTCTGGCCTCATGATCATACTTTGTATCCAACTTTTCTTTTACTTCTCTCATTTCACTTTGATGTTGTTCCTTCATAGTTTTCATCATGTTTTCCATCTCCTTTTCTTTCTCCTCTGCATCTCTCTTTCTTTCTGCTCTTCTCTCTTCCTGCTCCCTCCTCATCTCCTCATTCATACATTCTCTATCCCTCTTCATTTCCTCCTGTATCGCTCTCCTCTCCCTCTCTCTGTCAGCCTGGAGTTGGTCATTCATTTTCTTCATTTCTTTTTCATATTGCTCCCGTAGTTTCCTCTCCAGTTGCTCTTTCTCTTTGCGTATTTGCGCTTCTTTCTCTTTCAGGATGCGTTGTTTCTCCTCTTCGATAGCCCTCTCTGCCTCTTGGAACATATCAGTAGTGTAGTGGCTTCCTCCGTTCCTCTGGACTACATTCCTGATCTTCTGGAGCAGCTCAGTGACCTGAGAGCGATCCTTCAGCTTATTATTGAAGACATGGTACTGGCCGTTACATCTGTCCACGAGTTCCTGCAGGTCTTGGCAATCCTTCAAGAAGTCCTCAATGGTGCCTTCAAGCTGGTCACCATGGGTAAAGAGGACCATGCTGTATCTGTCTGCAGCCTGGCCAAAGATCTCTTGAATTTTCTGCACTGTCTGCTTTTCCTCTGCAGTGTATCTGCCCAGCTGGATGACCACCAGGAATATATGGGGTCCAGGAGAAGTGTAGGAGATGCACTGGGTCATATCTTTAGTTGTTTTATCTATGCCAAACCTGGTGTCAAACAGGCCCGGGGTGTCGATGACAGCAACCCGTTCTCCGTCCATCGTACCTTTGCCTTTGCAACAGTCTACAGTCATCGACGTTCCACTGAACTTTGATTCAAAGCAATTTCGTCCCAGAATGGTGTTCCCAGTGGCACTCTTCCCAATCCCAGTCTTCCCCACCATCACTATCCTTAGCTCGTCATCATTGTATCTGCTGCTTCCTGTGTAGAAGAATGAGTGACACTGAATGTAAATAACCCATTAAAGGTTTATTGTTTTGTGTTAATTGACTTATTTTGTATCTGCTTTATTGGTTATGATGAATGCATATTTATATTGTATTGCTTTAATGATTTTGTATATGTTTTAATCTACTTCCGTTTTGAGCTAAATTTGACTTTTATTTTGAAATGTCAAAAGGAAGCGCACTTTTTTTCTAGGTAAAAATACAAACTTGATGGTATTTCTAAATGTTACGGACGGATGGGCATTTGATTTAAAGTTGAGTTCTTTTAATGGTCCCGTATAAGGCTAACGCTCTTACGGTGGTGACAAGGTGGTTTTAGTTCAAGAGTTTTAATTAATGTTCAAAGGAAAGAAAATAGAGAAATTCACCAGCAGTAAGTCTCACGCCAAATTATATACGGGGATCCGTTACACTGAATAAGAATCTACATCAGGTTGGACACCCATTGTAATCAGAGCAACTTGTACAGATATAAAAGTAAAGAAGCATCCATTCTGCTGATTGGACAGCCAACGAAGGAGTTTGTTAAGGTTCCAATTTATATTATGTCTCGCAGACTTTAATTTGAGACAAGTACAAGTTTGCATCAGGCTTTCTGTCCGTGATCTAACGTGGCTTCCATATCTACTGTTCGGTTCACTGCACTTACAGGAAAAGGCAGCAGGGCTTCTAAACTACCTCCTCTGTCAGCTGAAAGTGGAAGTGCAAAGTGAAACCCTGACGACCGACCCACACTGACACAACTCTTTAAGGGTGTCTCAGATTTTAACAATGAACATTTTTCTTGATCCAATAAAAATGTTAATAATACATCTGATGTGTCAGTCAAATCTACATCAAAGACAAGTTTCAAGTGAACTTCCCGAATAACAATACAATGACAAAATCTGAACAAATCAACTTTCGACTCACATTCTTAACTCACATCCGACTCAACTATGCATATTAATACAATATGCATAGTTGAGTCGTGTATATAAAACACATCTTGTACATAATTTGTAATCAGGTTACAATCTTGGTACTGCAGTCAGAAACACTAGATAATGTATAGTAAGTCTAATAAAATATTAGTTTATAGGAGGTAGAGGAACATCTCATTAAATTAGACTTAGCAGTACTGCTATGTCAGCATACAATAACTATATTTTAAAACATGAATAAAGATTGAAACATACCTAAGTTTCTGGCCATGTTTGGGTTGAAGAGTGGAGAAGAGATGCAGCTGAAGTTCAGACGGTGCAGAGTGTGTCCTGCAGCTCTGCTAGAATGACCCTTTATACACTAAGCCACGCCCACAAATAGAAAGTGAAACTAAAGCTTTAGGAGGTGTCTGTTGTGGAACGACTTAACAAAGATATTTTTATATTAGCTCAAACATATCACACATGCTTTGTCACATAACACATTCAGTTATTACTAGAGCTTTATTGTAATATACATTTTTAAGAATACTTTCAAATCCTTCAAACCTTGAGCCCTTTTGAAAACAAGTATGACCTCAGGTTGGAAATGCTGTCATGAGAATGACTAGTAAATAAAATATGAAACTTGTGTGGAGAATAGTTTTTCTTGATGACCACATGTTTATTTGTCTCAGTGTTTCCTAAAACCAATCTTTCCTTTGAAAGTTCTTTCAAAAGTCTTATTCAGTAGCATAGTGTTGTCCTTGTCTGACAGCTGTATTTTACAGAAAATCCCCGTAACTTGTACACCTCAAACATTTGTCTCCCCTCCCCCCACCATTTACAAGAAATGGCAGCACTTCTGCAGAACAGCACACAGCTCCATTTTAATATATTCTTCAAACATATTTACAATGGGTTTTCTCCGTGTTCTCTGGCTTCCTCCCACAGTCCAAAGACATGCAGCAGGTTAATTGATCTCTAAATTGCCCATAGGTGTGAATGTGAGAGTGAATGGTTGTATGTCCCTATATGTGCCCTTGATGGACTAGCGGCCTGTCCAGGGTGTCCCCTGCCTTCGCCCTATGTCAGCTGGGATAGGCTCCAGCGACCCTGCGACCCTAATGAGGATTAAGTGGTATTGATAATGGATGGATGGCAACAGTTCTACTTTTCTTAGCTCTGCCTAACAGGTGAAGATGGAGCTGCTGGGTAAATGTGTCATGGCACATTTGCTTGACTTCTTCAGGGTAGAGCTGTTAAGCATTTTGATTAACTTAATATATATTCAACAAACATTTTTACTACAAACCTCTCAATTATTTTCATGTATATTTCTCTCGGATAAGAGTGTTAATTACAAACGTAAAATATAGCAGAAGTGATACATTTCATTACTTTTATGAAAATAGGGCGGACATAATCCTCTTTTTGACAGCAGAAGTCTGCTGTGTATCAGACTTCAGCTGCTACGTGCTCTCCCCCTGCAGAACTCCCCTCCTCCCCCGCTGCTCCCCCTCCCTCCACCATTTACAAGAAATGGCAGTCCACTGCAGGAAATCGAGCCCAACAGTTCCCTCTCTGGGTTGAAGCTGGAAACAAACATGCTGTGAGTGTTGTGGCCGGACTCAGAGTTGCTGGGTGAAAGGGGCCAAAAGATAAATGAAGGTTGCCATTTGCTGACTTTAAAGAGTATTTTGTTCATGCTTTACCTGAAACTGATTAAATAAATCTTTTATTGACATGTATCCAGCTTGTGAGTGACAGTGCAGGTGTTGTGAATATTAGTAGACATGTGGCAGGGTTGAGAATGTTTACTTTTGTTTCCCAACCCCCTCACATCGGTTCCTGTTCACAATACATTTAATACATGTTTAAAAATAAAATACAAACAGCCCAGAAGTTTGTGCACAACCATATTTCTTTATTACCAGATTATTGCACGCAGGTTTATGGCTGTATAGAAGAAAAGACCATAGAAATAAAGCGAGAACTGGTTTAACATCAGAATGACGGGATGAAGAAAGTAATCTGACAAGTATCTGTCTGCTGTCTGTATCTAAAGCACTTACACACACAGTGTGTGGAATGATCCGTACAATAAATATGCATACCTGGTTTACATATCACATTTAAGTTAAATCAGTGTAATCAAAATTCACATTTAAATACACAAGATACATGTGAGGGGGAGTGGATGTCAAAGGATGAAAGGTGTGTATAGTTGATCCAGAAGCACACACACACATTACAAACATTGGTAGCAGATTTAAATGAAGCATATAGTTAAGTAAAACCCTGGTGTCTTGAAAGTACCCCAAAGCAACAGATATCAGCTTCACACACACACACACACACACACACACACACACACACACACACACACACACACACACACACACACACACACACACACACACACACACACACACACACACACACACACACACACACACACACACACACACACGCAGGTCAACTGCTATAAAAATGTAGAAGGTAAATCATCTTTATTCATGTTATAAATATTGCCCCAGTAGCTACTGTCAATTAAATATAATCAAAAACAGTGTCTGTACATGTGTGTAAGGCCCTGCAGCCACACTGAGCTTAACTGGTCACTTCACACAGTTCCAGTGCAGTGTTTCCATCAGTAGGGGGCTCTTTTGTATTTCCTGTCAACTCCCACCACAAGGGGAGGGACAATTCATTCCAAAAAGCTCTCCAGCAAAAAGTACAGATTAAAGGATATTTCATATTTTGTAGTTAGATGGGAACTGGGAACACAGTCTTGATGGTATCTGCCAGGGAGCAAGCACCAGCAGTCAGACCACCACTGCCCTGCGTCCATTGTAAACATCCACCACAGTCCACAGACGCTGAAGCATCATCATTCTACTCTCCTCCCAAATTAGTGAGACTAACCTCTTTTTGATCATGTCACGGATCTTAGCCATTAGCTTGGAGAGCACATTGTTAATGACTAACGACAGAACCGAGGGCCATGACGACACAAATAAAATCCAATCTGTAAAAAACTGAAAGTTTACTTAATAAGCAAACGAGTCGCAAACCTTCCGACAGCCTCCAGAAGTGAGGCCAGTTGGAGGCAGACTGTGTTCAGTGACTGACAGTGAGCCTCACTGAGCGCCGGACCAGCCGCTCTGTCCGGACCAGCAGCGAGGAGTGTAGGTGACCGTGACTGTTCTCTGCTTGCTGACTGCTAACTCGTTCCATCAACATTTTAGTTATCAGCTACACATCGAGTATAAACACAGGTCGATAAAATCCTCCTCCGATATGCTGAAATCTATGGTTTTAGCTAGCTCCTGGCATCGCGTGAGCCTTTCAGCCCGTGGTTGCATTGTGGTGCCGATTGTTTCCCCCTCTAATGGCCGTGGTTATCGCAACATGCGGCGTTGGCCTCCAGCTCTATGTCTGGGCCTCGGGCAGCGACCGGCCGGGTTCACACGGCCCCGAGGGCCCCCCCATTGCTAGTCCATTGGTGCTGCGACACAGGAGAGCTTTGGCCGCCGTGGAGGCCGTGGTGGACAAGGAAGCGCTGCCCCCAGTTATGGTACCGTTGAGGTTACGGTAGGGTCGCTGCCGTGGTAACGAAGCCCTTCGGCGGGGAGTAGGCAGAGCAGCTGAACCACGGAGGCACACGGAGGGAAAACTGAGACCCACCAGACAGCAGCCTGGACAGGAAATTACCTCATCCTGCTCAGAGTGGCCACTCGGGTCAAAGGACTGGACCTGGGCTCCACTGTAACCATTAGCGCGGCCACCTCCACCCCACTGTACCTGCTGGCCAATTACAAGGGATGAGCCGTTGTTGTTGTCCAATCGTGGCAGAGCAGGCAAAGAGGGCGGTCCGTTGGAGATGGGCAGTCGCCAGCCATTGGTCTGTAAGGAGGAGGAACACGCGGGGCCGAGCAGGGGTCTTCTAGATGTGGAGTCCATGACTCCATCAGATGGCTCTGGAGATCTGGTACAGTCCATGGGTTCTGTCAGACAGACACCCTCCTCTTCCTCCACCTCCTCTAGCCGCTCCAGAGACACCATCTCCATCTCCACCTCCACAAGAAGCCCTGAATCCTCTCCCATCCCATCCTCCTCCTTCAACAACTCTCTCTTCTCAGTTGTCATCATTTGCTTGACCTGCAACCTTTCCCTTGTCTCCTCCGACAGCCCTGTCTCCTTCCTCACGTCGTGGTCCAGGTCCTCCACTGTCCCTCTTCGAAGCGCGGCTCTGACGTCCCCCTCCTTTCCCTCCTCCTTCCCCTCAGTGTCTCGTGGCATGGCTACAGTCCGGCTGAGCTCTGGAGTGCAGGGGAGCGACCGACATCTCCTGGGAGGAGCTCGCGTCCCGGGCATCCCTCTGAGCAGCTGAGGGGAGGAACACGGGTCACGAAGCGCCGGGAGGGTGAAGGTCAGGGAGATGACGGACATGCTAGGTGTGTCTAAAAGTTTACAACGTCCCCCATTCAGGTCGTGTCTGAGAGAGAAGGGGTTGACCCGCACAGGGGTCCCGAGGAGAGGAGGGGTCAGGGTTGCCGGGGGTAACATGTCTGACTGGCTCCTCGCCAAGCCTTGCTGGCTTCGGTCGCCGGGGAGACAAGGAGAGCTGCAGCGCCGATACGGGCTAGCTTCCACCGCCACTGGGTCTGAAACGGGGAGCGAGGAAGACGTGTAAGTGGACAGGTCACAGGACGGGACAGGGAAATGTCGAAAATACAGATAACACAGGGAAGACTTGAGTGGTGTATGATATGGTACTATTTTATAGAACTATTCCCTTTCAATACACACTACTAAAAAAACAACCAGAGCGGTTTCAGCCTCTTGTTCTTCATATTCTCTCAGCAGTGTTAATCATACACCCGTGGTTTTAATTGTGTGCCACAGTTAATACGGTTTGGTAGAGGTTCATTCTTGGTTCGGCATGTATTCCTATCGGTAAAAGAAAGTCGATTCTGGGTAGAATCTCCAGGATCTCATTTCATGGGATTCAGCCCAAACTGTTTGTGAGTCGGCCTTCTCGTGAGCGTGGGCCGTTGCAGTTCCCCAAGCTTACTCTAGGGTCCTGTGTCTCAAATATCTTTGAATTCATTTTTGATTTGGCTATGGCTGTAGCGTTTTTGATAGCTAAAAGTACTTCTCTATGAATGACCACGGAGACACATTTACAGCCGTTATCAGTGACAGCAGCAAAGCTGCAGTAATCAAAGGCAATGCCCACCGTCCGGTTCAGCTATCCATCTAAAATGTCCGAGACTCAGCACACCCAAACCTACCGCTCTATTTATTATAGAACCAATTCATTCATTTATTGACGTATTACTTAGTGTTCATTTAATGATGAAAACGTAAATGTAATTATTCTTTAATTTCTTATTATGTAATCTGACATCGCTCTATATCCACTGAATGGTGAGAGAAGGTAAAAAGATCTTTAACTCCTCTTTAACTTCCCCTGCTCTGCTTCTTGTCAATCAGCAGAGGAAACTGTCTGCAGAGCAGAAGCTGCAGCAACGGTAGTTAGAGTGACTTCCTGACTGATGTTCCACCAATAAAGGCCCGACAGGAAGCTTCAAAGGGGGGCTAGCCACGAAGTGGTAGCGTAAACAACGTAAACAGTGTTTTCCAGTGACGGTTCAGATGCTCAAAGTAAAGATGTATGAACAGGGAGAGACAACAAAGTATCTGGGTCTTTGGGAGGGTTTTGGCTCAAGGATCTTTGAACCGAAGCCCAGAACCAAGGACATTTACTACATTGTGTATCAACTGATAGTATTATTTTTGTTGTCAAAAACAAAGATTTTTTGATGCTCTGCTGGTTTATTATGTTAGGTGTTGCATAAGATCACAGGGCTTCAACATAGTTATCTGTTTTTAGTGAACATTAGGGGTCAGATAGGGTCCACAAGCTGCCCCACATAATCCAGCAGGTTGCCAACTAACCCAGAGTTCCTCTCCCACTGATGGCCCTTTGAACTGGATTACAATGGGGGGGTCTGTATGAGGATGTTCAATACCAGGTCAGAGATTACAAAAGATCTTTCAGTGCCCTACTCACATTAGGAGGGGGCATTGGTTGAACAGAAAAGGTTCAAAATGTTGTCCGTCTATACTATTTTATATGCATTCCCATTAGCAGTATAAATAATAACTGCACTCAAAGACCGGGGACAGATTACAGTATTCAGGGGGAAAGCCATGAAGACTTGTGGAGCATCCACACAGAAAGTGCTGCAAAAACAAACATATTTTAAGACATAAGAAAATGTGATCTATTTAATATGTTTTACCGAGTGCAATGGCCGTCTCTCTCTGCTCTTCGTTCACCATGCCCTCCAACGTGAAGACAATGTCAAAGAATGAGGGACGCCTCTCTGCACTCATCTGGAAACAAGGACAAATGATTCACAAAGGACGAGTTAACATCATTAACACATTTACTTTGGGAACGTACAGGTCCAAATGTCTAAGGTGGTGTGAGACGGCGTGTGTGTGTGTGTGTACGTGTGTGTGTGTGTGTGTGAGCACTTACATTACAGCAGGTGACAGCAAGGCTTAAGAATGCAGCTGGACAATCACCAACCATGTTCTCAAACGCATCAACGTCCAGACCAAAGTCCTACACACACACACACACACACGCACACACGCACACACACATTATCGAAATTAAATTAAATTCAGTTTATTTTGTATATATATTATTTTAAATTACAAATTTGCCTCAGAGGGCTTTACAATCTGATAAATCTGATTCCTCCACATCTTGTTGCTGGGTTGCAAATGTCAAACTGCAATGAGTTTCCATGGCTCCCCCCAAAGCAGTTTGGAACATTGACATAGACAATATTGTTCTTCCCACCATGAAATCTAAAAGTAGGACTATGTTTCTGTCCGTGAAGGAGCTAACACTTCTTTACATTACTACACCACCCAACTCCATCACAGGCATTGAGGCTACCTCTGTCCTGGGTAAGAAGTCAGGGTCGGCTTCAATCCGGGCGATGATCTCACACAGGATGATGCCGTACGCAAACACGTCCACCTGGGCAGAGGAGTGGACTGCCTTAGTTCTGAGCATGCACACAGAGATACATTGAAACCTCAGTTTATGAGGATTAAATCATTAGAAAAGTTGAAGCATCAACACTCCCCGATTGAGTTTTAGTCCCCGATGTTGCCTTCAAATCTCCCCCAAGCTCTCTGTCGATGTGTTAAACAAAGGTTACAGTATTTTTAAAGTCTTTTACCTACTTTAATTTGCTGATTAGACACAAACAATAAGTCTGTCTGGACCACTGGGCTACCTGACTGAGGGCGAGTGAAATGGTTCTCCTGGTACTGTGTGTTAAATATTGTTTATTTCCTAATAAAATTAAATGTTCATCCATCTGCTATAACATAGCATAAAGTAACACCAGAGAGTGTGGCAGCCGGTAACACATATCTGTAGTTTGCTTATATTAGATGAATTTAACCACTGATCCTACCAGACAAAGTAAAACCCCTGAGTGTACTTACAGGGTGGCTTTTAGTGTCAATATTTCACCAGTAAGAGGATGAATGAAACTCCACCTCCTACCCTGAGTCACACATTCCTGGTTATAATTTGTTTAGACAGGACAGGTCATCTAAGGGTGGAAGTGTGGTGATTTACACCAAAGACCACCTCAAATGCACAGTTGCCCTAGCCAAAACAATCTCAAAGTAATTTGATTTACTCATCATTAATATTAAGCTTTCAAGTAATTTCACTTTATCAGTGGCCGGTTGCTATCGTCCTCCAGCAGCTCCGGCCTGCACCTTATCGGCCTTGAGCAGTGCACTAGCCCCCTTTAATAGAGCTGAATTTGTACTTCTTGGTGATCTAAACTGGGACATGTTCAAACCACCTGGCAAGGTTTTAGAGCAATATGATGCACTTAATCTACATCAGATTATTTGCTCTCCCAACAGATATGACAAAAAAGACCCTGAAAAGGCAACTCTGATTGATGTTATAGTCACAAACGCACCTCATAAATACCAATCTGGGGTGTTTTGTGCCGATATCAGTGACCACTGTTTTATTGCCTGTGTCCGAAAGGGCTGCTCTGTCAAGCAGCCAGCTCAGATTTGTTGCAAACGTGTTTTTAAAAATTTCGATCCACAAGCTTTTTTACTTGACCTGGCAGATGTGAACTGGTCCAAAGTCAATCTGATCCCCACCGTTGATGATGCTTGGAATCTTTTTTATGAGTTGTTCAAGGATGTTGTCAATAAACATGCCCCAGTTAAAAGGTTTAGGATAAAAGGTCGACATAGCCGCTGGTTTGATCATGAGCTTACTGCGCTCTTGCAACGGAAAAATGCTGCCTGGCGTAAAGCACGCCACACTAAATCGCAGATAGATACTTTGGCTTTTAGGCAGATCAGGAATAAGTCTTCGCAAGCGGTTCGCAAGGCCAAGGCTGATTATTTTCAAAATCAGTTCCTCCTTTGTGGCTCTGATCCTAGACATTTCTGGAGAACAGTGAAAGTCCCGGAAAACAAACCACCTTGCCATTTACCTTTGTCACTGAATGTTGATAACATCGTAGTGTCAGACAGGGGGCGTATGGTGGACCTTTTTAACAATCATTTCATAAACTCAGGTTCTGTTGCAGATTCAGTGACTGATAACCCCCTGTCACTAGATCCTACTATCTGTGCATCTGCAGTCTCCCGTCCTCCCTCCCAGGCAATGCCATCACCCCCGCTCATAGTTTTAACTTACGGGCGGTCTCGGAACGTGAGGTCTTGGATGAGCTGCTTGGATTGAACCCTAAAAAACCCGCAGGGTCCGATGAGCTGGACCCCTTCCTTTTAAAAACTGCAGCCCCCATCATTGCGACTCCAATCACAGCGATTTTCAACCTGTCCTTACACACGGCTGAAATCCTTGTTGCCTGGAAATCAGCTGTAGTGCGTCCTCTTTTTAAGGGGGGGAGATCAAGCTGATCCAAATTGCTATAGGCCCATTTCTATTCTACCATGTCTGTCTAAGGTTTTGGAAAGGCTTGTGGGTAGTCAGTTGACCGACTACCTGGAAGCCTACAATATTGTGTCTAGTGCTCAATCGGGCTTCAGAACTGGCTATGGATGTGTAACAGCAACCCTTAAGGTCCTTAACGACATCATCTCTGCGTTGGACTCAAAGATGTTTTGTGCTGCAATTGTTATAGATCTAGCCAAAGCCTTTGATACAGTACATCACTCTGTTCTCATTGACAGGTTCAGTCATATTGGAGTCACGGGAACCTCTTTGTCCTGGTTCTCTAACTACCTTACAGACAGAGTGCAATGTGTGAGAGCAGAGCAACTTCTCTCCCAGCCTCTCCCCGTCACCAAAGGTGTCCCTCAGGGATCAATTCTAGTTCCTACACTTTTCTCCATCTATATCAACAACATAGAAAGTTCTGTAGTGGATTCATCCATCCATCTGTACGCAGATGATACAATACTCTACTCTATTGGCCCCTCCCCAGACGTAGTCCAAAAGCTTCAGCTCAGTTTTAATAAAATCCAAGAGGCTTTCTCTAATCTGCATCTAAAATTAAATACCTCTAAGACCAAAGTCATGTGGTTTGGTAAGAAGGGACGTGCACCCTTAACTGCCCCTAGCATTTCTACCCGTGATGGGGCTCCTCTAGACCAGGTTACTGAATATAAATATTTAGGAATCTGGCTAGACAGTACTCTCTCCTTCTCCATCCACATTGAGAAACTGCAGTCAAAAATCAAATAAAAAATTGGCTTCCTGTACAGAATGCGATCTGTTTTCACTGCCTCTGTTAAAAAAACACTTGTTCAAATGACCATCCTTCCCATGTTTGATTACGGGGATGTTATTTACAGATCAGCATGCAAGCGTTCACTACAAAAGCTTGATGTTCTCTACAACTCTGCAATCCGGTTTGTAACAAATGCTCCCTTCAGAATACACCACTGCATTCTATATTCTTCACTAAACTGGCCATCTTTGTGTACGCGTCGGAAAATTCACTGGTTCTTGCTAATCTATAAAACGCTCCTTGGTTTATCTCCGCCCTACCTTTGTCAGCTGTTGCACATCTCATCCCCTGCTTACAACACTCGCTCTGCTAACTGTATTTTGCTGAATGTCCCTAAGAATTTCTCTGCACTTGGTTTGTGTTTGTTTAATGTTGCTGCAGCTACAACCCGGAATGAACTCCAGAAATCACTGCAACTACAGTGCTATGTCTCTCGGCCTTTAAAGCCATGGTCACAGACTTGTTAAAGAACAAATGCAGCTGTTTCTCAGGTTGTTAGCATGTCAGTTCCTCCGCTCTTTGGCACCTTTTAACTGTGTTTATTTTATTTTTTAACCGTGTTTATTCGTTATTTATTCATGTCTCCTTTCCCTCAAGAGGTTTTGCCTCTTGTCAGGCCACAGTTATAAATAAGAATGTGTTCTTAATCTGTCTCGCCTGGCTAAATAAAGGTTAAATAAAAATAAATAAAAAAAGAATGTGTTGTGCTTTCATAGTGCTCTGTAGTGCAGTGGGTGTTTGTGTCTGTGCAGCTTTACCTTCTCATCGTACAGCTCCCCTCTCAGAACTTCAGGGGCCATCCAGTAGGGGGAGCCCACGATGGCCAGAGGCTGCTTCCCTACTCCATCACTGCAAAGAAAGCAAGACGCTCCTTGAGTCACTAAACAAGTCTGAATTACTGCAACTCCTTATTACGAGCCGTGACAAAAATTACAAATTAAAGTGTTTGTTATTAGACTGCAGCAGGAGGAAATCCTCTATATTCTGGATATCCCTTCACTGACCTGTAATCAGGGATCTTCTCTGCCAGGCCGAAGTCTCCCACCACAGCAGTAAACATGCCGTTATCACAGCGGACCAGACAGTTCTGCACAGGGGAAGTGAAATTAGCCTGTTAATCAATGAAAATGTAGTACAATGGCCCTCTAGTCTAGCCATGCAGGTACTTTGGGTTTTATTTATCCAGGCTGTGTTGAAATAACTCCTCTGTAACTTGAGCACTCTGTTCTGAACGGTTCAGGCTGTACACTTCTGGTTACACATGCAACATCATCTAAAACCTGGACCTGATTACAAGAGGAGATCAGTACCAAGGACCCAACCTGAATGTTGATAGCTGTGTGCGTCCAAACCTCCCAACTATTGTTATTGTGCTGCTTGACTTCGTGACATGAAGTGGAGGCAATGGCTAGGTGGAGCTAAAGCTGGTGTTTAGGCTACGATCAGGTGTGGGACAATCCTCCAATTGGTTTCTCAGATTAAATATTTAGGACTGACTGTACACACTGTTATTTCCAAATCATCAGATTGGATCTGAGATCAGCATGGGTGTCTTCTTAGCTACGATGGTGACGCGGTTCTCCAACGTGAAAGCAACTTCACTTCATCCTTAACAATCACACTTTCTAGTCGGACATGTATACATTACAACGCAAAAGACATTTTGAAATCCAGAGAATTCTGTAGAAATCTGTTTGGACTCGCATTTCAAAACCACTTCTTGATGTGATTTAGTTTCTGTGGCAGCGGGGGGTGTTTATACCAAATATCCTTCTTCATTCCAGTGTGGCAGGTTCGTGGCTGTCACCAGTGGGTTTCTTCCCTAAGCACCAAAGGATAGGCATACGAAGAAGGATATTTAATAATATCATTTATTGTCAATGCAGACTGTGCCACTGCTCTCCACTCTCGCTCCTCAGCCCCTAAGGCTCCTTTATGGCGACAGACGTACACAAATGTACACACACATGGATTGGCCTCAGCTGGGCTGTTTACCAACAGTCACCAGCTGAAGCCAATTAGACATTGTTCCCTGAACCACCCCCCTGCTCCACCCACTCTACAGCTGAGCATAAACACTCCCTGCGGCCAAAGTTTCTATTTGCAAAATATATCGCATGCCATGTGTTTCTTTTGCTGTCCAGATTTTCTAAACTTGATTTAAATACAATCTTTATATGCCGGATTTGAGCTGTGAATAATTAGCCTTAGACTTAACTCAGCCCTACATTAGAATAAATCAAAGGGTGGTCACTTCAGGTACCGGTGAGACATGACATACAATCCAGGAAGTTCACACAGTGCTATTGCTGATCCTACCGGCACTCTGGCGGGGCGACAGACACTTTCGGATAGGAAACACTTCTCAGGTTGTTTCCTGCCATTGATCTGCTTAGAGCCGTCCCTTTCTTATTTGTGTCCACAGGCGACAGGATGAGAGACATTCACACACAGCAGGATGCAAGACTCGGTTCCCCTCTAGAACTTCCGCATCATGGCGCAATTCAATGAGGCGTACAGTCTCAAGGTAAACAGAGTTTCAGCCGTAATCAATGATCCAGGCTATGCATCTTATTCCTGCCTGCTGTACCTTGGAAGTGAGGTCTCTGTGGAATACGCCCTTGTTGTGCAGGTACTGCAGCCCTCGGGAGATATCCAGAGACAGACCAATCCTGACGCACCACGACAGGAACAGATCACTGTCCAACAGCTGCTCCAGGTTGCCTCCATTTATATACTACAGAGGGAAACAGCAGCATGTCAGTGAGATGCCCAGTCAGCGCACACACACACAGACACACACACACACACACACACACACACACACACACACACACACACAATTGAAGATCATAGTTTACTCCAGCACAGCTTACAGTAAACAGAGACCTCTGCTGGAGGGGGCAGGTATGTTTAGCGATACCTCTGTGGTAACCATAGTAACCACTACACACCATGTAAACATTGGTGGCTCAGAAGAACCCGTGTGTAAACTACCTGGAATTCCATCACTGAAAACCGACCAATCCTCTCTCAAGGAGCTGCATTTCAGTTATTTCAACATTCAATTATTTGCCATGTAGTGCTTCAGTTATTACATGTTATTGTTTTATTGGAAATGGAAAAGCGAGACAAAAAGAAATAAACAGAAAAAAATGTTCAACACTTTTCAAAAAGCTTCATAGATCTGACAATATTAAAAGAAATGTTCTTACCTCAGTCAGGGCGTGGAGTTGACCTTCATGCACACAAACCCCAAGAAACCTGAGAAAGGAAGAAATATGTAGAAGATCAGGTGCCAGAAACAGTCAGAAAGAGAAGATATTGCACTTCTGAGTTTGAAAAGAGAAGACCAGAGGTGGATTTTGATTAGCGGCAACACCAAAATCACAAGACGACACAAAATCTAAGGCAGGCTAGTAACAGCATTAGATGTTCCTCTAAAATTTGCAGTGATGTCATAATTAAACTCAATTTTAACCTTACGGCACACTGAAAACAAAGAAAATGTAAACATGGCAATTCATATCCTAAAGGTTGCCGATGTGAGGTCACCTAGCAGCAGGCTTAGATATACGCTATCACCTACCTGAGTATGTTGGGGTGGCAAAGCCGGTTCAGGAGCTGCACCTCTCGTAGCATGTTAGCTTTGTTGCTCGCCAGAGTGTTCATCTTTAGTGCCATCACCTGCCCTGTGATCCGATGCTGCACCTGGAAAACAACCAGAGAAGGCCGATGGGAGACTGAGGGCTGGGGCTTCGTCTCTTCCTCATCTCAAACATCTGTCTGAGTTTAACATCAATATTCAATTCAATTCAATTTATTTGATATAGCCAAATATCAAGAAATATGTGAGGCAGCTTTCATTTGAAATTACTCTATTGATGCATTTGTATCAACCAAAACTCCACCCGCATGGAAATTTAAAAAAACAATTGCGACTGCATCTTTAAAATACAACCTTCAGTTTGGTCAACGGAATTGAATCATGATCGTCAATGGAAGTCAATAAGTGATAATAGTGAATTTATCACCAGGCTCTTTCAAGTCATATCAGTTATATCCCTGATATATGATGAGATGAGATATATAGAGTTAGGATGTGACGTTGGTAGCATGCGTTGGCAAAGTGAGGCTCATAGTAACATTAGTTCAACGCAGTTGATTTCCTCTGTACGGGCTCCTTTTCACTTGTCACAGGTTGGACCTTTATTCTGTACACAGTGACCATGTGGTGCTGCAGGTACACTGGGCCTGGGGTCACGTGTGGGACTGGACAGGGCATTGCAAAGTTCATCCAGTGTCTGGACCTTTGGTGCATGCATCTGTGTGTGTGTGTGTGTGTGTGTGTGTATAAATAGCATAGCACTAATAGGCTTCCCATCACTCCTCCTGATCTGCACAAATCCACTGGTCCATTACTGAGGCCAGTCCCCGCGGCAGACAGGAGGCACGCACAGGCCGAGACCGCAGGCCGGGTTTAACAGGAACAACAAACCTAATGAACGGGTTCTGGTGACGGGTCCAACAGAAACCAGTCCAATGGGAAGTGAAAGACAAAATAACCTTCCTCTCCTTTTTTTAACGTCCGTTTGGACTCTCGGACTGCTGGAGCTTTCAATACATTTGGAATTTCCCCAATTCTACCTTTTTCAGTAGTCTGAAAAAAAAAGTATATCTGTGTCTGGCAGTTGCTTTTGAAAAATATCCATTTTTAAAAAAAACGTATAATAAGAAACAATGAGCTTTATTAAAGCACTATATATTATATTATGTGTGCCAGGTGGAGGCATTGGTGTTCATTAATGTAAACATAAACTCCAAGGTCTCATCTGTTAGTGAACACACGTATTACAGTATGTCTTTGTATCTGTGTGGTTATTGTGTTTAATGTTAATGGGTTTAAATAAGGTTTTTCTAGTGTTTTGTCGTGAATAAACTATAATTAATGATGTATGCTTTATGTTGGACGGTGGCTGAAGCCGGATGTTCACAAAGCATCTCTATCGTTAAATGGACCTGTACTTGTATAGTCTCGTCTTCCAACCACTCAAAGCGCTTTTCAACATTACTTGTCATCGTTCACTCATTCACACACGGATGGCAGGGGGTTACAGGTGCCACCTCCCATCAGAAGTAACTAACATTCATACTAGGATGGAACTGCCGGTCCTCTGAATGAAGGACGCGTCTTGTTGTACATATTGTGTACTTTGTGTATTTGATATGCCGCTTCACGTTTCCTGACTGCCTCTATAGAAACTATCTTGATTCTTTAGTGCATAACACTAATAATCAATAGATTGTGGTGTACTGCTGTATTCATTTACTTCCAATGGTTGCTTGAAAACAGGTATTTGACTAAAAGCTTGCTTATTAAGAAGACTTGAGTGTGCGGATGATTTTTTTTCGTCTATGGTTGCAGCTCCTCAGCTAAGTCTGATGCTGTGTGAGTGTTGTTTTGTTTCGTGTTATCAGAAATAAGGATGATGAGGAGAGAAGGCAGGAGGAAGCCGGAGGGCAGATGGCATGATTTGTATGGTGTGACTTGGTTCTCTGTGTTAGATTTCAAGTTGTGGCTGTTTTCTAGAAACAATGTGTATGGTTAACTGCTCATGTGTTCCTGCTTGTGGGGGCACTGCTTGTTTCTGGGTTGATTTAAATGGTGGTCTAAAGGGAACACCTGGTCGGCATGAACCCGTTTATAGTGCAGGTGAAGGCTCAACAGTAACCTCATGACTTTCTCCTGTTTACATGACTATGTTTTTGTTTTACATTTATGTAAATGATATTAATGATCTGAATGAACCCTCTCCCATCCAACAGAAAGAGGTCCACTTGAGAAAACTCCCACTACATACCACATGTTTTTATTCGATAAACAGTCAGTCATTTTCAGGACCGCTAGAAAGTCACCGATCAGACATGAGGGTTGGGTCATTCTGGAGCTCTCTTATCTACTATGTGGAAAAACTGAATAAATGGAAGAAAGATTACATTGTTCGTGCTCCGGAAGTAACTGGTTTAGTTGGCTTAGTTTGTGGACACATCTACAAAGAAAGAGAAAAACCATAAACACAGCATCTCTTCATCTACTGACCTGAGCACTAAACCTACCTGGTGTTAGGAGTAGCAGTAATGCCATTTCAATAACTTGAGGGACGGAGCAACTATGAAGATTGATCAAATATGTTCCTCTCACACAGTTTTTTTATGTTTTTGATTTGGTGTGTATGTGTCTGTGTCTGTGTGTGTGTGTGTGTTCTTATGTAAGACTTTGGCTATATCAGAATGGAATGCAAAGGAATGTGCACTGGAATCCACTTTGTATAAACCCTCACTCACCCTGAGCAAACAACCCCTCAGGTGACTGTATGTGGCACTGAGTGGAGGGGGGAGGGGGGGAGAGGGGAAGTGTTCATTGACAAATATACATAAAGGTTACCTTGGAGAAAAAAGCAGGATGCCCACACACTTACAGAGACACACACGCTGTGACAGTAATCTGATTAGTCTGGACAGCAGGACCACAAACAGACACACACACACACACACACACACACACACACACACACACACACACACACACACAAACACACACTGTCTGTGCACATACAACACCAATGAACTCCCACACACACATATCCACTTGTATGACAAACATCAGTCTACTATGTAAAATACTGATGACATAAGCATTAGTATGACGAGTGGCCAAAGCTTCTGCTGCTTGGCTAACGCGGGCGCCGAGGCTTCCCCAGGGTGCCACTGGTCATCAACACATAGGCCGACATGATGAAACGAAAACATTTTCTGTTTTGATGCAATATTTTATAAAATGTTTGATATAGTGGGTAATATCAGGCCAAGGATCGCTGGTGCACAAAAACAATAACTGAATGTTACCATGACACTGACAGAGAAACTTCATGTGCATCTCTTCCAGCATGACTACTGGTAACACTGTCAACCGGGCCGCATCTTGTTGGTCAGACTGGTCATTTGAAGACGACCCGAGACAAGGCTTAGGTAACAACCATGCAAACCGGGCCCCGGGCCTCCTGGGGCTCCACAAATCAGAGGTTCACACTGCATGTAGATCAGTCTGTGATATTTGGTGAATGGACAGGTGAACCGAGAGATGAACGGGATGTTGTGTATAACTTTACTGGACATGTTTGAAACTGCCCCACAGAGTTGACCCACCACATACCATTGTGTAATCGTTGTATCTCCCCCACTGAGAAGTTGTCGTTTGATCAGTGTGTCTACTGACCTTGAAGACCTCAGAGAAGAAGCCCGAACCGATCTTCTCACAGAAGAAGTCGTCGATGCGCGCCAGACTGGACACGGCGCTCCTCAGGGCTCGGTAGGAGGACGGGCGTATCCGGTTGGGTGCGTGGATACTGTGGAGAGGCGGCTCGTTCGGGCCGCCCTGACCCTCCTCGGAGGCGCTGAAGCAGCACTCGGCATGGTAGTCCATGGTGCTGGCAAACCGCCGTGCTCCAGGAGCTCTGTTCTTTCCCACAGGGGGGAACCAGAATGTCTGCTAGGCCGCTGTAGTCCTGAGACACAAGGTGACGGAGGTGCCAACCATCATGATGACAGATTAACCATGATATGGATGACCCGATAATCCAGTTGTTTTACATCTGACGAGGCCTGCGGTAGATCTGATTACACTAATAAAGAGAGACTGTTATCTACTTGAGTGGGCCACATTTCTCAGTGGCTCAGCATCATCGTCCAGTTCAACCGCTTCGAGGTGAAGGCCCACCAATGCCTCCAGCTTCATTCATCCACGGGTACAAAGCTCCTCTTCAAATCCCCATGTAGCAGCTGCAGTGCTAGTAGAAATTCCTGCAGCCCTTGAACGTCGCCTCGCCGTGCCGGTACGTGGGGAGGCTGGTTCTCTCCGTCATCCCGTTAGTTTTGAGGCTGAGATGAGTGTCGCTGCAGCCGCACGGTACCGGGAGAGGATGGGCGGGCCGGAGCAGCTGGCTGCCGTGTAAAGGTCCCTGTAGAAGTGTTACGGATTAATGTTGGGATATTATATGACGCGATATACCAGTGCTACGGCGAGCTTATTTCACGGATACTACCGGAATGACCGAACGGGCGGTGTTAACACCACGGTGGTACATTAGGGCACATTAGGAAGCGATGATGTTGTCGCATTTAACGATGGAGACTCTCCCATTAACCTGGGAACGGGTTATACGGTAGCCATGAGGCGGTATAGTAGCCACAGAGAATCCCCGCTAGCAGGGCGATAAGCCGTCACCTCCTCAGCCCACTGCTCATGTTTAGACATCATTAAAGGCCTCATTCAACCATGTTTTTTAGAAGACCTTTTTTCAAAATTGTTTAACAACTGCGTATAGCCCAGTATCGTGTAATTTGGCCGAGGCTTAAAAAACGCGTTTCGAAATCCCATATTTCTCCTGATCAATAAAATATCCGTTATTAACGGGAGCTGTCAATTACAAGCGGGCTGCAGATGCACAGTCGACGGGTTACTTCTCTACTCACGTCTGGATGGAAATGTCTGCGCGGTGCGAGAAGACGTAAAGTCATCAATCTTTGACGGCAACTCCGCGGTGTCTGCTGTTGATAATTCTGTCTGGGCTCCTGTTTTACGAGCCGCTGGCTGGGACGACTACCGTAATGAAACCGAGCGGAGTCAAGCTAGTGAGAGTGACTCAGAGCACTTCCGGTAGTTTCACAATAAATAAACGCTGTTGATTAACAGGCCACCGTATTGCATTTAGACTTAAAAGCTGTATTTGAATCATCAATCTATAAACACAGACAAATAAATCTCTCTTTTTTAAAGAACGACACGGAGGTCTGCTGCTGTGTTGACATAAAGGCCCACTTGGTCGAACACCAACAGAAACCCCTGGTTCATTCAGCAGCGTCCACACTCAACTCAGCCAGTTTAATAAGAAAACTAACAAATACTTTATTCTCAGTTTGTATATGTTTACTTACAAGCGAGACATTTGCTTTTTATCCCCTTCGTAATAAAGACACACACATACCTTCATACATATGAGGAGTTTACTACTATGTGAAATCAACACTATAATTGTTGTATTATATTATTCATAACATCAGAGCTCTTCTTAGTCTTAAGAGTGCACATTTTTAGAACAAATCCCTATTCTTTTGACTTAATTGTGTTTCTCCAGAGGATCTTTTTCATTCAACATTCCATCCTGTAAGATCTGATGTTGAAGACCAAGTTGAACTTCTTGTATGTTGTTCTCTAACTCTGTCGAGTTTGACACCTTGTTGCACTGACCGGCTCCTATTGGAGCAGATGTGAAGCCAGAGTCAAAACCTACCATTCGATCTGCAATCGACTTCCTTTGCCAACTGCCAACTGCCAACATCTGCCCATGAAGACCAGAGATTTACAACAACCAAAACAATCCCAGACCAGCCACTGAGCCGGAAGTGGCGCGCTGGCGATGCACATAAATAAAATAAAGAAATACGCCAGCAATGATGTGTAACAAATAATAATGATAACAATATCAAAGTAATGATAATGTAAATCCATTGCATTGGTAAGAACAACACAAGATCGTTTTGAGAATCATTTCAAAATAAAAACATTGAAATGAAATTCCTCTTTTTAATAAAAGAACAAAGACGTCTTTTAGAAAGGGACCTTAAATTACTGCTGCTATAATCTGGCGTGATAGAGAAAATTACATGGGGTCGGGCGGAGCCCCTAGACCCGGTCCATCTACAGCCCCTGGGCCCAGTCCATCTGTAGCCCCCTGGACCCGGTCCATCTGTAGCCCCCTAGACCCGGTCCATCTGTAGCCCCCTAGACCCGGTCCACCTGCAGCCCCCTAGACCCGGTCCACTTGCAGCCCCTAGACCCGATCCACTTGCAGCCCCTAGACCCGATCCACCTGCACCCCCTAGATGCAGTCCATCTGTAGCCCCATAGACCCGGTCCACCTGTAGCCCCCTGGACCCGGTCCACCTGCAACCCCTAGACCCGGTCCACCGGCAGCCCCCTAGATCCGGTCCATCTGTAGCCCCATAGATCCGGTCCACCTGTAGCCCCCTAGACCCGGTCCATCTGTAGCCCCCTAGACCCGGTCCACCTGCAGCCCCTGGACCCGGCCCACCTGCACCCCCTAGACCCGGCCCACCTGCACCCCCTAGACCCGGTCCACCTGCCACCCCTGGACCCGGCCCACCTGCACCCCCTAGACCCGGTCCATCTGCAGCCCCTAGGATCCTGTCCTTCTACTTCACCCTTGTGTCCTCCGTTCTCCCCAGCTCCTCCTAGGATCCAGTCCCCGCCTGGGGAAGTAGGGGGCGGTTCCGGGCCTGGGGAACCATTACATCGGACGTGAAGTCCATTCTCCATCAAGAAAAAATCTGGCATCTCCTGGATACCATTTTGCTCCCTCAAGCCAAAGACCTCGGCTCCAGTCCCCAATGTTCCGGTTCCAGGTTCCCTTGCTCCGTCGCCTTCCCGTCCAGCCCCGGTTCCCCCGTGACTGGACGATGTAATGGTTCCGTCCAGGCTCCGTGCCTGGACGGAACCATTACATCGGACGTCAATTCCATTCTCCATCAAGAAAAAATCTGGCATCTCCTGGATGCCATTTTGCTCCCTTGAGCCATTGCTGAATCCAAATGTCCAGCACACGCACATTACACACACAAGCCAACGCGAGAACAGACGCTGGGGAAGTCGGAGGCGATGTCAAACTAGACCTCCATGATCCTGGTTTCCCTGAACCAGGTACTTTCACCTTTTCAAAGTAAAATTGCAGCGTTTAATTCTTCTTGTTACGGCTGCACGTGAATACAAGGGGTCCTGAATGGCGCTCCGGAGGATGTCGGGTCTTGGTCTGAAGAGGAAGGCTCACGCAACTCCTCCACCTTTACTGGGGGCTTTAAGGTGCTGATGGTCAGGAAGTCAGCAACCACAATCTCAAAAGAAATGTTGTTACTCCTTTTTAAATTACCAAGCTTATTCAATGAATCTTTGACATAACAACATGCGTTTCTTACAGGACGCGAGCACTCCTGCATTAAAGTCTTCTTGGGTAACTTCTCCTTCCTGGCAGGTTCTTCAGGCTTCTGGAGCTGCTTTTTCACTAACACCTCCTTAGTGGACAATTGTTTCACCTTCTCCAGAGAAGCTACCTGTTCCCTCAGTTGATTTATTGTCTTCACGTATTCAGAGATAAGCTTGTCATGGTCTTCCAGCATGAGGATCAACTTCTTTTCATCTCTGTTCTTATCCATGGCTGCTATCTGCTGCTCTCTGTGAGTATCGCATACTGCCTTGCGTAGCGCTTCAGCGCTGGAGGAATCCTGGTGCACGACCATGCGAGTGTTGCCGTCACAGTAGCGACTGTGAAGATCGATGATGCTTCTTTTAAATCGAGTGATATCCGATATCAACTGGACGCTTCTATAGAGGTCCGTCTTCATCTGCTGCAGCTCGCCCTCAAACTGTTTGCTCTTTTTCACCTCCTGCTTCAGC
The DNA here is from genome assembly GCA_036178185.1 of Liparis tanakae. NCBI lineage: Eukaryota > Metazoa > Chordata > Actinopteri > Perciformes > Liparidae > Liparis > Liparis tanakae. The sequence goes on from CM070110.1 coordinate 10,685,748, forward strand.
TCCCGGGACGATTCATTGTCTTTGAACGTCAGGTGTTTTATCTCTACCTCCAATACAATAATAACGTCTTTGGCTTTCTTCAGTTTCTGTTCTACTGTTTTCAACTGACCCTCATCTAATTGGTTTTCTCGACTGTCGTGCTTTACAGCATTGGTTCTTCGGAGAAGCTCGATGGATTGTTTTGCAGCATCCAAGTCTTCAACTAATATTTTCATTTTTCTCTTCAAATCAGACATCTGAAGTGTTTTATTTGCATTTACTTCTTTTTCTTTAACTAAAGCCCTTGAAGTAGGTTCATGTTTATTTATGATGTCCGCTTGTTCTTCTATTACGTCTTCATTTATTTCCATTTTTTTATTTGCTTCATGGAGCTTGTTACGACTACTTTCTACCACATCTTTTAAATGTTTGTATTTATATTCAACCTCTTCTTTTGAGTCACGCATTTGTTTTAGCCTCAACGATTCCATTTCTTTGTTTGCAGCGAGCAGTTGAGCCATAAGTTCTTCCTTGTCTTGTTCTGTTTGTACCCTGTATTCCTTGAATTGGCGTTTCAACTCCAACGCCGTCTCCTTCCAGTGGTTCTTGTCTGCGTGTTGTTGTGAAATGTCACTCTGGTACTTTGCGGTCGCATCCGATAAGTTTTGCTTCAAGGTCTTTTCAACTTCCTCTACATCCAAACGGTGTTTGGCGTTCAGGCCATGCAGCTCTGTCTGCGCCTGTACCTTGTCGTTCAGCAGCTCTACAACTATCTTTTCCGATTTTATGCTGTTGTCTTTGTACTGTTGATCTGATTTTTGACAATTCATTATTTCCTTCTCGTAAGCCTTGCACTTCTCCTTGAGTGTCTTTATCTCATCATCCCGAGATGCAATGATCTTCTCGTATTGATTATAATTCCTCATCTTATTCTGATAGTCCAAGGCTTTACCAAGCTTCAGCTTGTCATCGAGCTGCAGGTCTCCTTTATGCATCTTGAGTCTGTGAAAGCTTCAACAACTATTACTTGAAACTGAAAACTGTGTGGATCTGTGTGGAACGCTGCAGGCACCGTCTATATATAGAGATTGTTTTGGCTTTGACCTGACGTCATGCTCGACACGCGCTGTGTCTCCATCCAAATATATAAACATATATGCCTTTGATCTGACACCGCGCGGCGCTTCAAAGCCCATATGGCTCTCACACCAGACGCGCCTCTCAAAAACACGTCGCCCGCAAAACCATTGATTCCCGATGGTACAGCGCGACGTTCAGACGCGCCTTTTTAAGGCCACGCGGCGAGTTTTTCTTGCGTTTTTCCGGGGCGATTAAAAATTCAAATATTCTCAACTTTAGACGCGAGGCGCGCCGCTCAACAATGTCACACTCGGCCAAGGCAGCCAATCGGATCAAGCAGGAGGCTGGCTTTCCTTCCTGTTTTCCCGAGGAGAACCTCATATTAGCGGTTACCCCCCCCCCCCCCCAGTCGACAACGCTCGCCGCGGGTCACTCGTCACTTTTTTATCTCCGAGGGGGCATCATGACGGAGTTATGCGTAGGGCACCAGCATGGCTAGCAACGGTACTGAGCTTTATAATCCTAAATCTAAACACGACTCAAACTGACTCCTGCTCGGTCGGAAGTAAGTGAAACTGAAAGCCTCGCCATCGAGACACAATTGGCGGAATAGATGGTGGCGTTCAGGTGGCAGGTTTGTTTGTTTATATATATATATATATATATATATATATATATATATATATATATATATATATATATATATATATATATATACATATATACACTGTTAACCATCCTTACCGTCACCATGACGTCAAGCTCACGATGTTTGTTAATAGATAATATGAATAATAACATTAGGCACATCTCATTCATATTGAATATCAGACACCTCTCTAGGATTTTGATAGAGTGAAGCAGATGAGTCAAGATGGGTCTTCAGTGCTCCCAAACAGTTGTTGATTATGCAGAACTTAAAAAGTTTGATGACTTGCTACTTGTACCTTTTGATTATAGCTATATTAAAGTGTTCATTTAGCTCCACTCAATTATTTCCAGTTATTAGTACTTAAAAATGTTCTAGTTTTCAAACAACTGGAATAATTTCTCAGAACTTAAAAGAATAAAGTACACAACCACACCATTTCATGTTAACCAAACTCAATGTTTATTAGTTTGCATTGTCATTGTTTTAAGTACACATTGGTCAAAAATGTTGAATTAGTTTACTTAAAAAGATGCGACTCAAAACTTTAAATGTTTGAGGCAATTGATTGCCTCAATTACATTCAGTTCAACAAACTCAATACATTTATAAGTCATGAACATCCGCAGTATTTTCTTGCATGCTCCCAAAAATAAACCTTTATAAATAATAATAAATAGAACAAAACATTATTTGAAAATATACTTTAATAAATGGTAGCGCTCACACAAATAGTAATCGATGCAATAAAAAAACTAAAAGGAGTTATTATACAGCTATAAAAAAAATAATACTTGGGGCTTCCCGAGTAAGGCAACAGGGCAGCAATTCAGATTAAATACAAAAAAGCAATAGACTGTAAGAATACTTTCACTTCAAAGGTTGAACTTGTTGAACCTTTTATAGTGCTTTACCCTGCAGCATTCTTTAAGATGACTTTATACATCATCAAGTCATTCTTGAGGGTCTGCAACTTGGGTGACAGTTTACCACTTTGTAGAACAATAAAGTAAAGTCTTTTGAGTGAATTCAAAAGTGATGGTCAATACTTTGAGGGTAGCTGAGGTGTAGTGCATAGATTAGTCCAAAGATTACCAGGAAGACATCGCCAAATCTGACCGTGGCATCACTACAATGACGACAGAGATGCTCACAGGGTGGCAATGAACTGGACTTGCGTCGGGTCAGTGATGACAGTCAGCAGGCCCACTGCAACACCATCGAGCTCTGGCTCAGACGCATCCTGAATGAATGAAAAACAAGATCACAAACTAACAAATGTAATAGAATAGCATATGTTTCTTTCTTTAACCAAGCCCCATTGAAAGCCAAGACCTCTTTTACAAGGGAGACCGGTGTCTCATTGTAAGAGGGGAACAACATAAGATCCATGTTCTGCACACACACATCAGCCAAATTACCAGAGAATCTAAGTTGTGAGAGACTGAAACTAAGCTAAAAGGACATTTACAGGAACATGTTTTACTGAACATCTTATCACTTGCCGTTCCTGTGTAGTGAGGGGAAAGAAAACAGACCATTTACAAAAACTGTTTGGGTAGACTAAACAAAGGTATGCCCCAACTCTTTTAGTATAGATATTAGTATTTTGAAGAACTGTTTACACAACACAGTATAATCTGTTAGTGACTTAAGGAGACTCACTTTGCAGGTTCTGAAGAATCCAGAAACATCGTCATACAGATACGCAGAAAGGGCATGGAGAACAGCACTTGGTGTGGATACCATTGATTTCCTATTCAGATAAAAACAGAATTGTACATAATGAAGAGTTTACTGAACAAAGCTCATTTTAAAACAGTCCAATAAGAACCACAAATAACCTGTTCACATCTTTTTTGCATCCAGACAAATGGCAAACACAAAGTGGATTAATGCAAAATTCACAAAGATCTTTTGAGTCATTGAACCTGTTCGAAGTTCCACCGGTTCAACCTATGAAGTCTGTAATAATATTTTTACCTGTTCATCGTGGATTTGTATGCCTTCTGTCTGAATCAGGTCATCAGTCGAGGAAGATGGTGGTCAGCTCAGCATTGAATGTGTTGAGCGGGTTCTGATTCGCAATTCGCTGGAACTCTGCATAAAACTACATTGAAATAACAGTAGAAGAATACAGCAAGAAATAGATATTTAAAAAACTTTCAATTTGAAGAATCTAGCACACAAAGCAGATAATAGCAGCCAAATTAATAAGAATCACAAGTTTCACTTAAAAAGAGAGAGCTGATTAATATTACCTCAGAATCTGTTCTGAGAGCCGGCCAGAGGTCCATGAGTTCTTCACTGGTGGGCATCACTGTGGTCGTTTTCTTCACCTCAATAATTGTCTACCTCTGACTCAAGGATCCTTTCCTTGGGGAGAATTGGGTAGGAAGTTGATGGCATATAATGTTATTGTTGCAGCTTACATGCACGTCTCAATAACACCACGTTAAATGACTAGCCATTTAGGATTTGCCATGCAGGATCTAACAATAACATGCTTTTTTATTTGGTAGACATGTCTTGAATAACTTACTTAGCTTGACAAAAACCTGTTGATTGAAGTTTGGTGGCGTTAGCGTGCAACAATTGAGTAGCATAAGCTTGATGCAGAAACACCGGGCGCTCCAACTGGACCAGCAGCGACGCACGGGATACCACTGTTAACCTATGTTAAGGCTGGAGCATACTTCTACAACTGCGTGCGTTCGTTGCGTAAATCGTTGTGTAAATTGCTCGTTTCAATTCATAGTTCCTAAAAGGGTTGCGTCGCTTGCGCGTGTTGCAAAGCAATTCACCACCCGAACAATAGGTGGAGTAACGTTTTTTGTCGAAGACGACATAGAGAATGACGTCTTTGTGTGTGGAAGTCGTTGGTTTATTTATTTACCAGGTCTTGTTGTCCACACACACAGTGAAGGATGGCAACCGAGATCATTGGGCTTGTATAAATGTTCATATCTCCTCACCTCTTCCAACTGGACCCGACCAGCCAGGCCGTCTGACAAAACATTTAGAAATCATACTAGGGCTCAGGTCGGGCTCGGACGTCGGGGTATTGATTGCAGCGGGACAATGGAAAAAAAACGTTGTGTTTTAAGGCAGCTGCTATGGATTATACACTAAATAAATTGCGAAATGAAACAAAGGGCAAAGAATGTACGAGCTATAGAGGTGTGAGACATGAATTGATGCAATTCTATGACCACCGAGCGAGTGGTCACAGGCACAATTGAACCTAGATGGCCTGACAACGACCTCATGAACTGACCATAATGTTCAGGGATGTGAATAAAAAATTTAAACTGTTTCAAAACGTATTTGCTGTTTTATTTAAATACAAGTACGCCCAACCAGGAAAGCGATAAAAAAAAGGGAGACGGATCACCATCTTCTCGCGGACATATTTGTCACGCGAGGACATATTTGTCGTCTTGGGTTTACTTTGCTTTTAAAAATGGCGGTATTATGCTATGAAAACCGGAAATGTGAGACTCCAGAAAGGAAGTAGTCATCAGACCAGCAGACCAATCACAGCCTTGCAGGCTTGCGTATGCTTGTGTAGATTTTTGACGCGTGGATTGAAACAAGCAATTTACAGAACGATTTACGCAACGAACGCACGCAGTTGTAGAAGTATGCTCCAGCCTTTAGTAAATTACAGTCTTACTTTGTAGAGGTGTAGCAACTGGCTGCTTGCAACATAATGTAACTTCATACATTACATACCGCTATATCAACTTATATATAAAACTCTTATGATTTAACTCACCTTGAAAACGTTCTGAGTCGAAATGGCAGCCGAGTCTGGTCCGGGACGGGTCCGCGACGCGTGGAAAGTCAACTTCGCCCGCGAAATCCCCAAAATGCACCTCGGTAACGGCCACGAACACGTGATGACTACTTCCTGAATCAAATTGATTTCAACGTGAAGTTCCAGGATGACGTTTTTGTCATGATCCCTGCAGCTGCTCAACACTTAAGTAAAATATATAGGACACCAATTGCCAATAAAAATACAACAAATTCATAAAATAAATATATTTTGTCTTCCACTAATTAATGTCTAATGAATTTCCGACCATTTACCCCTCAAATTGTCACTATTTTATCAGGCTATGATTGCAATTTATTTGTTCTGGTCGATTTTAATTATTTGGTGAAGCACTTATTGTATTTTATTGTATTTTTAAATCATCCCTATTCAAAACAATAGAAATAACAGGACTGTATCTTTCTTAGCATGGAATTACATAATTATATTAAGTTGGACTAAAGTTATGTTTTTAAGCTATGCTTACTTATACACAAAATAGTTCCATTTAATAAAAAAATATTAGTTACAATTGCTCAAAAAGAAGAACATGTTACAACAACTTGACATATATAAGTTTGTTTAACTTTTTCTAAAACTTTGAGTAAACAGTACTTAATTTATTTAATTAATTCGGATGTTCGGGTTTACAGTTTTGTCATTATATATAATATGGTTAAAGTCATTCATAAACCGACTCTATTCTGCCTCTACCTGGTTGTCACAATACTAACATTATAACTTATATACCATACCTGCCATAACTATCAGGATACCAGATACAATACTATAACAACAATATGATTCCATGAATAAGAGACTGGCATATGTATCTATAATAGTAATACATTCAATATCTGTATGGTTCACTTCTTACCAACTTGTTCCAACACTTAACACATGTCAGTAATATTAGTTTTAGCCTACAGCAAGATATTAATGAAACTACATGGAGCCATCATAGCATTGATGATCCACTATGAGGCCGTTAGTCTGTACAGACAGGAAGAACAGGGCTGCTCTCTGATTGGCTAAGAGTCCGGCTGAGCAGCCAATCAGAGACAGCCCAAACATGTGGAATAAAAGAAGAGAATAATAAAAGAGGAGGACCTCCAGAGGAAGGCTCCACACACACACCTTTGTGGTAACCCCCCCCGCCCCCCCATCCTCCCAGGTCACATGATGCCGTTGGTGAGGTACTGGAAGCCGTCGTACAGCTTGGTGGTGATGGAGCTCATGGAGCCGTTCACCAGCTGCTCCACCAGTAGCTGCTCCTCCGTCAGCGACATGTGGAACCGCTCCTTCAGGGCCCGCATGGTGCTGGACCCGTGGAAGCAGGGCAGCTGGGTTCCTGTGTGTATGTGTGTGTTACCTTGCTGCATGATCTCCACTATATGCAGAACCTTCTCCATGCAGTGCTTCCGGGCCGCGATGAGACCCTGAAGCATCAACATCCTGTAGTAGTTAAACATGTCTCCATCAGGACCGCCCATCAACTGGAACCACCCACCCACACCCACACACACACACACACACACACACACACACACACATACACACACACACACACACACACACACACAAACACACACATTGGCTAATGTTGTCCCCGCTGCTGGTGTGGACCTCTGGGTGCTGCAGGGGCCACACAGTGGTCATGAGACCGCTGCAGGGTCCCTTAGGGCTCCTCATGGCTCCTCAGGGCTCCTCAGGGCCCCTTAGGGCTCCTCAAGGTCCTACATATATATGTATGTATATAGATATATACATACATATATATCTACATGCAGTGTTTCCCCTACCATTATAACAGGGGGGCGGCCCCCCACCCTGAGATCTACCAATACTACGCCGCGATCGACTGGCAGGTCGCCGCGATCGACCAGTCGAACAACGTATTGAGCACCCCTGGTTTATATAATACTTCATCATTTATTATTGATGAATACTTTAAGGAAACTAAAGTTGTCAGAATAATAATAATAATAATAATAATAATAATAATAATAATACTACATTTGATTTATATTGCGCATTTCATAATACTAAAAGACATTTACAAACGTTTACAATCATAAAAACAACACAATAAAACATAAAGCATAAAATACTCTACTATGATTGAATAACAATATATTATATTTCATTGCATTGAAATGTATTAGATTGAATTGTATTATATTGTTTTATAATATATTATAATGTATTATATTATATTGTATTATTTATAATGTATTATATTATATTGTATTATTTATAATGTATTGCATTTTATAAAATGTTATTAAATTAAGTAAAATGTGTAACTCTGTTCAGCTGGTCACGTGACATCTATTGTTCATCTGGTCACAGTCACATGACATCTATTGTTCATCTAGTCCAGTGGTGCCAGGGTTACGGCCCGATTGCATGTCTCATTCGGCCCGCGGGTGATAAGGGGAGCATTTTTTTCTTCTCCGGTGGAATCTTTCGACTGCACGTCACACCCGGTCCGCGACAACTCTTCTTTGCGTGCGGCAGCTCCGATGCTCGCTCCTGTGCGCACTCTCACTTGCGCGCACACGAGTGAGCCCCCCCCCCCCCCCCCCCCCCCGTCAACAACTCCGATGTAGGCGCGCGCCCCATAATTCAAAGTTTAGTTGCTTTGTTGGGACTTTCTAAAAAACAATGGAATGATGGCATATTGCACCGTCATTTTAAAATATTAAAATATGTGCAATATGCTTGATGTAACGTTGTAATATCAGCGTTGTAAAAATCCAGCGATAATAATGACATCCCATAAATAATTGTGTGTAACGTTATGTCAGCGTTTGTTTTGAATCGAGGATGACATCATGGTTTGTTTTCATTTCTAGGAGAGGTTTTTACCACTTTTGTATGTCTTAATGTGGCTCATGGTGACGTATGCCTGTGTAGATACTTTGTGAACACAGTAACCTCGAGCCTAAATAATTTTTCTTTTCCAATCTTGGTCATATTTTTAAAATGATAACATTGATGAACAATGAACACCTCGTAGGGCATTAGAACAGCCACAAATTAAGATTTGTATTTGTTTGTGTTTTGCAACCACAATTTCAAGTTTTCCTCCATCCTAATTATATCTAATTTCCTCGTAACTAAATTCAATTCAATTCAGTTTATAGAGGGCTTGACAATCTGTACACGTACGACATCCCTGTCCCAGGAGTCAGGACCTCACATTAGTTCAGGAAAAACTGTGTCGCCACCATGTGGTGTTCAGAGGATGAGCTGAAGGACGAGCCTTCATTGTTGTAAATAAGATACATTAATTACATGTAGCCAGCATATGTATTTAGAACGATGAACAGATTAACAAGAGCTACTAAGTAGATGTCTAGTATAAGGCATAACGGACCTCCTACAGCCATAATTGAAGATTCAAAAATACCATGGTATAATGCAATTATATACTATGTCGTAAAAAAAGACAAATAGTATAGTATATCACAGTACAATATATATTTGTATTAATTATAAAACAAGTCATTGTATAGTATGCCATAAAACTGTCGAAGTGTAGGTATCCACAAAAGATTCAACATGAACCTATCAGCGATGACCTGTTCTCTGCCTTGACCAATCAGCGCCAGCTACAACACGTTCGTCCTGATTGACCTCTACAGCCTCCGCCTATTTCCGCTTCTTTAATCAGGATTTCTATACAATTTTGGCGACTGCAAACGACACAGCCTAAACAAGCCACCGAGAGTAAAGCAGTTATACCGGAAGTTAGGGCTTCCCTCTTCATATTAAAAGTGGTTGAGAAAACTTGCCCGTGGGTGTAAATCATTAAATGAATACAATTTGTATTTAATATAAATCACAATAGTACGCATTCTTGAAATACACTTTACAATAAAATACAAGTTATGTTAAGATCACTCAGTGCTTGGTATGTATCTTATTTTAATTGTGTTTATTTTTATCTAAACCGGAAGTGGTATTTCTGCCAGCTTTCAGAACGTAACGACAAGCCGTCGAGCCATCCATATCAAGCTAACAGCTTCATCGCTGGCTGCCTCGGTCTATTCGGGGTTCTTTACCAGTTGTATTTTATCCGCACGCCTAATACAATAGAAACATGGCTCTGCTGACGGCGCTGTTCGCCTTCCTGTACCACCTGCCGCAGGTGTACAAATGGCTGCTGAAGCCCTACTACCTCGCCTCGATCTTCATGTCGGTAGCCTTTCTCGCTGTCCGCAAGACGCCTGGCATCTGCGACTATCTGGCCACGCAGCGAGAGGACGGCAACTCCTGCGACTTCGACTGGGTCCGTACAACATATGCCGGGCATGAACTAATGGCTGCTCCTGGGAGAGGAATCAAACCTAGCGGCTTGAGCTGATAGCGAGGGCCGGCGGTAGCGGTGACGGTAGCGGGTCTTAGCTGCAGGGGGAGAGAGACGGGCCGAGCCCCGGTGCGAAATCTGTCTATTCATGGCGGTTTGTTCATCTGCAGAGATGCACGCAGCTTAATTCAGAATGATATTAACAATAACAAAATGATGAACACGCGGACTGTAACTCAGCGTGAGTCCCGAAAAGAATGGATGGATGAATGGATGCTCGGCTAGCGGGAGTCGCAGTAACCTTAACGTCGCTCCGCCGGGTGTCACCATGCAGCGGAGCCGAGAGCACGAGACGAGCCTGGCATCAAACTATCCCATTATGTCACAGGGGAGCCTTACGAAACTGTTAAATTATTTATATATATATATATATATATATATATATATATATATATATATATATATATATATATATATATGATGCATGTTTTTCTTTATTGTAGAGTTAAAGAATCTCCGGGCTCCTTAATAGAAACGCATGCACTGTTAAGTGTACTTCAATGCAAGCCGTAGTTTGTATTAAGAGTTTTGTTTTTGTCAACGCATACAACCCATAGTTGATGGGTGGTCTGACATCACGGAGCACCTAGATGACCCTCTCAATGTGAGCCGCCTGGTTAACGTGGCTGGACCGTGTTTGTGTTCTCAGAGGGAGGTGGAGATCCTCATGTTTCTCAGTGCCATCGTCATGATGAAGAACAGGCGAGCCAGTGAGTAAACGCCTTCTTTTCTCTCTGGTTCTGAATGATTTGTTTCTCCTGAGCAGCTACGTGGTGAGATGTTCATGTTCTGATCACAAATCTGTTTCCAAGAAGTGTAACGATCCATCTCCTCCACCAGGAACAGAATGGCATTTGGGAACATTTGAATCTCTTTACAATTGTGCACTTAGGGGCTACTGAATATATAACTGAATATTGTCACATTCGGATTGAAATAAACAATGTACTGTTTGACTCTGAGAAACCTGGCTGCTCAGGATTCAGATCAGCACCCTCCTGCCCTGCTCATTTATATCTGTTCTCTTCAGTTACGGTGGAGCAGCACGTGGGCAACATCATCCTGTTCAGCAAAGTGGCCAATGTCATCCTGTTCTTCAGACTGGACATCAGGTTGGGACTGCTCTACCTGACCCTCTGCATAGGTCAGTCCAACCGACACACACACACACGCACGCACGCACGCACGCACGCACGCACACACACACACACCTATATTCATCATACAGCCAATTAAAAAAAAAAGTAGATCAAAAAATCTCCTTTTCAAGAGTGTCCTGGCCAACACCGCAATAGAACATTACTTAATGTTTCAGACATACAACATAAAACAGTGATGGACAAAAATGAGACTTTACACAGCATGAGTAAAACCAAAACTAAGACTGTCATCATAACCCAGTTCACACAGGAGCACATACCTCAGTCAAAGAAAACATCTCCTACAATATGAACCATCCTCCAATAAACCCGGGTCTGATTAGCCAGGTGGAGTTTGTCCAATGACATAGTATATTTTTGGAAACAAAACCGAGCTAAAATATCCAAATCAACACGGACTGTATCTACCGAGCAATGGTGGTGTCTTTCCAAACCTGATGCATCCTCTTCCTCACTGTTGGACTGGTTGGCACGCTCCTTCATCAACACACATAAACATACCCACACACACATGCACACTGTAGTTTATGTAGACACACTCACACACATGCATACACACCACACCACACCACAACACACACACACACACACACACACACACACACACACACACACACCGTCCTGCTGCCACAAATACTCCTCGAGCACTAAATGTGGATTCATCTGCCCCTGAAGATAGTCCCTTACAAATGCACCGTCTCCTCCTTTGTTGCAAACTACATTGACCAGCTGTTACAGGAAATGCCTTGACCCTTTCTCCCACTGAAAGAAAACACAGCTGCTGGCTTAATGCCGTTACTTCAGACGGCACGCTGATCAGAGGAGCAAAAGAGGCAAAAGCCACGTCGTCTAGTGAGACCGACAACAGCGGCTTGCCCCCTCAACACCAATGGATCGTTGAGGTGGAACAGAACTAATCCTCTCTTCATGTAGCTGCTTCACAAGATGAAAGTGCCCAGAACACAAATCTAAATTAAAAGCAGCATTTAACATGTTCAAACCAAAGATTCATGCCTGCCAACATCTCTCAGGGCCCATGCTTGATTAGTTGACATCTTGGTTTAGAGAGAGGCTGAAAAGCCTAATGTTCCTTTGAAAATGCTTAAATTGCAAACACATATAAGACATGTACAGTTTGGCATGTTGTATATAAATACAACATTATGTGTGAACGTTGTACTATACAAATATTTCCAGTTCGGTTCACTTAATGAACTAATCATCAGCACTAAATCTGCAAATGTCCTAAATGTCCTCAATGTCTAAACATCCTAAACGTCCTCAATGTCCTAAACGTCCTCAATGTCCTAAATGTCCTCAATGTCTAAACATCCTAAACGTCCTCAATGTCCTAAACATCCTAAATGTCCTCGATGTCCTAAATGTCCTCAATGTCTAAACATCCTAAACGTCCTCAATGTCCTAAACATCCTAAATGTCCTCGATGTCCTCAATGTCCTAAACATCCTAAACATCCTTACGGTCCTAATGCCCTCCTCTCTGTTGGTCCTTTGTGTGTGTCAGTGTTTTTGATGACCTGTAAGCCGCCTCTATACATGGGACCAGAGTACATCAAATACTTCAGCGACAAAACCATCGATGTGAGTAAAAATGGTAGAATTTGTGAGATGTGTACAATGTTTCTTTATTCAATATGTCTGTGTGTGTGTGCGTGTGTGTCTCCAGGACGAGCTGGACAGAGACAGTCGTGTGACGTGGATTGTTGAATTCTTCGCCAACTGGTCCCCAGAGTGCCAGTCCTTTGCTTCCGTCTACGCTGACCTCTCTCTCAAGTAAGACTTGTCCCGCTCAGCCGCTGTAGGCGCTCCACTTTGCGCCTGACCAGAGGGACTTGGGTCACTTGTGTGTTTCAGGTATAACTGTCCTGGCCTCAAGTTTGGCAAGGTGGACATCGGACGTTACGGAGATGTCTCCAAAAAGTAAGACATTGAGTTTCTCTCCTGCCTCTGTGGCCCAGACAGGTGGGCATGGCTAACAGTGAGCGTGTGGATTTGTGTCTGTAGGTACAAAGTGTCGGCGTCGCCGCTGTCCAAGCAGCTGCCATCCTTGGTGTTGTTTCAGGGAGGAAAGGAGGTGATGCGGCGCCCCCAGGTGGACAAGAAGAGTAGAGCCGTATCCTGGAGCTTCACAGAGGTCAGACTGGACACTGCACTCCGGGAAGGGACAGACGTCACATGTAGACAGAAAGCTCTGGAAAGAGATATTTAAAAGCTGTCCGTTGGCTAGTGTGTTCAACCGAGCCGGAAAAGACGTTCTCAGTTTGTTTTGTCCGTCGACGCTTTGTGTTCTGAGCATGCTCCACAAACAACAGGAGTTCAAACACATGGGTAACACATATGTAAAAACAAAGGACTAACTGGCTGCTATTGTTTGATTTGTTAAAGCCACCAAAGGTCGAGGAAAAATATGAACATAGTATAAGTATATGAACATGGTGCAACCAGAGCAGACCTTGGGCGTTGTTAGTTCAAAAAGAAGTATTTTGTGCCAAACACAGAATAGATTCTTTGAATCCAACCGTTTATATGTACCTGCACTTCCATCTCTAACGGGCTCTGCCTCCCTCCACCAGGAGAACATCATCCGAGAATTCAACCTGAACGAACTCTACCAAAAGTCCAAGAAGCTCAACAAGACCAAAGGAGACAAGATCATCCAATCCCAGTTCCCGCCGGTCCCCGAAGAGGACGAGTCCGAGCAGCAAGGAGCCAACGTCGAGGCTCCGGAGACCGAGTCCAAGAAGGACAAATAAGACGCTTCCCATCACTCGGCTTTCCCTTCTGGACGATACTATGGATCCAGGTCGGCTCCTCCTCCTCCTCCTCCTCCTCCTCCTCCTCCCCTCCCCTCTCTCTCAAAGTTTGTTCACAAGACTGGTGTTGCTGTGGCTCACCGTGAGACTCAAAGTAACCACCTAGCCCCAGTTAAACCACATTATTCGTGTCCGTTTGCCCTCTATAAGCGGGCAAAGAGCACACGTCACACTTTGGCAGAGGAGCAAACTGGGACACCGTAAAGCAGCTTGTGGGGTTGTGTTGCTCAAACCTGGTCCAGTATTTGGGTGGAAGGGCTGGAAATGTGGCGTGAAGACCTGCCATGTGCCCCGGGCTCCTCCAGTCTCCACCACACATTTCAGAGCTGAGTGACTGTCAGTGGAATGTGACGCTACTTTGTTGTTTTTTTAAGAAACTAATTTAATGAGTAGATTATTTTAGGAATATATTCATGTAATTTAAGTTCTAACTATAGAATGCGTTTGCACTGTTACAATATGGGAGCGCTTGTTTACTGCGTTAGTCGGGTTTACTAACAGTAGTCATTATTCATCCCGTGGACAGACCGAGCTACTTGCGTCATTCCACTTGACTCCTTTGTTGTTTGCTTCTTTTGTTTAGTGTCTTCGGCTCTCATAGCGACGCATTTTCTTTCTTTTTTAAACTGATTGTTTTTGTTTTTCTACTGCTCTTATGTTGCCAACAAGGTAACCAGTTTGAATGTTTTCAGAAGCGAGCCGTGCTCCAGCTCCAGCTGGCTTCCATGTTGCGCCACATTTCGTCAATTTTGTTACTTGCACAGTTCCATTGTTTGTTGTTTAAAAACGGAGAAGGAAGGAGTTATCATTCTATGAAAAGTAAGCCGATCGGTCTCAGTCCAGACTACAATTAACATATAATACCCCCATAATATTCAAACGAGCGCTCTCTAATTCACTGATCTTTTGATGGCTAGATTGCATTTAATGGTGCGGGGAGCTCGAGCTGCAGGGCACTGGGTTCTAAGTGGTCCTGCTTGGGTCCTCCTGTCAGAATAGAACGCCTTCTGGAACCGGACGGGTGAAGGGATGTTCTGTACGGACGCTCACGGTCTTCCGAGAATGAACCCCAGGGACTCGTTAATGGTCCCGACTTCCTGTTGACCTACCAGAGCTGTATGTACAACGGACAAGTCGACCAAGGTGTGATCGGTGTGATGTTTGCAGCTGTAAACTCCAGATGTGGACCTGATGAGGCCGCGTCTTCTTAGGACCACATCAAACAAGAGCTTCTGTGGCTTTTCATTTCACTTCACAGCATTATTTCTCTCTAACTTTGTCAGGATTCAGAGATTTCTTTTGTACTCAAACTGATAAATTAGCTTTTAGAAGACTGACTTTTTTTTCTTTCTTCCCCCTAAATGATTTTGTAACTAAAACCGTTTTTGTTTTGCACACTTCTTGTTACATTGGTTTGACCTTTTGTCATGTAGCATTTCATTTGAGCTGCATTCCAAGACTTGAATGGAGAAGTCTGCTGGCCTGTTCTTGTTACCATGCAATAAAACAATGTGAACATGAAGCATCTTCAGCGTTTCATTTCCACATCTCACCAAGAGACCAGAGAAACACTCTGGACGTGTGACACGACGGAATGGAAACACTTTCAATTATTGGGCAATGGAACGGCAACGATAACTGGCTCCTGATCCCAGGGACGCCTCGATTCTCACGAGCTCAAGTCCTCTACTCTTCTATATCTTTACGTAACCCACGTTGTTTGAGATATTAATTCTCTATACATCAGAGAGAACCGTAACCAAGAAGCCCTAATAAAGGATCACTCCCCTTCAGTGCACACATCCAGTGACTGCTCCAACACTTTGTTTTACGTTTATTATCAACCCTCCAGCCCCGCACCACATCCACACACACACACACACACACACATCCACACACACATGAAGCTGTACAGTACACAAAATTCAGGGAAAGAAGTAGGCTCGTCTCCATCGACGCCCATTCAAAGTTCCTTTCCTCACATTACAGCCAAGTAAAATAAAAACAAGTAGAAATGAAATAAAGAATGTCCCTTTACTTGTCACGTCATAGTTTAGAGACAAGATTATTCTACTATTCCATTTGATGCTACGTCGTGTGCTTCATTTATTTGACCATGACTGGTTCTGATGTGTCCCAGACTGGATTAAGACAAGCCAAAGAGGGAGCTTTAAGGTGACGCTCCAGAGACGGAGTGGGACATGTTATCAGTATCTCACGACACCGTGACGACGGCATGGTGCCACCTGGCTTTGCGAGGGACACACCAACCGCTGGCATCGCAGCCGAGACCTGCTGACGGCCCCCAGTTAAGCCACTGCACCGCCAGCCCCTTGACCACCACAGATATGAGGTCACCAGCCTATCAGGCGGCTCGCCGTGAGTCGCTCTGAAGAGACGAGCGGAGCCGGTCTCCAACGGGCCGGTGGCACCAGTCGGCACGTCCAGAGCCCAAACGTCGCCTTTCTGAGCTGAAGGGGGGATGGCTCTCAGAGGGCCAGTGGACCCAGAGGGCGGGGTTCACCCCATGAAGCTTGGAATACCTGTTTTGACTCGAAAGATATTTTTTGGGACAGGAAATCTTAAACGTTACAGTTGATGTTCAGCAGGGAGAAGGAAGACGTGGCGCTTTACAAGTGTCCACTACATCACAACTTTTTTTGTTTCTTTTATTTCTTCTGGCCATTAAACACATTTTCTCAGACTAGCAGCCTCATTTCTGTTTGAACATCATCTTGAAATCAATTCCCAAGCCACACTTCAGCTGAATTCTTATGAATTGAGACCAGAAGGACTTCCACGGGGTCCCCGGTTTGAATAGTGAGGCAGAGATCTGGGTTCAGCGGCTTCATCTTTACAGAAACCACGACTGAAGATGCGATCTGACTGTAAGAAATAAGGCATCTGGTCTGAGAGATCACAAGTCAAGCCTCCTTTGAATCAATATTAAAAACTACATTTATCAATAGCTATATTTCCATATAAATTTATATAAAACAATTTCAAATTAAATAGGAGACAAATAAAAAAAACACTTTATTTTCAAGGCAATCGCTCGAGGAATGAATTTTCTGGAGATCAGCCGTCTCTTATGGACCCCTTTGACAACAAAAGGCTTCCACGGGATTCCCCCCCGTCCCGTTTGTTCAGCGCGGCCCCCGGGCCCGTCGAGAGCGGCTAGTAGTGCATGCTGCAGTCTGAACGGCCGTAAAAAACAAATCCACATTGAAATTCACATCATTCTGTACAAACATGGAATCATATTCACATCTAGGGAATAAATCAACAAAAAGGGAATCATCTTTTTTGTTTCTTTTCAACACTTCATCATCATCATCATCATCATCATCATGATATCCCTGCATCAAAAGGCAAATCAAGTCACGCCGCAACATCGATGGAGAAGTTAACGTGTGGCGTTCCTTCCAGCCGCTGATTGTCTGGATCCAGAAGAGATGCCTCGGCCTCCTGCTGGGTCCTGCTGCCAGGGGCTCTGCCGGGCTGCATCACCGACTACACGGTCCGATGATACGGCTCCATTTGGTGGATGCCGTTATTAAAAGTAGGGTTCAACTGGGGCCATAACTGGTAATAAGAAGGAGCTAATCACATGTAGTTGACACTAAACTGGAGGTCTATGGGGAGCCCTGAGCTTCAGGTGGATTAGCCCTGGCTTCCACAGCGTTTGGATCCTCTGGGGCTTTTGTGTTCAACGGCGTTCCAACGTGAGCGGGAAAATGGTGAAATATTAAAACATCTGCACCAATGTCTACCCAAATGCGGCTTCTGTCCAAAAGTGTTGATTGGACTCCCAGCGGCTCCGGCGCTCACTGGGAGCCCCGAGGGGATGGAGCTCCTCACCCTGGCACTGGGAATGCGCTGCGCTGTGATTCTTGTACAATGCATCACCCACACCAGAGCACGCTACAGCGAGGAGGACACAGTGTGGCTCCCGTCTGGTCCACTGAGATCCCAGGAAACAGACCCGTATGACCCCGTGGGGCCAGGTAGTCCTGACGTGCATCATCCAGTACAAGTCTCACTCGGCTCCCGCGGTGGAAGTCTAGAGGCAGGACCGTCCAGCGCAGAGTCGCTCGACAGTCAAGCAGCCAACGACGATTGAGATCTGGACAAAGTGGCGTCCTCAGGTGTCCGGGTCTACGGTTGGCGTCTTGAATCTCTCCCTCACTGGCAGGAGGAGACATCATCCACTTCGTCCCATTGGTCGTCAAGCGGGAGGCTGGATGACACTCAGACAGAAATCTCATAAGTCGTGCCGCCAACGCCAGTCACCTTCTTCACCCCGCCACCCTGCGGCTTGTGGGCGGGACTCTGCCTTAATGGCGAGCTGGGATAGGCCCCTCCGGGCCGGACGGACACACCAACTGGGTGAGAGGGAGAGGAAGGGGCGGAGCAGGAGGAGGTGGAGGAGAAGAAGAGCTGGCCGCCGTTGGTCCGACTCAGAGGTTTCTTCTGGATCGGCTCATCCCTGATTAGAGAAAAGCCCAAAGATGATTAGCGTGGCGGTTCAGACAACACATGAGACACGGCATGCTATGGTCATGTGAGGAGGGCGGTATGACATCATGATCAGGGAGCATCACTGTGGGATGTGGACGTGACATTGATGGAGGCAATGAACCGTTTCTGACTGACTGATGATCCGGGTGCTGTCAGACGGATGTAGAGTCCGGCTTTAGACAGCGTGCTAGTCACATAAAGACCGTCCATGGATCCTGCACTCGGGTCATTTCACACGAGCACAAACTAACCAACCAGAAAAGGTCAAACGCACCATAGTTTGTTCAAACCAAAAAAGATATATATAGGTACACATATGAAAAGATGGTATAATGTTTGCAGTTGTTGTTTTCCTATCTACTGCTGCTGCGACCGACGTGGCTTGATGAGCAGGAATAGATCAGTCCAACACGTTCTGGCCTTTCCTCAGAACCTGGTTCAACTCCACGTTCCACCTTCAATCCTCTCTCCACTTCGTCCTCACCTTCACCCTCTCACCTCCAGACGCCCGCACAGCGCCGACTAGTGGTCAGAACTAATGAAGCTGACTAGTAGTCAGAACTTATACCTGCAATTAAGTTTACATAATTTTGCCCATTGATTTCTTCACACCTTAATTTATTAATAGTGACTTATTCTAACCCTAAAGTGCTAACCCTCTGCGTCACGTGCACGTCTTGGTATGGAGAGGTGTCGGTGCAAGGCGGTGGCACACGATGACGCACAGAAGGTGGTTATAACAATTATAGTCTAGAGGACAGGAACAAACAGGCAGACCACAACAGCATCAAACACATATACAAGTGAGAAACACGCAAAGGGAAAAGGAGGAAGAACTCACAGGAAATCTGGCAGGAGGAAGAGGAGAGAAGAGAAGAGGAGGAGCAGTCAATCAGGTTGTCAGGTTTTCAGGCGAGCAGGTGGGGTTTTCTCAGGGTTAACAGCAAAGCAATCATGCAAACTAAATTCATACTCACTTTGGCGCTTGTATTCCTCCTCCTCCTCCTCCTCCTCCTCCTCCTCCTCCTCCTCCTCCTCCTCCTCCTCCTCCTCCTCCCATCCCTCCACCACCTCCTACCCCCGCTGCATTCGCTCCGGCTGACGCAGAGGCCTTTCGGACCAGCCGGTACTGCATTTCGGCAGCGGCGGCACTCGAGTAAGAAAGCGACTTGCCCAGAGGTGGAGGGTGCGGGGAGCGGGGCGGGTGGGTCGTGGAGGTGGAGGTGGGTCCCAGAGGGTTGTCAGTGGAGCGGGTGCGATAGGGATACGCGTGATGGGGTGGCGCATGAGGGGCAGTGAAGCGGGGATGGCGGGACATAGAAGAAGAGGCGGAGGAATGGTGGTGGTGATGATGGCCGTGGTGGTGGTGCTGATGGTGGTGATGGTGGTGATGTGGGGGAGGCGGGGCGGAGGAGGATGGGGGAGCCGAGGAATGGTTGGCGAGCGGCGGGTGAGAGCCCGGGTGGAGCTCGCTCAGCAGCCGCTCCCTCTCCGGAGGCGGCGGCGGGGAGGAGGAATTGGAGGAAGAGGAGCGATGGAGGAAGGAGTGGTGGTGGTGAGAGGAGCGGTGGTAGTGATGGGGCGACTGGGAGTGCATCTCGGCGTCTCTCTGTTGGGACGGCAGGAAGGCGGCGTTGTAGCCGCCTGCTGCTGGAGTGCAGGGTCTCCCAGAGGAAAGCTCAGGGGCTGCTGATCCCGCCGCCACCCCTTTGTCGAAGTCGTCGCCGCCTGCCAGTAAACTCTCATACGACAGGCTCCCGTTGCGGGAAGGGTGGTGGGGCGGGGGCGTCCGAGTGGCCAAGCTCTTGAAGCTGGCCGAGGTGGCGGCGGCCTCCGAGATGTGGACGCCGCCTGCCGAGGTGTGGGCGGAGCCGGAGGACCGCGAGGCCACTCCCGACAGGACCGTGGGGTCGGAAAAGGAGGGGTACGAGCATCCGCCCAGGGAGTAGCCGGGGATGCCTCCCGCCCCCACCTCTCGTCTGCCCTCCCTCCTCTCCCCACATCCGCCCACTCCCACGCGGTCGGGGGGAGGGTCTCTCCGGTCCAGGCTCGGCTGGGAGCGGAAACCAGGCTGCTGGCTAGCCTGCAGGAGGGAGGAGGTGGAGGAGGAGGAGTCCCTGGCACTGCCAACACTCTCGCCTCGACTTAACTGGAGGAGGCACGAGGAGGAGAAAGAGAAAAGGAGGTGTGGTCGGAGAGAGAAACAACAAGAAGCTGAGCAAATCAGAGTGGAGCCGAGGGACCTCTGACATCCTGACCCCTCGACTGAGGCCCACAGCTCTCCTCTTCACAGGTCACACTGGTGTCGTTGGTCTCAGGCTGTATACAGACTTTATATATTCAAAGTCTTTACTTTGAGAATAAATCACCATACAATGATCAGATGAAGTCTAAATGGACGTGATCAAACAACGCCCAAATCAGTGTTCGACTGAATAGTTTACGGAAAAGTAATCTTCGATACCAATAATGCATCAATGAAAATTGTTAGCTATAAACAGCGAGAGTGTCTGTGGTTTGTTGTGTAGACGAGTGTCTGTGGTGTGTTGTGTGTAGACGAGTGTCTGTGGTGTGTTGTGTGTAGACGAGTGTCTGGTTTGTTGTGTGTAGACGAGTGTCTGTGGTTTGTTGTGTGTAGACGAGTGTCTGTGGTTTGTTGTGTGTAGACGAGTGTCTGTGGTTTGTTGTGTAGACGAGTGTCTGTGGTTTGTTGTGTAGACGAGTCTGTGGTTTGTTGTGTAGACAAGTGTGTGGTGTGTTGTGTAGACGAGTGTCTGTAGTTTTGGTGCCGAAACAAAGAGCAGACGTTTTTTACAAAGCACGACTTCTATCGTGGAGGCTACAGTCATTGGTTTTCAGAAGGTTTGGTACATTCACACATATCGTTTCCTTATTCATTTAATAAAATAGTTATCTCTCATTGGACAATAATAGCAAAGTAAAGTATAAGTATATGTAGTATAATATAAGTAAATAATTACGTTAGAAAGTGGCCATTTCCCCCCCCGCCCTCCCACCACATTAAGGGCCGAAGAGCCTCGGGGATGGGGGGTATAAGAACCAATCAGACTAAATTTACAAACTAAATAAAATATTCTCGACTTCATGTGTTTATCCTGACTGAACGGGAACAGTACGGTCATGTTGCAGTTTACATCCGTGTCTGTCCAGAATGTTATCCCGTTATAATAAACATATTCATTCTTTAATTATGGCCACAAATGTGTTTGATGAGGTCACAGTGAGCTTTGACCCACAACATATCGTCATCATTGAGTTCAGGTGGCCATGTAACCGTTGAGGAGATGGCCTCATGTTGCTCCTGAGAAATGAGAATGGACTGATGTGTGGACGCACATAGGAACATGTCGTATCCTGCTAAAACTGTTGCCGAAGTGGAGGCATAAGAAAATAAGTTCTAGCAGCTGAATGTCTGACTGAGGAAGTGAAGCATGAGAGGCTCGTCCTTCTAAAGGGAAGGACATATTCCTCACTGACCCCTCGAAGTCCCAACAATGGTATTCGATTCAGTCATAATGCATTGTCAGCCATATAATTAATAAATATACATATTATAGAAAAGTAATTCTCTCCCTTGACATGAAGTAGTTTAAAGAGTTTTAAGGGTACACAAGTTATCATCCTCATCATCAAGTCAGACGAAGAATCCATCATGAATTTAAAAGTGAACCATTGTCTGAACTTAAATATAGAAAACAATTCAGTGATGACCTGAAAAGACTTGTTACCGAGATTAGAACTTGAAATAGCCATTCTCCTTATAAATTGTGGCCTTTTTTTGAGAACAGGAACTGTTTTCTCCATGATACCAACTCAGGAGACAAGAGCATGAAACATCTGGATAACACATCAAACTACTGGTAGGACATGACAGACTTCTGAATGGCAAATGGAGGTCTATTTGAGCTTTTACTTCTGGATCTGAGCGACAGGGGAGTCATTTATGTGGACAAACACTGGAGGGAATCTATAGGAGGCACTTTTCTAATCAGGGAGAAATGATAGAGGATCAAAACAATAGTGTGCTGGATAGACACGTGGGAGCATATGGGCCAGACATGGGTACAAATACAGAGTAGAACCAACTCATCTGTATGAACCAGATGGTACAATGTTTTGATTTTAACACAAAAGTGACTGTCCACCTTATAGCCCAGAACCCACCATTTCAAATGTGGTCAAACAGTATTTCACCCATGTCCGGAGGAAACAGAAAAGGGGCAGGACGAAAAAAGAAGATGAAAGAACGAAACAATGCTCTCAGAACAATCACTTACTGATACTGATCAACAGAAAGCCACTGAGAAACCAAACCCAGATGACCGACAGGAAATCAAAAGGAAAAACAAAAATCAGATTAGAAAGAAATCGATGAGCGATAAAAGAAGCACATGCAGGGACAAATGGAAGAATTACTCTGATCAGAAACACGTATATACACACCATGCACCTTTTAAATACGAGTTACTCTGAGGTTTAGAGTGCAGATTTTGAGTAAATATATCTGGACATATTGACAACAGGGAGATACCATAGTCCTTTCACAATAAAAGCCCATGACTTATAAACTATGCAACTGTTTACCAGTGATAAATTCACTCTGAGCATTTGTATTCAACGTACAGTCCTGTACAGTATATCTATCATTTGATCACTCATTACTGCCAATACTCTCTATACATGGATTAATATGTACATGCAGCATCTATTGCACATCTGTATATCAGGGAGAGGGATCCCTCTTCTGTTGCCTTTCCTCAGGTTTCTTCCTTTTTTTCTGTTACATACTTTTGGGCTAGTTTTTCAGGACAGAGAGGATTGCAAAGCTTCTTGAGGCAAATGTGTGGCTTGGTATATTGGGCAAAAAGAAATTGTGCTGACTTGTCCGTGTCCATCACCTGGCAGTCTCCCCAGTGTATACATATGTGCATTACCTGGTTGGCGTAAGCGTGTGTGAGCGCTGTGTGGTTCTTGCCGGGGCTGTAGCTGGGCCTGTATTTGTACATCGTTGGGGTGGGAGGGGCTTTGTTCAGTAGACTGCACTCTGCATGAGGGTAGGGAGACAAAGAATACAAAGCATCACTGTAAAGTCACAATAAAATCAGATCTGGTTTTACCACAGGAAGTTGAGAGCCCATGAGAGTCAGAGCTGGAGCATGGAGTTGGAAAGCATTACCCTCTGTGTTTCCTCTGGTGATTCCAGGGTAGCGGAGCTCTGGTTTCGGAGGAGGTGGAGGCTCAGCGTCACAGGACTGGCTCTCCATCATCTCCAGACTGGACTTGGACTGGATGGAAGTCAGATAGAAACTCAAAGTGTCACAATCCGTTGACTGAAATGCGATTTATTTTTTAATTGCCATCTAAAATAGTATGTAGAAGGAATGTAGAACAATAATTGTTAACAATAATCTGAAAGTGAAATGCATCACATGGGTGGGCTTTGAGAGCAAAAGGAAGAGGCGGGATGAACCGGGCTGACAGACGTGGCTGTCTGCCATTAACTGATGTGACATTGGAGGATTTCTGGCTGTTGAATTTTAAACTTCTCTTAAACCTCCCGCTGACATCTGAACCGGCCAATAAGAACATAGTGCAGTCGTGAGAAGCACAGCACCCTTACGTAACATGTGTTTACCTACAGGTTTCACTGGTGTTTGAATTAAACAAAACGATGCAACTGCAGTATTTATGGCCTACGAGCTCGCGTCCAGCTGCTCTTACCCGGTGCAGGTCTCCCTGTATGCCGTTGTCCAGGATCTTTGCAGCCAGCTGGGCCTCTGTCAGCTGTGGCCGCAGAAAAGGAGGCTGCACACACACACTCTGCACACACTTCTTTCTGCCCAGATACCTGCAGAAGTATACAAGTACAGCGATGTTACAAGTTAGAAGACCCTTTTTGACTGCAGGGACTTGGAACCTTTTAAAAGGAACTCATTGCATTTTGACTGTATTGACAGGGTCTAAATGACCATCCTGGGACTCCAGACCGGGTCTGGTCTCTAAAAGAACTCTCAGGATGGGGTTTGCATAGAAGGCCGTGGCCGATTGGTAAAACACACAGCACACTGCTTGCTAAAATATGTGAGCGAATGGTAAAATAGAAACGGCGAGACCAAAAACAAAGTTAGGTTTTCTTCTTTCACGTGTATGATGGTCTTCAAGTCTTTAGACCGCCGTGAAAACAAAGACGACAGCAGGCCTTTTAGGACGAGCAGAGACCGTAACAGTGACAGAGAAAAGTATAAATAATGCACCTGGGGGCCTGTGAGCTGCAGAGGACATGAGAGACGTTCTTCCAACAGCCATTGGTGAAGGGGTTAACGCCCCCTCTGAACTTCCCCGTTACCTGAAGAAAGAAAAAACGATTTTTTACAAATGGAAAGCGCAGGAGAAAAGTTTTTTTTTTTTTTTTTTTTTAATGGTACTGAGAAATATATTTCTGGATTGATGCCTGATGGAAGGAAACATTATTATATGAATATTTAGCATTCTATAATGTAGGGTCACAGTTTTAAGTGCTCTTGGTTCAAGAGGCCACTACTGTATGTGGGGCTTGCTCTGCAGTTACCCAGAGTAAAGGGATGTGGTCATTTGGGTTATTGTCGGTGTTAAACGGTGACGAAAATGTGAAATAGCTCATTATGTCAAGTTGTGTATTTTTCTGGTTTGGCATCTGTTCAAACTAATTGATTCTACCTAAAAGCTTCCTTTTTTAATGATGTCCTATTAATATCAATTAATATTCTGGGACTCAAACGTTTCATTTGCCCTACCTGTTCGTTGGTAGTCCTGCCTCTGGCCACGAGCACCAAGTGGAAACCAGTGAGGCCAGCAACAGGGATGAAAAACAGGCCTGCAACACACATTACAGCCAGCCTGACAGCACAGGGGGGGGGTGTCAAGGAATATCTTAAGAGAATATATTAAAACAGATCTGACTGGACAAAGGCCCATAGAAAATAATTTAATTTGTTTATTTGTATAGAGGACGTGGACAGCTTGGCCTGGTGGTGTTAGGACATGCAAGCTAGCTTGACAGAGAGGCTAAATTATGTTTCGGCTCAATCTTGGCACGGGTTAAAGCCCCACTATGTAACTTTTCCACCTTAAAAATAACAGCTTGAAAAACATTGTGCCGCTACAATGACTTTTAATATGTTGATTTGCACCTCCGCCACTGCCATCGGGGGTCTGGGGGCTGAAAACTGCTGAATGTAAGATGGTTGGTAACGACCCGGTACTTCCGGTTTGGACCGGCGGAAGTACTTCAACCTGCTTTCTGGCAGTGATTACGCAACGTCATATAGTGCTAGTCCACGCTCGCAGGTGACTTTTTATTTGCTCCACTACGCGACTCGTAGAGACAGAGTGACATGCTGCTGTGGAGAACACCGGGCCGAGGCTGATCGATGCGCGCTGCCGCTGATCGAGGAAGCGAGCCGCGATCAGCTGGGAGCTCACAAGCCAGAAGAGCCATATATGGCTCGAGAGCCAGACGTTAAATACCTGAAGGGGGCGCTACAGGGAAAAAGTTACATAGTGTCGCTTTAAGGTCCCTTGAAAATGGTTTCTATGGATACCCACGAGCCTCCTCTTTTTTTGCATCCAGTATAAATGTGTTATTTTTGTCTATTCTGATTGTTTATGAATACTTGGGTCCCTTAACCATTGTGGGTTTGCATGACTTGGTTTGACTGTAGAGCTGAGACTATTGTGGATCAAATAAGCCTGATCCTATTAATGGGTGATGATGTTAGTCCCCATCGTTGCCTTTTCACATAGTAAGAATTTGATTTAAAACTTGACATCAATGTATACAATGAGTTGTGTGATCTCTAGGAATCCTCCCACACCACAATAAATTATCAGGACATCCGTCACGAGCAGGACAATGGGTTGAAGCCAAGGAGGACCGCGAAGCCGAGGTAGACGACACCGTCATTAGGATCGGCAATCTTACAATGGACCGGACAAAAAGAGCCGACAAAGATCCTTCAAGGATACGTGACGATGGCGTGCAGGCGGTCGACGTTCTGCCGATGGTAGAGGATGAAGAGCAGGCCAAAGCCAAACACTGCCATGATGTGGGCAGTCAGAGACAGAAGGAAGAGGAAGAAGTAGCGGTAGTTCCTCCTGCCGATGCAGTTGTTTACCCACGGACAGTGGTGGTCGAAGTCCTACCGAGGGTAAAAAGACAAGGCGGCAAGACAAAAATGTTATGGAGTTTGTCTACACTCTTCAACATTAATACAGCTTTCAGAAAGTACTTCCTAGTGCAGCAGCTGCAGCTCACATCATGCAACAGGGCATGATAACAAAGACACCTGCTGGGGAATTTGTTTTGATGTTTACATTTTGCCCTATGTTGTAAATATTGAAATATGCTTAAATGTTTCACACATTCTGTAGCAGGTCTCTACAGGCCGACCTCCGGTACGACTCAAAAGGATTTATAGCGTGCCGTGGGGATGAGCCCAAACCAGAAGTTGGCGTTGCACGGCTTCCCTCGACAAAAGCCCAAATGAGATGTTTCTATTGGATTACTGCAGGAAATACGCTTTGTGGCAAACAAACATTTATAACCGGTTTTGTTCAGCAAGATCATCTTCAGTAATAAACACAATTGTTATGATGTTTGAAGGATGAATGCAATCAGCAGGAGTAAAAAGCTAATGTTAGGCTATAAAGGAACTCCACAACGGTCACATGACTTCTGGTCACCACTAGGCTGACGGAGGCCTGGTGTTCTAGTCTCGTCTCCACTAGAACAATAGAATACCGACATATTATCGTAGATCAAAACCTTAGAGAAAAAGGTTATAGGAATCATTCCTGCAGCACTCTTTCTCATGACTAATTTCCCTGATGTTTTAAAAGGAAGTTTAAACTTAAACTGGCATGAAGACACAAAGCTCAAAAATTTAAAACACTTATTTCAACAACCAAAATCATATTTTAAATGCAACAAAAATCAAAATGTACCCAGTTTCTGTTCTGGTTATGAATGTGCCTCTCAAGCCGGCTGTGCTGCATTATAATTGCTGAAAGGCTTACACCATAAGTATTTTAGCATTCAGGTTTCATTCGTTTTAGCTGGCTGCGCTCAGCTCGCTACTTTAGCTTGAGTCCGTAGCATACGTGCTAATAAGCTAGCTGTCGGCTAGTCCATGCAGCCCATCCTGGGAGAACCAGACTGACGACTGAGCATCAGAAAGAAGAGCTGGTTGTAGGCGGGTCAGGAGCAGCTGACGAGTCTAATGAGAAGTACTTTAAATATGTACATAAATAAAAGAATAAGTTTAACTGACTGGTATTTCTGGTGCTAACTAGCCAGGGTAGCAATGTTTGATGGACTAGTCGACTCACCGCAAACATCCCTAGTGTCATTATTCTTTCACTTTATGTTACTTTTCATGTTGTTCGGAGACAAGGCCAGACATCCACAGCTTAGAGCAGGGGTCGGGAACCTATGGCTCCCAGACAATTTTTAGTTGAAAAAAAATTATTCTCTATCGCGCCAGATTACAGCAGAAGTAATGTAAGGTCCCCCCCTCCCTAGCATCATGCAGCACCAGAAGTCACATTAAAATGATACGTTAAAAATACCATATGGCTCTCAATGAAATATATTTAGAAATATTTGGCTTTTATGGCTCTCCCAGTCAAAAAGGTTCCTGACCCCTGGCTTAGAGGAATAGCCGGGAAGACGTCGACAGCAGCACCAGCTCTTCAGTTATGCGGGTTAAAATGTTGCTTTGTCAGAGTTCTGAGTGTGAACACACCTCGACACAGTTGTCACAGACGGAGCAGTGCGAGCAGCGTGGCGGCCTGTAGAAGCGGCAGGTTGAACACCACTTCATCCTGACCTGGATCCCTCTGATCTCCACGGTCTTGTAGAGGGGGGCACGGAAGTCATCCTCTTTGTCCTCGTCCTCCTCGGCTGCAGGGACAGAAGACACACACATGAGGACACACCAACACAAAACCCTTGAAATTGACATTTTGAACCACCAACAATTGACATGCTCAATATTCAAACTCAAATCTGATGATGCAGAACTTGAAATATTCTTTCCTCCCATCCTCAATTCAGGTCAATTAAATAATAAAACAGTCAGTTTACCCGATGCATTGCTGTGGATCAGGTAATATTACAGCCGTGTAAGCGCTGACCACCTTTAACATCTACTGCTTCAACTCCTTTACTAATAATTGGCTATTTGTTTGGTTTAGTTGTATTCAGTGCTTTTATGGTATGGTCTTTTTTGTTTGCCGCCATTTAAGTTGCGTTTATGCTTCGTTTACCTGTAGAGCACTTTGTAAACCTTGTTTTTAAAAGTGCTATATAAATAAAGTTATTATTACTGATCAACGATCATCTGTTTGCCTGTTGGACAGACGCGGAGAAAGTTGTTCATCATTTTTAGGCTATTCAAATGTTAAAACGAGTTTTGTGGCTAATATTTTGTGATTTGTGATAATGGGCTACTTAAATATATTTACTTGAATGTATACACTATACAAATGAAACCACAACAATATTAACAGATCTATAGTAGCCTTGCAGTATTTAGTGGCCTATGACCAACACACTACACACAGTATATTCTGTCATGAACTGACCTCTCGGGAAGATGCCCGGGTCCATGAATGTGGCCATGCAGAAGTTCGCCAGAACAAACAGGAAGATGACTCCATTGTAGATGGGCACCGCGACGGAGAAACGCTCCGAGAGCCACGGACACCTGAGACAGGAAGACAGAGGAGTAGGACAACGATTCTGTCACATTAGATATGGTTCAGTTGGAAGGAAAGTGAGGCTGTTTCCTGAGAGACAGACTGCTGGGACACGTTTTGCTGCGTTAACATACAGGCTCAAATTAATTACAATTATTGACATATGATCTCTATATGTATATCTGGGGTTTGATTGTATTCTAGTTGATTTAGAGTTTGAGGTTTAAGATTCTTAGAGCGGAAATCACAACAATGTGTACGTACACTCAAACCTGTGAGAGTGACGGATGATTCAATGCGGGCCCAGTTTTTGACCAAGCCCCTAAAAGGGATGCGGCTCGTGGTTTCCTCTAGTCCATTCTACTTTTTAACCGTTCCCATGTTTTGCTTTTAATTTCTACAAATCGACACAATGTGTGAATAAGTCATTGGATTTGAGCAAAGCCGATCTAATACAGCACACGCGTGTTTCTGAGAATGACAAACTCGGTTTGAAAACTGTTTTAAGAAATAAAGCTGGCTATAGCTGACACTGCGTCACTATGCCATATTCATGCAAAATTACTTTTCAAAATAAAAGCCTCGGGATTAAAACCATTCGACTGCGTGTTGATCTGCAGGCAGGCTTCTTTGATGTTTTTGGGTTGTTCACTTATTTTTGTGAAAACTGATGTCTGCCTTTTTGTTTACAGTATTACTTCTCCAGTGAGACAATAAGAGGAAGTAGGGACACAAACACCAACAGGCGAGGGTGACTGGATCATGGGCTTTTGTCAGAGTGACAGATGTTGGCCTACTTTCTCCGTACTAATCTGAAGCCTGGAACTGACAGGCATGCACCAACTGTGTCCACTAGCTTCTCCTTCTCCCACACACAAGTACAGGAAGATGTCAGGAAGATGAGGAACAACACCATTGACTTACAGCATTCTGTTAGAGACAACACTCATGAGGCTGAAAAAACCTTGGTTCAGTCCGCTCCTTTTCTGCTTGTTTATTTGTATTCTAAAGTCTGACGACTAATATTAGGATGATAATAATAGGATTACATATTGCTGTAATGATTGTACTCTTGATTGTAGTACACAAAGTTCACATAATATTGCTTTACATATATATTGTGGCACACACACACACACACACACACACAAGGAATAATGCAATACAAAATGTAAAGATAATAATTAATTTAGCAAATTGCTAATGTCCATCCTATTATCTATATGGATGTATAAATAGTTGTTTCCTCTCATACTGCAGAATCATTTGGGCAGATAATCTGTCCTGAATCAGGAACACGAGCGCTATTGCCACTATTGAACTCAAACTCTGTGGGGCCGCCTCATCAATGAAAGTCTTGAATCCCCCTCTTTTAAGTCGTGTTTGAATTTCTAGCAGCTTGTGAGAAACAGTTCAGGCTCTTGTTGATTAATTTCACTTAAAGAACACCTGCCATCGAGAGCGAGAGCTGAGAGACTGAACCAAACAGTGCAGCGTTAGGCCATGAACACAAAACGTTACGCTGAAACAAACTAGACTGAGGGTCATGCAGTCGGTGGTCATTCTCTGTGGAAACCCCCCAGCAACACCTCTCCTTATGCATAGCCATGAATAAAAGAATATGAATTACTGCAAGTTTAAGGACGTGTTACGCCCGGGCCAAACTATTGGCTGCGTCCCTTGTGTGTGTGTGTGTGTGTGTGTGTGTGTGTGTGTGTGTGTGTGTGTGTGTGTGTGTGTGTGTGTGTGTGTGTGTGTGTGTGTGTGTGTGTGTGTTGAAATGAAACGCAAGCGGCCGAGGCTTAGTCTGAAAACAATCACGGTTTATGTAAAGAAAAATCACTAATCCAATCAAGCAAACCCAGTTGCCCAAGGCCCTGCTGTCCATTACCCCTGATATTATGATCAATATGAAATAGCCTTTTCATTGCAGCTCATAGTCAGACCTGCATGTGTCTGAGACGATGCACAATGCTACTTACGTGAAGCAGAAAAAGAGCGTGGTGGAGCCGACGAGGAAGAAAGTGGCGGCCGACACCGGGACGTAGCGGGAGGGTCTCAGGGGTCTGGAGGCTGGGACCACGCTATGGGGCAGGGGGGACGAGGATGGACCCCGCATGCCACTCTTACTGCTGCCACCTGGCATCACTTCCTTTGTGTAGTGGTGGGTGTGTCTGTTCCGCAACTGCTATGCCGTGAAGTTTAAATGTTCCTTTTGGTCTGGTGTATTGTGTGGGTTTATAGTTTGGGTGTAGAAATTAAGAAATATATATATATATATATATGTAAGAGGACAGATGGAGGGATGAATGAGAGGGGCTTCCTCTTTCACGTTGACGGGGGAAACGCTCTTCACCACATGGAGAAGGGGGTGCAGCAATTGCTTGTTGTCTTAGGATCTTAGGTCTATCCTGATCTACTGTCTGTGTGTGTGTGTGTGTGTGTGTGTGTGTGTGTGTGTGTGTGTGTGTGTGTGTGTGTGTGTGTGTGTGTGTGTGTGTGTGTGTGTGTGAGAGAGATTAAAATAAGCCTACAAGTAGCTCTGCTTGAAAAGCCTTTTTTCCCTGTTAGCCAGAAAGCAGGTGGGAAGGCAGGACGATCAATAAGCCACGGACTGTTACGGAGGGAGTGTCTGTAGAGGGCTCTCTTAAAGAGTTGAAATACACAACACTATTTTATCTCTGTTCTACCCACAATGGCAATCAATTACTACAAGCTTATAACAACGGATACTTCCTCCTGGTCCGTTTTCACACAAGTAAAATGTGTCTACAAACAGAGCATCTGATTGATGTATAGCAAGGTGAATGAAGGCTTAGTGAAACACGATAGTTGTGGAATTTCCAAAAAAGAATTGCCGTTATTGAGATATCAAAACATTATGTTGACCCTTTCATTAAAAACACACAAATTACTTGGTGCTGTGGAAGTCCATTCCAATCCTAACAAACAGAGAACCTCAGCTGAACTGATGAACCTTGCACCTGGTGTGAACTCCTCCAGTTGGACTGGTCTGTAGAGGAGGGTTGGTGAGGTACAAGAGTTGGCAGAGGTAGGCCCTGTTTGGTAGGAACCGGAAGAAATTAAGTGAAGCTGAAAGACAAATGGAGCAGAAATAAAAGAAGAAGAAAAAAAGGATGGAATGACAACTTTCCTCAGCTTAGAAAATGTGCAGGTCGAGACCTTTAAATGGGAAATGGGCTTGTTTGTTGCCAAGTCTGTGCAAGCAGAATGTGTGGAGGACACGCAACAGCAGTTGGGGGCAGCTGTAGCAAGGTTAGAAAATGTTTTGCAAATAAAAAGTGACACGCTCTTGCTCTGTGTTAGAAAGGGAGGCAATTTGCTTTCAGTCCAGGACTCGTATTAGAAACAGCAGTCTGTAAACGGGCCAGCAGAGTAGCCTGGTCTTCCTGTGTCGGGGCATCACTAAACCCTGCCGGTGGCCAAGTCAAACCACCTCACCTGCTGGCAAGCACAAGGGATGTGATTGGAAGACAAAAAGCAGGCGGTGATGCTGTGGTTCTTTCCAAAACATCTGGGGAGAAATCCACTAGAACATCCATTGGTATCCATGTAAACCAAATGTTTAAAAGAGATGGTATTATCTCTTACATCAGCCAGCACTTGCAACATGAAACAACCCCCCACCCCCCCCCCCCTCCTCCTCCTCCTCCTCCCAAGTCTCCTTGCTCCACTGTGTGAGTGGATGGCTGTGCCCGTTAGTTATGTAACCGTCAGCTTTCCAGCTACAAGCTGTTTTCAAGTTGTCCCCCGTCTCCAGGGACTTCCAGGGTCTTTCCTCTGCTTCCTTCCCCAGCAGAGAACTCTGAGGTTCAGATAAAATCCTCCCACAGCAATCCCTTGGAGGATACAACCTCTCCGCAGCAACGTCCTAAAACGGACCGCAACAGAAATGTGAACAATTGTGGCTTTTAAGAGTGGAAGCCATAGACTTCTGGGGCCATTGGTAGTTTGAGGTGTTTCAGGTTTGAAGTATCCTCCTCCAACTTCGAAAGCAGAATTCCATGCTGATCAGGGGCCTCCTGGGCGGTTCATTTGGGATTGAATATCGACCTCAACAGTTGGTCCTGGGTCAAAAAAAGAGGTGAATCCAGTCCGATGGTTGGTCAAGATGCACCTACAGTATCAAGGAGAGGAACAAGGGTTAGGTAAAGATTAAACATTCTTACGGCATAACACATATTTTGCAATATATTTACAGCTGCAGGCACATTTAGCCGTTTTGACCAACGTCTTTATCTGTTCTTATTGCTCAGTCAGATAGCAGGCGGATGTATTGACTGATATTAGCCAGCATCTCTGCATCAGTATGTTGGCCAATAAGTAAATAAGTATGTCTCCACCAGCCGGCCATGTTCCAGTTCTCATGCATGACTGTCCTTAATGTCATGTTTTTTTTTCCTGTTAGATATTTGTGTTAATTTGTCATAATTTAACATATTCATTATTAAACCCAAAACAGTCAGTAGTGGTAGTACACAAACCCTTTTAGTGCGAGAGTTCCTCTCAACAAAACCATTTCATAGGTCACTTTGTTGGATGTGTAACAAAAACACTTTTGCTCTGAAGTGCAAAAGTGTCAGCAGAGCGACGACTGGCCTCTCCCCCGATTGGTCCCAGCACAGCAGCTTGACCACAGGAAGCTGTTGGCAGAGACAAAGACGGGCAGAGCGACACGGCTCCTGTGCCCAGTTGTCCACTTCTGGTCTCCAATCAACACGCAAAGGAGTACACCTGTTCAGGCATGGACAGGTGACCCGTCTTCCAACACTTCTATTGGTCACTGCTGCCCCGTCCGTCAGCATTCACTGCTCTTAAATCGCTCCCTCTCTCTCGGCCTCAACCCGTTTCAATATTCATGGTGATGTCACAACAATTCTAAATGATATAAAGTCAAGGAAAATCAATAAAATCTCCTCTAACAGCCGGTGTAACGCCCACTTAGCTTACCAGGAGCATGAGACAAACTGGGAAAACTATTTGCCAGTATGGTTGCAGTAAAGGGTCAAAGTCATCATCTGTCCTTCATTAATAATGTATCCGATTCAGAGACGCACAGACACAGGGATTGACCATTCACTGTTATGCGTTAATGTTTAGGAAGCTTTTTGTCACCTATTTTCTCATCATCACCTGCATGTGACCACGAGCTAAATCAGTTCTATACAACTCTACCTGTAGTGGTCAGGACCACCGTCACTGATGGAGCGCTTTAACCCCAGTGTAGTATGCAGCACGCAGGCTCATTTAATTAAAGCTCTCCATTTCCTTTCAAATGTAAAAGGAAAACATACAAAAAGAACAAATATCCCAATAACTAATATTTTCGAGGGAAAAATGTGTTCAATTTCATTTGTATTTTTTTTTTTTAAACGGTTCCCATTGAGAAATCCATAGAAATAAATTCCCGAACTACGAAAAAATTGTTCTGACATTGTGTGATTAATCAATGAAATTGTTTGAATGTGTGCATTTAATGAATTTATTACGTTAAAATGTGCTGTTCATTTATTGCATCAATAATAATGCCGGTGATGATTTAGTCATGCAGATCAACTGGCAAACCTTCTTTCTACATCAGACTTGGGTCACGACTTTTAGTATTGGCCGATCTAATGTGTATTTTCATTTGTATGGATTACACAACTGATTTTAGGCAAAAGCTTTTGGTCACACCATCGTGAAAAGGCAGTGCCTGTGATTACCCACTTCTTTGACACGCAGTGTTTAGGTGGGAAGGGGATTTTAATAAAGCAATGTTGTTACCAAACACACACACTGCCATGCAAACTAACAAGACAAGATACCGCTTCTAGTTTACAACACAAAGTCTGCATGAACAGTTGGCAGGTGGCCAGCATGACATGCAAAGGCCAAAATAAAAGGTTTGTAACTCTGTCTAATGGACCTGGTACCTCCAAGCAGCAGGATGTCACACACACACACACACACACACTTTGATTTGCTGCTCAATAAATCCCAACCTATCACATTACTGTTTTACTACACACCGAATCAGATAGGCCTATGAACCACACTAGGGCTCTCCCTTTACTCAAACCTACACCATAGAGGAATTAACAACGGCCATCACCTCATTTAATTCAATTCAGTTTATTTGTATAGCCCATTTTCACAAATTACAAATTTGTCTCAGAGTGCTTTACAATCTGTACACATAGACATCCCTGTCCCAAAACCTCAAATCGGATCATGAAAAACTCCCAAAAAACCCTCCAGTGGAAAAAAGGGAAGAAACCTTCAGGAGAGCAACAGAGGAGGATCCCTCTCCAGGATTTACATTTACTCAAGATCCATGAATATTTCCGATTCAAGATATGTCCTCATTCAACCATTAGCCCTTTGCATGTGAGACTGTGCACCTTTACTCCGTTCAGCAGAATCTTTTTTTTTTGCAATGCTGCAAAAGCTAGAAAACACACACACACCTTCTCCCATCTATAAGGAGCCGACAGCATTGCACTCAGACACACAAATGGTGTGTGTGTGTGTGTGTGTGTGTGTGTGTGTGTGTGTGTGTGTGTGTGTGTGTGTGTGTGTGTGTGTGTGTGTGTGTGTGTGTGTGTGTGTGTGTGTGTGTGTGTGTGTGTGTGTGTGTGTGTGTGTGTGTGTGTGTGTGTGTGTGTGTGTGTGTGTGTGTGTGTGTGTGTGTGTGTGTGTGTGTGTGTGTGTGTGTGTGTGTGTGTGTGTGTGTGTGTGTGTGTGTGTGTGTGTGTGTGTGTGTGTGTGTGTGTGTGTGTGTGTGTGTGTGTGTGTGTGTGTGTGTGTGTGTGTGTGTGTGTGTGTGTGTGTGTGTGTGTGTGTGTGTGTGTGTGTGTGTGTGTGTGTGTGTGTGTGTGTGTGTGTGTGTGTGTGTGTGTGTGTGTGTGTGTGTGTGTGTGTGTGTGTGTGTGTGTGTGTGTGTGTGTGTGTGTGTGTGTGTGTGTGTGTGTGTGTGTGTGTGTGTCGCTGTGTGTGTGTGTGTGTGTGTGTGTGTGTGTGTGTGTGTGTGTGTGTGTCGCTGCAGTCACGGCAGGACCAACCATGCACCAAACCGGTCGAACGATGCCAACGACCCTCCCTTCCTTCCTTCCTAACCACGAGTCTCCACGTTCGGATTGACATGTCCGTGCCAATGTGCAGCGTCGGTGGCAACAGAGCATCTTCCTGGGCTCTCCGTTGCAGACAGAGGAGGCGTTCTAGCTCCAGCTCAGCCAGGTGACACACAACCCCGAAGAAGACTCAAGCGACACGGCAGCGATTGGTTTGACAGCCCAGTGGACACGATTCAGCCCGTCCAAAAAGATGTGCCAGTCACTTAGAAAACGAGCAGCACGCCAAACTACATATGAATGCTCTCAATTGAGTGTGGCGGATGTGCGAGTACACCCTTCATCACATGAAGCCCTCTCTCGATCACTGGGGGACCCACTGCTGTACATCGGCGTGCATGTATCATCATGTTGCAGGTCCATCTGGGTTTGACTATCTGCCAGCCGATTATCAAAACAAGCAGTTCCTATAGGCACATTTCTGATGTTTCGGGGAAACAGTTTGGTCAAAAGTCATGTGCATACAAGTGAAATACATTTCGCAAATACATGTTGGACAGCGGGTCATATTGAAGCCGGGTGTGGACGATGATACCGTTACAGACCTGGGACGAGGAGCACATGAGCCAGCGTTATTATCCGGGCGTTATTTTATAACAGCGACCGGTTTACATTATCGGACGCTGGCTGTAACGTTAGCGGGTCCGCCGTGATGAACCGAAAGCAGGGTGGAGATTAGTCACAGTAACAGCAACACTAGCTCCACCGAAGCAAATGCGAGTCGTGCTTCATCGATAACCTCCGTGGTGTCCCTGTGACGGGCAGACTCGGTGTACTGTATGCGCTTATGTTAACTATCACACGTATAGAAGCGATCATAAGCTAGCGCCAGTCCGGTTAACGCCGGTTAGCTTTAGCTAGCAGCACGCTAACAATTAACCTCACCTGTGATGAGGGGTGTTGCGCTCCTTCTGGGTCCACACACGGGGAATGGGACGCGCCAGTCCTAGTGCTGTCGTTTCTCCTCGGGATGATCAGCAGGAGCAGGGGCAGCTCCTTAACGTCACGTCTATTAGTGTCCCTGCAACTCATGCAGCGGGGCGAGAAGGCTGTGCGGGTTTGGCTGTGGCGGCTCGCTAACCCAGCGCCCAGCTAGGACCCAACACGTTAACGTAGCTAAACGTTTGGCTAGTTAGCCTGACACGAACACGTCCGCCGTTATGTTACTAGGCGCAGCTAGCTTCACTGACGTTGACTGTTAGCTAGGGGTGGAGGCTTTTCTTTTCGTGTTCTTCTTTAAATTAGCTTGCATCTGTCTTGCAGGACGCTCCACTAATGCGGAAGTTAAAGAGAAGAAGAAACTGAATATTGATACCCAATGATGTGGTCTGCTCTCATATGCCCATACTATTGGTGGCCAAGAGATTCCCAGAGGCCGACATATTTGTCAGTACCACAAACTCTAACGTCAGGGTCTAAACAGCAGAATTGTCGCAATAAATAGCGCTGATTGGACGTCAAGGTTGTCAATCAAGCTGCACACGTATTCAATTGCGTATCCTTCCTTGCCCCCCTCCCTTTACAGTAAACATCATGATTGCACTAAATCGTGATTAAATGTATTCCCCAACACAGCAACACACGGTCCGGGGCTCGTTGACTGCTGCAATAGATACTAACACCGCGGTCATATATTTGTTATTGTCAATAAACATGGTTGGCACACTAGAGGTTTTAATCCTCTCATGTGACACACTGACACAGTCATTTATGCTTGGCTGTGTGTGTGTGTGTGTGGGGGGGGGGGCGTGATTATTCCAATGATGTGGGCACACACACGTACACACACCCAATGGCAACACGAATAGGAGATTAAAATGACAGCAGGGGCCATGAGAATATCTTTAGAATTATCCACATACACACACACACACGCACACACACACACACACACGCACACAAAACCATTTCCAAAATAATAACCCATTTGAAATCCTGCCACCAGGAAATCACACACAGATTTGAATTGTGACTGTGTGTGTGTGTGTGTGTGTGTGTGTGTGTGTGTGTGTGTGTGAGTGTGTGAGTTAAGTCCATGAAGCTCTTAAACTAAAGGGGCAGTCATTAAAAAAACAAAGGCTGATTTTGTGATGACCCATTTCCCATAGGGGGTCGGACAAAAACCAACCGTTTTTCAACGTATGCCTCCATGTGAAGCATGAAGGCCGAATGTTAAAGGATGGGTCATGTCTATCTTATGGTAATACAATACTCACCTGTTCACATGGAAAGAGTATCCAGTACTTAAAAGGTTCATGAGGAAACAGCTGAATGTGGGTACCACAAAGAAGAAGACTGACTGATTTAAATTGATGGTTCAATTTGCATCTGAAATGTTCACACTTTTAATTTCAGTTTTCATCCCCCTATTGCAATAAGAACAACGAACACTTCTCAGTAACCGATGCGGTGCACTTAAAACGTTTGTGTCAATTGTGTTAATACTGTCTGTGAATTTCATTTCATTGAGATGATACGTGAACTGTTTCTATGTACATTACATTACATTTCATTTAGCTGACGCTTTCATCCAAAGCAACTTACAATAAGTGCAATCAACCATGAGTACAAACTCAGAACAACGAGAATCAAGAAAGTAACATTTCTTCAAGAAAGCTAAACTACAAAAATATCAAACGTAAATAAGTGTCATTATGTGCCAGTGAACTGCTAATCTATTTGTATTCAAGTTATAGTCGGAAAATATGTGTTTTTAGTTTCCGGTGGAAGATTTAGAGACTTTCTGCTGTCCTGATGTCATATGTATGTAGTCTCACAAGTGTGGATCTATGCTCAGCCTTGAAATGTTTCTTGAATGTGGCCCTTGATCATTAAACTGGATAAGAAGTCCAGCAGGAGCCTGGTGGAAAGCAGCAGGAGGAGCCTAGCTCCAATCTCCTCAGCCTCCAGGTAATGAGATCAAATCAACTTTTATGGTCACACATGTACACAGTACAGCAAATCACGTGAGATTAAGCGTCAGCACTTAATCCTATAAACCCTGTTACCTGCTGTAGGAGCCATTTAGCAAGCATGTTCATTATTAATATTTATATATCCAGTTACAGATGAGACCATGTTGACCACTAGATGGCAGTATGTACAAAGCCTATATGACACTGGTCTGCTCAGGAAGAGGGTTGAGCGTAGGGCAGTGGTTCTTAACCTGCGTTCGATCGAACCCCAGGGGTTCGGCGATTCACTCTAGGGTTCGGCAGGGGAAGGGGCACACACGGATCACACTAGCAATGTCCGGCCGTTTTTGCAGTGAGGCCAAAATCCACCATGCGGCACTGGCACCCCGTAGCAGTCGTTAGCAGGTCGCTGCAGGTCGTCAGCAGACGGAGGGTCGGCCAGGCGCGTCTGCGGTGTGTCTGCGCAGACGTGACGAATCAGGGGCAAGGGGTCAAGAGTCAGGACCCAGGACCAGCTTCAGACACAGACGGGTCAAATAGATCCTATGAGGCAAAAAGGCACAACGACTTCGGGAAAGAAGTAGTTATTAATTATATCCAACGCTATCATTTTGTATTCTATTATTATTACAGCTGCTGCTGGGTCTAAACCCAAAAGGGCAAGGCAGATCGGTGAGGCCGGCTGTGGTTCCTCCCCGTTAAAGGGAGTTTTTTTCTCTTGCCCCTGTCCACCCAGTGCTTGCTGATGGGGACTGTTGGGTCTTTGTAAAACATAGAATACAGACTAGCCCTGCTCTTCATGAAAAGAGTTTCAAGATAACATGCTTCGGTTCTTATTGTTCAGTTGGCTGTGTGGTTTGGCTTTGCGACGTCTAACTTGCAATCTAGCTGGCTACTGACGAGCTATCCCCCCCCACCCCGGATGACACCGCTACTCAACTAACTCACAACTGAAGATCGGAGAGGACGCTGGCGTTGTCTGTTCGCCGTTTCTCCATCTGAGACTTTAACAACTTTAGTTCCTACCGAGACACTCGGGCGAGCGGTTTAGCGTGGCCAGGCAACATCCTTCGTTGGTTAGAATGGCTTTCTGCTATACTGTCTCACAACTCCGCCGACTAAAACTCGCAACTGCACCTGGACTCAACATCCCCATCATCAACGAGCTTGGTCTTCTACGTCGCCCTCGTTACATTCACAGAGGTTCCGGCCGAACATTTATTTTCCATAACCAGCTAAACTGCTCTGCTACAAACATCCCGTCTCTATGGTCGAGATCCCGGCGCACTGGGTTGGATACAATTCATGGAGCGGATTCCAGTCTGCGTGGAGCGGATTTCAGTGTTCTGCGACCTATACAGAGATTCATCCCACATTCGTTGGTCAAAATCGAACTGTTCAATGCTCAATCCATCAGCAATAAATCCACCCTGATTGAAGAACATATCAGGAGAAAGGACTGGACTTAATGTGCCTAACTGAAACCTGGCATCAGCCAGAGGTTTACTCTGCCCTCAATGAAGCCTGTCCCCCCGGTTACAGTTACCTGGAGGCAGCACGCAGCACCGGCCGTGGTGGCGGCCTAGCAGTCATCCACCGACAGGACCTGGAGCTGTCCACCATCCCGCTGCCCACAATAACATCTTGTGAGTGTCTTGCATTTAAATGTAAGCCCCCCTTTCCCATGACTGTTCTTCTCATCTACCGGCCCCCTAAACCCAACTCCACTTTTATCCCAGAATTGTCTGATCTCCTCACAACACTTTGCACTACATCTGGAAATACCATAATCCTAGGAGATTTAAACATTCATGTCGACTCCCCTTCATGCCACTCTGCTACCGATCTCCTTCAGCTACTGGACTCCCTAAACCTACAACAACATGTTGATGTCCCCACACATTCAAGGGGACACACACTCGACCTGGTCATCGCAAACTCCGCCCTCATCACCGACCTACAGGTTTATGACCTTGGTGTGTCTGACCACAAAATAATATCAATGAAGCTGTCTTTCCCTTCTCCCCACATCAAACCCACGCGGCAGATCCACTTCAGGAATCTGAAAAACATTAACATGGATGCCCTGGCTCTGGACCTCAAATCTCTCTCCATTGGCTCTACCAACTTCCTCTCTGGCACTGACTTAGTGGATTCCTACAACCAGTCCCTGAGCAGTCTTCTGGACCTTCATGCCCCTATAAAATCCAGGTCAGTCTCCTTCTCACGCTCAGCACCCTGGTACACCTGCGAGCTGCATAAAATGAAGACTGCTGGGCGTGTCATCGAGCGGCGGCTCAAGGCTTCTGGACTGACTGTTCACAAACAGGCATATAGAGAACACAGGAAGGCCTATGCCGAAGCTCTGAGAGATGCGCAGTCCAAGTTTAATTCCACCATTATTAACAACAGCCCCGGTAACTCAAAACAACTTTTCTCTACTGTAAATCATCTTCTCAAACCGCTTTCACTTGTCCATCCTGAGGCCACTGAGGATAGGTGCAATATGCACATCAATTTTTTCCGACAAAAAGTTAAAAATATCCGCTCACACCTCTCCGCCACTGCTGTCCTGCCGCTCACAACCACCGACCCACTATCTGAGTTTGTCCAGCCTCTTTGCTCCTTCTCAACTGTCACACAGGAAGAAGTGGAGGATATGATCAAAAACACAAGGCCAACCACCTGTGCTCTGGACCCTTTCCCATCAGCTCTGCTAAAGACAAACACCTCTGCCATCTCTCCACTAATCACCACGATCATAAACCACTCGCTCCTGGCCGGCCATATTCCATCTGCGTTAAAACTGCTGTCATCAGACCACTACTATAAAAAACCACCCTGGATCCAGAGGTTTTTTCCAACTACAGGCCCATTTCAAATCTTCCATTTCTGTCCAAAGTTCTAGAAAAGGCAGTTGCAGCACAACTTCACGATCATCTCAAAGACAATAACCTTTTCGAGAAGTTTCAGTCTGGTTCCGCCCTGGCCATAGCACTGAAACAGCCTTGGTCAGGGTCACAAATGACCTCATGATGGCAGCAGATACCGGTTCCCCATCTCTACTCATCCTCCTGGACCTAACAGCTGCTTTTGATACAATTGACCATAACATCCTCCTTCACCATCTGAAATACACTATTGGACTCTCTGATAAAATACATAACTGGTTCACCTCATATCTATCCGACAGAACGGAATACGTTACCCTGGGCAAAGCAAAATCATACACCCACAACGTCACCTGCGGTGTCCCCAGGGCTCAGTGCTGGGCCCCACTCTCTTCACCCTCTATCTGCTTCCCTGGGTAATATAATCAGCAGACATGGGGTATCCTACCACTGCTATGCTGATGATGCACAGCTCTATATGAGGACAACCCCACTTCTTCTGATTCCAACTCTATATCCACACTCACCACCTGCCTGGAGGACATAGAGACATGGATGAAACTCAATTTTCTTCAGCTAAACAGTTCAAAAACAGAAGCCATCCTAGTTGGCACACCACATCAACTCCGCTCTTCCACCATCACCTGCATTACCTTCTCGGGTCAAAACGTACCTCTCTCCACATCTGTCACCAACCTTGGTGTTAAAATGGACTCCAATCTCACTTTTGACACCCACATCAAACACCTCCGTCCAACACTCACCCTGGCAGATGCAGAGAAACTTGTCCATGCCTTTGTATCATCCAGGCTGGA
This sequence comes from Liparis tanakae, assembly GCA_036178185.1. Classification (NCBI taxonomy): domain Eukaryota; kingdom Metazoa; phylum Chordata; class Actinopteri; order Perciformes; family Liparidae; genus Liparis; species Liparis tanakae. Next base: position 10,728,677 of record CM070110.1, read on the forward strand.
TTACTGTAATGCTCTCCTCACCGGAATCTCAAACAAGAACATCCAGAGATTACAATATATCCAGAACAGCGCTGCCAGGATCCTGCTAAGAGTCCGTAAATATGATCACATCACCCCGTTCTGAAATCATTACACTGGCTCCCCATCCCACACAGAATTGAGTACAAGATCTCCTCCTCACTCATCAGTGCATTCATGGACATGCTCCCCAATACCTGAAAGAACTGCTCACCCCCCAGACCTCCTCATTTAACCTCCGTTCTTCAACCAACAACACACTCCAAGTCCCCAGAACCAAGCTCCGCACTATGGGAGATCGGGCCTTCTTCTCTGCAGCTCCGAGGATATGGAACACCCTCCCTGAACATCTGAGGGCCCCACAGACTGCAGAGGCTTTTAAGCGTGACCTGAAAACTCACCTTTTTAAGAAAGCTTACTGCTAAAATATCTTTTATGGGCTTTGCTTTTAAATATATCTTAAAATTTTAGCTTTTTATTGTTGTTTTATTCTGCTCTGTAGCACTTTGAGATTGCTCAAATATGAAGTGCAATATAAATGCAATGTATTATTATTATTATTATAACGCTACATCAATCAATTGATTTAAATTGATGTAGCTGCCTCTGGTCTAGCCCTTATAAAATATGGTTTTGTATAGAAATAATATGTCAAACATATTGACCCACACAGAAAACACCAACGTCCTTATGGGACCAAAGGTTAGTCGCTCAAAAAGAAGGATTCTTCACTTCCTCTTTTTGCTCTTTACGTCCTGCTTACTTTTGAACTCGATTTGTGTATCACAGAGACATGGATCAGGTCAGACACTGTGGTTGTTAAGTAGTTGGGAGCAGGTTCACAGTGCTTCAAACTTTTAAAAACTGATTTAGTGCGTAAGAGATGATGATGGAGACATATACATTTATACAGTGAACAGCGTTTGACAGCTTTACATTCTATCATTCGCTGTGTTGCCAGTAAAATAGACATTATGCCTTTTACATAAATGTGACCAAGATCCATATTTGCACATGAGACCAAGATGAACGTCAAGGGGTTTGTGTTTGATAGGGGGCTCAGCAGACACTCCTGCACAGCTCAGTTATTCCAACATGTTGACGTTGCTGTACTCAGTCTGTGTCATCCTCTGTCTTCTAGTGCATGTACACACATATATTTAATCTTGAATTGTTAGTTTTGTCAGATTCTCCATCAGGAACATGAGAAGGCACAACATGCTATTGCTATCTTTACTGAATCAGCTTCTTTTCTTTCCACAGCATCCGCTTAATCTCTTTTCCATTTGTTCCTATGTGTCATCCATCCCCTGTTCGTTTAAATATATCCCCTTCTCTTTATCACGTCATTATATATATATTGATGCTCTTCACATATTCCTATTATAATTTGTTTTAAACTGTGACATCTTAGATATAGTTATAGATATAACTGTGACATCTTAGATATAGCAGAAGTGCTGCTGTAATTATGTTAGACCATCTCTATGGTGAAGCTTTTCTTCCATGTACAAGCACAGTAACTGTGCCCTGATAAGGCCCTGATCCAATTCAAAAGTGAGAGAATTTTGAGAAATTGCATCCCGACCCCAACCTGGCCAATCAGATTATGACAGAGAATCAAAGCTCTAGCATCTACTAGTCTGACTCATCAGATGTAGACTGTGGGTATAATGCAGTTATTGACTGTGTATCACATGCAGCATTCTCCTACTGGTATCTGTTGTCTAGTTGTAAGGTCATTGTCTCTGCATCCTGTGCTGAGCACTGCTCAAGATTATTAGGATTGGATTAAGAAATCAAACAAAGCAATGTGTTTTATTCTCCTCATAGAAGAATGAGAGTGGGTGGGGTGAAGATATTTGAGATGAGGCCCATATACACATTTTTATCATACACTAATATAGATTTACACACATACACACACACACACACACACACAGACACACACACACACACATACATACATAGCGTGCTCTCCATTACAGTTGGGGCTTAATCCAGCTTGATATCATCCAAGACAAAATGGCTGCTTTTATCAAACCAAATCATTATGCAGCTCCATTATCCAATAAGTAAATCATAAAAAGGAACCACAAGATAGTTAATAAAGACGAGAGAGTGAATAAATTCATGCCAGCGGTCTTTATTCCTGTTTTATTCTCACAAAGCCCTTCATATAGTAGCCGTGGTGCATTACAGTCATTCTGATTGCAAGTTGTAAACTAAGTAAAGAAAGCCCACATCTGAAATCTTTCTCATGTTAAATTCCTTTTTTAATAGTGCAACATACGTCATTTGGAGCATTTCAATTGTCTCTCAACGGCCCTCAAAATGATGACCTGAGTCGATGACTCGTAGCTAATGATGCTAACAGTGCTAACAATACAAATTAGGCTACAACAACAGTTTATCTGTATTATACTATTTACATGATTTAAATAGGCCATATGGCTGAGGAGATAATCGGATATTAGCACAGGTATATTAACAATTTGTTATGGAAAACGAGCTGGGGTTTTAAATGGTTAACAAATGGGCATCTACTGTCATACTACATATGATGATCATACAAGCTCCAAACCTCCAGCTTCCTATAGATAGCTACTTGACTTGTACGTTAACTTGCTAAACACTGGCTATGCACGAGCCGAGACACCATGCTAGCGTTGTTAGCATGCTAGCATGAGTCACTAGCTTGACTATCCAGCTAGCTACAATAGGCAATGTAGACAGACCCAGACATAAATTATACATTAAGCTAGTTGACATCTGTCATTTGTGGAGAAGGTATTTTGAGTATTTTAAATACAAAATTAATCCACTCTAAAGTATTTTGTAACAAATTACGTTAAATTTTGGTCGGCCCTATCGAATACAAATGACACAATACTCAAAAGTAATTGACACACGTATTTCAAATACAAGTAATAGATACTGCCCATCTCTGTACAAATGGTATGTCAGCAAAGCAATTTGAACTTCTGACAAAAACACACAGAGGTGGAGAGAGATGTCATTCTCTGCTCAGGTAGACGTCACTCCTCAATAGCTTTACATAGTCTGATCATAGATTCATGCTCTGGATGTTATACCATACTCCTTTAAACACAAACATCTTTTTTCCTGTTCAGAAAATCCTTACCTAATGGCCCATAACAAAAGTGTCATCATGCAATGAAACCTTTGCTTTGGGTTTTAAGTGGTTTGAAACAATTAAGTGTAACTTAGCAACAAATAAAGGTTCTTCACATGTTTTTCATGTTGAAAATGTAAAGGTGTTTTCAATTTATAAACATTAAAAACATTAACATTTTGAGAGAAACACAATCTATGTCCGTCTTTCTCAGTCCACTGCTCCCTGCTCCTGTACATTTAGCCGTAATGTTCAATAAAAAATGCCCCCGAGTCATTGGACTTCATCATGGCCTCGCTATGTCTGAGTGACAGCTGGGTGCGGTAAAACCCTTTGTTTTGGGAATCCAGCGGGCTGTCCGACACCTACAGTATATGAGAAAGAGAGGGAAACATGTTGCTCTTTAGTATGTTACCACACATATTGAACGGCTTTTGATGAGGAAGCGTTGGCCATCTAAACAATGCATCGTCAAATTGCTGGTGTACATTACATGGATGGCCAAGCAGCAGAAAGAAAGTAAATGTGACAGCAGTTATTTGGTTATGATAGAGGAAGAGAAGTGTCCACCTCAACACTATTGTTCTGTGAAAAAGCTCTGAAAGTGTTCTGTACACTTCTTGCTTAGCACCAAACTGCAGACAGAGTTGGAGACGAGCTGGTGCTCATAGTGGAGACCAATAGAGGTACAAAAGGAGTAAATATTGGACTTATGTAACAACTTTAAAGATCGAGATTTCAGCTTGTCGCACTGCTTCTAAATAGCTAAACATAAATAAATGATGCAGCTTTATTAAAATTTGCTTCACATATTTGTGATAATTAAAACTAATGAAAAAAACAGGTATTTTACCTCTTCAAATTTCTTGGCCTTGTACTGCTCGGCTCCTTTTAGGAAGTTCAGCAGTATGATATCACACAACACGGTGCCCTGCGTGATAAAGATAATACAAATCACTTTCATTGATAAAGCATTAAACAAATCAAGAGTAGAGATGAGATTCAACCCAACAGTAGTCCCACCTTTCTGATGTTTATACAGTAAAGTAGTGAGTTAACATGATGAAAGAAATAGGCAGTGATAACAGATCGCTACAGACTTACAGATAAGATAATACTCAAAAACAGTCAAAAGAAGAATGTTTGGCTCCATATCAGTTCTGAGAAAAAACACAATGCTCTGAAATGAATGAGCAGTTTTACCAACATTGTGTCAAGTATACATAAAACTCACCACTCCCACTGAAGTGAAGGCTGCCACCATGTTAATGAGTGTAGGGATCATGTTGAACTTCCCAGCCTACAGAGGAAGAATAGTAGTAAAACTCAACAGGCTTCAGTCCCTTGGGTATGACTATAACGTTATCCTTGTAGTAGACCATAAATAACTTCTGTTATCCCTGAAGTTTACCTTGTGATTAATGTCAATTGTAAATGGACTGTACTTTAATATCTCTTTTCTAGTCTTCTGCTCAAAGCACTTTAATTCCACTCCTATGTCATCATCATTCAACCATTCATACACTGATTACAGGGGCTGACCAATGACCTGACCATCAGGACTAACTTATCATTCATACACCATTCACACACTGTAGACAGAGAGTACGTGGGAACAACTTGGGGTTAAGTGTCTTGCCCAAGGACACATCGACATGGCACATCGACGCAGCCGGGGCAAGAAATGTCCCCCTGGGGATGAATAAATATTTATATTTAATCTAATCTAAAACCTCCGATCATCTCTTTGATGAGATGATCCTATATCATGGCCCATGTGGAGACTTTCCAGATCAAAGACCGCAGGCTTTATTATTGAAAGGTTGACACCTTCTGATAATTTAATTTCCTTGATCATAGCTACTTTATTACTTGAGATTATGACAGGGACTATGGGCCTTATCTCAACGATCTATAGTGCATGATCCAGGTGACAGTGCAGTGCATTCAGGGCGTGTCCAAGTGCACTTTTAATACGTAGATGTGTATAATCTCAGCCAAAACAAAGAGCAAGTAGCAAAGGTCTTGTATTGTTTTACCCAGACTCCTCCCCTCCCACCCGCCCTGAACTATTAGTGTGTTACATGCTCAATGAGGGTTGCATGTCCCGCCTTCAATTGTTCTGATATTCTGTAATGCTAAATGAGATATTTGTTGCAGGCCTCCCCTAGAGGTTTAAAAGGATGTGGAAGTATTGTGCATGAAAAAAACAAAGCAACTGGTGCCATAAGATTTAATTTTGTGCATTATGAAGATGAAAAGGCCTTGTTGAAGTGTTAAAACCACTACATTCCTATCCATATCTCTTTATTCATTATTAATTAAATTAATTATACACACGTTATTTATTACACATTACTATATACTCACATTTCCATTGACCAGAACATCAAACCTAATAACATAGGCTTTGACCAAAGTGCGGTAGTCCGTCCCATTGTCCATCTTATAGTATTTGGCAAACCTGTCCAGACAGACAAATCTGTCATTATTTGTATGTCATATTTGTAAGTCTCATTTGAAAGCATAATAGCACTTTTCAAAGCGTCAAAGGAATAAATAACCGCAATAAAAGTTCTAACAGCCTGATACAACAATACAAAATCAATAAATAAGCTGTTGAACATAAGGGTGATATTCGCCTCTGTAACTGAATGGTTTAGTTACAGTAGCTTCACGTCGGAGTCAAAGACACGTATGAAAAGCTAGAAGATGTTGCCAATGTCGGATTACAGATGCAACGGTCTCATATTGTACTTTTCTCAAAGCTCAAATCTGGAAAAGCCTTTCTTGCCATAATCTTTAGAGATACAGCCGCGTGTTGATCTCATCTTTTTGACAGTTATTTTAGCACGAGAGGAAATCTCAAAGACTGTCCATCATGGTCAGGGTTCGTCAAATGCAAAATAATCTGACAGCAGAAAACAGACACCGGTTGCAGTCATCTATAATGAACCACGGTTCTGTATATTAATTGGGAAATTGCCTGAATACATGCTGAAGAAAGGGGTATTGCTTGAAATTATAGTGCAATATTACAAGGCTGCAAGTGACTTTTTTTCGTCCCGATGTGCGCGCACACTCCGGCATCCACAGACGGAGAGCTGAGAATGTTAACGCGACACGTAGAGACAGAAATGACATGCTGTTGGTTGGATACGATCAATAACAGATCGGTCAAACGCAAAGGTGCGAAAGTAACACAAGTAGCATTACGCATTGTTGATTATTTTCGCGCATGTGTACCAGTTATGTGCACCCCTGCTTATACTTCTGTAGCTCTTGCCAGAAGCGGAGTGAGCAGGCTGTGTATGGGTGGGGTTTTGTCTTTTATTATCCTTTGGTCTTTTGTAGGCACAAATATATTGAGCAAATATTTTTTCTAAAATGTTTCCAGTATGCATTACTGTGTAGCTAAATACCTGAAATTGTAGCCCGGTGAGACAGCGTTCTTCTGTGACATGGCATCCAGTCGGGTGAATGAGTACGAGGGGTTACACTGGTCATCTGACTTGTCCAGATCACATATCCAGCTGATCTTTATTCCAATCACTCCCCCCTAACATAATTATCAAAACAAGAGACCTACTATTATTATTGGTTTTATGTTGCTACCATATGGTCATTTTGTGTAAAACAATATATAAATAAATATATATGCAAAGCTGCCAACTTTTCAAAAAACCTTGGAGTAAGATTTTGTCGGGGGTGACCAAAATGTTGCCACGTACGCAGCCATACACGTTGGTGTCTCAAATATCAGGAAATTTGAATTAATTTGGCGTTGTACCCACGTTGTACCTGCATTCTGGCCTGGCAAAGGTCTTTTACGAGGCATCGTTGCTACATTTAAGAATGAATATGTTTTTTAATAACTCTACTTTCATTTACAAAAACATGCCTAATTATATTGCACAAATGTCCTGTCTTTATGTTAAATTATTTATAATACATCTTACTTGTTCAAAGTATTGTTTGGAACATTTTTGAGAGGGTCCTTTTTCTAGGCCTGCAAATAAAATGATAAATGCTATGTGGGCAGCGCTTAATAAACAATGCTATGATGTTTTGAGTACACAGTATACCAAGAGGTTAACAAGGTGCTCTCCTGCTGCATGTTATAACAACTGAGTTTACATTCACCACACACAATCCACACACAATCATACGCACAAACACAAACAATTATTTCTTTCAAGATTGAAAGTTTAAGAGAGTGAGTACTTAATTGAGCCACATGTCATTAACAGCTCTCAAGTTCTAAAGACAGGTAAGAGTGACTGATGCTTTATTTTCATTGGTTGCTGGATTAAATCTTACCCAGATACAACAGATAGGTTCTTTTCTGATTGGCTATTGTGTAGCCCAGCTCTTCTTTTTGATTGGCTGATAAGTGGCACCTCACAGCAGAACTCAGGGGAGCGTTTGATTTCTCCACCGTGAGGTCAGCGCGGCCAGCTCATGTTGGCGCTGCGGCACATTAAAACATTAAATAGGCAAGAGTTTTTTTCAGCGTGAGAAATACGATGTGTGGCGGGAGTGCGGGAGTTAAGACCTAAATGCGTGACTGTTACTCTCAATGCGTGACACTTGAGAGCCCTGCCCTACCGTATATCTCTGCTCATTGTGTCTGTCTGAACCTCTTCTTCTGCTGCTAACTTCGGGACTCTTTGGGGTAAATAGGATGTGTATGCAGCGAACAGGTTTACAGATGCGCGTTTGAAAAGGAACCAACGCGCTTCAGCCCAAATCAGAATTTCTTTTGCCGTGAGAAATTGGTTGTGTGGCGTGAGAGCGTGTGAAAACACGCAAAAGCATGTATCACACGGCGAAACCGTGAGAGTTGGTAGCTCTGTATATGTATAAACAACATGAGGTTGTCAACTGCCAGAACACTAGAGGTTACTGACAAGTAACTCAGTGTGTTGTCTGATGTATTAACTCAGTAGTTTACACTCAAAACAATTTACTTTAGACTTAAGTCACAAGAGACCAGACTTTTGACTTTGATTTGCCTTCCAAAGTCTCAGATTTGACTCTCTCATGTCCCCAATGTCTCAGAACAATAACAAATAAGACCACGTCATGCAGAGCAGTATATACCCACACTGTTTCTGTAGTTATCAGGCCCATTTCAACTATATAAACGCACTGTTGGCACAGCTTTGAAGGAGAAATGCTGTGTCATTGGACTGATCAATACTTAGAGACCAGACAACCATCTGCCTTGACTCAGACTCCAGACTCTACCTGATCTGCTAGCTTGGTGAAGTTCTGCTGTGCGTAGCGGACCACGTCTCCCACTCTGAAGATGGGGCAGTAGGTGTTGTTGACCATGTCAAAGTTACATTTCTTTATGTAATCGTCAGTGAGGGTAGTCAGGAAGTTCCCTCTGCACACATACAGACATACCACCAAATCAACATGTCAGACTTTAGTGTCATTACCATCATCACATTTACAATCATAGTTGTCATACTTAGTGTAGTTGAAGGTTGGAAAACGGATTCTATTCTTAATAATAATGGTAAAATTCGCAACCTCCATCATTGGCGTCCTACAAAAAAGAGAGACAAAGGGATGAACATAGAAGAATAGAAAAGACAGACAGTGTTGAAAGCCGGTAAGTCATTTTCTCTTTGATTGTCATCGTATTCAGGCTCAGTTACTACTATTACTATACGACTATTTCAAATGTCTCTCTATCACGTGCACGGCATCGTCTTACGTCTTGATGGTGTCGATCTCAGCAGGACACCATCCTTGTATCTCACACCTCTTGATGGTGGAGTTGAACGGAACACATCTCCCTGTCATGATTCCTGGGCAGGACAAGAAAATCTTCTGTGCTAACTGCATAAATACAGAATAAACACTGATTCTAAAGTAGTAATTAAACACATATGCATACATGCAATAACAATAACAATAAAAATACCCAATAATTGTTGTCATCAATTATGTTCAAAAGCATGATTAAATATGATGAGTAAAGAAACAACAAAGAAGTTCTCACCGTAACTACCTGGCTTCCTTTTGCATTGACTGTCCTGCGTACAGATATACTTATCCTCACTCTGGGTGTACATACACACACACACACACACACACACACACACACACACACACACACACACACACACAATAGAGCTGAATCATTAATTATTCTGCATTAACAGTGGATCAAATGACAGTGTGACGTGAAAGCCGTCACTGGTAACTTCCATCCCTGTTAGATTTGATTGTCTTGAGGATCCTGGCTTTGGTTTTGTGGCCACAACATGACTGTTTTGGTCTAATCTCAGAGCCTTAGTTGGCGTCAGTTCCAGCAGCAGGCAGCTGTTTTCAGTGAGTTAAGCAAGAGGGAGAGGTCCTGAGACAATATTTTTGGGGTCTCGTAAAATGGATTTTCTCCTGTATGCCTTAATGTGCTTCTCACAGACGACTAGAGACAGGTCTGTTGGGACTGGGTGAGCAGGACCCTGTTGTGTGGTTGGGACAAACTACAAATCACCGGTCACATCGAGTTCCTCATGTTTTCTACAGTACCGTCCTTTGCCTGTCATCCATTTCACCAATGGTATAAATATTTATGTGGAACAAATACTATTTATTAATAGTATTTGCAGTAACAGTAGTGACAGTAACTGACCTCAGCGCAGTATCCTTCGACTTGGTTCTCTGTGGTTATGATTTTGGTGATAATGCAGAACACTGGCGCTCCCTGTGGAAAACACAGATGGCACATTTAGCACTAATGTCAATCACCTGTCCATCTATCCACCCATCTATCCCCCATCCATCCATCCATCCTGATCCATTTATCCCCCATCCATCCCCCCATCCATCCATACCTGTGTAGGAATGACATAGTCTGCAACATCCATGATCTTGCTATTATTGTAGATTCCAAAACCTTTGACCTTGGTCATCACTGAGGATTCAATGCCAGTGTCTGTCACCTGGTAGGCCTTCTCAATGATAAACACCCACCTGAAGCACGCACACAAAAATAGAACAAAATGTGAGATTGAGCTTTAAAGCCCCACTATGTAACTTTTCCACCTTAAAATAACAGCTTGAAAAAAATTGTGCCGCTACAATGACTTTTAATATGTTGATTTGCGCCTCCATCACTGCCATCGGGGGTCCGTGGCCAGAAAACTGCTGAATGTAAGATGTTGGGGACCGACCCGGTACTTCCAGCGGAAGTAGTTCAACTTGCTGTCTGGCAGCTTTACGCAACGTCTTATAGTGCCAGTCCACGCTTGCAGATGACTTTTTATTTGCTCCGCTACGCGACTCGTAGAGACGAAGTGACATGCTGCTGTGTTGAACACCGGAGTCGCGTTCAGCGACAGCCCGGTCGCGATCAGCTGGGAGCAGACGAGCAGGAAGAGCCATATATGACTCGAGACCAGACGTTAAATACCTGAAGGGGGCGCTACAGGGGAAAAGTTACATAGTGTCGCTTTAACTGAAACGTTATGCCTGTGTAGTAAATGGCAAGATGGCTCCCAAAGGGGCATGTCCTCATTTTGGGTCGTACACCTACATACTGTAGTACGCGTGTTACCTGTCCACTATGCTACGAGTGGTACGCTACAAAGGATATGCTATACTGATACGCTACAAAAGGTAGAAGATCTCGAAGTGGACAATCCCTGACAATTGCATCCCAAGTTTAGGCAGCGAGGACAAATGACACGTTGTTTTTTACAGACCGTCAAACTGCTGCAAACCCATATTTTCAGGAAGAAAGTTGAGCACAAGGAGCTAAAGCAGCGTCACTGAACCTTCTCAGACAGGCAAATGGTAACCACAGCAACGCAGATGCTTGAGGTTTGGATCGCACAAGAAGTTAGCTAAGAATGAAACACTGTGGGAAATAGGGACCTTTCACCATGGTATGCAAATCATCAGTGAGTGAAATGGGAGAAGTTGTGTTCCCTGAGCTCGTTCTGCAATGTGTCGATGATGTCAAGCTTGTGGCTGCAGCTTCTGATTCGATTCCACTGATGCCCTGGACCGCTTTTCTTCTATTTCAGAGTCCATGTTATCTTGTTGGAGTTTTCTGTGTGTGGTTCGTGGCATGAACGGGGAGAATCTAATATGATGATGGTAATAAAGACATCATAGCAGCAACAATACACTGTGCACTGCAGTTTCAATGTCTGTAGCCATACAATATTTTACAGGCATGAAGAAATTTGAAATTCAAAGCATGAAGAAAATATTAATATAAATTTGAAACTCAACAACTTCTGTTTCCTTTTCAAATAAAAAGCCCTCCAGTGTTTCTGTTAAAAGAAAATGTAAAAAGCACAGCACAGTAATAGCAGATTTGTCTGGGCAAGTTAGTTACACTTTTACATACAGTATCTATAGAGTAGGATCATTTTGTGTATACAAACCAGAATGAACGTCAATTTAGTCAAATGAATGCTTACTATTGATTATTATTTTTAATAAATAAATAAAAAACGTCAGTTTACATTTACCCTACAAAAAGAAAAATAATATGCGTCTAGCGCTTCTAAACTGTAAACTTGTATGTGTTCTCCTTCGTTGGTAACAGGACAGTTGAATGTTTTTTTGTGATTAAAGAACAAGTTAAATATTAAAATATTAACATTTTAAATTGATATAATGTATACAGTATTGGAATAGTTAAGAGTGATGTAATAACACTTGTGATGAGTTATATGATCATTCATGGCTATTTCATTGCAATGCATATGAATGTCTTATACATTTACATTTCTGTATGCATGAAGAATGAAGAAGTGAAATACTCACCAGATGAAGTAAGTGATGATGAGGAGTTGGACGGCACGGTTGATGATGCCGATGGTCCAGCTCTTCACTACCACAGACTTAGTGGTTTCATAGGTGAAGAAGTCTTTTATACAAGACCACATCTTAGCCGTATGTGTGCGAGTAAACACAAGTTAAGCTTGTGTTTGTGTAATTTCTGTATGGTTAAAGAAATATAAAGCAATCTACAGAAATATGAAGAAAATGCCGCTGTGTATGGATAATGGATGTAAAGCCTGAAACTGAACTCCAATTGAAGCGGCTGTTGGTGTGTGTGCTGTCCAGCAATTACAGATGTCGGTCCCCAAACGTGACTGGCGTCTTCATTCTTCTTTTGTGTTGGAAAAATAAAATACACTGAGAGCTATATCCAGATATCCACGAGCTGAATTCCTTCTTTGGGAAAGTCTTCTGTTAATGGTTCAAGGTTGAGCACAGTGAGAGGAGCAGAACTCTTCTTGTGTAGACGGCTGCTATCAGCCCCATCCATCAGTCTCTATATCCGAATACACACCGCAAATCATATCCAGGAGATATCATTACACTGTAATTCAATCACAGCTGTCTCCAGTCTATTCTACCACTCTCTCAATACCTCCATTAAACAGCAGTCACATGATAAGGTGATATTGGACTGCCACTGATGAGAACCAGGAAGTGGTAAATATATTAGTATAAATTGGTTGAAAATTGCAACCTTATTGCTCTTTGCCGCCAAATCCTTCACAATGCACCTTTAAGAGAGGTTTTGTTAAACAATATGAAAAATATAAATACCCCTCGGTTGGATTTAGAAGCTTTTACATGTCTTAAAATGGGTAACTGATGAGAGTCTAAATAAAGTAACTTAATGTCCTCACTACACACATCCTCCTTTATCTTAGTGGTGGAGACCTGAAGTCATGTGACCGTTCTGTATAGTCTTCGATAGACTAATGTTAGCTTTCGCTGATTGTTTTCAGCCTTCAAAAATCCTAAAAGGGGCATTCTTTATGAAGGTTATCTTGGTGATCTGTAAGAATCGTACTTTTTGTTGTCACAGAGCTTTGCATGTTAAAATACAAAGCTCATCATTAAATGAGACTGTGTTTAAAATTTTACTAAATAACAATGACACATGACTGTTATTTCTAAGTCTCTCGTGAGCTTTCCCTGGATATCAGTGTTGAGACAAAGAGAAAGTGGCATTTCTTTTAACACTCAAGTGTACACACACACACACACACACACACACACACACACACACACACACACACACACACATACATACACACACACACATACACCTTTTATTAATCATACAGTAAGTGATCTATTTTGATGGAGGGATCAGGGAGTCATGTAAAGGATTTGGTGCCATGGAGCAATAAGGTTGCAGTTTTCAACCAACTTGAACTGATATTTTACCACTTCCTGGTTCTCAACCGTGGCGGTCCAAAATCGACTTATCATGTGACTGCCGTTTAATGGAGGTATTCAGAGAGTGGTAGAATAGACTGAAGACAGCTGTGATTAAATTAGAGTGTAATGTTATCTCCTGGATATGATTCGTGATGTGTATTCTGATATAGAGACTGATGGATGGGGCTGATAGCAGCCGTCTACATAAGAGGAGTTCTGCTCTTCTTACTGTGCTCAACCTTGAACCTGAGCGATAAAATGCATTCTGAATCGTTTAAACATTTCATAATTATCAGAGAAATGATATGCTACACAAAAGTGGTTGTTCTGAAATGATATTGTCATTTTGTTTTAAAGTTAGGTATGTTAGTGACATGCAAAACATCTAGCTATAACAGTTTGATCCATACAGCTAAATTCACCATGAATATTATTATCCTGACGTTCCGAGAAAAACTGACAGACTACAAAAGTGTCTCATGGATCTAAATGATTGAGTTCAATTGGGCCAGGGTAGGGAATATGTCTCCTTGGGTCCCTTTTGGACTATCTCCTATCTTTATTTGAAAGAAACGTTTTAATGCCCTCTCGTCACCAGCCTAAACATATCACAAATAAATCTTTTTTTTAATACCTCTGAAAGACGATTTTAGAGCGATCTCTTGTCTTTCCTTTAATCTAAAAACTCTGAATGCTATGCACCAAAGACCTTAACCATGGACGTCCAAGGTAAGCTGAGCAGAGGGAAGAGGGAGGGGGACTTTGAGGAGTGGTTTAGCTCTGACTGTGTGTGTGGGTGTGTGTGTGTGTGTGGGTGTGTGTGTGTGTGCGTGTGTGTGGTGGGGGGGGGGAGGTCAGAGCTAAACAAGAGAGGGAGAGAGAGAGAGAGAGAGATGAAGGAAGACAGACGCGGACAGAGAGAGAGAGAGAGAGAGAGAGAGTAAACTCTTTGTATACATGAAGTCACAGGAAAAGAGAATTAACAGAAGACTTTCCTGAAGAAGAGATACAGCCCGTGGATATCTGGATATAGCTTTCAGTGTATTTTATTTTTCCAACACAAAAGAAGAATGAAGACGCCAGTCACGTTTGGGGACCGACATCTGTAATTGCTGGACAGCACACGGCTGTTGGTGTAACAGCCGCTTCAATTGGAGTTCAGTTTCAGGCTTTACATCCATTATCCATACACAGCGACATTTTCCTCATATTTCTGTAAATTGCTTTATATTTCTTTAACCATATCACATAAAGCTTAATTTTTGTTTACCCGCACTCATACGGCTAAGATGTGGTCTTGTATAAAAGACTTCTTCACCTATGAAACCACTAAGTCTGTGGTAGTGAAGAGCTGGACCATCGGCATCATCAACCGTGCCGTCCAACTCCTCATCCTCACTTACTTCATCTGGTGAGTATTTCACTTCATTCCTTCATTCTTCATGCATACAGAAATGTAGATTTATAAGACATTCATATGCATTGCAATGAAATAGCCATGAATGATCATATAACTCATCACAAGTGTTATTACACTCTTAACAATTCCAATACTGTATACATTATATCAATTTAAAATGTTAATATTTTAATATTTAACTTGTTCATCAATCACAAACACAAAGATGCAGCTGTCCTGTTACCAACGAAGGAGAACACATACAAGTTTACAGTTTAGAGGCGCTAGACGTATATTATTTGTCTTTATGTAGGATAAACTTTTTAAAATTATTTATTAAAAATAATAATCAATAGTGAGCATTCATTTGACTAAATTGAAGTTCAGTCTGGTTTGTATACATAAAATGATCCTAGTTTGCCAGAGACAAATCTGCTCTTGCTGGGCTTTTACATTTATCTGCATTTCTGTGGTTACCATTTGCCTGTCTGAGAAGGTTCAGTGACGCTGCTTTAGCTCCTTGTGCTCAACTTTCTTCCTGAAAATATGGGTTTGCAGCATTTTTACGGTCTGTAAAAAACAACGTGTCATTTTTCTTCGCTGCCTAAACTTGGGATGCAATTGTTAGGGCTTGTCCACTTCGAGATCCTACCTTTTGTAGTGTATCAGTATAGCAAATCTGTAGCAGCTCTCACACCGTTACCCGTGGGTTTCCCCCAAAAGCACCAAGGATCAGCCACGCACAACCAGGTTCCATTGGATAACATATTTTATTGTGTTCCACTCAACATCGAGCAGACCGCAAAACTGCGCCTCTACTCACACTCCTCCCCTCCACTCTCCACTGACAGCTTTTATGAGGGCGGCTTCGGCTGCTGACTGATTGCCAAATACCAGCAGCCGAGGCCAAATTGGAGATCGCTGCCACACATCCCCACCACCCAATTTAGGCTGGGGCTCCATCCGGCCTAACCTACTCCCGGGGGCTCTGGGCGACCGGGCAAAGAAGGAGGGGGCTCTGAGACCGGCCGGGATGGAGATGGGGCAGGGGTAGCTGGCGCCGGCGATGGGTCCCGGAGAACAGGGGTCGGCCTTCCAACGACGGGTCCCGTGGATTGGGGTTTGGCAGCGGGTCCTCGGGATCAGGAGTCGGCAGCGCCGACGGGTCCAGGGGATCGGGGATCGGCAGCGCCGAAGGGTCCAGGGGATCGGGAGTCGGCAGCGCCGCCGGGTCATGGGGGACCGGGCTCAGGACGTGGGGGCTCTGGGGGAAAGGGCAAAGGAGAAGGGGGCTCTGGGGTCGGCCGGGATGTGGGGACGGGGAGCTAAAGCCCGCCGGGATGGAGACGTGGCAGGAGTAGCTGGCCCCGCCAACGGGACCCAGGGTCGGCCTTCCAACGACGGGTCCTGTGGATCGGGGTTCGGCACCGCCGACGGGTCCTGGGGATCGGCAGCGCCGACAGGTCCTGGGGATCGGCAGCGCCGACAGGTCCTGGGGATCGGGAACCGGCAGCGCCGACGCATCCCGGGGATCGGGGTTCTGCAGCGCCAGCGGGTCCTGTGGATCGGGAGTCTGCAGCGCCGACGGGTCACGGGGAACGGGAGTCTGCTGCAGCGCCGGCGGGTCTTGGAGGGCCTCGACGAACTGGCGGTTCTCCTCTGCATGTTCCTGCCGCATCTCCTCCATCCGGGCCAGCATCTGCCCTAAGCTGCTTAAGAGCTCCTCTGGCTGGTCTGGCTGCATCCCTTCTAGGCGCTTTTCTTTATCTTGGGGCCCCACGTTGGGCTCCACTGTAGCAGCTTTCGCGCCGTTACCCGTGGGTTTACCCCAAAAGCACCAAGGATCAGCCACGCACAACAAGGTTCCATTGGATAACATATTTAATTGTGTTCCACTCAACACAGCGCAGACCGCAAAACTGCACCTCTACTCACTCTCCTTCCTTCCACTCTCAACTGAGAGCTTTTATGAGGGCGACCTCGGCTGCTTACTGATTGCCAATTACCAGCAGCCGAGGCCAGATTGGAGACAGCTGCCACAATATCCCTTGTAGCGTACCACTCGTAGCATAGTGAACAGGTAACACGCGTACTATAGTATGGAGGTGTACGTCCCACGATGACGACACGCCCCTTTGGGAGCCATCTTGCCATTTACTAAACAGACATAACGTATTAGTTTGAGCTCAATGTCATGTTTTGTGTTATTTTTGTGTGCATAATTCAGGTGGGTGTTTATCAATGAGAAGGCCTACCAGGAGACAGATACAGCCATTGAATCCTCAGTGATGACCAAGGTCAAAGGTTTTGGAATCTATAATAACAAGGTCATGGATGTTGCAGACTATGTCATTCCTACACAGGTATGGATCGATGGGGGGATAGATGGGTGGGTGGATAGACAGGTGATTGACATTAGTGCTAAATGTGCCATCTGTGTTTTCCACAGGGAGCTTCAGTGTTCTGCATTATCACCAAAATCTTAACCACAGAGAACCAAGTCGAAGGATACTGCCCTGAGGTCAGTTACTGTCACTACTGTTACTGCAAATACTATTAATAAATAGTATTTGTTCCACATAAATACTGATACCATTGGTGAAATGGATGACAGGCAAAGGACGGTGTCAGTGTCTGGAGTTTGTGTCTTGTTTTATGTCTTGTTCTTGTGTCGTCTGTCTCCCTGTGATTGTCTGCCGTGCTCCTGATCGTTTCCTCCTGTCAGTGCGTTTACATGCATTCGAATAACTGGCTCAGTCGGACAGAAATCGAATTATCCGTTTCATGTACCACCTTTGTTCGACTGTGTGCGGTCCAACTACGATCCAACTACGGTCCGATTGACACCCCTGGATTACTCGATCCGATGCGGTTGATAATCCGACCATCGCGGCATGTACCGGTGAATTGGATTAGGAACCAAACTTTGCGTCTTTGCCCATGCGCAACGAGTATCGCCACGAGTATTTAATGTTTTAATGTGCTGCAGCGACAACATGAGCTGGCCCCGCCACTCTCCCCTGGGGAAAACAAATGCTTCCTGGAGTTGTGCTGTCACGTGGCGCTTATCAGCCAATCAAAAAAGAAATGTGCTACACAACAGGAGTTGTAATGAAAACAGCGCCACCTGGCGTATCGGAGGTGACATGTTTTCAGCCAATGATTCGAATTACTCACTGCCATGTATACTGGGATAATAGCAGACCCCCCCCCCAAAGATAGCAAAGTCTGACTAAAGCAATATTCGAATTATACCATCATGTAAACGCACTGTGTGATTGCTGGCCCCGCCCTCATTGTGTCCACCTGTGTCTCGTTCCCCGTTGTCCAATCCTCTCACCTTGCCTGTGTATGTAAACCCTGTTTGTCTCATTCCCAATGTGGCTTCGTACTGTTTGGTCTGAGTTTTTGTCGTCCTGTTCGTATTTTGAGGATTAAACATTGTTTTTTGAAGTTATGTTGGCGTTTGGGTCCTCTCTCGCTGCGACATCCGTGACCTCACATGACAGACGGTACTGTAGAAAACATGAGGAACTCGGTGTGACCGGTGATTTGTAGATTGCCCCAACCACACAACAGGGTCCTGCTCACACAGTCCCAACAGACCTGTCTCTAGTCGTTTGTGAGAAGCACATTAAGGCATACGGGAGAAAATCCGTATTACGAGACCCCAAAAATATTGTCTCAGGACCTCTCCCTCTTGCTTAACTCACTGAAAACAGCTGCCTGCTGCTGGAACTGACGCCAACTAAGGCTCTGAGATTAGACCAAAACAGTCATGTTGTGGCCACAAAACCAAAGCCAGGATCCTCAAGACAATCAAATCTAACAGGGATGGAAGTTACCAGTGACGGCTTTCACGTCACACTGTCATTTGATCCGCTGTTAATGCAGAATAATTAATGATTCAGCTCTATTGTGTGTGTGTGTGTGTGTGTGTGTGTGTGGGTGAGTGTGAACCCAGAGTGAGAATAAGTATAAGTGTACGCAGGACAGTCAATGCAAAAGGAAGCCAGGTAGTTCCGGTGAGAACTTCTTTGTTGTTTCTTTGCTCATCATATTTAATCCTGCTTTTGAACATAATTGATGACAACAATTTTGTTGTTATTGTTATTGCATGTATGCATATGGGTTGAATTACTACCTTAGAATCAGTGTTCATTCAGAAGATTTTCCTGTCCTGCCCAGGAATCATGACAGGGAGATGTGTTCGGTTCAACTCCACCATCAAGATGTGTGAGATACAAGGATGGTGTCCTGCTGAGATCGACACCATCAAGACGTAAGACAATGCCGTGCACGTGATAGAGAGACATTTGAAATAGTCGTATAGTAATAGTAGTAACTGAGCCTGAATACGATGACAATCAAAGAGAAAATTACTTGCTGGCTTTTAACACAAAGTGCACAATGTCTGTCTGTCTTTTCTCTTCTTCTATGTTCATCCCTTTGTCTCTCTTTCAGGACGCCAATGAAGGAGATTGCGAATTTTACAATTTTTATCAAGAATAGCATCCGTTTTCCAACCTTCAACTACACTAAGTATGAGAACTATGATTGTAAATTTGATGATGGTGATGACATTAAAGTCTGACATGTTGATTTGGTGGTATGTCTGTATGTGTGCAGAGGGAACTTCCTGCCTACCATCACTGCCGATTACATAAAGAAATGTAACTTTGACATGGTCAACAACACCTACTGCCCCATCTTCAGAGTGGGAGACGTGGTCCGCTACGCACAGCAGAACTTCACCAAGCTAGCAGACAAGGTAGAGTCAGGAGTCTGAGTCAAGGCAGATGGTTGTCTGGTCTCTAAGTATTGATCAGTCCAATGACACAGCATTTCTCCTTCAAAGCTGTGCCAACAGTGCTTTTATATAGTTGCAATGGGCCTGATAACTACAGAAACAGTGTGGGTATATACTGCTCTGCATGACGCAGTCTTATTTGTTATTGTTCTGAGACATTGGGGACATGAGAGAGTCAAATCTGAGACTTTGGAAGGCAAATCAAAGTCAAAAGTCTGGTCTCTTGTGACTTAAGTCTAAAGTAAATTGTTTCGAGTGTAAACAACTGAGTTAATACATCAGACAACACATTGAGTTACTGGTCACTAACCCCTAGTGTTCTGGCAGTTGTCAACCTCATATTGTTTATATATATTTATTTATATATTGTTTACACAGAATGACTATATGATAGCAGCATAAAACCAATAATAATAGCAGGTCTCTTGTTTTGATAATTCTGTCAGGGGGGAGTGATTGGAATAAAGATCGGCTGGATATGTGATCTGGACAAGTCAGATGACCAGTGTAACCCCTCGTACTCATTCACCCGACTGGATGCCATGTCACAGAAGAACGCTGTCTCACCGGGCTACAATTTCAGGTATTTAGCTACACAGTAATGCATACTGGAAACATTTTAGAAAAAATATTTGACCAAAGGATAATAAAAGACAAAACCCCACCCATACACAGCCTGCTCACTCCGCTTCTGGCAAGAGATACAGAAGTATAAGCAGGGGTGCACATAACTGGTACACATGCGCGAAAATAATCAACAATGCGTAATGCTACTTGTGTTACTTCGCACCTTTGCGTACTTGACCGATCTGTTATTGATCGTATCCAACCAACAGCATGTCATTTCTGTCTCTACGTGTCGCGTTAACACTTCTCGGCTCTCCGTCTCGTGCGCCGCAGAGCTCCGATGCCGGAGTGTGCGCGCACATCGGGACGAAAAAAAGTCACTTGCAGCCTTGTAATATTGCACTATAATTTCAAGCAATACCCCTTTCTTCAGCATGTATTCTGGCAATTTTCCATTTAATATACAGAACCGTGGTTCATTATAGATGACTGCAACCAGTGTCTGTTTTCTGCTGTCAGATTATGTTGCACTTGAGGAACCCTGAACATGATGGACAGTCTTTGAGATTTCCTCTCGTGCTAAAATAATGAGATCAACACACGGCTGTATCTGTAAAGATTATGGCAAGAAATGCTCTTCCAGATTTGAGCTTCGATAAAAGGACAATTTGAGACCTTTGCATCTGTAATCCGACATTAGCAATATCTTCTAGCTTTTCATTCGTGTCTTTGACTCCTGTAATGGTTAAATATATTATTGTCATATTATGTGAAAGTATAGCTTAGGTGAAGAGTAGTTTATTGGGAGAGTGATTTGGGGTAGCGGGAACATACGGGATGGACCAGCCTGCCATCATAAAACTAATGGCTTTTCACTACGTGGGGGTTTAGGAACCAGATAGTGTTCGGGGAGTTCTCGGGGGCCTGATCAAGATAAGGAGCTGACCTTTCAGGTTGTAGGAGAAATGACTTCTTCTTTGTAGTTGTCATAATTTTGAATCTGTTTGACCGGGGCCAGGATGTGTAACCTGAATGTGCATAAAGAAGGCTTTGACTGTTGTTCGTTGAATCTTGTGTCACAGAGTTCCCTGAGAGCTGTGACAGACTTTTCCTCCTTGCAAGGAATAAAACAGATGAAGGCAATTTTGATTCAGAGACTTCATTCCTTCTTTCGAGATTAACACAGAGAATCTTTCACTGCACTCCGATAAGAAACTACTAAACCATTCAGTTACAGAGGCGACTATAACCCTTATGTTCAACAGCTTATCTATTGATTTTGTATTGTTGTATCAGGCTGTTAGAACTTTTTCCATTGTGGTTATTTTTTTCTTTTGACGCTTTGAAAAGTGCTATTATGCTTTCAAATGAGACTTACAAATATGACAGAAATGTATCCGTCTGGACAGGTTTACCAAATACTATAAGATGGAGAATGGGACGGACTACCGCACTTTGGTTAAAGCCTATGCTATTAGGTTTGATGTTCTGGTCAATGGAAATGTGAGTATATAATAATCTGTAATAACGTGTGTATAATTTGTTTAATTAATAATGAATAAAGAGATATGGATAGGAATGTAGTGGTTTTAACACTTCAACAAGGCCTTTTCATCTTCATAATGCACAAAATGTAATCTTATGGCACCAGTTGCTTTGGTTTTTTCATGCACAATACTTCCACATCCTTTTATACCTCTAGGGGAGGCCTGCAACAAATATCTCATTTAGCATTACAGAATATCAGAACAATTGAAGGCGGGACATGCAACCCTCATTGAGCATGTAACACACTAATAGTTCAGGGCGGGTGGGAGGGGAGGAGTCTGGGTAAAACAATACAAGACCTTTGCTACTTGCTCTTTGTTTTGGCTGAGATTATACACATCTACGTATCAAAAGTGCACTTGGACACGCCCTGAATGCACTGCACTGTCACCTGGATCATGCACTATAGATCGTTGAGATAAGGCCCATAGTTATCAGATCGATCTCAGTTTGTATTTGTAAACGATGAAGCCTCAATGACCACCAACGTTAGTCATGGAGTTCCACAAGGTTCTTGTGCTCGACCAATTTATTTACCTTATACACTGCTTCCTTGGGCAATATTATCAGGAAACGCTCTATAAATTTTCATTGTTATACTCAACTATATCTATCGATAAAACCAGAGGAGACTAACCAACTCACTAAAATTCAAGCATGTCTTAGTGACATAAAAACATGGATGACCGGCAACTTCTTGATGTTAAACTCAGACAAAACCAAGTAATTCTACTCGCCCTGAGCACCTCAGAGATCAATTATCTGGTGATGTGATTTCTGTAGATGGCATTACTCTAGCATCCAACACCACTGTAAAGAATCTCGGCGTTATCTTTGATCGACTTGTCCTTTAACTCCCACATAAAGCAAATCTCAAGGACTGCATTCTTCCATCTACGTAATATTTCAAAAATCAGGCACATCTTGTCTCAAAAAGATGCAGAGAAATTGGTTCACGGTTACTTCGAGACTGGATTACTGCAACTCCTTATTATCAGGCTGCACTAATAAATCTCTTAGGTCCCTCCAGTTGATTCAGAATGCTGCAGCTCGTATTCTCACTAAAACTAAGAAAAGAGATCACATTACTCCTGCACTAGCTGCTCTGCACTGGCTCCTGTAAAATCAAGAATCACTTTTAAAATTCTTCTCTTAACTTACAAAGCCTTAATTGGTGATGCACCATCATATCTTAAAGAGCTTGTAGCGCTTCACCAGAGAGCTGCGCTCACTAAATGCGGGCTACTTGTAGTTCCGAGAGTCTTAAAATGTAAAATGGGAGCCAGAGCCTTTAGTTATCAAGCTCCTCTTTATGGAACCAGCTTCCACCTTCAGTCCGGGAGGCAGACACAGTAACCACATTCAAGAGTAGACTGAAGACTTTCCTCTTTGACAGAGCTTATAGTCAGGGCTGAATCAGGTTTGCCCTGGTCCAGCCCCTGGATATGCTGGTATAGGCTTATAGCTGCTGGGGATGTTTAGGATGCACTGAGCACCTCTCTCTCTTTTCTTTCTCCTATGGATGAATCTTCATCTCTCCATCACACATGACTAACTCTGCTTTCTCCCGAGTCCTTCTGACTTCACGTCTCATGGGGTCATCGGACCCTATGAGACGGCATAGATTCCATCTGCTGATGGACCTTCGATGGTTGGATCGTGAGTTCCTGTCGCCAGCTGTGCCACTGCCCTGCTGGGACTCGCCCACTCCTCCACTTGGGAGGTCTCCAAACTCTCCATCGTGGAATATGCCTAAATATGAACTATTGATAAACTCTGTCAGATTCCTTGAATGTATTTTAACTCTAAATATGTCCTTCTGTACACATTACATCTATTGCATCTGTCCATCCTGGAGAGGGATCCTCCTCTGTTGCTCTCCTGAAGGTTTCTTCCTTTTTCCCCCTGAAGGGTTATTTGGGAGTTTTTCCTGGTCCGATGTGAGGTTTTGGGTCAGGGATGTCTATGTGTACAGATTGTAAAGCACTCTGAGACAAATTTGTAATTTGTGAAACTGGGCTATACAAATAAACTGAATTGAATTGAATTGAATTGAATGATGATGACATAGACGTAGAATTAAAGTGCTTTGAGCGGAAGACTAGAAAAGAGATATTAAAGTACAGTACATTTACAATTGACATTAATCACAAGGTATAACATAAGTTATTTCTTGTCTACTACAAGGATAACGTTGTAGTCATACCCAAGGGACTGAAGCCTGTTGAGTTTTACTACTATTCTTCCTCTGTAGGCTGGGAAGTTCAACATGATCCCTACACTCATCAACATGGTGGCAGCATTCACTTCAGTGGGAGTGGTGAGTTTTATGTATACTTGACTTTACTGTATAAACATCAGAAAGGTGGGACTACTGTTGGGTTGAATTTCATCTCTACTCTTGATTTGTTTAATGCTTTATCAATGAAAGTGATTTTTATTATTATTATCACGCAGGGCACCGTGTTGTGTGATATCATACTGCTGAACTTCCTAAAAGGAGCCGAGCAGTACAAGGCCAAGAAATTTGAAGAGGTAAAATACCTGCTCTTTCAATTATCACAAATATGTATAGCAAATTTGATTAAAGCTGCATTATTTATTTATGTTTAGCTATTTAGAAGCAGTGCGACAAACTGACATCTCGATCTTAAAAGTTGTTACATAAGTCCAATATTTACTCCTCTTGTACCTCTGTTGGTCTCCACTATGAGCACCAGCTCGTCTCCAACTCTGTCCATCTGCAGTTCGGTGCTGAGCAGGAAGTGTACAGAACACTTTCAGAGCTTTTTCACAGAACAATAGTGTTGAGCTTGTGTTCCGCTGGACACTTCGCGTCCTCAACCGTAGCCATCTTGGTCGCGGAAGGGAGGGACCACTATAATTGTGATAATAGAGGAAATTACGGCATATTCTTTTACAAGGCTAGAACCTTTCAAACATCCGTTTTTGGCATTTCCAGATTGATAAGTCCGTTAGCTCTGGCCACTCAACTCGGATTTGAAAGTGCTGAGCAAAATCCATGTTGCTAGAAACAGAGCGCTATGGAGGACAACTGAGGAGAACAACACAGTTTAGCAACATAGTTATTGAAACCTACTTGGGTACTGCAGAAACCCATTCAGGTTTCTTGATGTTTGGACACAAATCTGGTTGGATCACTTGCAGATGACAATGTGAAAAGTCTGTCTTCCTTATTTGAGAAACAAGTCAGATTTGCTGCCTGCAGTCTCAACAAAGCCTAAGTGGTTTCGAAACAAAAGCCGATCTTGAGTACTACAGCATGGGTATGCAAAGACTTGACAGATGGCAATATGTGTGGTAACATACTAAAGAGCAACATGTATCCCTCTCTCTCTCATATACTGTAGGTGTCGGACAGCCCGCTGGATTCCCAAAACAAAGGGTTTTCCCGCTCCCAGCTGTCACTCAGACATAGCGAGGCCATGATGAAGTCCAATGACTCGGGGGCATTTTGTATTGAACATTACAGCTAAATGTACAGGAGCAGGGAGCAGTGGACTGAGAAAGACGGACATAGATTGTGTTTCTCTCAAAATGTTAATGTTTTTAAACTTCAGACATTTTTATACATTGAAAAAACCTTTACATTTTTAACATGAAAAACATGTGAAGAACCTTTAATTGTTGCTAATTTACTCTTAAATGTTTAAAATCACTCAAATAACAAAGCAAAAGTGTCTTTGCATGGTGACACTTTTGGCATGCGCCATTAGCTAAGGATTTTCTGAGCAGGAAAAAAAGTTGTTTGTGTGTAAAGGAGCATGAGATAACATCCAGAGCATGAATCTGTGATCAGAGAACTATTGTCTATGTAAATGCTATTGAGGAGTGATGTCTACCTGAGCAGAGAGTGACATCTCTCTCCATCTCTGTGTGTTGTTGTCAGAGCGTCACATTGCTTTGCTGACATAGCCGGTAGGCTACCGTGCGTGCATGTTAGTGAATGTAAGCTTACCCCCCTGATTAGCTCACAGCCGCCGCTCTTCACTGCTCTCATACAGCGGGTTACAGCTGATAACAGCAGCCCAACCGACAGCGTTTAATATTGAAAATTAGCATCCACCCTCAGGTAAACACTGTTAGCTCCGTCAGCACTGTTGTTGTCGCCTACTTTGTATTGTTAGCACTGTTAGCATCATTAGCTACGAGTCATCGACTCAGGTCATCATTTTGAGGGCCGTTGAGAGACAATTGAAATGCTCCAAATGACGTATGTTGCACTATTAAAAAAGGAATTTAACATGAGAAAGATTTCAGATGTGGGCTTTCTTTACTTAGTTTACAACTTGCAATCAGAATTACTGTAATGCTCCACGGCTACTATATGAAGGGCTTTGTGAGAATAAAACAGGAATAAAGACAGCTGGCATGAATTAATTCACTCGCTTTGTCTTCTTTATTAACTATCCTTTTTCTGATTTACTTGTTGGGTAATGGAGCTGCTATTTCGCTATTTCTAATGTATGTGTGTGTGTGTGTGTGTGTGTGTGTGTGTGTGTGTGTGTACATCGATATCAGTGTGAAATAAAATGTGTATATGCGCCACATCTCAAATATCTTCACACCACCCACTCTCATTCTGCTATGAAGAGAATAAAACACATTGCTTTGTTTGAATTCTTTAATACAATGTGCTCAGCACAGGATGCAGAGACAATGACCTTACAACAGCAGATACCAGTAGGAGAATGCTGCATGAGAAACACAATCAATGGCAGCATTTTACCCACAGTCTACATCTGATGAGTCAGACTAGTGCATGCTAGAGCTTTGCCATAATCTGATTGGCCAGGTTCGGGCCGGCTCAGAATGCAATTTCTCAAAATTCTCTCACTTTTGAATTGGATCAGGGCCTTATCAGAGAGAGGGCGAGTGCAATCCCTGGCAGCGGCGAGTCCGTGGCGTGCGTGTGGCAGGCGTCAGGACAGCGACGACTCTGCGGCAAGTCAGCGGCGTGTTATCGGCGAGTCAGTGGCAGGCGCCGCTCAAGTGCCGGTGTTCTGTCATTTAATGCTGCTTGTCAAAAAACGCTCCTTGTGGTATTGCGCATGCGCCGAGTCGATTTTCCGAGTTGCACGTCATGCACGGCATGCACGGCTGATAACGGTGAGTGACACTTTTTATAATTAGACTCATGACAGAAAAAAACACTTACTTTATGCCTTTATTTGATGTACAGATGTATAAAACCATAAAGTAGCATTTTTTTTATAGGGTAGCATGAATCGATACACACCTATCAGTTTATGCAGCGGGTAGCACATTTTTACAAGGCAGCAAAAAATGACAGAACACCGGCACTCGTCGAGAAGCTGACAAGCTGAGTGGCTGGAGCACAATTTCCAACAGGTCATCTGCCGTAAATCAGTTTTATGATCATTGAATGGAGGAGCTGGTTTTTTTTTTCTTTTATCATTCCTAAGTGTACAAATAAATAAATAAATAAATAGATAGATAGATAGATAGATAGATAGATAGATAGATAGATAATGTGTGTTTTTTTGTAGACTTAATACTTACAATATACAATAAGTTAAGATATTTCTGTACAATACTGATGTACTATATTGAATATTGTTTTGCTACTACATTTCACTTCATAAAAAATTACACTTATATACCATAATATGTATAATGTACCCGCCTTTTTTAATAAAAAAAAAATATATATTTTACCATGTCATGTCATACTGTTATATGAGACTACTTTGAGGAGACGGCACTGTTGGTCTAAGCTAAACACTGGAATAATCTTTCCACCAGGTAAACCTAAACATGCACATCTATCTTGAGTGCGACAGTTGTCTGAAAACTGCGACGTGTCTGCGGCGTGTGCGGCGTGTCTGCGGCGTGTCTGCGCAGGCGTGACAAGGTTGCGACGTGTCTGCGGCGTGTTGCGGCGTGTCTGCGGCGAGTCGCCGCTCAACAGTGGCAAGCGAACGGCGAGTCGCCATTCAACAACTGAATATAATGACTAGTAGGCATGATGAAACAGTTACAACTACCAAAAATACCAGCAGCAGTGGATATAGTAGAATAATAATGATAATAGAAACAGTACGTGTATTTCCAATGCTAATA
Organism: Liparis tanakae; assembly: GCA_036178185.1. Classification (NCBI taxonomy): domain Eukaryota; kingdom Metazoa; phylum Chordata; class Actinopteri; order Perciformes; family Liparidae; genus Liparis; species Liparis tanakae. The sequence goes on from CM070110.1 coordinate 10,756,478, forward strand.
GTAATAAATAAGAAGTAATAATAATAATAATGTTAATAGCAGTAGGTGTTGGCCCGGACCAGAATCCAGATATAACTACGGTCCATGTAAACCATGGCTGCAGTTGTTGAATGGCGACTCGCCGTTCGCTTGCCACTGTTGAGCGGCGACTCGCCGCAGACACGCCGTAGACACGCCGCAGACACGCCGCAGACACGCCGCAGACACGCCGCAGACACGCCGCAGACACGCCGCACACGCCGCAGACACGTCGCAGTTTTCAGACAACTGTCGCACTCAAGATAGATGTGCATGTTTAGGTTTACCTGGTGGAAAGATTATTCCAGTGTTTAGCTTAGACCAACAGTGCCGTCTCCTCAAAGTAGTCTCATATAACAGTATGACATGACATGGTAAAATATATATATATATATATATATATATATATATTTTTTATCAACAAAAAGGAGGGTACATTATACATATTATGGTATATAAGTGTAATATATTACGAAGTGATTATTATTTATTTAACAAATAAAAAAACTTACATTATCTATCTATCTATCCCAAAAACCAGCAGCTCTGCCATTCTATTCAATTCAATTCAGTTTATTTGTATAGCCCAGTTTCACAAATTACACATTTGTCTCAGAGTGCTTTACAATCTGTACACATAGACATCCCTGACCCAAAACCTCACATCGGACCAGGAAAAACTCCCAAATAACCCTTCAGGGGGAAAAAAAGGGAAGAAACCTTCAGGAGAGCAACAGAGGAGGATCCCTCTCCAGGATGGACAGATGCAATAGATGTAATGTGACCAGAAGGACATATTTAGAGTTAAAATACATTCAAGGAATCTGACAGAGTTTATCAATAGTGCATATTTAGGCATATTCCACGATGGAGAGTTTGGAGACCTCCCAAGTGGAGGAGTGGGCGGAGTCCCAGCAGGGCAGTGGCACAGCTGGCGACAGGAACTCACGATCCAACCATCGAAGGTCCATCAGCAGATGGAATCTATGCCGTCTCATAGGGTCCGATGACCCCATGAGACGTGAAGTCAGAAGGACTCCGGGGAGAAAGCAGAGTTAGTCATGTGTGATGGAGAGATGAAGATTCATCCATAGGAGAAAGAAAAGAGGAGAGAGGTGCTCAGTGCATCCTAAACATCCCCAGCAGCTATAAGCCTATACCAGCATATCCAGGGGCTGGACCAGGGCAAACCTGATTCAGCCCTGACTATAAGCTCTGTCAAAGAGGAAAGTCTTCAGTCTACTCTTGAATGTCTATGATCATAAAACTGATTTACGGCAGCTGACCTGTTGAAAATGTGGCTCCACCCACTCAGCTTGTCAGCTTCCCGGCGAGTGACGCTCGCTTGCCTCTGTTGAGCGGCGACTCGCCGCAGACACGCCGCAGACACGTCGCAAGTTCGGCGGCTGGCCGACGCCTGCCACACGCTTGCCACTGGGTGCCGGTGCCACAAGGAGGTGCTCGGCCTTACTGCACTGACACGCCGCAAACACGTCGCAAATTCGGTGGCTGGCCGACGCCTGCCGCACGCTTGCCACTGGGTGCCGGTGCCACAAGGAGGTGCTCGGCCTTACTGCCTTATCAGGGCACAGTTACTGTGCTTGTACATGGAAGAAAATCTTCACCATAGAGATGGTCAAACAACATTACAGCAGCACTTCTGGGGTTAACTTCAAGCTAAATATAAGATGTCACAGTCTTCAAAAAAATTATAATAGGAATACGTAAAGAGCAATAAAAGAGAAGCAGCAGCTATGGACGAAAAAATTCATTCAGTAAAGATAGCAATAGCATGTTGTGTCTTCTCATGTTTCTGATGGAGCCTCTTACAAAACACTTCAAGATTAAATAAATGTGTACATGAACTAGAAGACAGAGGATGACACAGACCGAGTACAGCAACGTTAACATGTTGGATTAACTGAGCTGTGCAGGAGTGTCTGCTGAGCCCCCTATCAGACACAAACCACTTGACGTTCATCTTGGTCTCGTGTGCAAATAGGGATCTTGGTCATATTTATGTAAAAGGCATAATGTCTATTTTACTGGCAACACAGCAAATGATAGAATGTAAAGCTGTCAAATGCTGTTCGACCACAGTGTTCGACCTGATCCATGTCTCTGTGATACACACATCGAGTTTAAAAGTAAGCAGGACGTAAAGAGCAAAAAGAGGAAGTGAAGAATCCTTCTTTTTGAGCGACTACCCTGTGGACTATGGAGCCCACCCGGTCACCAACTGCTGCTCTATGGACTGATGCATTCTCTTTTGCTGGTCATGATTTCTGGTAAGAGACATTGCTGTTGAGTTTCTCTCAAGTGTTTGCCTTTTTAGTATTTGTTATTTTTGTGAACTTTCCCTTTTTATGACCCACTCACATCACTAGCACTCTTCTGTATGAGTAAACACAATGCATTGTGGGACAGTTTAATAACCTATGTATGTACACACATATAAGTATATTAATATTCTTCAGTCAGTGTGTGTGAGATCCGCCTCTAATTAACCTAACGTGAAACACCTGTGTGAGTGAGAGACAGACAGCTCAGAATCTGATAAAAGCAACCTGTCACAACATTTAGATTTGACAGAGGACCATAACTCTGATCCTAAAGGTGTCTCCATTAGGAGATGCTCAAGGTTTGTGTGAACTTTTACATGTCCTTAAATGTTTTTTAGGTTTAGAAATGAGTTTAATCGCAGTTCAGAAAATGTTCCTTTTTGCTTAAAAAAAGTTAAAATGTCATCAGGTTTTCAATGGAGATGTCTGAACAGAAAGCCAGACTTCTCCCCTCGTTAAGGCTTCTCTAGAAAAATCTGGGAAACTGTTGGATTCCACAGTCACATGTCTACGACAAGCACATAATTCTCTACTACTTTATCAAAAAAGAATGGGCCGAAGCGCGTTGGTTCCTTTTCAAACTCTGCGATGATAGATGGCGCGAAGGAGCGCATCTGTAAACCTATTCGCTGCATACACATCCTATTTACCCCAAAGGGTCCCAAAGTTAGCAACAGAAGAAGATCTTCAAACAGACACAATGAGCAGAGATTACAGTATGTATGTTAATGCAGGGCTCACAAGTGTCACGCATTTTGCACAATGGCAGCTAAACTGCAGTCAATGTGGGCAGAGTCTTCAGGCTGTGCTGCTGTTTGTGTCCACTGTAGGCGTCTGGAGTAATGGATTACAGTGATGTTGCCACGATATCATGGTTGTAAAAAAACTGCATATTTTCTTTGTCTCCATGTGAGGCCTGTGTCTTCAACTGGTGAGTTTGACTGTTACTGATATGGCCCCTGGCATGGCGGTCCAGTGTGAGTGAGTCATTTAGTACTTCCTATAGGCACTAAGCACATCTGGGTAACACTTCCTCTAGGCAATAAATACACCTGGGTAACACTTCCTCTAGGCACAAAGGACATCTGGGTTACTCTTCCTGTAGGCTATAAGTACATCTGGGTAACACTTCCTCTAGGCACTAAGCACATCTGGCTAACACTTCCTGTGTCGTCATGTAGGCGACGTGCTTCGTGGTTACCGCCCTTCCCCACCTCTTGTTCATGGCCTCCTTCTCCTGGATGCTGGTGGAGGGCCTGCTGTTGTGGAGCAAGGTGGTGTCAGTGAACGTCAGCGAGGACCGCCGGAAGATTAAAGTTTCTGTGGAACGTCTTTGGCGTTTGGGTCCTCTCTCTCAGGCTACAACAGTCGTGATACTATCAAAGAGCCAGAGACACATTTTACAACTAAATTCAGTACAATTCCTATTAAATATTCACTGAATGATAGAAGCACAATTAGTTCATCCTTCGAGCCGGAATTCAACCGGCGACCTGAGGATACTGCATACTTTCCACATGGAAATGATGCTACAGTCCTCCAGGGCTCCGTGTCCCGTCACCGGCCCCAATTCCCAGTGTCCCGTTGCCGGCTCCAGGTCCCTGTGTCCCGTCACCGTCTCCAGGGCTCCGTGTCCCGTCGCTGGGTCCATTTCCACGTGTTCCGTCGCTGGGTCCATTTCCACGTGTCCCGCCGCCGGCTCCAGGTCCCTGTGTCCCGTTGCCGGCTCCATTACCCCGTGTCCCGTCGCCGGGTCCATTTCCATGTGTCCCGTCACCGGCCCCAGTTCCCAGTTTCCCGTCGCCGGCTCCAGGTCCCCGTGTCCCGTCGACGTCTCCGGGTCCCCGTGTCCCGTCGATGTCTCCGGGTCCCCGTGTCCCGTCGACGTCTCCGGGGCACCGTGTCCCGTCACCGGCTCCATTACCACGTGTCCAGTCGCCGGGACCATTTCCCTGTGTCCCGTCACCGTCTCCAGGGCTCTGTGTCCCGTCACCGGCCCCAGTTCCCAGTGTCCCGTTGCCGGCTCCAGGTCCCCGTGTCCCGTCGCCGGCTCCAGGTCCCCGTGTCCCGTCACCGTCTCCAGGGCTCCGTGTCCCGTCGCCGACCCCAGTTCCCTGTGTCCCGTCGCCGGCCCCAGGTCCCCGTGTCCCGTCGCCGGCTCCATTACCCTGTGTCTCGTCGCCGGCCCCAGTTGCCCTGTGTCCCGTCGCTGGCTCCATTTCCACGTGTCTCGTCGCCGGCCCGGCCGGGAAGCACGGAGCACGGGGAACCTTTAGTTGTTTGTCTCCATTGTTCTGTCTCCATCCCGGTCGACTCTAGTGGCTCCTGGCCCGTCTCCGTCCTGTTTTTGGCATTTGGGTACAATCTCTCTCTGGCTACGCCACCCTGACACATTGGCTACCAGAGTCTGGGAGTCTTCCCGTCGTCGGCTCCATTACCACGTGTCCCATCGCCGGCTCCATTTCCACGTGTCCCCTCGCCGGCCCCAGTTCCCAATGTCCCGTTGCCGGCTCCATTTCCACGTGTCCCGTCGCCGGCCCCAGTTCCCAATGTCCCGTTGCTGGCTCCAGGTCCCCGTGTCCCGTCGCCGGCTCCAAGTCCACGTGTCCCGTTGCCGGCTCCAGGTCCCCGTGTCCCGTCGCCGGCCCCAGTTCCCCATGTCCCGGCGCTGGCTCCATTTCCACGTGTCTCATCGCCGGCCCCAGGTCCCTGTGTCCCGTCGCCAGATCCATTTCCACGTGTCCGTTTTCAGTCCCCGCCGGAAAGCATGAAGCACGACTCTAGTGGCTCCTGGCCCGTCTCCGTCCCGGCCGACTCTAGTGGCTCCTGGCCCGTCTCCGTCCCTGCCGACTCTAGCGACTCCTGGCCCTTCTTCGTCCCGGCCGACTCTAGTGGCTCCTGGCCCGTCTCCGTCCCGGCCGACTCTAGCAGTTCTTGTTCCAGGACCTTGATCTTATGCTGTTCTTCATTTAGCTCCTGGACTTTTTGTTCCAGGGCTTCATGTTGCGACTCCTTGTATCACCTCATGATGAACTTGTTCTAAGACTTCGAGCTGTAGCTAAACATTTTTTGTGTGGACAGTTTCATTTTCCATTATGCGCTGGAAAGTGCACAATTTCTCCTGGGCCTCCTGTAGTTCTTCTTCCAGACCTTGATCTTATGCTGTTCTTCATTTAGCTCCTGGACTTTTTTTTCCAGGGCTTCATGTTGCGACTTCTTGTATCACCTCATGATGAACTTGTTCTAAGACTTCGAGCTGTAGCTGAACATTTTTTGTGTGGACAGTTTCATTTTCCATTATGCGCTGGAAAGTGCACAATTTCTCCTGGGCCTCCTGTAGTTCTTCTTCCAGGGCCTTGTTTTGTTGTACAATAGAACTGTAGTCTGGCCTTAAGTTGGGTTATAGTTCTTGTTGAACAACCTGGTGCTCCTCAAGCCGTTTTTTGACAAGCCACATTATTTTGCAACAAATTTGTAATTTGTGAAACTGGGCTATACAAATAAACTGAATTGAATTGAATTATACTGATATGAGTTCAAACATGTGCCATTAATACAGGTAAGGAGTGGAGGACAGAGGAGCCTCTTGAAAAAGAAGTTACAGGTCTGTGAGAGCCATACATCTTGCTTGTTTGTTATTGACCAAATACTTATTGTACCAAGGAATTTACCAATAAATTCTTTAAAAATCAGACAAAGTTTTTTTTTCTTCCTCATTTTGTCTTTCATAGTTGAGGTCTACCTATGATGAACATTACAGGCCTCTCTCATCTTTTTAAGTGGGAGAACTTGCACAATGGGTGGCTGACTAAATACTTTTTTTCCCCACTGTATATATATATCCTTTATATATATATATATATATATATATATATATATATATATATATATATATATATATATATATATATATATATATATATATATATATATATATACTACCGATCAAAAGTTTGGGGTCACCAAGACAATCTTATGATTTCCATGAAAACTTACACTTTTATTTATCAAATTAATTGTAAAATTAATAGAAAATATAGTCAAGACATTGATAAGGTACATAATGATTTTTATTGTAAATATTAATGTTGTTCTTCAAACTTGTGGCTCAAAGGAAGGCCAGTTTTATAGGTTCTCTCACCAGCATAACTGTTTTCAGCTGTGCTCGCTTAATAATAATCTAATAATAATAAATACAATTTCTATTGCGCTTTTCATAGTACTCAAAGATGCTTCTAAGGCGATAACACAATGTACCATCAGAACACTGGACATGGGCCTCTATACACCTCTGTAGAGACTTCATTACACACCAGAGAATAGTCATCTACCACATTAACTGAGAGTATTTATGATTAATTTAATGTTATCTTCATTGAAAACAAAGAAAACTAAGGACATTTCTAAGTGACACCAAACTTTTGAACGGTAGTATATATACAGCGCCGCCGCTCCCATAACGCGCACTACGCGCTGCGCGTAGGGCACCACGTCCTGGGGGGGAACCACAAAATAGGCAGCTAAAACAACCCTCATAGTTATAATAATTATAACGGCGATATTATTTCAGTCTACGGCTCGCATCGCTCTGCCGTGCTGCGCGCGTCGACACATCCGCGTATAGCACAGGTGAGCACACATTATCACCAGCAGCTTGGTTTCTTTATAAACAGCCAGTTCCTACTTCCCATATCCAGTAAATTGTAAAATCTAAGGGCATTATGTAAGAGGACTCTTTTAATAACATGTGTTTCAGTTCGAGTAACTTAATACGAAAATTCGTTTTTGTCAGACTTAAAATAAACTGTCAACAAGGACCTAACAGTGTCTCCGTTAGTATAATGTGTCCACACTATAGTCCTATACGATATGAAATAAAGCTTTCCACTGTATGCAAAAATCTAAATAAGCCGTGAGCCTGTAAAGTTGATGAAAGGGTTGGTTGGACGGCCCCCTAGTGGCTCACCAACGACCTGCGGCTCACGGAGGAGAACCGACAGGCGGCAGCAGAGGGGCTACCGGGGTCCAGTCTTCCGGAGAGACAGAAGAAGAACACGTCGTTTGTTTTGGCTGCTGCAGCCTATGAAGATCACCCCGATAGATCCGGGAGAGCCGTAAGTTGGAGCCGGTATTGTTTCAACAACGAGGTGAGTGCGAGTATTGTCAGAGAGGAAACCTTTGTACTTATTAGTATAGCTTTACATATTATGCTATAATCATAGACGGCAGATAAGAGGCTCCGATCAAGCGTCTGGTTGTTTCCTGCTGCGTTCATTGTCCATTACTCGACGTTGGACGTCTGAAATGTCACCGGTTGCTGATAGGCGGATGTAATGCTTTAATAATGCTATAATAGTGCTATAATAACTGGTTAATGCATTGTTAACGCTGCACGTCCGTTACGCCAAGTCACGGTGTGGTTGTGCGGAATCAGAATCGAAACCTTTTATTGGCAAGTTTGTTTTCACATACAAGGAATATGTCATGGTGGGGTCTGCGCAACAATGAACAACAACATTAAACACTCAACACAGGGCAAACATAGAAACATATCAAATTCAGTAGAATATAAATGATAAAATAAAATGCACAGGCAAACGGATGACATGCTTTAAACAATGTTATGTAGCTTTAAAGTGACATGTGTATTTAAAGTGAAGAATTAACGGATGAGCAGTGGGAGTGATCGGTAGGAAATGCTTTGTCCTGATGGACCGCAGCCTCCTGCCAGATAGAAGGGACAGGAACAGTGTGTGTCCACGGTGAGAGGGGTCGGCTACAATCTTCAACCTGGAGCTGCTGTAAAGGCGACCGTTTTCAAATGTCTCATTTAACTAATACCTTATTTATAGAAACATTTAGGTGCGTACAGAGTCGTTTTATTTTGAAAGTTAAAACCGGATGTACGAAAAGTAAAGACTTTGCCCGGACACGTTCAACTGAAGTGGTTCAATTTTATATAGATGCGCTTTATTAATAACAACCAGACAATATGTATTTAGATTAAACCTGAGATTAAGAGCTAGCAAAGGAGCTTTTTTTGACTATACAGAAAAAAAAGGGATTTTCTAAAAAACGTAGCATTGTTGTCAAATCTGAGAGCATATAGCTCTCAGCTGGCGACAGCCAGGCGTTTCCCATCATGCATTTGGGTCATGCAAGTCGGCGGAGAGCGACTGTTGCGTCTGGCTCTAAAATCTGCATCTGCCTCGCTCTCGTGAGGTTATCTTTATGTGTTGGAAGTCGGGTTCAAGTCGCACACACACCTAACTGCCTTCACTATGCGCCGATCGATTATTGTGAATTTGTAGCTTAATGTTGTGTAAAATATGGAAGAGGTGGACTCGGATGATTTCCCCGTAGCCTATTTATATCCTCCTGCAGAAGACAGTAAACAACTCATTGTCCTATGGTCGCTCACTCTCTCTGCACATCTTCTTCCCTCAGTAATGCAGAATTCATGGTCTTGAGACTTAACTATTTCAAGTCAAGTACTGCTTAATTATTGTCTTTTTTACAATGACATTAATATATTTCCTCGTTTATTTACATGCCCGAAATATATATATATATATATATATATATATATATATATATATATATATATATATATATATATATATATATATATATATATATATATATAAAAAATGTACTACCATCCATGCAACCAACAAGCAAATGAATCCAGATGGATGGATGATTTGGTTTTATAATCAAGTTAAAGTATTGTTTTATTATCACTCTACTCTAATTAATTAGTTTGTTATCTGTTATGTTTTATGTCCTTTGACACAAATGTTTCTGTGGTCCACAGTGGACATGCTGTAAGAGTTTATTATTTTTAAATAAAAATAATTTAAGAAATGTGTAAATTGTAAGATGTTTATTTAACTCTAAATAGGTAGGAAATCCCCCCCGCCCCTCAAAATAAGAAGTTGGAAAACACTACTTTTTCTCAGTTCCCCGGAGGTTACCTAAATTCTAACAATTATTTTCAAAACCATGAATCGGAATATACAAAGGTAAAGCCCATGTGGACAAAATAAGCAACTACGGGAGCTAGAGTGGTAAACATTCTAACATTTAACAAAGGAAATTGCATACCTGCAGAAGACAATAAAATACACACATTGATCTTGGGTCTCTCCTTCTCTCTGCACAACCAACAAACCATATATTTTCACGGCCCACATGACCGGAGCATTAACCATTGCTTCTTTCAGATCGTTGGTGAGACTCGGCACGTACTTCTCATAGCTCATCACAGCAGAGTCACGAAGGACCATACAAAACAGAACACACAAAGGAATTTTGCGTTTTCTGAGATGTTTTTAGTCATGTCAATTTATTCCTTGACTGGATATTTGCCGGTGCTGTCACCTCTGAAGTCCTTTATCAGAGTTCCCATCGACTGTCACATGTGGAGGACGGTCATGTTGGTCAACATTACAGTGTGTGGTCTGAGTGGGAGTAGTCTGGTAGTCACTGTTCATGTTTACAACACCAGCTGACATTAACTTTGATATGATGGACTCACCAATTTGACAACCTAATTGCCCTACCATGTCTGTGAGATCGCGAATGGCATCAACACCACCGAGTAGGCGTGTAAGGACCCCTTATTAACCCATCAACAGGAGTACAATCTCAGGGTTTTTCCTGCATAGAGAAAATTTGGGCGCGCGCCTATGAAAAATCCAGAGTGCCTAAGGCAAAAAAAAAAAAAGTCTGCTCTGAAAAAAAAGACCCATTTTGACCCATGAAAAACCCTGAATCTGTGTTCGGACAAATCCCTGTTTACTTTTTATGCAAACCAGACTATAAACAGAAAAGTGGAAGAGTAAAGAGTATTTCTGTATGTGTGTTCTAGATCTGTCGCCATGACAACCAAGCATGGACTGATCACTGATTCCTTCAAGGTGGTGAAGAAGGCAAGGAATGGGCTGAATCAAGAGAAGAGGCCTCCTACTCAGCTGCCGGAAGGTGAACGTCAGCATGGTGTTTGTAGGGAGCTTTGTTCTGTGTTGTAGCTCATTTCCTCTGAGTGAAAGCCAGATCTCTCTCACCAACTGCGGATCTTAAAAAAGACAACACAAATATATTTATTGTATTTCAGTAGAATATTACCAGTGTTGTGATACTGTATCATGGACTTTAATTATCTTTGGATCTTTTCATTGGAGCAGAGCCTGAAAGTGAAGTGGTCTACGACGAGGAGCTGCAGAAACTCAGGCAGTTTGATCTGAACTGGAGATTTGGGCCGTGCACAGGTCGGTGGCATCCCTACACATGTACGCTCTGTAGAAAACCTGGTATTTGGAAGGAGATGAATTGAGATAAAGTATAAAATAGGCACTGTAGAATTCAATACAGTTAATTGTGTATAGCCCACAATTACAAATTATAAATTTTCCTCAGAGTGCTTTACAATCTGTACATATAGACCTCCCTGTCCCAAAACCTCACATTGGATCAGGAAAAACTCCCAAAAAACAAACAGGCAAAAAGGGGAAGAAACCTTCAGGAGAGCAACAGAGGAGGATCCCTCTCCTCGGATGAACAGAAGCAATAGATGTCATGTGTACAGATTAACAACATTACAGAGTTACAACACTTTCAATGAATATGACAGAAATGTATAAATAATTATTAGTATGCATGGACCATGATCCAGACCTCCACAATTCATGAAGAGAGGAAGGTGGGGATGGTATCAGCAGGGCCATGGCAGGGGGCCGACCCACCAGGCAGGAGGCATCGCAGAAGAGGACTGACCAATGAGGTCACACCCTTGACACAGGAGGCACAAAGAAGGAGGCAAGGCCATTGGGAAGGTGAAAGGAGGCCAGGTCCAGGCCAGGGGCTGGATGCAGGAAGCAGGGGCAAGGACCCGAGTACCAGCTTCAGACACAGCCAGGTCCAAGACTCCGGGGAGGAAATAGTAAACTATTATGATGTAAAAAATCACAAAACTGATTTGCAATCACTTTCTCAAGAAAGGGAGGAAGAGGAGGTTAGAGACCGTTCTGTAGTTAGCCAACACCTCTGGATCAAGAGAGGGCTTCTTTAGGAGACGTTTGCAATGTAGAATACCTGGCTTTGCAAGAAGAAAAGTGGTTTGGATAATTAATTTTATATATATATATAATATATAATTTGAACATATAGATAGTGCAGTTGATTCACCAAATGTTCAAATGGAAAGGAGGAAAAGCAGCTTTATTCTCAACATGTGCTGCATGAATATTCTCTCTCTCTCTCTCTCTCTCTCTCTCTCTCTCCAGGTATCAGCAGGCAGCAGAGATGGGAGAGAGCAAAGCTCCATGGTCTGAGCCCACCTGAGGAGGTTAGAGACCTGCTGCTGCAAACACAGACTGATCCCAAGTCCAACCTGAGGTAACACACACATCCATGCTCTTTGGTGGTATGCCTGGAGTATTTGAAAATACCCTGCGATGCATACTTTATGAAGTCCTATACTCACTACGTCATTAAAGTATTAAGTCATGTAGAGAGAAGAATCGAGAAGTATATCTTACCACAGATCAGAAGATGTAGCTGACGTTGACTTGATGTATCACATTGTGTGTTAAATGGGGCAGATACACTGATATATTTCCCAACCCCTTGTATATCATTGATCAAATTGACTAAGTGACATGTTTCATGTGTATTTCATATCATATTTAATGCACAACAATAGCAGTTGTACAGAACAACTGATACACTGTACAATTAACCTAAATAGTTAACAGTAATTAGTTCCTGAGAATGATGCAGCAAAGATGACAACTTGCAACTTTTAATATAGATATATGCTGACTCAGCTAATGCTTTGTTCCTACCCGTATTGACTAGCATCCTGTGATCCTCCGTCACTGCTCTTTGCTAATGGCTATGTTGGCGAGCACAGATAGATCTGCCCTTTAATTCAGATTTATTATCTTCTTGTTGTGTAATAAATCACAATGTATTATAACCATGTATAACAATTAGAACTAGAACGGGCACTCGGTAGAGCGCATACCTTCGCGGCAGCCAGGTACCTTTTCACAACCTTGACCTTTGACCCGATGGATCCCAAAATCGAATCAAATGGTCCTCGGATAATAACCAATGATCCCACCAAATTTCATGCGATTCGGTTTAACACTTTTGCGAATAATAAACATACAAATAAATACACAGCGATCAAAACGTAACCGCATTCTTGAATGCAAAGATAAATATGTATTAGCAATGTGACTGCATATCGATGATGTCTTTCATAAGTAAATGGAACTTTTATCATGCTATGAAATGCATCCCACTCTGACTACGTTTGCTGGATGAAATAAAAGTCCCCCTCCCTCTCGGCCACGTCGGGAAAACTTATTTTCAAATGAAACCACAATGTCTCCATAAATCAAGACAGAGTATCAAACTCTGTCTATACAGAATGTCTTGCTTGTATTCTTATTCTTCTTTAATTATTCTATGAAGGTAAATAAGTATAATAATAAGTCATAATCATGAATCAGTAGGGTTAACTCTTTGAGACACAGATTCCGATAAATAATGTTGAAAAATGATTGTGTTCTTTCTCTTTCAGCCTATGGAGTGAATATCCTTTGTGAGGAAGATGTTGTAAGGAAGAAAAAAAAGAACAGAGTCCAACAAAAATCAAGTTAATCATGTTTCACCACAAATACCAAACATGTTTCTCAGAGGGATTTATTTTGTTTCCTCGAGAGGTGAAACCGTAAGAGAAGGAGGAGAGGAGGGGTCAGATCAACGACAGATAATCCAGTCTGGGATGTTCTCTTCTTGCGGTCGTACAAAGTTATCCTCTTTATGCAACGGTTGTAATTAATTTTTTTTATTAAAAAAAAAGATTTTTACGAAGAAATACTGTCTCCATCTATCGTGTGATGTATTAGTGAGGGGTTTCCTCACTACCATTCATGTCTCTTTCACCCTTTACTTTCAACAAAGTTCAGATTGTCGCAGTTCAGATACTGTGCTTCCCTCTGTTATCTCCCATGTGGACTACACACTGACATACATTTGTCTTTTTATAACTGACCTAACTTAACTCAGCCTCTCTCAACTCCAACGCACACAGGAGGGAGAGAATGAGTGAGTCAATGAATGTGTTCTACACTCATGAACAGCCTGTAATTCTATGTTAGTGGTTAAAGTGATGGTAAGCCAGAGGGGGATATGGTTATTGGAACATATTCCAAATGATAATGCACATACAATACTACCATTTCTTGTAATATAAAGACCTCTCGTCATGCAGTCTATCCATTGAGACGACAAAGAATGTAATCTTCAAATGTAAGGGGAGGCCCCATGAAACTGTCTTATGTATGCCGGTTTTCTGAAAATGTTTGTTTAAATATTCAAATGAGTTGTTGTCTTATCAAATATGTGCTATAGTATGGATGACATATGAACTAACCCCTCTAAAAACATTCATAAGATGAAACTGTAAGAGTCTGTATTATGGTTCATTTTTTAAACGGCCTTTAAAGATATGATTTGTAAAATGACTTACATTCTGAAGACATTACAAGTGAATTGGATAACAACAAATATCTAATAGAAAAATCTGCCGCTGTATCTTGGATGGAGGTTGCACCGTGTTCTGCAGTGTTGCCAAACACGCAAAGCTGATTGGCTCGCATGTGGATCATTTGCGCGACCGCAGACGCACCGCCCGCTGATTGAGCTAGCGCTACTGGGATCAGAGGCGGGCGCTTCTGGAGTAAAGATCCGATTGGGCGGGATTTGAGAGCATCCTACACGCTGGCGTGCTCATGGTTTGCGTCACTCAGATTCCCGGGGCTCTTATTGGTTTATGCGTAACTTCGTTGGTTGTATGCGGTCAATCACGGTCATTACGGGGCAGTAGCGTCAATGTAGACAGAGTCACCCGGGAAAAGACGAGAAGTCAGACAATTTTATTTAACAATAAAAGTCCCAAATGTGTTTGCGCTAGAAAGAATACAGCTGTCCGGTATCCTTTGATCGAGAATACTCTGGAACAAGCATTGTCCTGAAATGCGATGATACACTACTTCACAAGTAGTATTTTAGAAGCAGAAACATTTACTTTGAAGGTTGGGCCCGGAAGTTGTATTTTGTGATCGGGCAGCTTGATTTATATCGGCTGCTGTTGCCTGTGGGCTGAGTATTAGTGACGAACAGACACTCCTGCACCCGGGATAAAGAGTAATAATACGACGTGTCGAGTAATAAATAGTCTTGAACCACATTTAGAGAATAATTTGCCTTAAACAAGCCTTAATGTTTTTTAACAGACATTTTTTTACCGCTCGGGAATTAACGTTCGATAACGTTATTGCTTCAATGGAAATATGAGCGGCTGTCACGGCACATCTCAGCTAACGTTAGATAGCCTGTTGTAAAACATCTTTTTTTGAAGGTACTTGTTGCTGCTTTTTTCTTCGCCCAGGGTAGTTGAGTCCAGAACGCATGGTGCAGTGATTTACCGTGTGTTATTACTAAAAGCGTAGTGCTGGTGGACGGACGTGACACTCCGGTAAGCAACCTGTTCATCTCGGGATGATTACCGTTACAACTAGCTAGTTAGCTATTAGATGACTAGCTAGCTACCGGGCCAGCTAGCGCTAGTCACCTACAGCGAGCTCAAGAGCTACCCACGAGCTCGTGGCTCTGGCGCTTTCATCCAGTTATGTTTATTTATTTCCACCTGTCATGTAACATATGGCTTATGGTTGACTCATACAACCAGCTCGTAATGTGGCCATTTCAATGGCGAGCCTTTACATATTTTACAGTTATGTCATCCATGTTACAAATAATCCAGGCGAGGCATGTCAGCTGTGTACCGGTAACTCTTAACGATTTGACTTCTAACGTTAAACAAATGATCGGAAGTGCCCCGTCCTTATTCTGCTGTGGTTGACAACCAGCTATTAGCATGACGTCCGTCACCTGTGCGGGATGCAGGGTGGGCGCTCGATACGGTTCTTTGCGGATGCGCATATATAAATGGCGTTGGGGAGATTTTATTGAGTCAATCATTACATTCATGTTTTTACCGTTGATTATCTCATGGTCCACGTCGTGGATCATTTAGGCCCATAACAAATCGTGTCGAGGAGAGTTTGAGATGATGTGGGCATATATGATGTAGCACGATGTACGTACCCGGTGACGTTTACTGATGATCAAAGTTTCTGAATTAACCCTCGCTGTCTCATCCCACACGGCCACCGTGGGGGATGGAGATCATGATGATATGCGTTTCTTCCCTTTGATCGTCTCTAAATGAGTAAACACTGGCCCACTGGCTGCGTTGGATGTCAACCATTCACTGTGTACTTCTGATGTGTCAGTGGGCAAGAGAGTGAAATATTGTTAAAAAGAAAAGAAAAAAGGAGTCTGGAGCAACATAATACGTCTAAGATCAAGTTGTCTTTCACAGAAGTCCATCCTTAAACCACACACATAAATATTGTGTCATCTGCTGGGCACGGGGAGGTGATGTTTTTTCAGAGCCAGCTCCGACCCTGTGGATAATGATTCGTGTCTCCTGGGCCGGTTTGTCTCTGCGGGTTCCTCATTGTTTTAGTTGCTTGGTTATACAGTACATTTGATTCCCCAGCCAAGTTGCGCTGTAACAGTGTGCCATTTTTACACATTCAGTACCTTTTGATGAGTGAAAAACACTGAGATACTGCCAAGTTATTGGAAACCAGATTGTTTCCAGTCTGTGGGCTCTATATCTGATATGAAAAAGGGGCAATAATAAAACATCAGTCTGAGGAAAACACAGAATTTTCTAAAATATTTCATATAATGATTACAATACTTGCCTAAATGTATGTACCACACCACTTTTCAAACCGGGTTTACAAAGTGCTTTCCAGAGAAGAACCAGCTGATTTATAAAAACATAAACAGCAGAAGACAATGGAATAAAACCAACAAAAGAGGCATCTTAAAATACAAAAATGCCATAGGATAAAATAAAGTTTACAACTAAATCAAATAGACAGGTAGGGATCCAGCATCATATTCATCAGCACTTTCCTATAAAAGAAGGTTTATAGGTGGGATTAAAAAGATGGTACTTTAGACGAGTTCGGATTTGTTAACTTATCAAGAAAATGATCAAATCTAAAATAGTTTTCAATACAGCTAAATATATTTTCTCTTTACATTTTCAGCAATAACTACAATTGTCAGCCTTATTAAACCCACCAAACCTTCCTGGGTGATTATAGACACAATCTCCTTTTCTTACAATTTTCTCAAGTTAATAAACATGGGTTAAAACAAGAGTATGGAAGAAGCTCATGGCTGATCGTTGATATTGTCTTGTGTTCTGTCTTTTCCTGCCTCCATAGTGATGGATAATGCTCATACTAAGACAGTGGAGGAGGTTCTGGGTTTCTTCAGTGTGAATGAGTCCACAGGTCTGAGCTGTGAGCAGCTGAAGAAGACCAGGGAAAGATGGGGACCCAATGGTAATCTTTCTTTTTTTTTCATCAAACACTTTCTTCAAAAGGACCATTCAGTGTTGTCTCACGAGAGTTAAACTGCAGCATAAACTATTTCATCCATCTTCTATTTGTGATGATGAAATCACTACAAGTGTAACTGCCACTCACCCAATAATAACCATCATGATATAGAAAAACATATTTCTATGACATTAGACTACATTCATGTTAAAGGCTTCTTCCACGAATACAAATATTTGGCAGCCTCAGCGTCGTACATTCTGTCTTCAGTAAAAAAAGGTCCTGTATATCGGCATCATGATCAAATGTAATTTAATCAACAAATGAATAAATAAACTGCTAGTGTTAATAACGTCATTATTTTTTCCTTTTCTCCATCCTCCCTCGCTCCCTTCTATCTACATCTCGAACTCTTTCTTGACTCACAGAACTGCCAGCTGAAGAAGGTGAGCTATCTGTCTTCTTGCATTCTTTTCTGTTGCTCCTGTGTCTTGTTGTGTCTCCCGGGGTCCTTCAGTAGCTCATGGAGATTAAACCCGTCTTTGTGTCTACCTTTCGTCCACTGCTCATTGGGCTGCTTGGTGTCCTCTTGCAGGGAAGTCCCTTTGGGAGCTGGTCCTGGAACAGTTTGAGGACCTGTTGGTTCGGATCCTGCTGCTGGCTGCGTGCATTTCCTTCGTAAGGCAACGCAACTGTGTGCACGACTACGAGCAAATGCATACACACTCACACACGCATGCACCGCTAAAAATGTGTACCGGTTGGTATGGACGATGGAGTTGTGTAAACAGATTAGCAAAACCTTGCGATAATGAAATTAGTTTCAATAACGCAAACTCACATTTCTCTTGTCTTCTATCCCGTAGACCCTGGCTTGGTTCGAAGAAGGGGAGGGGACAATCACAGCTTTTGTTGAGCCCTTCGTCATCCTCCTCATCCTCATCGCTAATGCTATTGTGGGAGTGTGGCAGGTAAACAATGTGGTGCAATTGATTGACAATACCTTTTTAAATGCTGTTACGAATGGTTTAGAAAATGTAATCGAATCTTTTGCTGTCGTGAGTTCTTTCACACAGAACGCAAATATTAAATGGGGGGGGGCCATGTCATATTTGCGTTCTGTGTGAAAGAACTCACAGGGGGGTGGGTGGTGCTGAGGAGAAAAAAAAATAGTTGCTGGTATAAATAGTTTTGAGGCGAGTGTTTAGCCTTTTTGTGTGGTTTAGTTGTGTGTAGAGGCCTCAAGACAACAGACCCGTACTATTTCCTCTGATCATGACTGTTCTAATGTCCAGTTTTTGTTTCATCCTTTTCCTTCTTATTGTTTTGTCTCCCCAACTTATATCAATGATAGAAAGCTGAATAAAATAACGACCACTCAGATAGTTGTCAGTTCAGAGGACAGAACTCCTCCAATCCCTTTCAGAGACGCTGGCTTCATGTTGGACGACAGTGTAGCTCCTTCTGTGTTGTGTTTGTTTATTTTTGCGTCTGGTGTTTCCTGTTGACCTAATTTGGGCTTTAACAGTCAGGGAACCCACAGGTTTTTGAAGCCTCTTGGATGGGCATTTAAATGCTCACATAGACGCTGAGAGTCAAACCGAAAGTGGTCCGTGCACATGTGTTTTCACAAACTATTCCCTACTTTAAAATCACTGCTCAAAATGTGCATGTGTCAAACAGAACTGTCTCACATAATAATCACGATAATACCTTCTCCTTTTGCTTCTCGTCACTCCTTCCATGAGGACAAGCATGCATTTATTCCAATAGAAAGAACTCAGAGAACCTTCCTGTGTTGCCGTGTCCCACAGGAACGTAATGCAGAGAATGCCATTGAGGCCCTCAAGGAGTACGAGCCAGAGATGGGCAAGGTCTACCGGCAGGACAAGAAGAGCGTCCAGAGAGTCCGAGCGCGAGACATCGTTCCTGGAGACATTGTGGAGGTCGCTGGTAAGTCGAAAAATAAACTTACCGGAGGGGACAAATTCTCTTCTACTCTTTCCTTTAATGTAGTTTTAAGTGATCCAGCGGTAATGGAAAGTTCCGTCCCCAACATGTTTTTCCACAAACTTGCTATGCCGTTTAATAGTGTGTCTGCAGTGCTGCAATGAGCTTAAAAGACAATGCATTTACGCTGCGTTGTTGTTTATACATGGTTAAAATAACACGGCAGCATCTTTGTTTAGTCATTCCTGGCAAACATCTTAATCTCTGCCCTCTCCTCTGGCTGTTGTCGTCATGGAAACTCGATAAGAGGCACACAAAGCCGTAATGGAAAATATCTGATTGGAATTCATTTTAAAGCAGCAATCTGGGAAGGTTTTGCCGTATGGATTCATTGAAGCTGGAATAAATCCTGCTTCAACAGTACGTCAATGAGATTTGTTTTTTTTATGTTAAAGTTCAGAAAGAGTTTCTAGGCACTTGTGACTACCAGCGTTAGTGTTTAGTGTAGAGATTCACAATTGCAATTACTTGCAGATATTCTTTCTTTATAAGAACTATAATTGACAGCATTCACAACCCATTTGTACATTTATATTCCATTTTATGTTCCTAATGATCCTGAAACATATTTTCTCCAAAACTGACCTTCTGGTTATCAAATCAAATGTATATAAATATATATAAATGCTATATATATATATATATATATATATATATATATATATATATATATATATATTTGTAAAATTACGGTCAGTTTTACCTCCTTTAGCTCGCTCTAAACCAGTTCATCATTACAACTACTAATGCCAAAGATTTGTATCAATAAAAAATGCAATCTTTTATTTTCTAATAATTTTAATTGTTTGTTATTAGAGTAGATTAGATATTCCATTACTAGTCCCCCCACGGTGGGGAAATTGCATAGCTATTAGTTCCCCAACAACACTGGTCATTCAGCTGGTTTTGGCAATCAGCCGATGTAGTTAAGACGTCTGTGCTATTGTTTGCTCGACAACCTGCAGCTTCGACAGGAAGGGGAGAAGTGAAGTGATTTGCTCGGTTAAGCCACAGTGTCTGAAGTTTGGGACATTTTGAGTGGTTTCTATTAATTTAAAACGCTTGTCGTCCAGAGAGAGTGCTATTTAACTGTTGCTAATGTTTCTCACGATCTTCAGATTAGTGCCTTTCTTGTTCTCTTATGGTGTGGCAGTATAAAAGGAAAGGCAGCTTTCTGCTTCATTATCTACACTGTATCAAAGTATTAGTTGATGTCTAACTCATGCTATCATTTAGATTGTTAGAGGATCAGCTCTTGTCCAACACTTCTGGCTTATTTAAGTCAGTGAAGCAACATTCATAGACGGGATTGAATACAAATACCACATTTTTCCTTGCGTAAACTAAACACAAAAGTGAAATTAAGAATTTGTTTTTCTGTTCCTGTCCCAAACCCGCTGCAGTTGGTGATAAGGTCCCAGCTGACATCAGGCTGACATCCATCTGTTCCACCACTCTGAGGGTGGACCAGTCCATTCTGACGGGGGAGTCCGTGTCGGTGATCAAACACACAGACCCTGTACCGGATCCTCGGGCTGTCAACCAGGACAAGAAGAACATGCTCTTCTCAGTGAGTCTCAACAGCAATAGCTGTCTTTTCCTGAGTCACATGCCATCCACATAAAATTAGGAAAAATACATATATGAGTGTGTGTGTGTGTGTGTGTGTGTGTGTGTGTGTGTGTGTGTGTGTGTGTGTGTGTGTGTGTGTGTGTGTGTGTGTGTGTGTGTGTGTGTGTGTGTGTGTGTGTGTGTGTGTGTGTGTGTGTGTGTGTGTGTGTGTGTGTGTGTGTGTGTGTGTGTGTGTGTGTGTGTGTGTGTGTGTGTGTGTGTGTGTGTGTGTGTGTGTGTGTGTGTGTGTGTGTGTGTGTGTGTGTGTGTGTGTGTGTGTGTGTGTATATATATATATATATATATATATATATGTATGTGTGTGTGTGTGTATATATATATATATATATATATATATATATATATATATATATATATATATATATATATATATAAATAAATAAATAAACTGATATGGAGGAAATCTCACCTAATTATCACATTTTACTTTAGCAGCATATAATATAGACACACATGACACGTACACTTCTGAAGTGCAAAAAACATGCGTTATTATGTCTCAAAGTTTGTTTCGATTGAAACGAGCTGCACGTAAAGGTCACAACCTTTGTCCAGGGTACCAACATTGCAGCAGGCCGTGCCATCGGGGTTGCCGTGGCAACAGGGGTGCAGACAGAGATTGGAAAAATCCGAGATGAGATGGCCTCCACTGAACCAGAAAGGACCCCTCTTCAACAGAAACTGGACCAGTTTGGAGAACAGCTGTCTAAGGTGTGTGTGTGTGTGTGTGTGTGTGTGTGTGTGTGTGTGTGTGTGTGTGTGTGTGTGTGTGTGTGTGTGTGTGTGTGTGTGTGTGTGTGTGTGTGTGTGTGTGTGTGTGTGTGTGTGTGTGTGTGTGTGTGTGTGTGTGTGTGTGTGTGTGTGTGTGTGTGTGTGTGTGTGTGTGTGTGTGTGTGTGTGTGTGTGTGTGTGTGTGTGTGTGTGTGTGTGTGTGTGTGTGTGTGTGTGTGTGGGGTCACTCTGGACTCGTATGTTATTGTCTGTGTTACAACCTCACACTTGTCTTGTTTTAACCTGCAGGTCATCAGTGTGATCTGTGTGGCAGTGTGGGCCATCAATGTGGGACACTTTAATGACCCGGTCCATGGAGGCAGCTGGCTAAGAGGAGCTGTTTACTATTTTAAGATCGCTGTAGCGCTGGCTGTAGCTGCCATACCAGAAGGTCAGACATCTTATCCATCTATCCATGCAGAAAAATCACTTCTTGAACATGTGTAATTATTATACCTGCACAGCGAATCAAACAGCATCAATATTCTTTATGAATGGTTTTCTCATCACCCTGTCGTGTTTTCTCCCAGGCCTCCCAGCAGTGATCACCACCTGCCTGGCTCTGGGCACCAGGAGGATGGCCAGGAAGAACGCCATCGTCCGCAGCCTGCCATCAGTGGAGACGCTGGGTTGCACATCTGTTATCTGCTCTGACAAGACAGGAACACTGACCACCAACCAGATGTCAGTCTGCAGGGTAAGAAGAGATGTGACATCACACCGATACAGCCACCTTGTATCAAACACACCAAGTGGGCCAGTCAGCCTCATTTAGATCTCATACACTATATCTCACACTAAGATTTAGTGTTACTGATCCAAAACCAGGCGACTTGGACATCCATACAAAGTAGTTTGTATTCCAAAAGATAATCTAATGGCTTGTAATGCTAACATTGGATTGACATTGTTTTTAATAAATAGATGCAGTGTCAATGATTGTAACGAGCTCTGTGTTACCTTGTGAGTCTCCCCCCGGCACAAAGAGACGTCGCAGTCACGTTCTCAACGCGTTCTTTATTAGGCAGAACAGCCGATCCTCTGATTGAAGGACAACCTGCTCTACTACTGAGCCAGTCAACTCTGAATAAATGATCTACTGTTTTAATATTGAAAATAATCCAAATTAATGTTAGTAATAATTCTGCAAGTATGACGGACAAATTGGGTAGAACGTTTCAGTGCGTGTGGTCATATACAAGTCTCACATCGACATGCTGTTGTTGATCGCAGCAAGTCTTCCTGGAGGAAGTTAACACTTTGATTTAAATACCTGGGGCTCATAAGGTGTAATAATGGCCTGTTGAATGTGGACCTAACCTCAGATGTGATCTTCTAATATGATGAACTAAATCATGTGTGTTTGTTTGTGTGTGTGCGTGCTTGTGCATGTGTGTGCGTAGATGTTTGTAGTAGACAGTGTGTCAGGGGAGAGCTGCAGCCTGAGCGAGTTCACAGTGACTGGATCTACTTACGCCCCTGAAGGGGAAGTGTGAGTGTCTTTAACCTTTAACACTTAACCCGTAACCTCTGACAGTTTATGGATATGGATTATTTATGAGGGCCCACAATTCATCTCTTCTCACTTTGTCTTAAAAGACATTGCCTTTTTTCTTTATTCCTGTGTCCTGTGTCGTGTGTCGTGGCCGGTCCTTCTGTCTTTGCAGTTATAAGGACGGCTCGGTGGTGAAGCCCAGTCGGTATGAAGGCCTGGTGGAGTTGGCCTCCATCTGTGCACTGTGCAATGACTCATCACTGGACTACAATGAGGTAAGACTCGCTCCCTAGATTTCCATATATGGTGTCAGAAGATTCACAACTGATGGTGTGTTAAAACAAATCCCGTCAGCAGTATACTTTAACCTCTAGTGTGTGTGTGTGTGTGTGTGTGTGTGTGTGTGTGTGTGTGTGTGTGTGTGTGTGTGTGTCAGACCAAGGGTGTGTTTGAGAAGGTTGGAGAGGCAACAGAGACTGCTCTCTGCTGTCTGGTGGAGAAAATGAACGTGTTCGACACTGACCTGATGGGACTGAGCCCCGTCGAGAGAGCGACAGCGTGCTGCTCCGTAAGTGTGTTAGAGAGGCTTCTGTAAAGGTAAAGACAGTGCTGGTGCTCATGACTCATGGATCCTCCCGTCTGACCTCTGCATCCTTTGAGCTGCAACCTTTTCCATTGTCTTCTCTCTCCTGTGCTGCTACCTAAGAGGCAGCGAGAGCACTGACGTCATTCGTGGCTACAGCAACACGTGTTTTTCTTTTTGTATGTTCTGACAAAAAAAGCTCACTAAATTGTGCTGCTTTTTTTCTTGTTGTCAGGTGATTAAGCAGCTGATGAGGAAGGAGTTGACGTTGGAGTTTTCCAGAGACAGGAAGTCCATGTCTGTCTTCTGTTCATCCAATAAACTTGCACGGTCTGCCTCTGGAGCCAAGATGTTTGTCAAGGTGGGTTCCACACCACTAGTTATCCAGTGACTGCCTTCAATACCGAGCCCTTCTTAGTCGTTTTTATATTGTTTTAGTCAACCACATCTCAAATGGCACATCTCTGTGTGAGATGTCCTTTTTTTATTCGATTATATTGAATAATTAATTCAATCTAGTCCAGCCAAAACAATATCATTTGTGTCTGTTTGGGTTCTCTTCGGGTTCTCCGCTTCCTTTTTCAATCCAAAGACATGCAGGAATTGATGACTAAATGTCCACTGGGTGACATTACCAGCCATGCACCCTGTTCTCCCCACCAGAAAACCCCAGAGGAAGCCCTCTTTGATATGATTTGATAACTCATTTCTCGGTGGCATCAATAAAACGGCAAATAATTGTGGATTTGTTCCTATTGTATTTATCTAAATGCTCCTTTCGGGTAAAGATACACATATCAGCGCCATTGTTTCTTTTAAACCAAGCTGGTCCTTCACGTGTACGGGAGAGTAAAGAGACGCATCTTCTTCCTCCCCGTCTCTCAGGGAGCTCCAGAGAGCGTGTTGGAGCGGTGCAATTATATCCGGGTCAGCGGTGCTTCTCGTGTCCCTCTGACCCCGGCGGTCCGAGAGCAGCTCCTGTCCAATGTGAGGGAGTGGGCATCGGGCCGAGACATGCTGCGTTGCCTCGCCATGGCAACCAGGGACACGCCCCCTGACATCCACTCCCTCAACCTGGAGAACTCGGCTGTCTTTGGGGACTATGAGGTAATGATGATGACATGTTATTAAACAAAACGCTGTATCCATATCACAAGATATAGAATCTTGTTCTGCTCTACCAGCTAAATGACTGTTGTCCCGCGTGTCTCCTCTCCCAGTCCGACCTGACCTTTGTGGGCTGTGTGGGCATGTTGGACCCCCCCAGGAAAGAGGTGCTTAGCGCAGTCCGAATGTGTCGGCAGGCTGGCATCAGGGTCATCATGATCACAGGTACCGCCACACATCTAGACGTACACACTTTTTCATGATTGTGTTTTTGGCGTATCTTCAAGTTCTTCATATCCATTAAATCTGTTCAATCTAAGCTAAAAGGTTCAAAAAAATCAATCATATCATAGTAATAGATAAAAGTATAAATGTTGTGTCATGAATAAAAAAAATCTAAATTTGAAAAGTAAATATTTCTTAACACAGCAATGTAAATTTTTAATAAACTGTTGTTACTTCACGTACACATGTACAATTAGAGGTACATCACAATGAAAAGACATAAACGTTACTTTTCTGCTGCAAAAAGAATGATTGATGTTTATTAGCTGTTATTAGTTTGAAATCGTTTGATTGGTGGTCTCTACAGGAGCCAATAAGAAGAGCCGATCAAATGACACATCGATTCTGAATTTAAATGTTTTCCATACTCATTTCTCTGCTTTCTCACTGATTTTTAGGTCGCTGCAAGAGTGACACGACTGACACACACACGCACACACACACACACACACACAGTTCAATGGATAACAAGCTTCTTACTGGCGGCAGGAAATGACCTGTAGACTGACATGCGAAGTCGACATGTTCTCGGTTTTGATGATTAATTGTCACTATCACCGGGGGGGGGGGTGAAAGTGTGTTCTCCTGTGTGCGCGCATTTCTGCGCGGATGTGCCCGCGGAAGAGCTCTGTCACCGGAGCTCTGCGCGCGAACGGGAGGAGTTGTTCGGGTGACAGTGACTTTTTTGGTGACATTCGTCGATGTCGGCCAGCGCTTGAGCTCTGGCGCACGAGACGTGTTCACGCGACTCGTAGAGACAGACTGACATGTTGTAATGACGTGTTGCTGGAGAGACGATCAGCATCAGATCGCTCAGGTACGCAAAGGCGCGCGGGAACACAAGTGGCAGTACGCATTGTGGATTATTTTCGTGCATGCGTACCTGCGTACCAGTTATGTGCACCCCTGACTATCACTAGCCATGATGCACAATAAACACCCTGACAATGAAGATTAATCATGTTAAGCACATTAGAGACAAAAGATGAAGTCGCTAACCAGGGCAGACCACACACATTTAAAATGATTGACAGGACATTATAGGTTTGATGTGTTTCCTTCATCAATCATTGGAGTATTGGAAATGCTGAGGTTTATCTGTTTTTAAGACACTCAAAACTGTTTTGCTCCTGAGGTAATATTTCACGGGAGCATCTATTATCTCTCATTTAACTTCCTGTTGCTTTTGTGACTTAAATCACTGAAGTCAGAGAACTTAGTTGTTAAACATTTTCATAAATCACATCTGGCTAATAAATTGAACACTTTTCGTTTTTCTCTCCAGGTGACAATAAAGGGACAGCGCTGTCTATTTGTCGGAGGGTGGGCATCATCACGGAGCAGGAAGAGGAGCAGGGGGGGGTAATCGGGGGCCTGACAGGGCGGGAGTTTGACGAGCTGCCGCCTCACTTGCAGCGTGAGGCCTGTAGGACGGCCCGGTGCTTCGCCCGGGTGGAACCGGCTCACAAGAGCCGTATTGTGGAGTACCTGCAGAGCCTCGATGACATCACCGCTATGGTTGGAGCACCTTCTCGTACTTGATGCCGTATCACAGACGCGTTAATAACCAGTAGAACAGCCCTTCTTCATCTCCCGCCCCTCTCTCACGACGTAGACGGGTGACGGGGTGAACGACGCACCTGCATTGAAGAAGGCGGAGATCGGCATCGCTATGGGCAGCGGCACAGCGGTGGCTAAGTCCGCCTCCGAGATGATCCTGGCTGATGACAACTTCTCCACCATCGTCGCTGCTGTGGAGGAGGGCAGAGCCATTTACAACAACATGAAACAGTTCATCAGATACCTGATCTCATCCAACATCGGAGAGGTGGTCTGGTTAGTGAAGGAGCAGATATAAGCGGATGCACCAACATTCAGTTTATGGATCATCTGGGCCTCTCACTGTTGCCTTCTCTTCCACCTGTCCCTCTCTTCTCCTCAGTATTTTCATGACGGCCGCACTGGGCATGCCTGAAGCACTGATCCCAGTCCAGCTTCTATGGGTCAACCTCGTCACTGACGGTTTCCCTGCAACGGCCCTGGGCTTCAACCCTCCCGATCTGGACATCATGTCCCGCCCCCCACGCTCCCCTAAAGAGCCTTTAATCTCCAGCTGGTTGTTCTGCCGCTACCTCATCGTCGGATGTGAGTCGTGAGCATGGAGAAGAAAGCACACGCACAGAAATCTATCTGCAGATCGTCGTCACAGCTTCTTACCTGCAGGTTACCGACTAAATAGCTACCTGCCACCCTTCTGTGCAGGTTATGTGGGAGCTGCCACTGTCGGAGCGGCTGCCTGGTGGTTCATGGCAGCTCACGACGGACCAAAGCTTTCCTTCTATCAACTGGTAAACACACAGTACCTCACCATCACAACACCGCTCCTATATATACTGTAGTTGAATACATGCACTGTGGGGATGACACAAGAAGGGTGAGCAGGTAAAACCTTCTTGGGACCACAAACAAGTTATTACATGTTAATAAAAAATAACTATCAACTGTAGGTTGACAATTCAAAATAAGACGATGGATGGAAGGTACTACTAAACGGCTTATATTTGCTATTGATAATATGAACAACAGCTTATTTAGAGTAAGTTAATGGAAATACATTATAGGTCAGACCTAGTGGAGCTGTAGGACCAGAGTTTCAGCTGCTCCGTCTATTGTATTTTTTTTATTCCAGTGCTGAGTAGTCGGGCAGGAGGAGAATATTGATAAATAAAAACAAAATTACACAACCAGAATACATTTATATAAGAGTATAACTAAAACACCAAATGTGAAAGTCTTCCCTCAGCTCTGTGGAGCGCTTTACTGTCTTTTACTGCGTTCTTTGTTGAGCTGTCACCTCTCTGATCAGCAGCAGCCGACCGCTCTTATGAATCCTCTGGACACTACCTGCTCAGCACCGACATGGTTTTCCAACACCTTCACCAAATCATCTTAACAAGGTCATATGTCAAGAGGCCGACGAATGCAGGCTTAAAGAAATACTTGTTTCTTTTTTTACATTTGAGTTGTGAGAGAAAAGCTACGTTTTATTCACAGATTCAATGTAAAAGGGTCAGTGATGTACAAATGGTCATTTTGGGGTAAAACTATTCCTTAAACATTTAGGGGAGGTCAATGCTGACATGTGGTTTGAAGATAAAGTGACCAAGATATGTGCGGAGCATTAAATAACTCACTGCTCTGGAATGGAGAATCGCCTCAAACATGCTGTTTGTGATGGATCTGATAATAATTGGCCGTGTCAGATTCTGTTTAGGAGATTTGCACCTGCAGGATAATCGCTGAACAAAAGGATCCCAGGCAAGTAGGAAGGTGCCAGGAATGTAATGTCCATGTTTGTTTCCTCCACAGTCCCACTACCTTCAGTGCAGTGACGGCCACGTTGAGTTTGCTGGTGTGCAGTGTTCAGTCTTTGAGTCTCCTTATCCAATGACGATGGCCCTGTCTGTCCTGGTTACCATAGAGATGTGCAATGCCTTGAACAGGTACAAATAACACACCCATTAAAGCTAATTGTCTATGTCAAATAACCCTTTCATTGGGATACCTTCCACGTGTATGTTCTGGTTTGGTGATTAAAGAGCGTAGATCCAGGATGCCGACTAAGTTGTTGTCTTTCTTCTGTTTTTGTGCTCCTCAGTCTTTCAGAGAACCAGTCTCTGCTGAAAATGCCACCCTGGTCAAACCCCTGGCTGGTGGGGGCCATCTGTCTGTCCATGGCTCTACACTTCCTCATTCTATATGTCGATCCACTGCCAGTAAGTGTCCATGCACGGGTCATTTATTATATATCATATATGTTCGTTGACACTTCTTATCAACCCGGCGCTGAAATGAACTCGCTTCTCTCCGTCTGCAGGTAGTCTTCCAGATTCGCCCTCTGTCGTGGCCTCAATGGGTGGTGGTGTTGAAGATGTCCCTTCCTGTCATCTTGATGGACGAGGCTCTCAAGTTCCTGGCCCGCAACTACATTGAGCCAGGAAGCCAGATCCAGGTCAGAAGACATGCCTGATGGTGCTTCAGTTGAAGTAGTCTTCAGCCTGGACCCTACCGGTCGATGTTCCTCTAGCCGACTGAACAGAGTTTGTAACTGGTCCAGTGTGTAACTGAGCTCCTAAAAGAGATGTGAGGGTCATTGCCCGTGGACAGTGTAACGCTACGTCCACTAAAAGTGCTCGTTGTGGCTGCTGACAGGCCCAGATCACTAAGCTCCTCCTCTCCAGCGCTCACTGATCTCCACTGTGTCTTCCAAGTTACCTCTCACGAGATTTCCGAATTAGACTTCCCGTCTCCTTCCCTGTATGGTCTTTTCTATAGTATTGTCAGACACTTATATTAATAACCTGACCTTTGAGTAGACGTAATGTTACTTTAACAGTGTGTGACTGCCTTTGCAGAACTGTCGCTCAATACTGGACCAGGTTCAAGAACTGTTGTCCACATCAGTCACTGAGACCGTAATATGTTTCAAGTAATACTTTCCAAGTGAACGACACCAGAGTTACCATGGTATTTGTATCTCAAAGTGGTCTGTGCCTAACCCTTTGTTGGAATCCCCCTCTCAAAAAGACTCTGGAAGAGGAAGAGGAGGAGCGGAGGATGGGGCCGAGCACGGGATTGGTCGGGGCCGTGAGGACGAGGCTGCACCAGTCACTGAAGGGCGTGTCCTGGTCGTTCGTCCTGATCTCTGCACCGCTATTGATCTGGATCTTCAGCCTGGACTCTGACATAACCAACATCTTCTGGGAGTGATGGAAGAACGAGAGGACGGGCAGAATGTGGGGGAGAGAAGAAAGAGACCATCTAAAGAAGGACTGTTGGAATAAGATGCAGAGGTTTGGGTGTGTACGGGTGAGGTGAGAAACAAACAAGCCGAGAGGATAAATACTCTCCGGGCATACAAGAATATAAAGTGTAAAGAGTGAAATATTAAGCCAACAGACAATCAGATAACACCAAGCGGGAAAGAGCACCTCCTCCTCAATACTAAAAGGTGCTACGTGTAGCATTTCATCCGAACCCCATAGCTCACGTAGACTGACCCGCCATTAGGTCAGAAGCCACAGGCCGAGTTTGTCTGTCCAACACTTGGGTCCAGAGTGACGTATGTCTCTGGCTTTAGCTGTACTTTAATGCTCACCGTTGCATTCTAAAATACTAAAGTTTACAAGATAAACATTAACATGTTAGTATGCTACAACTCGTTCATTTGTGTTGGGGACAAACAATGTCATCATCAACGGTTCCAGCTGCTCCGGCTCATCACAGATGGCATCTATTTCTATGGTTTAACCAACTATTTATAAAACCGTCACATTTTGACCAGCTAGCTTGCAAATAGTCCTTCACTCAATCAGAATGCACCAATAACAGTTGAGAACTGTCTCTCGCCCCTTTACCAATCGGACCGCCTTCCTGGGACAAACGTCTCTGGTCCAGCTCCAATTGGTGGTGATGGAAACACCCGAGTGGACGCACTGATGTACGGCCTTTTTTCCAGGTGCTTTCTTTGTCATCTCAGCCACAAATTCTGTCGACTCTGTCCAAGCAGCACCTGAACATTGTTCCAAATGAATAGAAAACAAGTTTGAAGAGAGACTTGGAACAAGTTTGAATAAGTAACACATACAAAAAGGAACATTTCCCCTGTTCTCCAAGAGCAGCAGATACAGAACGAACGTGTAGAAATGATTTTGACAGAAACTACATCTTCTATGGCACACGTTGATGATGTATCGCTGATTAAATGCTACAAGTTGCACCTTTTTTAGATGCCTGCTTGGAAAACAAGTGCATCAGATGGAAGGAGAGCAGTGCTGAGTGGTCTCAAAACACACACACACACACACACACACACACACACACACACACACACACACACACACACACACACACACACACACACACCAGCTTTACGTCCACACTGTACCACCAGTACTTTGAGGTCATTAACAGGCAATGAAGATGGACGACTAGATCTGTCCAGTAGAACCCAACCTGCCACTGCAGCAGTGTCCGTATTGTTGACCTTCCTCGTAGATACTGTCCATGAGAGCAAAACAAGCGTTTACCTGAGAGGACAGGGGTCAGCAGACCAATACAGGATGCATGTCGGCACACGCCACACATTTATAACTCGTTTCAAAGCCACAGTCCAAACTGTGACGGTTGGATTCCTGTCCTGCAGAATGCGGTGTGCGTAAGAGGAGAGCCACAGGTCAACACACTTCACTAGGACACATCCATATGACTCCTCCCCTGTTGATTACACAGATTCAGTTATTTGTTGTATGACACGTTTACTAAAAAGTCAATGTTTGGAAATGCGAATGAGGTGTAATCTTATTACGTGTGTGCTAATTTATAGACATTTCCAAACACATAAATGTGAACACTGGATAAAGCCAGGTTCAGAAGTAGTTTCATTTGATTTCAATATTAGACTCAAAGGTTTTCACGGTGGTAATATTAGATATCTCTTCGTATCACTCCATGAATTAGCCATTAAAAACATATAATTCAACATGTTTTTAGTTATAGAATGTACAATATTTTTATCCAGCTATGAATAATATATGAGTGAATCTTTCTGTAGAAACCGTCAGAATATATTTAGGAATGAATCTGTAACGTTTGGTGGAAGAGATACTGATGTGGAGTTTTCTAAATCTGCGAAAAAATAATGATTTGGGGAAAACGGCCTTTAAGATGATGTTATGTCAAATTAGACGTATTGAAGACTGCAGGTGAATAAGGTTTTACCATGAAACTTCCCCAGCTGATTACTTACATTTAGACCATACATTTTTGTACTACACGTTTCCTGAAATTAGACGTTAAAATATGCAAAGGAGGCTTTATCTAATGGTCACTTTTCTTGAATTTAGTAAATAATGACAGACACAAATAGACAAAGCAGCAAAGTACACACCAACATTTGTATTTTAAAAGAAAATTAGGCCGCAATTATCAAACATGGATGTGCATGAAATCTGATGTTTTTTCGCCTTAAAGTGGGCCGTAAATGTCCAGCTGGCTGTAAAATGATTCACAAGTCCGCCACTGAGTGCACTTCCTCACAACATTGTGGTAGATCTTCAGTTCAGTATCTTTCTGTTGTTACCGACACGCTGCCCCAGTCTTCGAGGCGCCTTGACCTCCTGAGGCAGCGCCGGCTGCCCGGAGCGACGTTCAGCCGTCACCGCTCATCCCGTTCTCTATATTCAAACTGCTACATGTATGTAAACGTATTAATATGGCTATACTTCACTCCAGCAGTCCGGCTCGGCACTGCGACTCTTGTCCCTCTGTAGGTGTGCTGGAAATTATTTTCGCGGAGCGTCGTGTCCTAGATGGTGAGAGATGTGTGTTTTTTGTGCAAATCTGCCATTTTCTCCAGGGATGCCATTGTGACATCTCACTCTGTTTGCCATTGAGGGGATTTTATTAGAATTATTTTTTTGCTGTTATTACAGTAACTTTAGTTGTATATTACATTTAGTCATTGTTAGAAAAGCTAAATCTGAAAGCAGTTGTTATTTTACAAGAGAGAAATAATATCATGATGTTATGCGAGTAAAGTCGCAATACTGTATGTACTACTAGTCTTCTTTCTCTGAGCGATGTACAGATGTGTGTTTAGTTCAAACCGAAAATCGCAACTTAATTCTAATACCGTGATCATTTCAAAATTACAACCTAA
The DNA here is from genome assembly GCA_036178185.1 of Liparis tanakae. Classification (NCBI taxonomy): domain Eukaryota; kingdom Metazoa; phylum Chordata; class Actinopteri; order Perciformes; family Liparidae; genus Liparis; species Liparis tanakae. The sequence continues at coordinate 10,788,945 of CM070110.1, forward strand.
CAAAATGTGCAATTTTACTCCTGTAATTTCTTTTAATTTCACGAGTAAAGTTGCCACTTTATCCTTGTAAAAACATTTCAGAATTCTGACTTTACTCATAATATTTAGATTTTCTTTGTAATTTTGAGTTTGACCAACTCAAAATCTCTTTTTCTCCTCACTACAACTCAAGTATCCAAACACAAAGAAGAAGTTGCCCAAAGTTCTGCCTGTTTTAGTTTAGTTTGCTTTGGCTCCGTTCCTCACTCGCTCATTTTGGTTTTGGCACAGCTCAGGCGGAAGAAGCGTGCGTAGATGCACTTAACTTAACTATTTAGTTTATATTGTCATTAATAATTCATATTGTATCTTTTTGCAAGGGTGTATTATACCACGTCCCCAATGTACCAACTTTGTTCTTTGTTATTATTATTATTATGATTGTAATTCCTGTTGTTGTTGTTGGCTGAGTGGAGGAAGGGTTGTCATGGTTCCAGACTGTCTCAGTAAATGAATCATTGTTCTTGACTGACTCGCCTGTTTAAATAAAGGTTGAATCGATGAACTTCAAAATTAAAGAGATTTCCACTGAAGCTAAACAAGGGAGCACCATTTAGTAGATTTTATTTGTAACTGCTTCTCTTATTCATTCCACTTCTGAAGGGCTTTGTTGTCATGGAAACTATGTTAAAGGATGGAAACAAGAATAAATGAAATGGGTCAGAATGGGTGAAGTGTGCTGTGCTTGTTTGACATGAAACAACAACTCATTACATTCATGTTGTACAGCACAAAATCACAGATTACACATTTGACGGCTTTACAAACTGGACACACTGGACCGCACACCTGTGAGGAGGAACCGTTGAAGACAATTGGTCAACAGGGTTCATACGGTCATGGAAAACCTGGAAAAGTCATGGAATTTTAAAATTTCCAGGCCTGGAAAAGTCATGGAAAAAAACTTAAATCATAAAAGTTTTGGAAAAGTCATGGAAATGTGTTATAATCACATGTTCATTTAGGCCGTGTTTGAAATAATTATTATGTTTTTTTAAAGAAAGATGCTCAAAATATAAGCCGGCGTAAGCAAGATTTTCTAAATTGTTCATGTTTGTACCGAGATTTCAGTGTAGTCATGGAAATTTGGTTTAAAGTCCTGGAAAAGTCCTCGAAAAGTCCTGGAAATTCATTGGTCAAAATGTGTAAGAACCCTGGGTCAAGCTTGATGGGAGAATAGCCATCCAAAAATGCACTAAGATATGCAGCCGTTTCCAAAGCCACTCCACTTGAGGACAGATCGGCACTGGTTTTGAGGGAAATAGATTATTAATCTAGCCTCTAATAGTTCAAATCTTTTCATAAAAGAAGTTCATGAAGTCATAACTACTGATGTCTGTAGGAATACTTGGCTCCACAGAGCTGAGACTGTCAGCCTGGCTACAGGGCTGAGGAGAAACCCAGTCCAGTGTCATTCTCACTGAGACCTGGACTAAAGTTAGACCAGGAGTCTGTTATATTGAGACGTGGTTTTGAATTAAATGCAGAAAGAATTGCTTCTTTAAATTGAGCTAAATCACTGTCAGTTAGTCAAAAGTTTTTACACCTGATGTCTACGTGTACACTCCGGTATTTTGTATGACTCTAATTTTTGACTTAATGAATGGAAGTGGCCGTGGGACAGACACACCGTCTCTATGGAGTTGTGGGTGGGTAACTGCTCCAATAGAAGAGCAGAGAAGGGCGTAAGACTACAACTCTGCTCCCGGTTCCTGATCTGAACTCTGGGATGTACTTGGTCATATTTTCAGAAATGAGACAGAAATGAGAATCAGAAATGAGACGCACTCCATCCAAACTCTTCATCGGATCAGGTTTCCCCCAGAAGGTCTTCCAGTTGTCTACGTGGCCCACATTGATCGCTGGGCACCACCTCGACAGCCAGCGGTGGAATGACGACATGCGGCTGTACACGTCATCATTGATCACATTGGGGAGAGGACCAGAGAAAACTACGGAGTCTGACATGGTCTTGGCATAAGCACCGATTCCACGTTAACTTTAGTGACCTCCGAACGGGGGAGTCGGGACTCATTACCGCCGATCTGTATTACAATCTTACTGTATTTACGTTTATCTTTAGCCAGCAGTTTTGCTATCTTAATTCTTTCCATTGCTGTTTTTCTGTTATTAACATTCCTATATTGTTTGTAGCTTATGTCCTCTACATACTGAAATACAGCTGTAGTCTAACATCTTTGACCGTTCTGTCATTACAGGGATTTAAACGCTAGCAGTAGTAACAGAATTCCCGGCTTGTGTTCCTTGCAGCCTCAGCTCTCTGTAGAATTACACGGAGGATATCAAATCCTGGATGGCAAAAAGCTTCGTTCAGCGAAACCAGAATAAACCGGAGGTCCTATCTTCGGCCCAGCAGACCACTGCAACCACAACCACAGCCCCCAGGCCTCTGTCATCCAATGTCTGGTTTGAAATTTGATTTAAAAAAATCAACCCAGCTGTCAGCTATCCACCTTCTTGGATCACCTGCGAAAATCAAATATTCTTAGTTCACACTTTTTTTAATTTAATGTTGTTGTTTTTTTACTGCGGTCCCCTCTCTATAGTCATAGTTATTCAGCCAGCCCTACCTCGTCTGGTTCCTGGCAGGCTGCCACACCAGGACCAGCGAGACAGGCCGTACTTCACTGGCCTCTCCTCACCTGCTAACTGTCAAGTACCGCATTTGGTTTTGCTCATCCCCTCTTCCTCCTCCCTAAATATTAGATTCAGTGTGCAACCAAAGCTTTGAGACATACTGCAGCTGACCACATGATGGGGCCAGGGAGGAGGCAGACGGTGACTCTGACACCGGTGTCAGCTGAGAAACTTTTAGGAACCAAAGACTTTTAATGATAAGTAAATCCTTCACTTTAGTATTACATATCAGTGGGGATATACACTTACAAAGAACTATGGATCTCTCCAGACTGTAAGACACATTCGGTGTGGACACATTGAACAAAAGCCGTCCTGGTCCCTCAAAGTCAAAATGTGTGTGTGTGTGTGTGTGTGTGTGTGTGTGTGTGTGTGTGTGTGTGTGTGTGTGTGTGTGTGTCTGTGTTAAGGTCAGTGGGCGGGCGAGTCTTGAGCTCCATTTATAGACATACTGTACGTAGAGAGAGAGAGGGGGAGTTAATGTAAGTGCACATGTGCCAGTGAATACAGCTGCCACTCGGTGGGAGGGATAGCACACTTAAGATCTACCACAGACATAAAGAAAGGACAGAATCAAACGCTCCTGGCAGGAAACAGAAGCTACCGTGTGAACTCTTCACCATTTAAACAGAGATCCTCGACTAGAGGAGCTCACCCCATCAAGTAAGTGACTTTCAACGTGTTGCATAGTTTGGATTGGAGACAATCATAACATAACCGGCACCGAGGAGCTCATGCCTGGAGTTCTGCTGTCTGACAATGTGCATGTTGTCACAACTGCACTGGGATCAGTTAGTTCCCTCTTCTGTCCACCACCCTTGGGTCTTTATTATTGTTTGACTGCTGCGTCTTATTGTCCAACGTGTCCAACATGAAAGGGAGCTACATGATAATAGGTCAACAAACAAGTGTTGATGTGTGTCGTTTAAAGTGTGTGAGTACAGGTGAATGTATAAACCTGTTCTGGAGGCAGAGGAACATGACCATGACGTCTGTGTGTTTACTGTGTTCATTAGAAGAGTCCATTCCAACTCAAGTGGTATTCATGACCTTGTTAGGGGACATTGACTTTGGTCTGTGAAAATAAGCATGACTAATATTTGTCGGAAGTACTTTTTGAAGTAATATTTATGGGCATTGACACGACTTGGAGACATTTACAGCCGCCATGTCCTTGAGTGCCCCTCATTCTGTACGGGTTACGTGATGGACTGGGATTCAGCACCATTTTACAGTTTGTATACGATGATGACGTACACTAAATTGGGGAGCGAATGCGGAGCAGGTTGCAGGAGCTTGTCCAGCTGTGCAGGACCTTTACATTACAAACGGGGATCGGACGCATTCAGCTGGACGTCACCAGTGAACACGGTCACCAGTTAAACTGCAGATCCTGTTGCTCTGAAAATCTGATGTTGGTATATTAATTCTACTAATCCATCATGCAACAAGCAGACATTTTTAGATGCTGGGAACAGTTTTAATTAAATATTTAAAGCTCGCTAACCCGCCTGGATCGGCTGAGGGAAAATGCTCCTTCAGTCAGCGACATGCACGCGCATATTTTGGATAAAGCTCTGTAACTTGTTACAATAATGGGCCTTTAGACACTGTGTTTTTCCAAGGCCGACATGTGCTCCTTATTGTATTCATTAACAGGAGGAGAATTGTACGTGTTATTGGCTTTTTAAAAAGTAACTTTTTTGCTTTTTGGGTAATAATAGGTGATAACATAGGCTACACGAGTATTATTGGTTGAGTATAAGCACTTTTTACTATTCTTTTCACACGCTAACTCGTGAGTTAATGGTCACAGTGTTCAAACAAAGAAAGCAGGAACCTGTGTGGAATTCCAAAGCTGCTACAAACAGTGCGCGTGTCCTTTCACATATCCAGCCTATCGAAAATCACAACATGAAGACCAAAGCTGTTACGGTAAGGGTTACCATGGTGACCATTAGCCAGTCGCTCCATACACTTTGATACATCTTTGGCTGAAATATAACCATCAACATGGCAAAAGGAAGCAAGATGACTTCCTTTTTCCATTCCTGGGAAGAAAATACAATTACAATCTACTCTACTCATTAGCATGTCCCCATCAATTCCTGATATTATTGTGTGTGTGTGTGTGTGTGTGTGTGTCAGGTATGTAATAAACATACTTATTTTACGTGACAAACATAGACCACCATCTTTTCCTAAACCTAACCAAGTAAACCTAAAGGCTAAGTGAATGTATGTTTTGAAAATAGACACTCTGCATGTAACAAGAGGAAACTGACATGTCATGAAGCGGCACTAAAGGGAAACCTGGAGCGTCACAGTTTAGCGTAAAGCCACTGACCGATTGTTTATATTTGATGAGTTTGGGGTGAGAATGTGTGTATGTATGTGTGAGAGGGAGGGCTGCTATACTATGGTCTGCTGGACTTCCGGTGTGCAGACTTGTAATGCACTCGGGTTGAGTCACTGCTTTTTTCACACCAACGCACAGTCACTCACCAGAGTCAGTCCGTCAAATATTTGCACTCATAGAACACAGGGTCCACTGAATTGTAGTTCAACAGGCATGTCTGTGTGTGTGTGTGGGCTTGGTGTGTGCACATGGATGAGATCAGCGCAGGACACTTGATAGCTCCAGCTCGTAGTCTGTATTTGCTCCAGCTACCGTAAAAGGTCACTTAAGGTCAAACTCCTCCCCGTTTGGTTTCATCTTCCCACTCCCCGGGCTTCTCTTCAGGTTCATGACCGCTCCCAGCTGATACCATGTGCAGCTCCACACAGGGTTTCTGATGCAACGGTGATGATGACGTACAATGTAATGATGACATATTCCAGGGTTCTCTGCAAGGTTAAAGTTTCCATTCAGTGTTTCTCAACAAAACAAACTGTGTGTGCTGAGTGCTAAGATCTGGGATGTGGCGCCATATCTACAAATTACAAGCAGCAGTGGTCAGAAAGCCCCAGGGCAAAACATTCAAAAAAGGAAACAGTGAAATAATAGCAGGAACATCCTCCACTTACTACTGGAAATCATGGTATTTGTATTTAAATTGTTTTTAGAAATTGTGAATTACTAAAACAACTAGACATGGTTTTAGCATATACTCATACATGTGCTGGGCCCAGTATTAGCGGCGGACAGGTAGATGCACACACACACACACACACGCACGCACGCACACACACACACACACACACACACACACACACACACACACACACACACACACACACACACACACACACACACAATTGCATTATCTCCCCACAGCCATAATAAAACATTGTTGTTCTTTAGCACTGTGGATCCTACAATCTATACATTTGCATTATTGCCCTCTTCCCTCTGCAGTGTCCCCATCCCTATGCCTGTGTTAGTAGAACACGAGAGAGAAAACAAGAGGCCAGAAACACCACAGAAAAGGATCAGTTGAAGAGAAAGGCACCTCTGATGTAAGGTGGCTGTTGAGTTTGGCAAGACAAGTTGAGTGAAAGCTCAAAGAAAGCCTTCCTTGAAAAAGAGGAATAGGAGTTTGCTGCCTTGCTTAGGGACACTTTTCTATGACAGAACATGTGAGCTGAAGTACAGAAGGATGTATTAAAATTAAAACACAGACGGAGCTCTGGGCAAGGGCATTCAATGGTAAGTGTCACTGACGCGGGAGATTGTTTGTGTCAGATGTGTTGCCACCTACTGGAAATACTCACCTTGGTTTAGGAGCTGGGTGGTGCCGGGCAGAGCATGCAGGACATGCCACATAGCCGCTGTGTGTTGTGGTCATAAACAACAGAGTCTCTTGGAGTAAGAACTTTTTGTGTCTGCCTTTGTGTAAATGACCCTTCTTCTTCTTCTTCTTCTTCTTCTTCTTCTTCTTCTTCTTCTTCTTCTTCTTCTTCTTCTTCTTCTTCTTCTTCTTCTTCTTCTTCTTCTTCTTCTTCTTCTTCTTCTTCTTCTTCTTCTTCTTCTTCTTCACCCTAGATGTTTGTATTCTTCGGGTTTAGCGGCATCTGCATGACACCAACATCATGCACGCACTCACTCACTCGCTCGTCGTGAATTCTCTGGACAATGGGCAGCTCCGTTCACACATTGGACATTACTCAGACGTTGTACAAGGTATCTGTCAGGGTAAACTCTGTTTCATGTCAAGTGATTCGGACATTTGCCTTCTCAGACACAACGTGGCTGTCTGGTGGACTAATGTCTTCTTGTGTCGACAGCTGCCATGGCTCCCAGCTTGGCCCAAGCATACCGGAGGAGGTGGTGGATGGCTGTCACAGCCATCATAGAGAACCTGCTCTTCTCTGCCGTCCTGCTGGGCTGGGGCTCACTGCTCATCATGCTGAAGAACGAAGGCTTCTATTCCTACCTTTGTATCGGTAAGACTGGCCTCCACGCAGCTCTTCTGGATGCAGTGATCGCCCACCGTCCGTTATGTCAGACACAAAGCTGCAGTTTCACTCACATCCAGACGTTTACGTTATACTGCATTCTGGTGATACAGTCAATGTGCCACAGACGGGATGCTTGACCATTGTGGTGCCAATGACTTGGTGAAAGAACACTCTGACCATGTTATGAGTGGTGTTCCAGGTTTTTTCAAGGTCAACCTACCATCTGATTCCTCATATTGCTTGTGTTGGATCTGGCTGCAATGGACAACATAACCCTGGATGTGTCTGCCAACAAAAGGACACCAAGTGTTTGTGTTCCATGCTTTGTATCTAGCATTGTCCATCAACATTTGCCATTAACTCGTGCATTCATATATTTTATACACATTGAATTCAAGTGCCAAACGTTGAAATTCTTTACAGTGGTGTTGGATGCCACACAGATCACCTTTTACTAACGAGATGCCACACAACATCCACGTGGTTTGATGAAATCTGAAGCTTTTATGGTCTTTTGATTGTTCTGACAAAAGCACGTACAAAAATCATAAACATTTTAAGAACAATAGGTCCTCCACTCCGACTGTTGGTGTTCGGCCCCTAATAATAAGCAGAGCGGCTATTTTTGCAAAAAATGTTTTTGAGGCCCCGGATATTCATTGTTAGAGACAGAATTTCAGGGTCATAGTCATATTGTACGCTCATTTGGACTCTATCACTCAGTTCAGTGTCAAGTATACCATTAATTCAATTTGAAAAAAATATTATAATAATATATATAAATGCAAAGAATAGAGAGATGTTGATAGTTAGTTCTTGTATTTTGAATTCACTCCTTCACACTCTCGCTCACTGGAGACAGTTTCTAACTTCCCTTTCATTTGCCTCAAGTAAACCTAGATGTAAGCAGGTAACCCTCATTACCAACTACCTGTAGTCACGTTCTGTAACTACCTGGACTTACTGTTTACTCTGTGCGTCATTTACTTTGAGCTAAACTCCTTGGCTGTAATCCTGGCTGTCAATGAGAGAGACATTACATGTAGAGTGAGAAAGCCAGCGCAGCAGCCTCCCCAAGGTCCTAGTGCCCGGCAATTATGGCGACTTTTTGACGGAGTTCAATGTTGAATATTTGTAGCACCATGTTAGCTATCTCTGATGTAAGGTGTCACTTTTCCATCAGCACTATCTAACCATTCATACTCATTCACACACCGCAGGAACAGCCTGCTGGATCAAATTGTGCTAGAAGTTGTTTATCAATTCCAAGTACACTCACTGAGTGTACTTGGAATTTATTTACTCACAACCCAGCTCAGGTCAGGTCTGGTACATGTCATGATGTATATCAAGCTACCTACTATCTCTCTATATCCTGTCGAATCAATAACTTCACCCTCACTGTCAAAATGTAGCTTCTGCTCACATGGGGCGGATCTCGGTTTGCATTCTGACGTTCCAAATTTTGCTAATATTTTCTCTATGTGTCTCTTTTGAGTCATTTTGATCTCTCCCTCACTCTGTCTGAAATCAATACCTAGGAAGTGTTTAAGTGGACCCATATCTTTCATCTTAAACCTTCTCTTCAACATTTCTTTTACATCACTGAGTAAAGTGTTGTTACTTGCTGCGATGATTAGGTCATCTACCCACACTAACAGAATCACTTTCTCGTTCTCAGATTTCCTGCTGTAGACACAATGATCAGCATCATTTTGTACAAAACCATTTTCTGTAAGGTGATCATGTAGTAACATATTCCAGTTCCGTCCGGACTGTTTTAAACCATACAATGATTTGTTGAGTTTACACACTAAGTGTTCTCCTGTTTTTGACTTGACCTCAAAACCTTCTGGTTGTTCCATATATACCTCACAGTCTATTGGAGCATGGAGGTAAGCAGTCTTCACATCCATTTGGTGTAGGGTAAGATCCTCCTGTACAGCCACCTGCATTAATGCTCGTACAGAGGTCATGTTGGCTGTCGGTGAAAAAGTCTCTTTATAATCAATCCCTTCCACCTGACTATACCCCTTTGCGACATATCTGGCTTTACAAGTCTCAGATCCATCTGGGCTCTCTTTCACTGCGTATACCCAGCGACCTCCCACTGCTTGTTTACCTTGTGGCAGTGGGGCCAGAGTGAAAGTGTCATTCTCTGTCAAAGAGTTCATCTCCTCTTTCATCGCGTCAGCCCACATTTTTGACTTCTTAGAGTCCATTGCCTCTTTAAGTGTTTTCGGTACACCATAAGCCACTCTGTAGAATTAATCTACATTTTCACTTTCGGCATTATTACACTCAGCTTTACACTGGTACTCTTTTAAGTATTCTGGAGACTTTCTCTGTCTCATAGGGTATCTCTTTTCTCCCTCTTCTCTCTGAGTACTGTCTGTCACAGTTGGACCTGCCTCAGCAGTCTCCTCAACATCTGACTCTTTACTCTGCTTAGGCAGTGCCTGATTCTGGTTGACTCTCTTCGGTGGTGTATTTCTATTCTCAATATCTTCCCTCATGTCACAATCGGTCTGAGTCTGGTTATCTGTGCTACCTTTGGTGAGGAATATCACCAGCCTATGTTTTAGGACTTTTCCTGTCTCTGGATAATAAACGTTATATGCTGGACTATATTTATCATAGCCTACAAGGATCCCCTTCTTGCATCTAGAATCCAGCTTTTTCTTATCCTGCTGATATACGTAGCATTCAGAGCCAAATATCTCCATGTGAGATAGGTTTGGTGTTTTTCCTGTGAAAACACGGTAAGGCGTCTGCTCTAGCCGCTTACTGTAGCACCTGTTGCGGATTTGCGCTGCTGTCTGTACAGCATAAGTCCACAATTGCTTTGGGAGGTTTCTCTCCAATAGCATGCATCGAGACATCTCAAATAAGGTTCTCCAACCTCTTTCGGCAGTTCCATTCTGATGAGGTGAGTAGGGTGCACTCTTCTCATGCCTTATCAAGTTACTCCTAAGTAAAGACTGAAACTCCTGTCCAGTAAACTCTGTGCCGTTATCAGACCGTATGCACTTTATCTTTCCATACGGAGCTACATCTGCGATGAACTTTTCTGTAGCTTTTGTCGTGTCACTCTTTGCTTTAATAAAGTATGAAAAAATCATCCCACTGTAATCATCAGTAAATGCTATTGCATATCTGTATCCGTCTTTATCTGCTGGTTCTATCGGACCGCATAGGTCTGTGTGCACTAGCTTCAACACTGTTGTAGCTTTAGCGTCTACCTGTCTGTTTCTGCTTTGTGTAAATTTGCCTTGTGTGCATATTTCACAGTTTTGGTTGGACTTGTCATGTTTTCCTTTTATAGACATCCCTTCAACCACCTTTTCTAATTTTGCAACATCAAAATTACAATGACCAAGTATCTTATGCCACTTTTGAATGTTATGACAACCATACACTTCATCAACATTTTCATCCTCTACAGTGCTAAGGTAATACAGTCTACCAACAACATCCATTTTGAACATGGTACCATCCTTGTGGACGAGCCGGTCATCACCGTCCTTGAAGCTGACCTCAGCTCCGTTGGCTGTCGCTGCTTTCACTGAAAAGATGTTCTGTGGAAACGATGGGATGTAGAGTGCTCGCTTGAGCCTCGTTTTCACCTGTTGTCCCTCGCTGTCCAGCAAATAGACTTCGGCGTCTCCCCTCATCTTTGCCATCCCGCTCACCTTGGATCCGTCAGCGAGCTCGATCATGTGGTCCTCGGGTCTGAAGCTCTTGTCAACTGTTTTGAACTTTGTGGCGTCGTTGATCATGTGTGTTGTGGCACCACAGTCGACCATGAGACCCTTCTTGTTTTCTCTTAATCCAGGACAATCACTCAACCTGAAACAAAAAGACGTGTGCTCTGCCTCTGTCTCTCCATCAGCTTTCTTCATGTGGTCGCGGCCATGGCCGCCGCCATGTCCTCGGCCGCGTCCCCTTCCGCGCTGTGGTGTGTCCCATTTTCGTTCCTCTCTTCTCACTTGGTAACCGTCAGGACATGCCCTGGCCATGTGTCCCTTTTTACCGCACGTGTAACACTCGACATCAGCCATGTCCATTTTCTTCCCTCGTCCTCTTCCTCGTGACCACGTTGCTCCACTAATTTTCATCACGTTGTCTTCTTCAACATTTATGTCACTTTTTCCATATTTCGCCATACTCTCATAACTTCGCAGTTTTGTTTTAAACTCGCCGAACGTTACAGTATCACTTGTCTGAGTGATGTACACGATGAATGGCTTGTATGAATCAGGTAGTCCTTTTACTACCATAGCCATCTGAAGCCCATCACTAATATGCTCCTCTGCTCTTCTCAATGACGTGAATATAGTCTCTGCTCGAATAATATAGTCCGTGACAGTTTCATTGCTAGCTTTATGTAGCGAGGAAAGTTCACAATACAAACTCACAACGCGGGATTTGTCCTTTCCCGCGTAGTGCTCGCGAAGAATATTCAGTGCTTTTCTTCCGTCACGTTTCGCGTCCCTCATTACCAATGACAAGCTCTTGTTGTCTAGACATTGCACTAGTTCTGCATATGCCTCACCGTTCTTTTCCTCGTCTTCCGCGAGAGCTTCTTCGTCATCCGCGGGTATCTCCGGGTCTTCCGGGATAACTTCTCTGAGGCGGCGCAACTCCATGTGCGCGAGAAACCGCGTTTCCCAGAGTTCGTAATTTTTCTCATCACCGTCGAATAAAAGTCTGAACCACCTTTGGCCTGATTGACTGGGCCCATAACCTGTAGCGAGAGACATTCTTGCAGCTCTCTACGTTATTGCAGTCACCAAAGTAGTTCGCTAGTAGCTCCTAGTAGCTAGCATTCACGGGAGAAAAAGGACAGACGACCATCGTCTCTTCAGTCCGGGAACTCACACAACAGTACCACAGCGTACACAGGTACACATGAACTTGTTATACATATAACACAGGGCATTCAACATGGCTTTGATATTAAATAATATGTTCAACACACACAAACTTCCGTAATATGTAAAGTTCTCCACAAAGCCCCCCGCGCCCCACCTGTAATACCTCGGCGCCCCACTTGAGGGTTGGGCCCCACAGTTTGAGAACCCCTGGTCTAAGCACAGACCTTTGTTTACTAACTTTAGCAGTCATGGATGTTTCATTGTTGACTTTACAAAGTTTAATTAGGAAATGTTATCAAGAGAGAAGTAGACCAACCAGAGGAGTGGCCACTGATGGACATGAGAGAGAATACAGCTTTATTCAGACCTGGAGGTGACCCTTGACCCTGACCTCTAACACTGACTAAGTCCTCAGGGCCTGTCCTGTTAGTAGTGACGTGTTGTGTTTTTTTTGTTCCATTCATTATTCATGTCTAGACTTGTGTTCGGTTCTCGAATTTCAACAGTTCACACTTCTCTCAACGTCCCAACTTAGAAAATGTGAGCGTCAACGCCAACGTGACTGCTCTGGAGGACGGTGTCTGGCGGAGTTGTGTGGAGCAGGAGGAGGTACTGAACCTTGGCTTCACCATTGGCTCCTTCCTCTTGAGTGCAGCCACTTTACCCCTGGGGATCTTGATGGACCGATATGGACCTCGGCCACTGAGGCTCGTTGGCAGGTGAGTCAGACAGGTCATTTATCGTTTGCTGTCCATCTGAAGAAGAGAGTTTAACAATTACAATGAAAAATGACATTAAAACCACAGCCCTGTGGACCTTTCAGTTCATGTTTTGCAGCCTCCTGTGCTATGATAGCGGTTGCTGCATATGACCCCGAAGGTAAGACACTTCAACCACAACATGTCAAACCTCGAGTCGCCATTCGCTTGCTCCCATTCCTTCCTGCTACTGCAACAGCACTATTATTCCCACAGATGTACAGTACTTTAAGGAAGCATCTGTAGTTTTGCAATCATCCGGTATGGTAACACTTTCCTCTGCAGCTTCACTGTGAGGTTTGGAGAAACTGCAGCATCTTTACAGCAGACTCCAACAGGACAAGGAAAGTCAGCAGTCACATGAAGACATGGGCTATAACACTTGGAAAAGAAACAACAACCAACACCCAAACTGTGTGTTGCAAAGACATTAAATGTTGTCGTCTGCCGTCCTGATTCCTGACTTTACCTGTTGACCATCATTCTTCATACGCAATCATTGACAATAACTGATGTGTTACGTGAACTTCCTTTCAGTCGGGGATGATTTCAACGGTTGACACCCACATTGAAAATAGAGCTGAATGTACTAATAATGTTTTTAACACTCATTTCCATGTGTCCCCTCAGTGCTGTCTGGCCTCATCTTCCTCGCTGTCTCCTTCAACGGCTTCGGAGGAATTTGCCTGACCTTCACTTCACTCACAGTATGATTCCCACTCACAAAAAAACTGGACTGAGTACACTGAATCTGAACGATGAGATATTGTGCTAACCCACTTAAAGCTAATTCTGTTATGATGTCATATTGCTGTAAGACATGATCGAAACACAAATGCCACCACCAAGTCACTGACAGATGCAGAGTGTGAACAGTTCTCAGCCCGCTCTGCAGTTTCCTCAGCGCTATGAAGCAGCTTAGCATTTTTTAGCTCATTGTTTTGGTTTTATAACCTGAAGCGGTTCCATCTCATGAACTAAAATCCCACTGATTTAAGTTCAGCCATCGTCCACTACATGTCCAACACCAAACAGCAGCAATGTTAGAGACTATCTGGAGATCATATCGGAGCGTTTAGCATTTACATATTTTTTTCTCAGTAGTTGGTGGAGACACAAATGAGCTAAAAGACAGTAAATAATATACTTTATTTAATCTGGTAGATGCCGAGTGATCTCCAGTTGAATGCTGATGTTGCTGTGTGTCTGCTGGCTGTGTAGATAGACAACTGTTTGCTGACATGCTCACCATAACAACTTTATTAGGTGGAAAAATAAAAGGAAAAAAGAACGGAGCATTAACAACATATACTGCTTCTTTCAGTATTCCTATTTTGAATTGATGATGACCGCCTACATTACCTTTCAGTCCTCTTTGACATTTTCCAATTGAAGCTGAGGAAATTAAAGATAATTAGCATTTCATTGTCAAACTAATGAGGCCATCAGATGTGATGTGTAGTCTGTGCCCATTGCCAGTGCAGCAGAAGCTAACCCGTGTGGAAGTCTTGAAGTAGAAAGTCCAGTCCATATATCTACTAGCATAAAGTCCAACAGTAATTTTCAATAGTCAGCGCATGTGTAATTTGGACTGCTTTGTGCGTACCTAGGTTTATAAACACACATTCAGCCGCGTGTGTGCGTGCCTGTGTGCGTACATTTTGCCAAGCAGCACATGCTGTTCCACTTTCACAAATTCTGATGCGGCCTCTCAGCCAATCCAAAGCATGGGCGAAACAACACACCCCCATGTCAACTCTCTTCCTCCCTTCTTCCTCCCCCTCCCTGACCTAGACCATGCCCTAGACTTGACATGGTCACTCTGGCCTCACTGCTCTGATCTGTATTATCTTGATGATACGCTCTTACATAACTACTGTGTACATGCCCAGCTAACCTAATTAGCTGCGAACACATTCCCTGTGAACTTTGCAAGGCAGTTTTTACTATAATATACTGACTGAGCAGAGCCAGCAGAGTCATTAAAAAGTAGCAAACATGTCCTTTCACTTCTCATTGTAAAGTAAATGTTGATTGTAAAATGGAATGGCTCTTCCACCATGTTGCAGTCTCCCAGGAAAATGATGACCAGAGCCGCTAACACTGCAAAGTGTATATCACGCAAACACTGAGTTGAAAGCGTTTTGAGTGCTCGGAAGACCAGAAAAGCGCTGTATAAGTACAGGTCCATTGTCTTTCCTGCAGCCATTGTTCATGACAAGGATCGTCCTTCAAGCGGAGGATCGGCAGTTCGATCTCCGACTCTGTGTCATGCCAATGTGTCATTAGGCAAGACACTTAACCCCAAGCTTTGTCTCGGGTGTGCATGGTGTATACATTTAAGAACGCTAGTTAGTCCTGAGGGTCAGGTGGAACATTGCATGTTAGCTCCTCCCATCCGTGTATAAATAGGTGTGAATGGGTGAATGATGGCATGCAGTGTTAAAGAGCTTTGAGTGTTTGGAAGACTAGAACAGATCTATACAAGTCCAGGTCCATCTACCATGTACCTGCACTCCACCTGTCTGGTGATACTTGATGCCTCGATGGAGCGAGGTCTCTGTTGGCTAAACAGACACCGGCCTTCTGTTGCTGAATTCTCCAGCAACTGGACATTAGCCAGGAGTGACTGGGTAGAGGAGTAGCCTTCCATTGCACCTCTACTTCCTGGGCCAGTTGACTCCACTTACAGGTCTGGCTGTGTGCGGTGATCGTCTCAAGGTTCATGTACATTACATTACACTACATGTTACATTCATACACTGTAGACACAGCTACAGGGAGCAATTCAGGGTTAAGTGTCTTGCTCAAAGACACATCGACTAGCGCAGGGATTGAACTGCCAAACCCCTGATTGAAAGACGGACCTGCCAACCACTGACCCACAGTCGACCTACCAACTCCTATTACAAATACGAAAAGACAACTAATTAAAACTCAAATGTAGCAGCGTTCTACCAGCCGCAGCATGCCCTCTGCCTCAGCCGAGGCCAACCAAAGTATTGGACGAATAAAATAAAATACATTTTGCATACATTCTGTAGTGTGTACACCAACAATCTGAAGATCACCAACACTTTGAGAATACAAGGCACTACCTTTCTGTACCATGTCAGGATGTTTAAAGGGTGAGAAGAATATATTTAATGCCCTCCTTTTACTTAAGCCGTGATATTAATTCTAAATCTTGTTTCCTAACCCGGATCTCATTTGAACCATAGTTTGCCATAACCAGGATCTTTTCTTAAACATGGAATACTGTAGTTAGAACGAGCAGTCAGAAAGTGAGACTTGGAAAAACCTTGGCTGAGATTAGATATTAATGTATTCATCCTCATGGGGACATTTCTTGAAGCAGCAGCAAACATGTAGACAAATATACAATAAAATAGCAGGGCATATGACATTTGAGAATTTAAATAATAAAGAAAATGAAATGACATGAAAGTCTACTTGTGACTTGGTATTTGACATAAATAATGTTGGCATTGAACATCATTGTTTTTGTAGAATTGTACAATATCACCAATCTAGTCTGGCGTCTGGGTTAGCCAAAGCCATCGCTACCTGCTGCTCCCTGATATTAGAGAACCGAGCGCTGAGAGCTTCATGGTCATACATGTTTCACAGACTGTTACGCGTGCACTATAGCAGTGCACAATAATGAAAGAGAGAAGAGGGAACTGTTGGCAAGAGCAGATGGAAAAGTGAATGGAAAAACAAGGGGAGAATGGAAAAGGGGGAGGGCAAATATGAATGGAAAAAAATTAGGTTGATCAAAGCAACAAAGTGGAAACATGACTGATCAGAGAGTGATGACTTTATTTGAGCTTAAGGACTGAAGAGAGATGGAGAGACAAACAGGTGATATTTGGCCATTAACATCTATATACAACGTACATTATTTTTATTAACTAATTTTATTGCCAGCTTGAAAATGTCCCAAAGTTGTCAAACATGTATAGCAATCGCTGCATGTCCCCAACAGGTGACTTTGTGCCCATTGGCTTTTGACAAAGTGACTAATTGCAAATTCCTGAGGGCATTTGCACCACTAAAGTAAAGTATTACTTAATGTGGGTCTGGGATTGTTCTACATTCTTGTAGCCCTGTTTATTAGAGAGGGAAGCCATTTTTTAAGACCTTTGTTATTTTAATTTATTGTGCTCGCATACTTCCTAAATAAAGTTAGAGCTCTGGACTTGATGGAAACCACTTGAAGGCAGAAGAGTACATGCTGTTACTAATACTTCTAATACTTCTACGAAAGCAATATTCAATTCAAAAATGACTGTGTGGCAATCAATCGGCCTCCATCATTGACTGGATAGATCAGATATGCTATTTCTAATATGAGCTGATGAAATAGGTACACAGACTGGGCAGTAGCACACACACAGGAAAGGAAGAGTTCAGCTGTTGCCTTACGAGTGGAGAAGAATCACATAAGTACATCTGCACCATCAGCTGAAGGTATACAGTCCTCAGATAATACAAATGATGGCTCATTATTATGTTTCTTGTTTCCTTATAAAAGCAGATTGCTTTTGAACAATTTGTTAGCAGCTATGACCTGTACACTTATCAAACTTATTCCAATGTTTTGGAGATGTATTAGAGCTATTTGTGTTTTCATATAGTAATATGCGAGCACCAAACCAGTTAATGTTCAGTAGTTTTAGTTTCAACAACATAACCATCTGTAATAAAAATTCACGATGTTCCAGTTACTGTAACTGAATCAACAAATCATGAAAAGTCAGTAAGCTTGTATTCAATGAATGTAGAATATCTTGGATTAGAGAGTTTGAGATAACACAGAGGGAAGAGACACGCACGCAGAGTACACAATTAACCGCGTGATTGGCTAAGAGCCCAGTTTGACCATTTATTAGTTTTGCCTGCAGCCCACAGAATGATATCAGTCCACAGTGTTTACTGAGGTGGAACAGCCCTGTGTTTGGGCCCAGCGCCCCGCATCGCAATGAAGCAGCAGAATGATATCAGAGTTGGAGACACTTCAGAGAGTGTGTTTGTGTTTTTGAAATTACCTCAGTTTTCTAATTGTACACCTTTAGGATGTTGTGCTGAACTTCCATCAACATACAGTATATGGACTGCGCCACCAGGGAAATAAAAACTCTGGATCAATGTCAAGTACGCCCTAAAGTCATGCAGGAATGACGTCATTCTGTGGGCTAATAGGAAGTTATCATCGATCATCATTCCCTCCACGAGAAGCCGACGGGGCTTCTCAATCCGCAACACCTGATTTGAGCAAAATGTGTAGATGGAACATGAAGGCCTGAAGTGTGAACAGCTGTGTGATTGGCGGCACTCCAGCTGTCTATAGTTAGCGTGAACGTCTGTAGACAAACACACACAAACACACACACACGCACACTCCAAACTTACCATCTGCATGGCCAGAGAATGTTCACATGCACACACACACACACACACACACACACACACACACACACACACACACACACACACACACACACACACACACACACACACACACTCACACACACACTACACATGACAGGTTTTTGTGACAAAAGGATGGGTGTGTATGGGAGGCATATCCGAAAACATGCACACCATTTCCTGGAGCGCCTCGCTAGCCCCTGACTGGACCTCTGCAATCTCACCGACCGCTGACATTAAACCTTCATTTTCCATCGACTAAAACAGGGGTCATGCACATGTGGCGTTTCATTTAGTTGCATTAGTGCAGTGAGTGAAGCTGATGACATCAGGTGCCCATCAATATTTCACCACACCTAAACTAGTACATGTATAGTTACATAGAGGCAGGTGTGTCACTGTGATGTAACTAAAATAATTAGAATCAATGTGTTTATAAGTGAGCTGCATGGCTTTCACAGGGACTGTCTGCTGCTATAGTATTCATGTCAAATTGTGACTATATTACATTGGTTGTGTGCTTACGTGCGTGTGTGTGTGTGTGTGTGTGTGTGGGGGGGATTATTGGCAGTAATAGCATTTACTTTCAGAGCTTGAACGGTAAATTCTGACTGCACTTGTTGCTGATTTGATGTGTTAGTTTTGCGAGGTGTGTGTGCGTGTGTAGGTGTGTGTGTGTGTGTGTGTGTTAATCAGACCAATGTCCACCCTGCATGATAAGCTTGTATCAGACTACAGTAGCACCACCAAGTGGGTTTTCTTTGCAATTGTATCACTGAGAATTAAAAGTAGTTCACACTCGGTGAATTAGTCAGTGATTTATGTTTAGATAGACTAATTTAATTTAGACCAACTTACAATTTTATTTTGAGTTTAAATGTCTGAAAGAGGTCAAAGGTCATAGAGTAGAAGATTAATAGATTTAGCAGAAGCTTATTTGATCACATTTAGTGCTGAGCGGTAAGGATGGTGGTTCATGTCTCCTTTCTCGTCATCTCTCTCCTTGTCATCTAGCTGCCTAACATGTTTGGGAATGTACGCTCAACCATCCTCTCCCTGATGATCGGCTCCTATGCTTCTTCAGCCGTCACCTTCCCTGGTGTCAAGGTACACACACACAACCACACACACAGACACACACACACAACCATACAAACGTATCTTTTTCATCCAACATAATCATAAAAAAAAAATTTAGGATTGTTGTCATCAAGTTTTCCAAACAATATTCAGTCTGCAACATATTTGCAACCCGAGTCGTTTACATTGTTCTACAGTGGATCATAAGAAGTACAAGAAGAGTTACAAAAAGAACAACAGAGACAGAAAGAAGAGAGAGAATACAGATGGGGAAAGAGAGAGGATGGAAGGAAGAATGAAAAAGATGAGATCCAGCAAATGAGGAATAGATTAGAAAGAAAAACATGCACACAGGGAGATAGAAGGGAGATGGGGGGAAATGAAAGAGAAGAAGGGATCACAGGGTGATTTCATCATTTCATCTGGACTGTACTTATTCCCCAGTGAAGTGGAGTATTCAAGCTCAGTACAATTACACAAGGATTTAAAACAAAACCTTGTATTTGATTTGAGCGCCACCAAGCGGCATCTTTTATAGGTCAAATCAAATACAATGTAGAATATCGCGTGATACGGAGGATTGTGGATCCACATGCACGATACCTTTGACACTAAACGTTGCAGAATGGTGGATGGATATCATGATGTGATTGGTTGAAATTGGTTGGTATTCGATTTTTTTGCAACAAGAAAAGATTTTAAATATGGAGAAATATTGGAAATGTGTTGAGCAAAAAAAGTTACAAACATCCTTTTTTATTTCACCTTGAATTTAACATATGTTCATTCTCTCTCCTTCCTTCCCTCTCTCTCTCTCTCTCTCTCTCTCTCTCTCTCTCTCTCTACCTGTCTTCCTCTCAAACCCTCCTCTTACCGCTGCAGTTGATTTACGACCTTGGCGTTTCATTCCGCATCATCATGTGGGTTTGGTCCGGCATGGCCTGCACAGTCTTCATCAACTGCTTCCTCAACTGGCCGGGTGAATCCTTCCCGGCACCTGAAGACATCAGATACACGTCAGTTCAGATACACGTCAGTTCAGATACACGTCAGTTCACCCTGTCGTAACATGCTGACATTGGGCAGCGCAGCACATACAGGCAGACAGAAACACACGCTCACATTCACACCTACGGGTAAATTACAGTCCAACTAACCTGAGCTGCATGTCTTTGGACTGAGGGAGGAAGCCGGAGAACTCGTAGGGAACCCACAGTGACGTGGGGAGAACATGCAAACTCCACACAGAAGAACTGCCCAGACCAGGATCCAAACCTCTTGCTGTGCGGCGACCCGTTCATATATTTTTGTGCTGTTGGTGATCGGAGAAACGTGGCTGACATGTTTCAAATGAATAGCTCTGGATGAAAATATCTCAATTCCCACCCAGGTACTACTTTGGGTTAATTAATCTTCTTACTCTGCTGTAATGTAAGGAATTGGCCCCATGCATAGTGACCAGTCGGGCAGATTGCAGGGAGATTACAGAACAGAGACTGAAGACTCAGATTCAGCTGGACTGTCAAACCGATGGGAAAACAGTCCAACTCAAGAGCAAGGAAACTAGACAACTACTCGATAGATTGCCATGAACATTGATTTGGCAATCTATTTATCATCTAATAATGATCACAGGATAATTGTGATCTTCACCAGGAGATGGTGAGATCCGTTGTGACTGTGAGCTCAGTCTGTCCACAGATTATCAGGAACACTGCTGCCCAACTGCATATTACGTGGGGTATCTGGGCTTTTTTTTTTGCCTTTTCCAAACTCACTTATCCTAACTGGCCCCTGGTCAGTAGGCGCCATAGGTGATCACACAGCTGACCCCGGCTAAAACCCCGGTTTTGAACCAAAACATATTAGTGTGGCTATAGCATCAATCTACTTCTCTTTACTCAACAGTAAAAAGGTGAAGATGAGTGGAGTTGTGACGGAGGACAAGCTGACTGGTGACCGGTACGTCACCCATGTGACTGTCATGGAAGACATGATGGGATCCAAGCAGCCAGATCCGGAGCAGACAGACTCTCAAAGCAAAACCCAAGGTATGGAACATTCTTATTGACTATAAACTTTTGTTGTATTTACATTTCTATATACATGTTACCTGAAACAGCTTTTAGATCACTGTGGTTGCTTTAATTATGCAAATAGAAAGAAGACTCCAGCGATTTAGTATTGAACTTCCATAATGTTTGTGGATTCAGATAGACTGATTTTTTAAAATAATGGTCCAATTGGATGTTACTGAGTGTAGAAGATTTGCCCTTTTCATCATCATTCCTAAAGCTTGTTATTGGTGCCACCGGGTCGTATTCTGACAAAATCATGCTGGTGAATGTAAACACGGCTTCAATGAACTTCGGGACACTGATCAGCTATCAGCCACCTCCATTAACTTCTGAAGTTGAGAATGTTAATAATGTAACTCCAACTTCAGGGCTAGGTATGTAAGTGCCATGAGAATTAAAAGAGGAACAGTGCCTTCTGGGACTTTTCCATGGAACTGAATTGATGCAATGTAACTGGAAACTGAGTGACTCCATCAGTAGTCCTCTGTTCACATTCACTCTCTCCTTCTTCTGGCACAGTGACACTCTGTCATTCTGTCTGCACTCCTATCTTCCTGTGGAGTCTCATCACCATGGCGATGACCCAGCTGAGGCTGATCTTCTTCATGGGTGCCATGAACAAGATGCTGGAGTTCCTGGTCACCCACGGCAACCCCAACCGTAAGAATGATAACCTCCATGGACATGTTCCAATCATACTACTTTGTTATCATTGAACAAAATGCCAAGAACATGGATGCATGGTTCCCTTGTCAATAACTAAGAACATTCCAGGTGAAGAATTATTTTACACTGACTTAATCATATCTAATCCTCAACATCTTTATTCCACATCACCTAACTTATTTAGCGGCAGCCCTGCACACCCTGGCTCACTATAAAATGGATTATATACAAAATACAGTGATTTACTATTCATAGGTATGAGTATGAACAGTGATTGAGAGCAGCCTGAGTCAAACCAGCTGGGGTGAACGCTGACCAGACGCTGTTGTTGTTTCAGCCTCAGAGGAGCTGCTGACGGAGATGGAGGAACAAGGTAAGAGTTTAGAGGCCCAGTGGAGTGCCTGCAATGTTGAGGCTGATGTTTCTAATCATATTTTGTCTTTATTTGACTTTTTTTTTATGTCCAGGTCTCTATTCTCAGAAATGTATTCACATCAGGCCTTTGAGGAAGCAGTTACAATACTGGAAACATAACATTATTATTTAAACACATGACAATAGTAGTTTTAGGCATTATAATAAAGTGTTTTAAGCTTACCAATGTTGGAAAAAATCTAAAATATTATAACTACTTATTGTTCTTATAACCTACTGAATGCAAAATACATCAGGTAGACGATAAGCAACATATTGCCCTTTTGACCCAGAGCTGTTTTACAATAATCTAGGATCAGTGCTGAAACATAATTTCGACCTTCGTAATGGGAAAATAAATCTTAAAACATCAGTGTGTTAAGGACTCAGAATTTCTAAAATAATACTGAATGTCGTGGCTTCAACCTGTCTCCTATTTGCTTTTCTCCACGCGTTCTCCTGGACTTCCCTCTACCTCGGCGTGTCCTCCTCAGTTGGTTTCTACTCGTCTATCTTCGGTACGATGCAGCTGCTGTGTCTGCTGACATGTCCGTTGATTGGCTACATCATGGACTGGAGGTTGAGGGAGTGTGAAGAGGAGAATGCCAACACACAAACAGAGAAAAGGTAGGAAGAGGGTCCAGTGGCTTCTCTTTAGGTTTAGACCTCCTGTTGCTACATGTATACATTGCTGTACAGCAGTCAGCCACACATATGTGTTTTGTTATAAATAATTAAATAGTTTAGACTTGCTGCCCACACTGGCCCTCAAGTGATCATTTCATTGCCCGCACTCTAAAAGACCAAAGAAAATAGTTTCATACTCTATCCACCCCTCCTCATTTGATGTTTGTCCCCTTCAGCCAATCAGATCCCTCAAAGAGAGACAGAAAGATCCAGAAACTGACCAATGCCATGAGAGCTTTCATCTTCACCAACATTCTATTGGTCACCTTCGGAATTATTTCCATGATTGACAACCTGCAAATACAGGTTAGAAAAATACTGTTCAGAAACACAACCTATTTGACATTAACTACATAAACAAGGCCTTTGAATTTACAAATACAAAGTGAAACTTTTGAAGATCATTTATGAATCCGTTGTTTCTCTTTCCTCATCTATTAGTTGGTGGCGTTTGTTCTGCATACCATAGTGAGAGGATTCATCCACTCCTGCTGTGGAGGACTCTATGCTGCTGTGTAAGTAGCACCACTGGCATCTTATATTAAAAATAGCATGATGGAACAAAACTTTGGACAAATGCAAACACAATTGTACTTCCTGTTAAACGGCCCAATTTGCCGTTGGTTTGGACAGCTACGTTGTCCTGCTGCTTCCACATGCGGTAGTCCTCTAATGGTGCGTTCACATCAAAAGCGACGCGATTTGTTGCGTCGCTCAAAACACGTGAGTTTACTCGCTTGACCATTCGCCATAAGCGTTGAGATGCTCCGTGAGGGGCGGGGCTTATCTCTGTGTCTCGTCTCCGTAATGACCGTTATCATTTCCTTCATCCACCACGGAATAATGAACCACTAGTTCTGCTTTATACTTGTTAAGGACATCCCACACACGTCGGAACATCTAACGGCCTCGTGTTTGGGTTCATAACATTAATATAATACTGTGAATTAAGACATTGTTACCTTCGCATTGAAAGTGCGGAAGGTAATGTTTTGATCGCTGTGTATTTGTATGTGTGCGTGTTATTCGCATAAGTAAAAAAGTATTAAACTGAATTGCATGAAATTTGGTGATTGATGGGGTCAACGGTCAAGGTCATGAAAAAGGTCAAAATCTTCTTGAATCGCATGAAATTTGATGGGATGATTGATTATTATCCGGGAACCATTTGATTCGATTTTGGGATCAATCGGGTTAAAGGTCATGGTCATGAAAAGGTCAAAATCTTCTTTTTACCATAGTGCGATCAATTCATATCCAATTGGCATGCAACTAATGCCAAAATGTTCATACTTCAATGCCCAATCTTATGATATGCGAAGGTATTCGCTCTACCGAGTCCCTATTCTAGTTTTCCTTTGCTTTTAATCTGATGATTGTGAATCATTTCTATCTCCCACCTCACTGTAGGTATCCATCCAACCACTTTGGAACACTGACAGGCATGCAGTCAATGATCAGTGCTGCTTTCGCCTTGCTTCAACAGCCACTGTTCATACTCATGTTGGGACACCTGAGTGGAGATCCTTACTGGGTAGGGAGCACACACACACATACACACAGGTTGTGTACACATACTACAGGTTGTATAACATGCACTGACATATCTTTCCCCACAACAGATCAATTTGTGCCTCCTCATCTTCTCACTGGCTGGCTTCTTGTTGCCGGGCTACCTGTTCTATCACCGGAGAAACCTGATCAGGGCAAAGGCTGAGAGTGATAAGTTGGCTGCTATCAAATCAGACAAAGATAATGCTCCTCTCACCCAGTCAGATAGTGGGACTGCTAAAAGAAAAGCCATAGGGCATTCGGCTAATGGGTACTGACCAAATGTGCATATAGTTGAAGATGATTGACAGGAGTTAAATGATGGATTTATGTGACACCGTTCAGTAGTTATCTGTTCTGATGATGTAACCTCTCTCTGGGTTGAAAACTATCACATTGAGCAAAATCAAAACAAGACAAAAAAGCAGACATATTGAGCAAGTGTTCTATTATCTTTCTTTAACATGAACAAAACACAAAGATCATATCCAGCAATAGTATCACATTTAGCCAAAGCTTATGAAGGAACAGGAAGTTTTATCTATAACCCGAACGCCAGGCTCCTCATTTATAAAATGCTTTTTGACTCTAGATGCAACGAGGAAATCTTTCACACATGACAAGTAAATGTGGCTCAGTGGAGCGCACTTAATGGACATGTGACGGACCGGGGAGTTAGATGCTGGGAAAGTTTCCAGTCCCCTTACCCTTGACCTTAGAGAGATAAAAGAACATGAGAACATGTGCAAGGAAGACTTCATGTTTCTGCATGTCTTATGCTGTTCACTTCTCATCACACACAGTAGCTCTGTTTGAGCATTTCAACACGTTTTTGATTATCGAATGTGCTTGAAACTTGCATACATGTTATATTCTAAGAGAGATATTAGCAAACATGAACAACACTTTCTCAAATCCGAAAGATGAGTCCTAAAACTTAAATGCGTGCATCATTGTTTATAAATATATACCAACTTTCTCCACTTCATCGTCTCTGGAGCGGCTTCTATTTCTCTAGTTTCTGGATTTGAGGGAAGAGTAGCTTATTAATAGTGATTAATCCATAGAAATTACTTTTGGATTTTTTTATTTAGGTGGAGTTCCCCTTTGATAAACATAAATAATATAGAAGCAGGCGTACACACACTGTATGTTACAGTTATGAGCACTATCTGTCATCTTGACATAATAATTTAGACGTGTTTTTAATGTCTAGTTAAAGAATAGCTTCGACAAACAGTCGTCTTCAGATGTGGACAATGAATATGGTTTTGTTTGCTGTGATCAGTCTTCATGCTGATACTTTTTCCATGGAAGTTATGGGGGACAAAATCCACATTCCTTGGTCCAAACAACCTTTTATTTAGTTTTAAGAGGCTTCAGATGTCTGAGAGAAATCAAGTGGATAATTGCACACTTGTTTTATTATAAAATTCCCAATTAGTGTTTTACTGAACTGTTTTCCTGTTGAGCTGCAGTGGAGGGAGAGTAACAAAAAGAGAGAATAAATTACCAAACTCATTGGAACTTTGGACAATATTCACATGATTTGGACTGTTGGAATGTCATGGCAGTTTCAGATACACTTTTCAATACTACAGAGGGCTGTGGAGATGCATTAGAGGGCATTACTGTCCATGGCCATTATAACAGGAGGAATGGGTACAGTGAATTCATATGGCCAACTCACTATCATGATTTTAAGGCAGACTTGAAAATGGTGAACCTGCCCTTTGAGCTTAATTAGCTTAAAATATCAAAATATTATTTGTAATCCTAAAATAAAACGAGACAAATATGGTCACTACAAACATGTTTTATCTCAAGATAACTAGATGTTTAAAATCACACTATGTAAGAAATACATAAATGGAAAGTTGAATTCATAAATATTGAGACTCTATACACTCAGGGATTTTGTTTCTACCATCTTACTTGATCCTGTAAGATCAGTAGCTTTGCCTGAATGCTGTTTTAAACGTTAGCTAGGTATTAATCTACGATCACTAAGCCACTTTACTGACTCGATGGCTCTTCTCCAACTAACGATCATCCTGCAATAGGCGCTCCTTAAGTCCCACCCCTTCTCGCTCTGAGCTCCGTTAACAGTTGAGCGGGCTTTGAATTCGGCAGAACTCCCGTCAACTTTCTTCTTTGGGTCCCTTCTTCATGGACACATTATTATATTGTACACAGTTACTCCGAGGAATGAGCAAAGCTCTCTGGTCAACCTGCATGATTTTGTCTGATTTGATTTGTTTGGTTGTATTATACTCTGCTGTGTGCCACCCTAAATTAATTTGTTTTGTTATTTATTTTGATATACACAACGTCTTGCATCCCAATGGTAAAAGTCAGCTGGGCGTAATGTATCATCGTGAACATGAATTTCATTGCATACTGCAGGTCTTGCTGTCGACTTCTTGAAGCTATAAGGCCTGGCGCTCAGATTCAAACACCTTGCGGCACCCCGTGATACTGAACAAGCGTCAAAGAGATGATATTCATCGGAAGTGAAAGCACATTTTTTCATTGCAACATCAGTGTGCAGCAGCAAAGCTACGCCTCCGTAATTTTGGACTGAATATCGAAGAACAATTAGACGTCCTATAGAGTATTCGTTGTCATACATTTTATGTATCTACTGAGAGAGTATAAATATCCTAAATATGCATACTATATCTATTTATTTATTTAACTTTTCTCACGCCTCCCAGATGAGCATAAAGGAGAAATTCAGCACTCAGGTTTATGAAGACAATCTCAAACTTTTTCATGTCAAGGACTCAAACATAGATGTACCGCAGACCATGGATGTGTATAACAGGTTGTGGCCTCAAACTAATACTGCGTTAAATTCAGTTTATGTTGTGTTACTCGACTACTACATGGCTGACCTTAATACATCCATCACACTAAAGGCTTTACAGTTCAGCCAATATATCCATAACAGTCACATACAGCGAGCAAGGAGTCGGCAGGACCGGATAAGTAAAATGAGCCATTCAAGAGTTTGCACTGGGAAGTTTAAAGATTCCGGGATTTCCAGACGTACCCGTAGACATTGATGGCCGCAGACTCAGTGCTGTTTTCAGAGCAAAAAGGCTGCGTCCTACCACAGTGCCCTCTAACGCCGGTTGTCAAAACAGCACCAGGGTCTTGTCTCTGCTTCTGTACTCTTTGCCAGCATCTTCACGTTTGCTGTTGTCAAGTTTCTCTGAACTCACAACCTAGTCTGGCTTTAGATTGCAATGTTAAGATAATGTGCCCAAAGAAAGATAGCCACCCCGTGCTTACATATCTCACATAGCATTCATATATTGCAATATACAATGTATAGAAACATTTGACGAGGTATTTCTATTGTTAAAGTAGCTACTTGCTGAATGTAGCACACATTACATGCATGTAGTATTGCAATTATTCCCCCAAAAATAGTTTAAAAACTAAATAGAAAACTGATACCACTCTCATGTCTGTGTGCTCATTTGAGGTTCATTGATTAGCTTAGCTTAGCATAAATAACCACCTTCTTCCCGCCTGACCGTGTCTAACTGTAGACCTAGCAGCACCTTCAAAGATCACAAATGAATGTATTTACTTGTTATTTTGTCTGCTGAACTCGTATTTCCTCTCCTTTGTAAAGTGTCTTTGAGTTTTTTGAAAAGCGCTTCCTCAGTAAAACATGTATCATTATTTTTTATTAGCACTAAGCAGCCTTTCTGTCTCCTGACAAAAGGTCAGTTTGAGGATAAGGTGATGTAAGATCACTACTTTGGCATGTATTCACATTTGGATTCTTTAAATGTGACTTAAAGGAATACTTAAACCCTATTGTGACCATCTTAATATTAATGACTCACCTTGGATTCTGGAAGAAACCTTGTTTTCCCTCTCATGTCTTCGCGGTGAACGAAGAATAAAACAACGGAGAAAAGTCTTCGATAAACTAAAGTGAATGTGAAAAACAACACACAACGGGTGCAGTATAATTAATGTTTCACATGCATCATAGCCTGTTTATGAGGAAGTGTTTTAAACAGTAAGGTGTTAATGCATGTCTCACCATGGAGGTCATGTATTTCTTTAATGAGTTGACTATTTGAAGAAAACTACTGATTAAAAAAATATGTGTATGAAATGAGACTCATTAAACATTTTTTAAAGTCTCATTAAAAAATGTTTTAGCTTAATGACTGCTAAAGGATTTTGGCCCCCTCCCAGCCCCCTCCTTCTCCTCCCCTGTGCAGGCACAGTTATGGAGTTCATGCAAGAAAATGTTAGTGTGAATACAATGATATAGTTGCATTAAAGAAGCACTTGAATGTTTCAAAGCCAGCACACCGTGGTGAATAAGGATTTGCTGTGAATGCCATCAGGCATAACATCTGTCAATAGAACATTTGTGCAGTGGTAATACAAGAAATGTGACAATTGTTTAATGATTAACTATAATGAGTGGTTACACAATGATATGTAAAATAGTTACAGTTGGTATATGCGACATACTGTGCATGCTTTTGAAGTGCTGAAGTGTAAGTGCTTTGTTTTAAAAGAACACACAAATACAGAAAGCACATTGTTGAAAAATCTGTTTGTTTGTCTATGAACAGACTCGACAGAATATGCAGCAGGTCCAATCAAATACAGAAACATTGACCTTTTAAATTAGTCTGCAGGGAATTGACATTCTAGGCTTTAAGAGGTCCTATTTATTGTATCACATCACAATGTCCATGTGCTGCTTGTATGGTGTCCACCGACTGAGTGATCAAAATCAAACGCACAAAGTCATCAGAATCATTTATTGTATGTTGGAAATACAAGGAATTTGTCTTAGTGGGTGGTGCAAAACATGGAACAATAAGACAAATAAATACAGTTCAAGACATAAGCAACAGATGTTTTTCCATCTTTTCGAACCAAATGACCAGGTAGAATGTAAATACAAATAATTGTCCAATGTAAATAACCTTTCTCAAAGTATTGTGTTGCATATTTGGTGGATTTCCAACTTCATTCGCATTGTTGCTTTGTTTTGTTGTTGAGACATTTAAAGAACTTAAAAAAACATAGGTTAAAAATTCTGTTTGTGTTCCTGTTCTTGTACATTATTATACAATAGGAGTTTTCTAAGAAAGCTCAGGTAGCATTATTGTATTTCCTTCGTTATGATGAACTAGTGCAGTGAATTTTGAAAACAAGCCTGTTAAGAACTGAACAGAGAAATGTTCATACAAACATCACATTCAACCTTCAGCTTCTTTGGGTCCTCGGCAACACGACTGCCATGACAAAGATGTCGTTCACACCCAAGTCATCTGCTCAGAACAAATGTAAAATACACTTTTGGTCACAGGAGGCAGCTTTACCTTTAGTCAAAGGGCCCGCTAAAGCTCCATTATGATGTTTTGATATGAATCATAGTGAATTACCATATACAATAGACACATATGCAACTCAGCTGTAAACTACTTACTACATTGTAGTATTACTACCTGATTACAATTCAGACCCTATAATGCCATGCATAAACAGGTTTAACCAAATATATGATGGCCCCTTAGCAGCCAGAAGAAAAGCACCAGGGTGTTGATTGAGGCACCCTATCCACATCTCTGTTCCTGGTTGATAAGGTCCAGTTATCCATTAGTACTGGGATCTGGCCTGGTTAAAGGAAAGGAGGAGAATACAAACTTCTAAATAATGAATCAATTTAAAGAGAGCTTAGATAGAGAAGGCTAAAGGCAGAGACACTAACAAACATCTTATGCTGCCTTGAGTTCAGACGAGTAGGAGGATTCACAGTAAACATAATGCAAACTGAAAGTTAGATTGAATGTATCAACCACTCCGATAGAGCTGTGTTTTTGCCTGTTATCTGAAAGGTAATATTTACGAGTGGGTTCCTGCTGTTCCACTGAGGTCTTGATATTGCAATAGGACATGGTGCAGCAGTGCAGGTTGCTGCAAGATGCTCTAGGTGGAGCTGCAGCTGTCTGGAAGAATCTTAATGCTGCAACACTTGCAACAAGAGTCAGGGATCGGGTGAGGCAATTCAATTCAATCCAGTTTATTTTGTATAGCCCATTATCACAAAATACAAATTCGCCTCACATCGGATCAGGAACAACTCCCCAGAGATAGAAAAAACCTTTCACGGTAAAAAAAGAGGGAAGAAACCTTCAGGAGAGCAACAGAGGAGGATCCCTCTCCCCGGATGGACAGAAGCAATATATGTCATGTGTACAGAAGGAATCATTACAGAGTTACATCACATTCAATGAATATGACAGAGTGTATGAATAGTTGGTGGTAGGCATGGACCACGATCCAGACCTCCATGATCCATCAGGCAGATGGAAGTAGAGAGGAGGAGTGGGCGGAGCATCAACGGGGCCATGGCAGCAGACCCAGCCAGGTCCAATGGACCCTTTGAGATGTGAATACACAAGGACTCAGGAAAAGGAAGCAGAGTTATCCCTGGCAAGGGCTCACGTTCAGAAAAAGGGAGGCAGAACTCCAGTTAACATGAAACAAAAACTCTTTACTGAGGCAAAAGGTTCAACGCAAAAAACTCAGGTCAGCGACAAAGACAGGCAGACAAGGCAGATACAGCGACACTAATCCAGACAGGTGCAAGCAGACTATGGAGGACAGCAATCTGACCGGGGGCAAGGGAAAGACAGGCACAATATGAAGGGGGGAAAGGATGTTTACGGCATGAGTCAATCACAAGACAGGAGTGGCTGAGGGCAGGTGCAGGCCATGAAACATCAAGACATACTAGGGAAACGCACAAACCAGGGCGTTATATGCTCAGCTGCTGCTGAGTCGGTCAAGGCTGCACAACTGAAATAATACCTTAAATGCAGTAGCTTAGCATGATCTTTTATTCTGCAGGATAATAATGAATCAGAAACAGAATAAGAATCATTTATTTGCTACACGTGTTGGACACACGAAGAATTTGACTTGGTGGCTGATCTGTACATTAGACAGACAAACAAAACAAAGCTATCAACAGTCAACATAGTGCAATAATGTAAACAATACATTTACAATGGTATAAGATCAAATAAAGCACACAGACATAACACTGCTATAGACAGGTACATGCTGCATCGTGTTTAACATGCTGGAGATGTCCATCCAGTCTGTCCTCTGAATCAGCCAGTAGTACGATCTCTGTGCAGAGCGGGACCTTATGTGACCTTAATCACTTCCTGACCAATCACACTTGGCTAATTTGATTGAAAATCAAATAGATGCATTGAATATGTGTACAGATTTTAAAGCCCTCTGAGGCTAATTTGTAATTTGTGATATTGGGCTATATAAAATAAACTGAATTGAATTAGCTACAAAGCTTCACACAGCTGTCTCCCAGTAGCTCTCATGTTCTATCCCTGACCAACGGGCCGCCCTAACCCGAACAGTTAATTTATTGATAATAATAATAATACATTTGATTTGTATAGTGCTTTAAAAAGGCATTCAAGGACCTTTACAGAGTAAAAGAAAAATAGAAGCAACAACCATATAAACAAGAAAAATGACATAAAAAACTAAATAAAAACACAATAAACTAGCTTCACAATTTTTGGTATGTGATTGATGTGGCGAGGAGACTGTAGAGTCTGAAACTCGTAGCACAGCGTAAATCTTAAAGCGACAACATGTAACGTTTCCCCTGTAGCGCCCCCTTCAGGTATTTAACATCTGGTCTCGAGCCATATATGGCTCTTCCGGCTCGTCTGCTCCCAGCTGATCGCGACCGGGCTGCCGCTGAACGCGACCCGGTGTTCTCCACAGCAGCATGTCACTCCGTCTCTACGAGTCGCGTAGTGGAGCAAATAAAAAGTCACCTGCAAGCGTGGACTGGCACTATAAGACGTTGCGTAAAGCTGCCAGACAGCAAGTTGAACTATTTCCGCCGGAAGTACCGGGCCGGTCCCCAACATCTTACATTCAGCAGTTTTCTGGCCACAGATCACGGTTGCGGAGGCGCAAATCAACATATTAAAAGTCATTGTAGCGGCACATTTTTTTTAAAGCTGTTATTTTAAGGTGGAAAAGTTACATAGTGGGGCTTTAAGTTGACACGTGTTTCTGGTCCTATTCATAGCTCAGACCGATATCACTCATAGGTGAAAGATAAGAATTTTTTAAATAACATTTTCTTAACAAAACAACTTCCCTTCTTCCTGGGCCCTATTTCTCGTATGTGGCTTAACAAAGTTGATCAAATGTCCTATTATCCTGCTTAAAGTAACGAGATGATGACATCAGGCTATCTCGATCTTTCAAAGGCTGTCGTAAATTTGAACCAGATGTCAATACTCAGGATAGGGAAACGTCCGACATCAAAAGAGGGAAGCGTCGATCACTGAAACCATGATTTTATAACGGCACAAAGTCAAACTCCGAATAGCAGGAGATGATCATAAACGCATATGAGCAATTCCAGACCATAATCATAAACATCTAACACTGCTGTAGGGGGGCGTGGCTTAATTATCTCAATGGAAACAGTTATACACCATGGACGAAATAACCACTATTTCTGCTTTATACTTGTTGTGGAACTCCCACAAACGTCAGA
Source organism: Liparis tanakae (assembly GCA_036178185.1). NCBI lineage: Eukaryota > Metazoa > Chordata > Actinopteri > Perciformes > Liparidae > Liparis > Liparis tanakae. The sequence continues at coordinate 10,822,192 of CM070110.1, forward strand.
ACATCAAACGCACTATGGGTTCATAACTATTATATATATACACACAGCTCGGTAACTTTCACCGACTACCTCTGGATAACTGGATGAAAATCCTTTTTATTCTCATCTATTCCCGTCTGTGCATTCAAGAATCTACTCTCAACGCGCTTGGTGTGAACGCATCACAAATGTTGGGAAATTTGGGGGGGATAATTTGAAGTCCCTCATCACTCCAATCAATCCGATTATATTTCTTTAAAGGGGACATATTATGCCCATCTTTCCACAAGTTGATATGGTTCCTTGGGGTCTTAATGTAATGTTTGTAACATATTTTGGTCAAAATACCACAAGAATCATTTCAAACAGCCTTTTTACCCTGTCAAAAACACCTCCCCACAGATTGACCTGTTTTGAGTGGGCGAGGTGCTCCGTGTTACCAGATTGGAAATGGTGAAGTATCGTACCAAAGGCTCAAAATAGTTGTATTATTTGGAGGGTAATTATCGTGTATCTGGCAACCCTGAGATTGGTTGACCAATGACTGTTCTCTTTACCGTCAGAGCTCGCGCCAGAGCTCGGGAGATACCATTTCCAAAATGTGCAAGGGGTAAATACTAGTTTGTGAAAACCCAGAGAAACACAAATATCCGACGAAGCAAAATCCCGGACGTTTTTGGAGTCCCCACCGGACGCATTTTTTAGGTCTCTAAAACAGGACATGTCCGGGGAAAACCGGACGTCTGGTCACCCTAACTTATGGCGCCAGGTCACCGAACCGTCTTTAAACTGGGTGGGTCGAGTGGTGGTGGGGGGGTTCCAATGCCAAAATCTACCTAGACGTTGGTGGTGATCCCAATCGACACACTCAAGCATATCATTTCTGACATAGAGGAATCACAACAAGCCGCATGAGTAGTTTCTTTCCAGCGTTTTTGTGTTGGTAGACATGCCAGATTAACGTATTGAAGCACTACAAAAGTGGAATTTTCATAATATATCCCCTTTAAATGTACCCGCTGGCAGTCGGCTTAATGGCTCCACTCTTCCAGAACAAGTAGATAATATATATTTGTATATGTATGTGGAGATGACCATATAGAATAGGAGTTTGAATATGTGTATGTGAATCTGTGTATCGCCCAGGGAACGCAATGAACACATCCAGAAGTTTCTCAAGCGCTAAATAAACTTGCTCGGCATACAGTGGCTTTCCTGATGTTCTGCATCGCCGACACTGTACAACACTGCACAACAATGTACAACACTGCACAACAATGTACAACACTGTACAACAATGAACACCACTGTACAACAATGTACACCAATTTAATTGACAACATTCACACCAATGTACTACAATGTACAATAACATACAACACTACACCAATGTATCACTCGCTAATCGCTATACTAGTCTGTGAGTCAATGCCGGCTGCGGCGTGTGGTGTTTAATGAGTTCCAGAAGGTCTGTAAATAAATGATTCCTTGTGGGCAGAATGGATAGCGATCGTATAAGAAGTCATCATGACGTGATGAGAACTATATCCCAATAAACTTTAATCCAACTAATATCAATGCTTTATCAATAAGGAAGTGAGTTCCACAGGGCACAGGGTCAAGGACAGGTAAGATACCCTGGGGTTTACATTCTACATACACGTAGGTTTACCTGTTGTTAATACCCTAGGTTAGAGTGAGCACCACCCACTGTACTTTTGGGTGCACAGCACCTGTAAAGGGGGGAACGTGGGTTTTGTTATGTTCTTTTCTTTGGTGCCACTGACGTCCTTGTTGGTCCCTGTGTTGCTACTTGTTAATAAATACTTTTATCATAACTTTGTGTTCTGAGTTGGTGTGACTGCATCCTCATTTACGCAAACCCGCTGCGCTCTTATGTTGCGTCCCACTCTGAGCCAGTTGGAGTCGTAACAAACTGTATAATAGAGGCTCTGATCAACCCTCTAAAGAGCTGCTATCGGTTCACTTCAAACTTAAGATGACATTGGCACAAAAGTCTTCATACTTTTTAATGAACTGTATTATGTATGTTGTATGTTTTATCTTCTTGTTTTATCTCTCTCTCTCTTAGAGTTGTATGTCTGTTATTTGTATATGGAACTTGGTGTCTGAAATAAAGAATACATAATAATATACATGTCAAGATTAAAATATAATATTGTTTCATATGTTTTGCTATGGCCACCAGTGTCTTCATATTGAATAAAGGACCTTCATACATACCAAGAAAGTGTCAAGACAAAACAGAAATCAAGTATAGTTTTTGGGTGTCCTAACGCTCAAATGGGTCATTATCTCTTTGGAAAATGTGCAGAATGCACTGTAAAAGAAGAAGAAGCATGGAGCAAGGCCCAATCTCAGTATTCACTTAAATATCTAAGTCTGACTGTGCAACAAACTGTTTATACTCCTAACTCGTCAGACTCGAGTGAATACGTGCAGTGGCCCACGATGTCTGAGACCAACCTTCTGAATTAGTATTTGTCACAGTTCAGCTCACAGGTCCTCACGCTGGGTTCAGTCACTCCCACCTCGTCAGTCTCATTACCTTCACCTGGTTCTCATGCTCGTCTCACCTGTAACGCATTCCCTCATTAGTCCCTCACTACTTGCAGGAGGTCAGCTCAGAGAGAGGACACCTCACAAGAGAGACACAACACGTTTTACTGCAGTGAAACAGAGCAACGAATGAATTAATGACATGGTGATTGGAAATCTCATGAAGTTTGTGATTGTTTTTTTTTATTTTCTCTCTGTCACCATATCTGCGCAGCCTATCAGTCATCAAAGCTATACAATAAAAGGATCACATCATTAACTGGAAGCTGTGCGATGTGAGACAATAAATATCTGACCTTGTATTTTTCATCCACACTTTTCCCCACTGGGACTAATAAATTAATATCTTATCTTAGCGTATCACCAGAGCCTGACTGCCGAACAAAGGACAAAAGGGCGTTTGCAGTCCGGCAAATCAAACTCTGAAACCATTTACCAAATGAGAACAAGGTGTGCTTAATCTATCACACATTTAAAATATCTTCTCAAAAAAAAATCTATAAAAAAAAACGTTAATTCTGGCTGTGATGGACCTTGTAACATCTTTAAGATAGTGTTACACAAATTAATATTTTTAATATTATTACTATCCTTATGACAGCACACCAGCACCAGTATGTTATTTTCCAAAGCAGGAACAGCAACATTCCCAGCAAATAGACTTCAGTGTAGATTACGGCTCTGCCTTCCTCACATCAAATGATGCAATGTCGGTAAACTGTTGAGAAACAGACAATAAAACATAATATTGTTTCCTTGTAGGCGTCTTGTGTCCTTGATTTAGGCATTGATGTGAACATAATGATAATTGCAACCCTTCAACCCGTGGGTTGTTTGGGAGTTTTTCCTGATCCGATGTGAGGTTCTGGGACAGGGACCTCATGTGTACAGATTGTAAAGCACTCTGTGACACATTTTTAATTTGTGAAAATGGGCTGTACCAAATAAACTGAATTGAAAAAAATGAATAATTAACTGAAGACTTACAGGAATGCTAAACACACTTTGGACTTTCTTTATTCTACTCTGATTCTTTCGATGTGGACACAGCCACATGTAGCTCTTGGTGGATTCGGAAGGACTTAAGGACCTCAAGTGATGACCTTCATTCAAGACCGCAACATTATGAGGAAAAAGTTTGAATTCTGCAAAGCTAATTTAAATAACTGATCAATAACCATATTTATATTGTGCCTTTTCCATGCGTGAAGCATTCAAAAGGGAACCTACAGGAAAAAGGAACGGGCAAATTCTGCTCAGTAATTGTACATGCTGTTTATATACACTTTTATTTATTAAATGAATACAACATTAATACAAAATATAGTCAAGACATTGACAAGGTTAGAAATAATGATTTTCATTTGAAATATTAATGTTGTTCTTCAAACTTGTCACTCACAGGAAGGCCAGTTTTAGAGCTTCTCTCACCAGCATAACTGTTTTCAGCTGCGCTCACATAAAAATGGTTTCAATGTCAAGGAATAATCTGTTTGTGGAAAATGCTAAATAAAAAGTTATTTAAAAAAAAGGGGTCAAGGGGGTTCTAACCCTCTGCTCGTCTTCTAAGGCAATAACACACAACTGGAGATGGGCCTCTACACACCTCTGTCGAGATTTCATTAACAAACAGAGAATAGTCATTTACCACATTAACTATGTATAGAGAGTATTTCTGATTAATTGAATGTCATTTTCATTGGAAAAAACAGCAATAAAGGAGAAAAAAAGCACTAAGTTGTTAGATTCCCTGTCTGTCCCTAGTGTGTGTTCCCCGGTATTGTCTCCCTTCCGTCTGTGTTGTGTTGTCTGTTTACAGGTTCCGCCCCCGGGTTCTGCCCACTGCCACGCCCGCTTCCGTGTCACCAGCTGAGACGCGTTTTCGTTCAATCACCAGAGGTGGTTATAGGGACTGTGTTTCCTCTGGTGCGCTGTCAGGTCGTTCGGGTAGTATGAGTCTGAGAAATCCTTGTGTTTCCTATCAGTCATCCTTGTGTTTCCTATTAGCAGCGCGCAGGCTCGGTTGAGTTGCCCTCCCGACGCCGGATCGACAGAGAGCGGTCGAGTTGCCCTCCCGACTCTGGAGTGAGACTTTCCGTTCTACAATTTGTTTGTTTTGTTTTTGAGCATCGGGAAAATAAATCCTGTTTGATTTTTGAAACTGCTGTCTTGCGTGCGTTTGGGTCCTCCATAACACTTAGATCGTAACAGAACGACCTGACCATGATGACGGACCCAGCCGCAGCAGCAGCTTCACTTTCTGCGGAGCAGATTCACCGAGCGGTTAGCTCTCAAGGTGTCCTCCTCGGCCAACACCAGCAGGTACTGGGGGATCTACTGAACTCTCAGCATGCTTTCGGGACCCAGATGGCGGAGATTGGAGGCATGTTGCGGGAGCTCACGTTGCGCCATTCACCTCGAGCGGAGCCAGTCCCGGATGACGGGGAGTCGCCCGGCACCTCTGACTCTTTTGTTCCTGCACCTGTGCCCTATGGTGGATCGTCCAGCACCTCTGACTCTTTTGTTCCTGCACCTGTGCCCTATGGTGGATCGTCCGAGGGTTGCAGAGGGTTCATGCTCCAGTGTGGCTTTGTTTTCGGTCAGCAGCCCCGCATGTACGCCTCGGACAATGCGAAGGTGGCGTATACAGTGGCGTTGCTACGCGACAGGGCGCTGGTCTGGGCTGAGGCATGGCTCCAAAGACGCTCAGCTGGGGTCTCCTACGAGCGCTTCATGGAGGAGTTCAGGAGGGTATTCGACCACCCGGTCTACACCGGGCGTTGTTCAGCGACTGCTCAGTCTTCGCCAGGGTTCCTCCAGTGTAGCGGAGTATTCCGTTGAGTTCAGATTCTGGCCACAGAGTCAGGCTGGGACAGTGAGGCGCTGGAAACTTTATATCGCTGCAGTCTGTCAGAGCTTCTGCGGGATGAGCTGGCCGTCCGGGAGGAGCCTGACTCGTTCGAGGTGCTGATCACCCTCACAATCAGGTTGGATAACCGTGTTCGGCAACGCCGTCGGGAGAGGAGTCACGGGTCTCCCAATCCGGTGCTTCAATTTGTTTCCGCTCCCAGTCCTCAGCCCCCGAGCCAGCTCAATCCGTACAGCCAGGCACGCTTACGTTCTACCTCTTCAGCACCTCCCTCTTTGGATCCGGAGGTGCCGATGCAGCTGGGGCGTATCCATCTCTCTCCAGAGGAGAGAGAGAGAGAGAGACGTTTCCGTACGGGATGCTGTCTGTACTGTGGGGAGTCGGGCCATCGCATGGCTGTTTGCTTGCGTCGGCCAAAAGAGAGAGCTCGCCAGTAAGAGTGGGGGTGCTGGCGAGCAATAACTCCAGGAGAACTCCCCATTCTGGGTCTCAAGCACTGTTTCCTGCCACCCTGCATTTGTCATCTGGGCCAGTGCACCTGTCGGCCCTCATTGACTCTGGGGCTGAACAGAATTTTTTGGACACCGGGTTTATTAAAAGCCAGGGGATTCCCGTTGAGGCACTAGAGTGCACTTTGCTGGTGAACGCACTGGATGGCAGTTCACTGGCAGAGATAACGCACTGGACTCTGCCAATTACCCTGCACGTGTCCGGCAATCACAGTGAGACAACCCGTTTCTGCGTGTTTCCGTCTCCCCTGACACCTTTGGTCCTGGGTCTTCCTGGCTGAGAGACCATAATCCTCAGATCGACTGGGCTCGGGCAGGATCACCGGCTGGAGTGCCGCCTGTCACTCTCGCTGTCTCAGAGCTGTTGTGCCTTGTCAGGTTCCTTCCCCAGCAGTCCGGACACCGTTTCAGCAGTCACAGCAGTGCCCGAGTATATGCAGATTTGGGAGAGGTTTTCAGCAAGGACCCGCCCCTTTCACTTCCCCCCCATCGTCCCTATGATTGTGCCATTGACCTGCTCCCGGGTGCTCCACTTCCCACTAGCCGGCTATATAATCTCTCCCGGCCAGAACGTGAGTCTATGGAGAGATACATTACTGAGTCAGTCGCCGCAGGGATCATACGCCCTTCATCTTCACCTGTAGGAGCGGGTTTCTTTTTTGTCTCCAAGAAGGATAAGAGCCTTCGTCCCTGCATTGATTACAGAGGTCTGAATCAGATCACCATCAAGAATAAATATCCTTTACCACTAATCTCCTCTGTTTGTGAGTCCTTAGCAGGTGCCAAGGTTTTCACTAAGCTGGACCTCCGCAACGCGTATCACCTGGTCCGAATTCGTGAAGGTGATGAGTGGAAGACGGCTTTTAATACGCCCCTTGGACACTTTGAATATCTGGTGATGCCGTTCGGATTGACTAACGCCCCTGCCGTGTTCCAGACCCTGGTGAACGACGTTCTCCGCGATTTCCTTAACCGTTTTGTGTTTGTTTACATTGACGACATTCTCATTTTCTCCCCGAATCCCCAGGAGCACACTAACCATGTCCGCCTGGTCCTGCAACGACTGTTGGAGAATCAGCTCTTCGTTAAGGCAGAGAAATGTGAGTTCCATGTCACTTCTGTACAGTTCCTGGGAATCTTCATTGCGGAGGGTCAAGTGAGGAAGGACCCTGCGAAGGTCAAGGCAGTAACGGATTGGCCAGTGCCTGCCTCCAGGAAGAAGCTCCAGCAGTTTCTGGGGTTCGCTAATTTTTACCGTCGGTTCATCCGGGACTACAGCCGAGCGGCAGAACCATTGACACGACTCACCTCCTCCAAGGTGCCTTTTTCATGGACCCCAGAGGCCGACAGGGCTTTTCGTGGTCTCAAGGAGCGGTTCGTCTCGGCCCCGATCCTTGTCCACCCTGACGAGACTCGCCAGTTCGTCGTTGAGGTGGATGCTTCGGACACGGAGTCGGCGCTGTTCTTTCCCAGCGTTCAGTTTCTGATTCCAAGCTCCATCCCTGTGCTTTTTTTTCCCGTAGACTGTCCCAGGCGGAGAGGAATTATGATGTGGGCAATCGTGAACTGTTGGCGGTCAAGTTGGCCTTGGAGGAGTGGAGGCACTGGCTGGAGGGATCGGTGCTCCCCTTCATAGTCTGGACCGACCACCGGAACCTGGAGTATATCCATTCGGCGAGACGCCTCAATTCCCGCCAGGCCCGCTGGGCGTTGTTCTTCACCCGTTTAATTTCACTATCACCTTCAGGCCAGGGCACAAGAACACCAAGCCGGACGCACTCTCCCGTCAGTTTGCCCTGGAGGAGGGGGAGTCCACTCCTGAAGTCATCTTACCCGCCTCATGCATGCTTGGTGCGGTCACCTGGGATATCGAGAGGGTGGTACGCGAGGCCCAGCACACTCAGCCTGACCCCGGGGGGGGCCCCCTGAATCGCCTGTTTGTTCCTCTGGCTGTCCGGTCCCAAGTACTGCGATGGGCTCACGAGTCCCGTCTCTCCGGTCACCCCGGCATCCGTCGGATGATCAGCTGGCTCCGCCGTTCATTTTGGTGGCCATCTCTCGAGGGGGACGCTCGTGCGTATGTGCTGGCCTGCACGACGTGCGCCCGCAACAAGTCTTCACATCGACCCCCCGTGGGGTTACTACTACCACTTCCTGTGCCTAAACGACCGTGGTCTCATATCGCGGTGGATTTTGTTACGGGTTTCCCCTCATCGGACGGGAACACGGTCATCCTGACAGTGGTGGATCGTTTTTCGAAGGCAGCTCATTTCATTCCCTGCCCAAGCTACCCTCTGCCCGCGAGACTGCAGACTTGCTGGTCCAGCATGTAGTCAGACTTCATGGCATCCCAGCGGATATAGTTTCGACCGCGGACCGCAATTTCGTCCCAACTGTGGAAAGCATTCTGCCACCCTCGGTGCCACGGCCAGTCTCTTCGGGTTTCCACCCCCAATCGAATGGCCAGACCGAGAGGATGAATCAAGAGCTCGAGGCCATCCTTAGGTGCGTGGTCGCCACCAGTCCCGCCAAATGGAGCCGTCATCTCCCTTGGGTCGAGTACGCTCATAATTCCCACTCCTCCACCGCCACCGGGCTATCCCCTTTTGAGGCCTTCTTAGGTTATCAGCCCCCCTTGTTCCCTAGCCAGGAGGTCGAGGTTGCAGTACCATCAGTTTTGAGCAATGCCCGTCGTTGTAGGCGCATGTGGGAGTTGCTCGGGCCGCCCTGCTCCGCACAGCAGAGCAAAATAAGAGGATAGCGGATCGACGTAGAGTTCCAGCCCCAACCTACCAGATCGGGCAATCGGTTTGGCTCTCAGCCAAGGACATTCCCCTTCGCACCGAGTGCAAGAAGCTTTCCCCCAGATATGTCGGCCCTTTTCCCATCATCTCCATTATTAACCCTGTCTCTGTGAAACTTCAGTTGCCACGGTCCATGAGAATTCACCCGGTATTTCATGTTTCCCTCCTCAAACCCGTTGTCTCTAGCCCCTTAACCCTCCCCAGAACCCCTCCACCCCCGGCTCATCGACGGGGCCCGTCTACGGTCAATCGCCCTCTGGATGTCTGTCGCCGTGGTAGGGGCTATCAGTTCCTGCTTGCCTGGCAGCGGTATGGACCAGAGGAGCGGTGCTGGTGCCCGTTCGAATCATGGATCCGGGCCTCATTACTGCCTACCATCGGCGGAACCCGTTAGACCTGGTGGTTCGCCAAGAGGCTCCCGTTGAGGGGGGGTACTGTTAGATTCCCTGTCTGTCCCTAGTGTGTGTTCCCCGGTATTGTCTCCCTTCCGTCTGTGTTGTGTTGTCTGTTTACAGGTTCCGCCCCCCGGGTTCTGCCCACTGCCACGCCCGCTTCCGTGTCACCAGCTGAGACGCGTTTTCGTTCAATCACCAGAGGTGGTTATAGGGACTGTGTTTCCTCTGGTGCGCTGTCAGGTCGTTCGGGTAGTATGAGTCTGAGAAATCCTTGTGTTTCCTATCAGTCATCCTTGTGTTTCCTATTAGCAGCGCACAGGCTCGGTTGAGTTGCCCTCCCGACGCCGGATCGACAGAGAGCGGTCGAGTTGCCCTCCCGACTCTGGAGTGAGACTTTCCGTTCTACAATTTGTTTGTTTGTTTGTTTGTTTGTTTTGTTTTTGAGCATCGGGAAAATAAATCCTGTTTGATTTTTGAAACTGCTGTCTTGCGTGCGTTTGGGTCCTCCATAACACTTAGATCGTAACATAAGTGACCACAAACTTTTGAACAGTAGTGTATATATTTGGACATTTCCACTGTTGACAATATCTGCACTGCATTTTTGATGTTTGATTTTTTTAATTAATGATATACTGCTTCTTTGCACTCTCTGGTCAGATGTAAAACTACATTTCGTTGACCCAATGCCTGTAGCCTACTCTGTGCAATGACAATAAAGTTGAATCTGAATCTGTATCCAATTGTCTTGGTTGTGTCACGGTGGAGCTAACACCATTCTTCGGGGGGCTGGAGCCCAACCAATACAAAGGTTTTTGGAACAGTGGCTGCAGCTATAAAATACCCATTTGGTTATTAAACTGACCAGCAGAAAGTACAATTGTTTCAAAGAAGATCTCCACAACCATCATACTTTGTAACACTGGGAGAAACCTTTTCTCCTGCATCGTGACAACCTCCACTTCTATTCTTACATACATTTTGCTGTCTTTATTTCATGTCAAGTCATTTTCCTGATTATAAATTACAACAATAAACTGTTTACATGCTGCTGGAAACAAAGATCAGAGTTCAGGTACATATCTTCCTGTAGACGGGGCTGAGTCACAGACAAACATCGACACACTTTTTCTCGTCCTGCCCCCGTGAACGTCACTCAGGAGTGTGTATAAAAAGAGCAGGTAGACCTCCTCCTCATCACTGCATCACTCAGCTGATACCTGAATAACATTGCCTCTCATTTAGCTGACAGGTAAGACACCTGTTGGGTTCCTCTTCCTTCAGTGGCGCTCGTGGTTCTGCTCTCCTCTGTGTATTTATTGTCCCTTCTGTCTCCTCCACTCAGGGCATTCTGTTCTTCATCACCATGAAGACTCTCCTGGTCCTCTCGGTTCTCCTCTGTGCTTCATTTGCAGGTGACTTTTAACACAAACTAGGAGCAATTTAGACACGCACATCATCCATGTGCTCATGAGTCAATCAGCAAGCATCTGTCACTGTGGACCTTGTAGTGAAGCTGTGTGTAGTGTAACCAGTGAGGGGCTGACGTGGAACAAGATCACTGCTATTACTCACGGTGTGGTGTTTTTCTCTGCAGCTCCGACTGAAGACAAAGCGACGGTTCCAGGTCAGTTTTGAAGGTCCTTACTTTAAGATTCACTCCGATAGATGAAGTTCCTACTGTCTGACTGAGACCACCACTGATGTGATTCATCCACAGAAGCAGCGGTGGAGGCTGTGAAGGAACAGATAGTCGCTCTACCTGGTTAGTGTCCTTTAAATCTCTTGTTTTATTCAACCTGCACTGTGACAGTGACCAACCATGTGAGAACATTAGCTAAACAAATGATCAAAATAGCTCAATTTGTCAACTAATATCCAGAGATAGGATGAACAAGTTCCACCAGTATGCTCGGATGTATGGATTCTGATGTTGGAAGCCACTGTTTAGGACACGTTAGCAGGTTCAGCAGCTTAAAGGACAGCGCAGGACCACTACAACTCATTTTTGTCATTAAATTAAACTATTGTTTCTCACATGGACACATTATGTATAACTCTAACATGCTACATATGTACGTGCATTCTGGTGTGTATGTTTTCTCCCCCTTCAAATTAAAATCCAATAGCCTAAAATCATACTTAACGATAAAATACCCGGCACTAGGACCTTGGGGAGGCTGCTGCGCCGGCTTTCACACTCTGCATGTAATGTCTCTCTTAGCGACAGACAGGATTACAGCCAAGGAGTTTAGCTCAAAGTAAATGATGCACAGAGTGAAAGTGTAAGTCCAGGTAGTTACAGAATGTGGCTATCGATCGTTGTTAACGATTGTTAGCTGCTTACATTTAGCTTTACTTGAGGCAAATGAAAGGAAACTTAGAAATGTTCTCCAGTGAGTGAGAGTGTGAACTATCAAATTCGAAATACAAGAAATAACTATCGACATCTCCCTATTCTTAGCATTAATATATATTATTATTATTATATATTTTTTCATTGAATGGTATATTTGACACTGAACTAGTGCATTTTTATCTCAGTGATACTGTCGAAATGAGCATAAAATATTACTATGACCCCCCAACAAATGTTCTACCTCTGGAACACCTCTCGATACAGATAATAATACATTGCATTTATATTGCACTTCATATTTGAGCAATCTCAAAGTGCTACAGAGCAGAATAAAACAACAATAAAAAGCTAAAATTTTAAGATATATTTAAAAGCAAAGCCCATAAAAGATATTTTAGCAGTAAGCTTTCTTAAAAAGGTGAGTTTTCAGGTCACGCTTAAAAGCCTCTGCAGTCTGTGGGGCCCTCAGATGTTCAGGGAGGGTGTTCCATATCCAGATCATCAATCCCCAGCTCCAACTTTAAAACAGAAGTTGATCATGATAGTTTTTTTAACCCAAACGTCTGGGACCATCTTCCCTAACCTATCAGATCTACTGAGGCAGTTTTAAGCAGCTTCTACAAAGCCATCTTTAGAGGCAAGCCTTCTCATGGATGTCATCCCTGTTGTATTTCTGTCTCTCCCTGTTCTGTGCTTGATGTCATCTTTTCTTTTTGGTCTGTCTTTCATTGTCCTGTGGTTTGTTAGAGAAATACATCTTTACTTACTTACTTACATTCTAAGGATCTACACCCAACATTATTGACTTATTGTAGTACCTTACTTCCTGTCAAGTGAACAACTGTTGACTAAAAGGAGGCCTGATGGAGCTGTTGATGTTTCAGAAATGGAGGAGACAATGATGAATGACGGGGAGGAATCTATGCCAGAACATTCAGTCCCTGTTCCCAGAAATGGTAATAAGGACACATGCCAATCTTCACAATATACTCTGTGGTTGCTTATAGTAAACAAGGCAGGGAAAGACCCATTTGAATTATCACAGATATACTTTATCCGGCTGATGTTGTACAATAGAAACAATTTCAATTAAATTACAGACGTTTTAAACAAAATGAATACTCAACACATATATTGATACATTTTGAAACTGCAATATATGCATACATATCGTATATAGAAATATTAGTAATCATTGTGTTGACTGTTTCTATGCGTGTGCAGCTCCTGTGATGGAGGAGGGAGCAGAACCTGAATGTAAGTGCCATAATGCTTTTCTTTACGTTCCTTCGTTGGCGAAGGAACTCCAACTATCACAAATGTCATGTAGGAAGTATGAGCATGACGTGCTTTGATGACTTTTGCAGTATTTTAGCAGCACTTAGGTTAATAACTACAACCCATCTAGTTTGGACTCCTCTGCTAACTATTCTGCAAATGATATCAGACACATACAGACAGACGTTGGTGTCATTAGCGCAGCTGTTCCTGGTGTAGGAGGGTGTACAAAGTGAGATCACAAAGGATCTACTATCAGTGTGTTTCAGTCAAACTGCTCTGTTGAAGGCAACATTCTCTTGTGTGTCTGTCTCCAGCTTATTACAACTCCTGTCCAGATGGATGGTCCCGCCACGGCTCTCACTGCTTCCTGTTCGTCCATCAACCCATGAGTTGGTACAGCGCTGAGGTACTATCACTGTTACACTTCTGTGTTGTCCTTATGAGCATCTCAAAACCTGAGAGACCTTGTTTATTCAGTTCATTTTAGTGTTCCACTAGATGGTAATCAGTCGGTCACCGTCAGTCCGTGAAGAAAAATTACATTCGGAGAAAGAACAAGAAGAAATGGATGTGATCAACAATTTTGTGATTATTCTGTCCGACAGGAGCACTGCAACGGCCTGGGTGGCCACCTGGCCTCGGCCACCAACCCCTCAGAGTACACATTCCTCCAGCAGATGACAGGGGCGACCAGTCAGAGCGTCTCATGGCTGGGAGGCTTCAGACTGCAGGTCTGAACTCATAATGAAATACCTGGCGGTCGGTCCAGATCAAGCTCAGGATCTGGTCCAAAAGAGGTCTGGTGAAGAGACAACACTTCCTTACTCTCATGTTCTTTGTCTCTTAGGCGGAATGGTTGTGGATTGACCGTCAGGGTTTCTATTACGACAACTGGTTCTCCCCGCCCTCCAGCACCTGCTCCCCCTGTGTCAACTTAAACACCTACCGTAAGTCCACCTGTTTGCTTTGGCTTCAATAATTTAATTTGTCACTACTTTCACCTGTATTTCTATCTTGGTCTCATACATCTGGATTCTCTATATATTGATTATTATCTTGCTAGGGGTCACTGACTTGTACTTCAGGAGGGACCTGGGGTGCAAATCAAACACACACTTCTTTTTACAGTTATTTTCATATGACTGCTGATTTACTCTGTAGATCAACACATATCAGTGATATTACTGTGAATATTATGGTGTATCATTTGTTCCTTAAAAATGTCTTACTTATTTTTTCAGATGGTTGGGGAACCACTGACTGTAACGCTGCTAACCGCTTCACCTGCTCCAAGAACCTTTTTGGCTGTTAACCTATGTCCTAAACATCTGAGGCCTTGGAACGGATCAGCCGGGGTTTTACTGTTTGACGTGTTTTATTGATTGTTGTTATACTCAATAATTGATTCATATTGTGTATTCTTCAAAGCGTAAATTGGCGAAGTGTTAAGTAACTTTGTCTGTTTGTCAATGTGACAGTTAGTACTTTTCCATAATAAAGACTTGTGACAATGGGACAATGTGTGATCTTCCTTTAAGAGCTTTGTTGAAAACCACTCATTCCCCTCAGAGTAACCTCAGACAACACCCCTTGTTCAATGCACTTCAAATAGTGCCATACATGCAGAACTAATCCTTTGATCCATGCTCTCGGTGCTAAAAGAGGTATGATTAATCAAAGAAAACAAAAACGCGTCTTTGATATGCTACTAAGAGGAACTTGAAAAATGAGTTTGAAGCATTTCGGCCTGTTCTTCCCCAGTGATGTGGCTCCCTCTTCTGGTTTGGGGTGGTATCGACAAGTGGAGTCAATGGGATCTCGAGGCTTCATAAAATCCATCCACAAACCAATTAGTGTCGTCACCATGACTAAGTCCACTTCTTATAGCCTATGGTCGATATCCATGTGTATCCCCCTAGTGAAACTCCATAGTTTGAATACCAACCTTAAGAGATGGTAATGATTGAATTAGGTATTAGGAAACCCTCAGTGTATTTATGTATAGTATATTCCAATATAATCTTTATATATAATAATGGAGCAATATCAAGCTAATTCTTCTTCAATTTGTAACCTAAAGAACCCTAAATAACTTTAACATAGTTGGGTCTCACCTAAATGTGTTGTTAACCTTGTTCTTCTTCGACATGAGGAATAACTTGGACAGAAATAATAAAATAATGTTTAACAAAATCCATCGCGAAGGCTTATACAGTCTAACGTAAGAAAAACAAAATATTAATCCTTCATTCCATTTTCACAAAGACATCTCATGGGATCTGATCGATTGGTTTGCTTGATATTGAATGACAAAAGTGACATTTTGGAGTAAAAAGGCACATAAACTCTAGACTAAGCACATAATAACAATAATATTCAACAAGTGAATAACTTGATCAAACATATATAATCAAAGTTGATACATTACTGTCAATGATAAGTTTTTAGATATTGTGATAGCTGCATACAGACCACTTAATATAACAATATTCAGGTGTGCTCATAAAGGGATGTGGATAGTTCGGAGCACATTTTACGTCAGACTGTCTCTCCTGGAAGACATTTATTGTGCTGTAATTTGTTGTTCACATGAAAAGCGACTGAAATAGTCCTGTGACTAAAGAATGAAGGTCAAACCCCGGCTACTTTGTCATATCCCCAAAGCAAACCAATCAGTGCAGAGAACTAAGTAAACATGAACATCTAATGATAAATTACAAGTTAAAGTTACTAAATGTGTGAACACAGAATCATAATCCAACGACAGAAAGGTGTGAACACTATTGTGAAGAAGCACAATCCTTAGTTACTTCCTCTAGCAGTCGAGGAGGCAGCAATTAAGATGTCCGTCAGCTGCGTGGTGACTCATCACCTCGTCCCAGGGCTACTGTGAGATGGAGGCCTGCAGCTTCAGGCCCATTCACATGCAATGTGAACACTTAGATTTCTAATCACCCATTTATAGTGTTTTTGTGGTGAAAGGAAGAAATGAAAACAACTTTTACTTTTGGATTGACATATTAAAATTATTTAAACTGAAATCTGTATCTTAGTAATGCACTATATTTCTTCATTACTGCTACAAGTAATATACACTGTAACCCAAACAAGTAAAAAGCATACAAGTATGCACTCACTACCTCCATTATTACTACTGTTACCACTGTTTGTAATGATAATAATATAAATATTGTAATTAATAAATCTCCACATGTCCACACATGCATTTTATTTAAGCCTGTATTTTGAATAAAGACAACATCTATATATCTACTTTTTTATTTTTTATTGAGAGCATACAGTTTATTACACTGTTTAAGCAAAGAGGGGAATAGCAATAATACAAACAACAATCACAACCTCCAAATAGATATACAGTCTGTACATCTATTTGAATGATGGGGATTCCTGTGTGCTGAGACAAACAGATTTCCAGCATGTAAAACCAGCAGCAGCATTAGGTATCATGTGTAAACCTCGTCACTGGGAAGTCTAGCAGCTTGGCTTCACCTGACAGACGAATGGGAAGCGCATGCTGCAGCCATGATTGGACCAGCCCTTGGAATCTACAAAAACATCAGCAACATGACATACATAGAGTTAGAAGGTAGAAGCAGGTCGGATGCGCCTGTCTCTTTGCCGAACTGTAAATTCAAAGGTCATCTACTCTTACCTTGAGAGTTGAGCTGGAGGCACTGGTAAATGTCCGTGGAACTCACAGAGTCCCATTTGTGATAGTTGAACACCGAGCCATCTACCCATCTCCAGGCGCCCTGTAGGAAAGTTTGTGATCAGTGTCTCTGCATGAACACGTTCAGTTTCAAGCATGTTTGTGAAGTATTTGATCATTTCAGGCAAAAAATAGAAAAAAGGCTTCATAGATTTTTCACTTTTCAGCGAACTAAGCGGGAAACCTCATTTTAATCCAAAATCCTCATGAATGGACCGAAAAATTGGCTGAAAGTTTAAGTTTAATATAAAAAACATGTTAATTACATTATTATATTACATTACATGTCATTTAGCAGATACTTTTATTGCGACATACAATAAGTGCATTTCAACCTAGAGTACAAACTAAGAACTACAATACAGAAAGTAACATTTCCTCAACATAGTCGAACTACAAAAGTACCACAATAAGAGCTATTTAAGTGCCACTGAAGTGCTAATCTGTGTATTAATGTACTCTTATTTCAATTTAAAGATTAGGTTAAACGGTAATAAAGCATTTCATGTGTTGCAGTTGAGAACCCACTCAAAGAGAACAAAAGGTGTTCCAAAATAAAAACTTCTTTAACGTGTGAATAAACCTCAAAGTAGTATCCTCCAATCCAGGCTAAAGTGTGGCCCCCAGTCTGCACCAGTCGCTGAAGGAAATTATACTCCCAGATGTTGTGGACGGAGGCCAGATTGCCGTCGTAGCTCGCGCAGTAGGCCTGCAGGATGAGACAACTGTTCTAAGAAAGAGTTCCACACGTTTGATCCTCCTTCGTCAAGAACGTTCTTACCTCTGCGTTTATCCAGGTGTCAACATGATTGGCTAAGTAGTAGCAGCTACCACGGTAACCAAGCCAACCGTCAAGGCAGAAATCAAAACGAGCTGGAACGAAGAGAACAAAAGATGAATCACTCAATGGAATACAGAAAGGTGTCTTTTTCATACTCCTTATGAGTTTTTTAGGAAATGTGTGAACCTCTCATCTCTCTCCAGCAGCAGCCGCATGTCTCAGGTGATTTGCTTACCTTCAGGTACAGCAGCTGCGTCGGGATTCGACCCTGTGAAACCCAACGACAGTCTGTCAGGTTAAGACCCATGTTTCCTTGGGTGACATTCACATTTATTCTGTTGTCATGTTTCCTTGGGTGACATTCACATTTATTCTGTTGTCATGTTTCCTTGTGTGACATTCACATGTAGGGCCTATTCTTTTGTCTCCAGTCAAAGCTGGATTGAACGTATCATGAAGTGTATCGTTTCCATATCAGTTTACTGTGCAGCTTGTAAGAATCCCTAACTATAGTAGCATGAGTAGATAAGTAATAAAGAGCATCAAATCGCTTTATTGTTTATTGCTACATATTTCTTATTGAAAAGAAGCAATTAGCTATGTTCAGATGTACTCTAGAACTGTCGTCTTTGCTGGTTTGTCAGGTGTCCCATTTCCTTTAGCTCAAACTAATAATAAAACTCCCGAGGATACAAGATGCTCCATTTACAGCAACACTACATAACCAATACCTGCTGGTCTGTATTCTGCTTCTGGTGTTGTACCTCTGTCCTGTTGCACTGAAGCTGGAACAACTGAGGGAGAACAACGGACAGATAGTTAACACTGTTTGTTTGTTTACAGGCACACAGTTATGTACTAAACGAGTACCACTGAGCTAATGGCCAAAGATATATAGACATAGATTAACTTAAATTAGCTGACTACATCAACACTCGACCCACACCCTCATCCCACCATCGTCAGAATTAAAAGTATTCGTGTCTTACCTGTTGCGGCCCTGATGGACAGAGTCACACAGAGGATGACAGCGAGGACCAGTGGACTCTTCATGATGAAAGCTAATGGACGTCTGGACGGCCAGCAGTTAGGAACAAGTAATGTGTCCTTCAGGTAACAGACAGGTAGCTGATGATAGGAGGCTGGGATCTTTATACACACACGGTCATTTCCTTCTTGTGACGGAGGCAACAACACAACTTGTGGACTTTGCCTCCTGCGTCAGTTTTGAGCCGTGTTGCTGGAAGACGGAACTGTTTTCTCATCATTCCCCACACACATTGATTGAATAATGATCAGTCAAACCTATTTCCTGATAGCAACTGTTTCACGCTGCTGCCATTACTGTAAAAAGACATCTCCAATCTTCCGGAATTGCAATGGATGTGCAGGAATGATGGACTCAAACTAGAAAAGCAGACACAGAGGTGTCAGTTCAGTAAGGATAAACATAAACATGAAGAATCTCATCTGATTAGCTAATAGTGTTTACAGAACTGCGTATGGGAATGTGCCGGCTGACCTTTATATACTTGTTGTAGTGACCCCGTTGCCTATCAAAAAAGGTCCTTGTGGTTGCTTGGAGGTTTAGTTTCGACTCGTGCAATAAACAGATGAAATCTCCAGTTTGTAATGTCAGCATGCTAACGCCCTGGACCATGTACAACTTAACGAGATCAATTCTGTGGATTTATGAGCTCCACAAATGTACCATCCATTGTGACTGTTGATACTGTTAGTAAGGAAAGAAGGAGCACTGATTGTTAGACTCTATGAAGCTGAACTAATGGAGGAGAAATGATGAGGTCACCATAGAAAAAGGCTCAGACATTTAGTGCTTTGTATAGACATCTAAACAAAATGAAATAACAAGGTAATATTAAGGAAAGGAAATACATTGTTTAACCCTCCTATTACCTTTGGGGTCAATTTGATCCCATTCGATGTTTAACGTCTCTAAAAAAATGATTGTCATATTTTTCTTTGCTTCGTATTTCATAACTTTTATTTATTTATTGGGGACAACTGAGAAAACACAACATTTACATGATGTTATGTTTTCAATGTTCTCTACACAACTTGACTTTTTTGGGTCAATTTGACCCCAGGCTGTTTTTCAAACATAAAGTATTCTTTAGGTTTTAATTGCTGGGGTCAAATTGACCGCAAGGGTAAAAAATGTTAGTACATTTGAAGGTGACCGGAGGGTTAAATATGTCTGACTAGATAAGGAAGTTATTCAGTGATATGATGAGGCTGACTCGATCAAGGAAACAGTTATGAGATCAATTTAAGAACTGAGACTTCCTTTTGAAAAGTAAGTTTCCAGTAAGACCATGCAGGAAGTGCAGTTATGTAAAGGTTTATGGAGGGAGAAGACCCATCAAATATGTAAAGGGCGGAGAATGGGCATGTAGTGGAATGTTGTCCTTGTGTTCTTCTAAATTTTACTATTGCTGAACAGCTCATCTTGACCTCGCCTGCTAGGCACCATCGAAATGATGTCGATAAGAAAGTGTATCTTGTTTTATGTCTTGCTATTCTCTCATTTCTTTCTGTTCTCAGGAGGGCACTGCGAGGAGGTACATTATTGAATACGAGACTCTGTTAAACTCTTCTTCTGGGCCACACCTGCAACACATTTGTGGTGAAAGAGCTGCCTATTCAGTTTAATTATTGCAAGTATCTGTTCAATGCATGCTTAATTAAAGACGTGTTTCACATGTATTTCTCTAAAGGAGATTGATGCGGTGAAAAACACACAACAGAATGTTGTTTAGCAATACATGTACATTTTACAAAAAGAGTACGCTCTGAAAGCTGCGGGGTTATTAGGAAACTTCACAACACGTTCACTCACGGGCGAAATTTGCTTTGTCTCATTGTGTTGAAATCCCCGCTTCTTAAAACAAACGGCATCTATTAATTAGACTGAGGTTAAAAGGGTTTCATTCTGCAACTACCTCAGGCAGAGCTGGAAGCCATTACGTCATTACGTCATACTTACATTTAAACTTTTAGCACTGTATACCCTCGATTTTGGCGTCAGCGTACAAGAATAGCTTGGGATACAGGAACATCTTCCGGATTGGTTGTTCAGGAACAAGATGGGAAAGCTCTCCACCGATTGGTCGGTAAAAGATAGAGTTTTTTTAGAAAAGGGACGCAATAACTATCGTTAGCTGTGAATACTGGAGAGCGATTTGAGTCGCAGTAGCAGAATTGTAGTTGAGTCGATGTGAAAAAATCACAAGCCTCCTTCGAGCCGGATTTGAACCAGCGACCTAAGGATCTCCGCATTAGCCTCTACAGTCCTCCGCTCTACCAACTGAGCTATCGAAGGGCACGTCTTAATGCGTGGAACTGCTGTATTCAACGATAGGAAATTAACGTGCTTTTTAATTTACGATGGAAATGATTTCACTTCATGGATCTTTCTATGACAACTAATAATCAGACAAACACAACAAGTACGTTTAATCTTTTTCTTTATTTTGTTCTAGTATTACTTTTTCGTGCAGCAATTACTTCGCACTATGTACACTTTGCTGCTGCTGATGCTCTCTCTATGTCAGCGCCGAAGATCCCCGCTTCCCACCCAGCCCCAAAACAAGGAGACAGTCACAGAAAGCTCTCGCCCAACAACGTGAGGGGCGCGGCTGCCTTCAGTAGGCCCGATGACGGGACAGGAAACTAAAATAGTGAGGTGCTTGTCTCTAGCTGTTTGCATTGCATTGCTCTCATGGCCCCAGACACTGCACACCTGATCAACACATTGTAATCAATCAGTCTGTTTTGGCATCCAAGTTAATAATGTATCACTTGTAACCCCACAATTACAAAAATAATTCTCAATTCAACCAGGCAAGTGAAATACTACAAATTAAAATCAGACTGATCAGACAACATCCGTTTCTTTCCAAAGCCTGTGTGCAGTGTTTGGACCAACAGAGCAAGAAAACTGCAACGATTTATGATTTTATTACTGAACAATGTTTACAATAATAATGGTGATCATTCCACTTGCACTTGAGCCATTCTGCTGCTGAAAGAGGGACGGGCAAGGAGAAGGTCAACATGTCCGTCGAAGCGTCTGCTGCGGGACCTTGCAGGGTCACAGATGTTGGACAGAAGCAGGACACATGATATGTGGAACATACAAGTATTCTTAACCTCAGAAGAGCAAGCGTACAGTATACGGGGCTAGACTTTTACAATTCGTTACATTTCACACTCAAATAAAAGTCTACTGTCAAGAAAAGATGACACAAATCTGTACACAATGAGGGAAAAAAAGACATATTTAACAATTCTGTCTTTGTAAACCAATCTGAACAGGGGAATAATTACTAAATCAACATAGAAAATAAAAAAGGCAGTTCACTAACAAAACATATCATAATAATAAAGAAGGTGGGAGTACTATTATCAATCATCACCCGAGCTAAAGGATGACGTAATTCACCCATGGAGTACCAAAATAATACCCTTAAACTGGGAGCATGTTGGTAGTATACACAGTACAGTCTCTGTGTCACACACACACACACACACACACACACACACACACACACACACACACACACACACACACACACACACACACACACACACACACACACACACACACACAGCCACACACGCATCTTGTAACACTGTGACAAGGGTCTATCTACTGAACCAAATCAAAAACTGGGCAGTGCGTTATCAGGAGAGCTGGAGAAAAGAGGCGATGAGTTGTACCGATGCTGCTACTGATCTCCACCTGAGGTCAGCGGCTCACCTATGGTTTGTCCTCTACAGCCGTGCTTTTCCCGGAAGGTCCACTAGTGATGTGTTTTGGGGACATTTCAAGTCAAAATTAGAGAAAAAAAGACCTCCAAAGGAGGGGACTTAAATGTACAATATGTACTTAAAACAAGTCTTTAATATGTGACCTTTAACAGAGGCCTGCTTAATAGTGCTCCTCTACTGGGAGCTGTATGTCGTACTCATTACTAACGTCAAAGTGTCCTTGACAGGTTTACATGTAAGTAGATATAAACGGTGTCTCTAAAGATGAGCTCTGCTTCAGTCCCAACTCCTCCCCAGCCCTCCAGCCCTCTGCCCAATCTGAGGGGTCTTTCTGGCCCTGAGACCAGCCCCCCCCGGTTCATTCGGCTCCACTCGGGAACACCGGTGGAATGCTCATTGTCGTCGGGTCCCAATTCCCCTCCTCGCCTGGCTGCCACAGCAATTACATCAACTGGACCGCGTGAACCGCCGAAAAGGAACACAAATAAAGATATGAAAGTAAATACCGGTACCTGTGTAACTATGGTTAACTTGTACCACAGTGGCTCAATAGTAAGACTCCATGTCGGCCCAAATGACCAGGCCTCAGTTTGGTCTTTTGTCATTTCATACACCATCATAAACATACAGAGCCCACGCAATAAAAAAACTCATCCGGTCAAGAGCAGGAGGTAAAGTATGGACTGACGTTAAATGAAGACTATAGTAACAATGATTTAAAAAAAAAAAAGTAACAGGTGGACAACTCAATCGGTGTAGTTCATCAGTACCACCACAGGGGGGAGCCGCCGCCCTAGACGTCCGCCACAAACCAGCAGAGGGTTTGAACAAAGCAAGCACATAGTCCCTCATCTTTCCCTCTGCCACTCATGGTTCCATTGTGTCGCTACTACACACCTGTAAAGTACCACACAAGTTAGTTTGACTCTACTCCTATCCTACGCTACGTACACCATCTTTATCTCTTCCTGCTCCGTTCCCTCCTCCTGTCCCCTCCCCCTCATTCTGTCTCTCTTTGTCCTTTCACCCCCAGTTTACATTGAACTGCTCTGACGTCTGCCTTCCTTCTCTTGGTTCCTCCCCCTCAGTAAAGTTAACTTGTTTTTGTCCTGAACATTAGTACCGGTTCACCCTCACACTAAGTACCTTCTGTCTAGAAGCTAAAACCATGAGTTCTATATATTGCTGCTTCCTCACTCTCCCTTCCACTTCTGCTCATGTGCTTGCTTGAAAAAGGTTTGGGCAGGCGACCCAGCAGTGACTCAGGCCACGTCGTGAGAAGTGGTTTCCTCTGCAACACTGATGGATGTGTTCTGTATGCCGAGGCGTCCCCCTGCGTCCCCCTTGTTAAGTGCTGGCAGAGAGAGTCTGTTCCGGTCCAGGACCTCCTCCTTCTCCTCTTATTATTATAGTCTCTCCTCCTCCTGATCGCGTGTCCTTTCACTTCTCCATCAGTCCGTCCTCCTCGGTGATGCCCTGAGCCCGGAGCTCTTCCAGGACGTTGTCCAGGTGTCCGGGGTCGGGGAAGCCGTGGCCCGTCAGGTTGGAGCCAAACTCGGTCTTGTGGTGGACCTTGAAGAGAGGGGAAGAAAATGTTTCTCTTTGATTCATTGATGGCAAACCTGCCGTGCGTCGGTCCTAAAGTACAGCCCGTCAGTGGTGCTCTCGGCCCACCTGGGAGGAAGGAACACGTTCGTGCCCCGCCGCCGCAACAACGTTGTAACAAAATGGCACAACCCTTTTATTGAAATAACAACTTTTTATGACTCCTCCATCGGTGCTGTTTCAAATAATAGAATGAAGAATGCATTGCATTCACTTTCAAGTAAACCAGATTGCTACCTCAGAGAGAACATGAATACAATGTGCAATCACATTGTTAGAACAATGCAAAAAAAAGTTATATCTGTGCAAAAAAGAACAAATATTTGGCAAAAAAGTGCTTATTGGGTCTGCAATTAACCTGGTTTGCACTGAATATATTTTCAAGACTAACAATAACGTGCAGCTTGTCAAAAACCTAAACAAAAAAAGTTCAAATATTTGTCAATAAAGAGTTGTCATACCTGCAAACTCATGAGGGGTGAAAAAGGTGACAATGTGGGGGGGGGGGGGGGGGGGGGGTGCAGGTGACTTCTTTTTGTCTCCACACCACATCCCCATTGTTTGATGACACCTCAGCTTTTATAACTAGTCTTTTGATTGTTCTGACCGCATATCTAAATAATTATAACAAACATTTTAAGAAAAAAAGGTCCTCTGAATAATTCAGTGATCGGGCCCTAATAAATAATAACAAATTTACACTATCATTATATATAATATGGTTAAAGTTATTCATGAACCATCATCCTTTTTTAACTTGGGTGCTCTGCTGAGCTTTGAGCCTGTTCCATGACTCTGTTCCATGACTCTGTTCCATGACTCTGTTCCATGACTCTGTTCCATGACTCTGTTCCATGACTCTGTTCCATGACTCTGTTCCATGACTCTGTTCCATGACTCTGTTCCATGATTCTGTTCCATGACTCTGTTCCATGACTCTGTTCCATGAGTCTGTTCCATGACTCTGTTCCATGACTCTGTTCCATGAGTCTGTTCCATGACTCTGTTCCAGGAGTCTGTTCCTTCGACGTGTCCTATCAAATATGTTTTATTGCTAAGATCACCACATCGCATGTTCTCCTTTCTCACTCCAATCTTATGAACGCCGGCCGTCCAATGTACCCCCCCCCCCCCACCACCACCACCCCCCTACCCCAAAACAAAAACTCTTTGTATCTACAGTATTCACGTGGATGACTTATTTTGATTTCAAAACGGCGAATTTCGCCGAAAGGTGACAAGTTTGCAGGTATAAGTTGTACTGCATATCTTTCCAAACAACAATAACGTGTAACATGTGCAAAATAAAAATCAGATATGTGTGAGCTATCATGTTGTATTAGTGGCTGCAATACCGGCTTTCAATCCTGTTTATTCTGTATAGCCCAATATCACAAATTACAAATTAGCCTCAGAGGGCTTAGTGGCTTTTCCACTACGTCTTTTTAAAACAGGCTCAATGTTGAGCTTTTGTTTTGAAGGGCAGAAGCAGAACGATCGATCTGATGGAGTAGGAAGTGGAATGGTAACTGTCGCGCATGCGTCAGTGTAACATTACAAAACATTTACACTAAAGGCATTTCACCATGTATTTATTAATGACCTAGTTAATTAGGCCCTTCCCCCTGCGCCCCACCTGAGAGACAGTTTGACAAATACTGATGTCATGTTCTTGTGTGTGTACCTCGTTCCAGATGACGGTGTCAGACTCTCCAGTCGTGCTCGAAGTCCCGACGGAGAAGATCAACCTGCGGTCCCACGCTATCAGGAGCAGTCTCAGTACCTGAGGACGAGAGGGGAAGGCCTCGCTGTGAGGATGTGTCTGAACCAACGAGGGCTCTCCTGGGCTGACGGGGGGGGGCGGCTTTACCTTGCGTCCTTTCTCGCTGTCCGGGAGGTAGCAGTGTCGGGGGAAGCCTCGGGCGGTGAAGGGCTTTCCTGGGTTGGGATGCTCTGGTCCCTGGAAGGAGAAGGTTGGTATTAGTAGGCAACACTAGTGACCACAAACACAGCACACAGCACACACAGCGGCCATACTCCATGAAGGTGACCGTTCCACTACAGCCAGACTCTGCTTACGTTTTGCTCCCAGCTCCTTGTCTATGTTGCCCTGTCACGGCAGATGGAGACCGCACAGTGGGAACTTCACCTTTTAGTGTGAGCTCATCTTGGAACCTCGACAGAGCCCAAGTTTAGCCCAAGTACCAGGTCATAGATACTATCCAATACTTTTGTAAACAGAGACGGAAACATAGCCTTTCTAATCTGCAACAAACTGAAGTAGGCCGCTTGGTGTCGGCTTAAAGGGACAGTGTTTTAATTTTCATGTTTACATTCTCCAATTCATGTGAATAGAGCTGTACCTGTATAGATCTGTTCTCGTCTTCAGACCGCTCTATACTCTTTAACGCTACATGACATCATCATTCACCCATTCATACACTGTTGGGAGGGGCTAAACTTCCACTTGCCCATCAGGAGTAGCTACTATTCACACACATTCATACACCGTAGGCACAGATACGGGAGCAATTTGGGGTTCAGTGTCTTTCCCTAGGACAGGTCAACATGGGCGAGCGAAGCTGGGGATCTGTAAACGGCCGTAAACGGCCTCCGTGACGTAGGTCAGAATACGGCCTCATCTACAACATCCAAGTGGAGTATGCTGTGTGCACAACCCACATGGTATTCACCACGTACTCTACGTCCTCCATGTGCGTGTGCACGCAGCGGGTGTGGAGTACCTGGAGGCCCGGCGGTATGTTGTAGATGATGCGTATGGTTTTGCAGTCGGGGTGCCCCGGTAGAGAGTGGGGGATGACGTGGTACTCCATCTTCCCTGCCGGTTGGTTGCCTGTCTTCACGCCGTAGATGGTTTTACAGGTGGGACACTGAAGACTGCAAAGAGGAGAGGGATGAGCTCGAGACAGCGGGGACACGATGAAGAGCGGCCGTCCCCGTCTCCGACTCACCTGCCGTCCTTGTTGCCATTGTTATACATGGCCACCAGACACTGGAAATGGTACTGGTGCCCACACTGTGCTAGTCGACCAACTGACTCCGCCCGAGACATAGGCCCCACCCCCGGACCCTTGTATCCAGATGGACCCCCCAGGGGCTCCATACAGATGGTACAGTCCTGGGAGAGAAGAGGAAAACGCTCATTCTGGATTCTGCCTCATGGGAGTTTGCCCCCATAATAACAAATACATATAAATACTTCACACCTCCTCTGGTGGACTTTTTACTTTCTGCAGGTACTTCTTTACCACCTCCTCTGGAGTTTTACCTGCAGACAGAAAGGAGAGGGAGCAGAGGGACGGTCCAGGTCGTTAACGTTACGGACCACATTTTGAAATAGAGAAACCGTCGAACAAAAACCATGTGTGCAGGTATAAATATGTTGTTGTTTAGTATCTCTATTTGAGTGCCTACCCTTGCGAGCCTGTTTCTTGGTGGTCTTCTTGCAACAGTGGCCAAAGCCTGGCACGGGCTTGACGTCGCTCTTGCTGACCGGCGGAGGGTGCAGCACGAGTTTTGGCGGCCTGGTCAGACACACGGGCAGAGCTGCGGCGCTCATCAGGATCCCGGTGATCCCTGAAAAATGAGCGTGGTTAGTAGAGAAGAACATGGCCGCGCTCTCTGCCCTCAGCAGCAGCGGCCCGTGGCCGGTGGGAGAGAGAGGGACTCACCGGCCAGCGCAGGGTGGACAGGACTGGATCCATTGAGGTTCTTCACTGGGACCGTGGGCACACTGCAACAGAAGACACACACCGTTCTGCACTGAGCATTTCCTCCAGGGACAGCGTCACACACAAGCACCGGCACTTACTTTGAAAAACTGATGACCGTCATTTTAACATAAAGAGGTCACAACTGTTTAGAAATAAAACGCAGCCGATGAAATCCGCTCACGAATGAGTGTCCTGTCTGGAGTGAAAGAGTCCTCCCCTCTCTTTCCCAAGGTGCCGCTGCGTGTTTATGAGAGCTAATCCACAAAGAGAGGGACGTCATGCAGCTGCCTGCTGGGGATTACCTGCCTCGTCACAAAGCCCTTCATCATCATCATCATCATCATCATCTCTGGGTGAATAACACACGTATCACACACACACACACATCGACCGTGACCTGTAAATCTGTTTGGAAGCGTGAGCTTTACATCTGGGGTGTCATGGTCTCACAGGGTGGACACAAGACACGGGGGGAGTTACTGAGTCTGAGGTCGGTTGATAATAAACTCCTCAGCTGACGCAGCCGTTCAGCTGGGCTCAGAGGCGGGTTAGTCCAGTACCGACGACACTCCGAGGCCCGGAGGCTCCTGAGGCCGCGGAACCAAACTGAGAGGAGGCGGGGCCGCGACTGCGCTTGCTCTATGGGCCGATGGATGCAGAACATTTCTGCAAGACACGGTCAGCGGTCGAGCCATTTCAGCTTCATGGCCGCTGAGCAGCTTCCATGGAGAAGAAATGCCTCCCATGCCGGACCGTTTATTATTGATACTTGGCCAACACTAATGTTGGAATTGGTATTATAAAAGGATGGTATTGGAACATTTGTATGACATAAAAACACCACTAGTGACGTCCCCCTCGGTGAACCTGGAGCAGCGTGAGGGCGCTGATGATCTGTTGTTTCCTGTTGTTGGTTTAGCTTTAACAGGCTCTCTGTCAGCGCACTAAGCTGCTTTCACTTAACCCCACTCAGTGACACATGTTGACAGGAGAGGGAGTGATTCACCGGGAGGCGTGTGTGTGTGTGTGTGTGTGTGTGTGTGTGTGTGTGTGTGTGTGTAAGTCTGCACTAATGTGGATGAGGGAAGGAGTTTTCCACCAGCGTCCAGGGTTCCAAGTGGATTCCCCCAGAGGAGACCGCGCAGGAGTCAACGTGTTGCAAAGCTTATATTACTTTATGGTATTTTTGTATTTGGTTCATCATGATACTGGGGGGGGGGGGGGGGGGGGGGTCAAGGAAGGTAACTCTGAGGCTCGACTTTACATCCGACCCCCCGCCGAGCCCCAGGGGCCGCCTGTGGCTCGGCGGTGAGCGGGGCCGCCCCTCCGAGGAGCCGTTGGTTGGACACACGCGCAGTGAGGCTTCTCGGCTGAATGTGGCTACCATCACGTCTTAATCGCATCACATTTCCGTCTACGCTGATCAGATTAGTCTGAGTCTCGCAGTGAAAACGAGAGCTGTGCTGTCGTAGGCAGTCAGAGCAGTTTAAGATCTTAAATCTGCCGCGGGGATTATTTATGACAGCACAAGACTTAGAGACTCTCTGCTGATGACGGATGGGAAACACCTTGATTACATCAAGTCAATGAGTGACGGTGACAGTGATCACACACACTGCCCACGTGTTGCCAGTCACCAGCTCTATTCATATTTCAGAGACAGCTGCGTTAGCAGGGAAGGATTTATAGTATGAGGTGGAGAGAGAGAGAGAGAGAGAGAGAGAGAGAGAGAGAGAGAGATCCTGGATAAACTGCATGTAGCTCATTAACACACTTCCCAGGTGCCCCACTGATATGCAGATGACACACACACACACACACACACACATTTATATACACACACATACATACACACACATACATACATACATACAGTTCTTAAACATGTCAGCTATCACATTTGATTGGTTAAAGAAATGATTAGCTCAGATAGCTATTTTTCTAAAGTTGGCGCAGTTAGAGGAACACTGGATTATTCAGGGGGATATATTGGTAATATAATATTGGAATATAGCATTAATAAGTATCACACTAATAACTGATGTTATTCCTTCATATCTACACAGGGAGCAGGTCCTCTTCCTGTTGCTCTGACATCAACACCTCTCTGCACCAACACGGGTGGAGAGTAATAACAACGTATTAAATAAACTCTGAAGTCAGTATCAAACGTTGTCACTGAATGTGTGAATTAGCATTATTTTTAATTTGAGTTATAGTTACTGTACGATAATACATTTCTACAATCCTATTTTATTATGTCACTATAATCACACGTCCGGGGTTTGTGTTAAAGACATATTTTGAATTGGCTCAGACGTGGCCGGTCCTCTCCATCCCCTCCTGCTCTAGAGGGCCTTTGCACCTCTACATGACCCCCTGTAGTCCTCTGACCTGATCTGAGAGGAGGAGTTGGTTGTAATTTGCAACTCCACCACCAGAGGGCCCTGAATCCCACAGTGCTTCAACCGAGCAGCACGTGATCCTTCATTCAAACGTTCTGTTGCACCGGAACAGAGGAAGCTGAAGAAGTTGTAGGAAGCCGATTGTTTGAGGAGAACCTGAGTGTCTTTCCTCTAAAGGAACACTGTTTAATGTGAACTTCCAGGGAAAACCATCTACTTCACAAGCATTCAGAAGAGTTTCATTCTCTAAAAATGTACAGGCTCCTCCGTGAGACATTACCCAAATAAATCAGAGAAGAAGAAGCAGAAGAAGGAAGATCCCTCCGCCTGAATGGGACTCCGGTCTCTTGACCCCCTTGAACCTCGGCCCCGCCCCCTCCCCTCCGCCTGCTTCCCACGCGATCCCAGCGCTTTGTTTCACACTCCCCCATCCCCCTGCTCCTGCTCCTCTACCAGGCCCAGATGGACATCAACTGGACGGATTTTGATGCCAGACAATAACACACTCCCACTCTCACACACACATCAAGCTGCAACCACAGCCACACACACATTCGTAACACACACTTGCTACGGATGTTTCAAGGAAACTTTCTGTGTTTAATTGAAGTTCAAAACAGGCTGAAAGGGGTCGACGTGTGCAACGTTTTCTAGGATGAGTTGATCTTGTCAATTAACAGGGAAGAAACCCAACAATCCTAATGTTCAAACACATTGTACGGCTCCAAAGTGGCTGTGGGTGTTCAGGAATGTGATTGAACCAACCAAACTCACCCGAGGGAAAGCTTCTCAGAAGATATTGAGGGGAGGAAACACGATGCAGGACCCGAACCTACGATGCAGAAGTCTGATCCCATGGAATACAAAGAACTTTGAATTCTTAAGAATATTGAGGTCATGTCCATATATTAAACGACAAGTAGTTTCTATGGGTATTAATGCGATGGGGGATTCAATCGGTATGTTGTCATTATTGGTTTGATATTGAGGAGACAGGTCAATCGATTCCTGAAGGTTATGGAAGTGATCTTCTCCAGGTGAGACGTCTCACTCTTGTTCTAGCTGTTAGGACCGCACACCAGAGTGATGCTTCTTTTACCTCATAAACAATCTGGTCTCAATTGTCTTCTCAATATTGAGAACAATAATTTAAATATCCTATTTTTACTGTTCTCCAGCAGCCCTGTGTCACCTTCACAACTCCTTTCAAATAAAAGATATAGAAACAGACTCAAAGAACTAAACTAACACGCCATGTTGAAAAGACAAAGACCCTGTGGAGTTACTGCTTCATGTCCTCTACATGTATGAGGTGATTCCTCTAACTCTTTCAAGGACATCAATTCAAGGTTTCATTCTGCATGTCTCCCTTAAATGTTACAGCTCCCACAGCGGGCCTCTCTCATCCAAATTCTGCTCCCTCACGTCATGGAGGGCTCTCTGTGTGCCGCCCCCCCCCCCCCCCCGAACTCCCTTCGTCTCGCTACATCAACCCCCCCTGCTGGAGAGGACGAGATAGCACACATTCTCCACTGGATCTCCCGTTCGGATTGTCAATATTTACTGAGTGAGAGAGAGAAAGACAATGTGTGCATTTGTTAGATGCCTTCACAGTCAGGCATCGGTGTGTGTGTGTGTGTGTGTGTGTGTGTGTGTGTGTGTGTTTGTGTGTACCTGTGTGTGTGGTGTTGGCCTGATTTCTTGCACCCTTGTGTGATCAATCTTTGACAGTTTGCTGACTCGTTTCTTTGTTTTGTCTCCCCCCCCCCCCCCTCCCTCCCATAAGCCTCTGTCTTGAGCGCTGTCTGAGTCTGGGACTGTCCACACACACACACACACACACACACACACACACACACACACACACACACACACACACACACACCCTCTGCTGTGATTGTCTGGGGGCAGAAACAATGCTGACTGGTGTGGTATGTCTCCACCCCCACCTGAAAGATATCGTCATTAGGAAGAAGCTGCCAGGCCTGGCGTCCTTCTGATAAGTTAGTAACCACGCCACATCCACCCAGAGAGACTCCACCTGCTCCGAGGCTTGTGTTTGAGACCTCGTCCCTAGCCGGGAGAGACGTGTTTAAAACAGGAAACAGGGACAACTCGTGGAAATAAATAACAAGAAGAGAAGCAAACGAGTGGAAGAGTTAGGAAACGAGCGTGGAGAGGGGGGAAGAGAAGTAGCAGCGGCTCCGCATTGTGCTGCTAATGCAGCCCAGGCTTGTCTAATCCAACAAAGGTTACCGTGGAGACCAACAATGAGGCTCCGAGGGGCCCGGACCGCTGAGACGCGACGGGAGAGGAGCCATGGAAGGGGAGAGGGGGCCGGTTGAAGGAGCAGAATCAAATCTACATCCCAAAACCATCCGACCTTGTTTTTAGTTTGACACAGATCTTTAGCCAGACTCCTGCGTTTTGGTCTCTGGTGCTAAACTACAGTTGAAAAGCATCCCTCGCTGCACAGAGGCTCTTCTCACCTGTTGTCTGACACATGCACGGCAACGCTCTGGGGGAAACCAGCGCTAATCACTGCCCCGTGGCAGCATGGGAAGGGACTTTTTATTCCCCCCCCTCCCCCAGTTGCAGTGCTGAATGGAGTTAAGTCATCGACTGGGAGCTGATTAAAACCAGCTTCTCTGGGTAAGGAGCACCAACCCCCCCCCCCCCCCCCCCCTGTTTTGTAATATGTGTTCTCATATCCAAAAACACATCATTTACAGGAAGAAAAGGGGTCTGGAATTGAAAATAAAAATGCGAGGAACTCCATGTTTAGTAATCTATTGTGTGCCTAACTGATCGCATTAGATAAACACGAATGACTCCGTGGGCTGCAGGAGTTCTAGGGAGCCCGTTCGGGCCAAGAGGAGAGCCGTGGAGGAGGAAAACAGGTAAGGCGGGCAGTTTGTTGTGTTTGCACTCGTAGGAAAGCTTGTGATCATTTCATAACCCCCCCCCCCTCCCCCACACACACACACACACACACTTAACTGTCATCTGTGTTCACCTGATTCCTGAGGTCTCTCTGCTCAGACCTTTGCACCGGCCCCCCCTTCTATGCATACAATAGTTGCTGACCCATGACCTTCACACTCGTTGCCCCCCTGTTCTACAGATGCTCCTTTCCAGATGGACAATACGCAGAAGACTCGGCTGACTTTTGACACACAGGCGCACGCACGCACGCACGCACGCACGCACGCACGCACGCACGCACGCACACACACACACACACACACACAGGCGCTAGCTCGCATATATGTTCCAAGTTAATAGTTTTCCGGTCAAACATCCATTTAACTTCTCTTTCTTACCACCATTCTCTAAATGTTAATGAATCTACATCTTTTGTTTTTTTTTACAGTTAAGGCCATTGTAGGCAAAACTAAAATGAAAGAGGTCATTTTCAGAGACAGAAACTCTGTATTAATCTGACATTGAAGAATAAAAAGGAAAGATGTATCTGTATCTTTCAGGACCGTCTCCTCACTCAAAGAGGATTCATCTGATAACTCTTTGTACGTCAGGTCTAAAATGAGGATGAAATAATGTGTAAAACAACATGTCTGTATCTTTCAGGGCCTTCCATCGTGACCATAATGACATTACTTCAGGCACCTGGTGGTGTGATGGGTTTGATCAACTTGAATGACTTTTTCTCAGAGAATGAAAACAGATATTTTCTGTATCCCTATAACGGCCTTCATAGAACTACGTCGTGTAACAGGGATTTGATTGTTTCTAATGTGACAGTCACCTGAGACGAGACACGTGGCAGCAGGCTGCGGAGTCCCATTTGTCCCAGTATTTAAAATTCAGCGTGTTATTCCTTCGTGAGACGGTGTGAAACCCCAAAGTACAACAAACACAAACAGACGTTTCCAACTGGAGGGAGGATGTCACACCTCTGAAATGACAACACTGACACGCACACCGCCTTCAGATGGGAGTGACGTTCTTTGTATGCATGCATTGACGTCTCGAGCATGCTTCGGCTCGTCTGAACATGCATTCCTCACTGCGTGTCTGTGCAGACTTCATACATGTTTGTGGAAGTGCAGGGTATGGGAACATATCCTCTGGCAGATTATCTTTGGAAGTTGCTATGATGGTACTATGAGGTGCACATTAATAATCACTGTCAGCCAGCCTAGTGTTGCATGCTGCCACTTAAGTCCCTGAAAATGTCATTAAATCAATAAAACATGTATGATCTAATAACAATAATAATACAACTCAATCCATACTGTTATTTGCCTCGTGTCATGATCTGCCCTCTGCTCTGCGACGCCGTGATATCGCTCTCTTCAAGGAGACAAGACTCCGCTGACAAAGCAGTAACGTTGCCTCACAGAATACAAGTTAATGCTCTTTGTTTGTTCGTGTTCTTGGGCGGGACTTGTGGATCCAAACGAGCGTGGTGTCCGCAGTGGTCGGTAACACACCACTGGGAAGGACCACTGGGAAGCTACAGACCTATAGAAACCCTACGATGAAGCTCCTGGTGGTGTGTGTTTGATTTACTCACCCTGACGCTATGAGCGCTCTGGACTGAGCCATCGCTATTCTCTGTAGCGCTGGTCTGCTCAGCCCGGCTAAGCTCGATCTCTGTGGCAACGGGGCGTGGCACGCCGTCGCCGCGGACGGCGGCGGGCGCTGTGGCTTCATCACCATCGGCGACGGGGACGGCACGGGAGAGGGGGGCGTGGTCACGTTGTTTGCGGGGGAAACCAATGTGGCGGTCGGCACCGATTCGCCGGCTGACGACGCGGAGTGCTTGGCGGGAATGGGCGGAGGGTTGGGGCTCGGTTTGGACGATGGAGGCTGGGGAGGCGGGAGGGACGGCGGAGGCGGCCGATTGGAAGACAAGGAGATGCCCAGAGAGGAGGTGCCTGCGGTGAGCGCGGCCAGTGACTGGGCGAAGAGCTGGGCGTTCCTTCTTGGGGAGGCAACGTTCCTGGAGATGGCCAGACCGTGTGGCAGCGTCTGATAGTAGCTGGTGTTGGAGTTCTGCTGCTGCCCCCGCCCCAGAGTGGCGGACTTAGACGGACTCAGCGCTTTAGAGGAGACCAGCACCGAGTTCTTGGGCCGCTGCATGGTTAGCGAGCGTCTGCCGAGAGTCTGTATCCCTGCTCCTCCTGTATTGGTCTTCACGCTAAAGACCAGCATGCACTGCTGACAGGAACACGGGTGGCCCAGTACGGTAGTCGGCAAGCCCCCGTTGGTGGAGACAGAGCTTCCGATCCCCATGCTGACCCCTGACACCCCGACACCGAGCAGGGCTCCTGTTAGGCCTCCGCCTCCTCCCACGCCGCCCCCTTTGGGTATTGGAAGGGGACCGGACACTATAGGGTAGGACATGTCCGCACGTCTCTGGAGCCTCCGAAACCTCTGGCTCTGTCGGTTCACCTGTCGCAGGACGAAACAAAACATTCACTTTAGACCCTTATTGATTACGCGTTACTAGGGTACATGGATCCAATCCTGTTATGTTGTTGTGCCAAACTAACTAGTAGGGACAACCATTTCTTAAACTGGTCCAGGGAACTGTCAGACTGCTAAAGGAGATGCAATGTAATCCTGTTGGGGCTATTTGGCACCATGACTCTACGCCCACTCTGAGTTCCTGTTCCTTTCCACTGACAGGTCCTGATCGTGATTAGAAGTGTCCGGCAACATTATGAAAAGAGTCTCACTCAAGGAGAAGCCGGCCGGGCGGTTTGTTGTGCTGAGTCCAGCGAGCGAAGCTTAGTGCCACTTTAGAGGCTGAATATTCAGATGCATTCAACAATGACGACGTGGTCTTTGAATCCGACGGTCTCTGGCTCTAGCAATTAGAGCCAGAGACCGTCTAATACGGACGACGAGCTCCTACAAATGTAAAGAGTGAATGAGGAGAGAGAGACAGAGGAGGGTGGAGCAGCTGCTGAAAGGAGGTGGAGCTCAGGAGACGGCGGGGGCTCCCGTGGCTGCTGGGACCCTCGGACCACCGAGACCTGGAGCAAGATTCACGGTTCATAGCCAGACTTCTACTTGAGTGAGACTTGGGTACGTTACCAAACGGATGGGATCAAGCAAAATGTTGTGTTTCTCTGTGGGAGCCTTTCAAGAATGTTGTCACTCTGATATTTACTATCTGTCTACCCTGTCCGCTGCAACACCGAGCCATTTAAGTGGACGTACCGCTACGATACTTGACGTTCTTCGGGCAGTGAGACACAAAACCATGAGGAAATAGGGCTCGGTACCCTTCAGACCTTATGATGGGCTCTTCACAGTACGAGTGGAAGGTAAATATCCCTCATGTTTACAAAGAAGAAACGGTAAGAAAAGAGAGTCAACTTGACTTTCTCATTCATGTCCATGTGAAGAATTCAAACCCACCTGTGTCATGGTCTGAAAATCAATGAGGTAGCAGAAGCCGAGGGGCGTCAGGTCGAGGCAGGGCTGCTGCCGGTTGTGGGCGTTCTCGATGGCGATGGCCACCTCCATGTCGTAGGCCGTCCACGTCCCCACATCGTTCTCCCACTCCCACTGCCAGCCCTGACCCGGGGCCGAGGCTGGGTCGTAGAAACTCCTCCGCACCGGACGGATGGTTCCTGGAATAACACGCGAGGAAGAACTTGTAATTAAGCATGTCCCAATAAGCTTCTTCCACAGTCCACCAAGAGCCTTCCCACTGGATACAACAGGTTTTAAAAAACAAGCCTGTAAGGTGTTCTGCAGATAGCTTGGTAAGACCTTAACAAATAAGAATGTACGAACACAACAATTACATTTACATTACATTTCAAAATATCAACAACAATAACAAAACTATAATTTAAGAATGTCAGTAAAGCCAGGATACAGAGAACAAAAGGTCTAACTTATTGTATATATATATATATATATTTTTTTTTAATGGGTTGCTATAACTATGCTTTAATCGGTTTTATTTGTTTTTACTATCTGTGTGGCACTCTGAGATTTATTGAAGGAAGAGTGCGATAAGAATGAAATGCATTATTATTATTATTATATTCATCATAATAATAGCCCTTGGTCCAGATGTAAGATGACCATGAGGACCGCATTGGGCCTCATGGGGTTAATAGCTACATCCTGCATATGCCGGGAGCTTTAGACCAACAAGCAACCCAAGTTGTGTTTCCATCCCACGTGTTCTGCAGTGTTGTATCCTGGTGCCTTATGACAGTAAATACTGTGCAGCGGCAGAGATTTGGAAACAGCGTTTCCACCACAGTAACTGTTGTCATGTGATCGCGGGGTTATCTCCCGATCTCCTGTCAGCGCTGGAAGCAAAGACTAACGGGACAGTGGAGAATAGGCCAATAAACACATTTCAGGAACGCACAGAAGAAAACTCCTGCCGGCTTTAGCTCCGTTTTGTGGGTCATACAGAAATCAAAGTGATGAATATTAGAAGACGTAACTGATTTTCATATTTAAAGTGTGAACCTTGAGAACAGAGTTGGTGCTGAATGATGCCTTGTTTGTTTCTAAATCGGGAAAATAGTTTGGTTGTCCTGTTAGTCTTAAAGTCTTAAATAGTATATAGTATATTGTCTTAAAAATAGTCTTAAAAACTGACCGGATCGAGGAAAGGGTGGGAGGAGGGTCCCTAAACCAACCAACCAACCAGAAGCCACCTACATCTCAGGCTGTTCAGGTCATGCCAGGACAAGGAAGACATGTGTGTGTGTGTGTGTGTGTGTGTGTGTGTGTGT
The DNA here is from genome assembly GCA_036178185.1 of Liparis tanakae. NCBI lineage: Eukaryota > Metazoa > Chordata > Actinopteri > Perciformes > Liparidae > Liparis > Liparis tanakae. Next base: position 10,859,756 of record CM070110.1, read on the forward strand.
GTGTGTGTGTGTGTGTGTGTGTGTGTGTGTGTGTGTGTTGGAGAGTGAGTGATAGAGACGAGTACAAAGAGGTGATATTGGCGTCAGCACAAAGACATCAGAAGGACGGGGTTGAATGGAGGGAGGCTGCATTTGTTTGCTGAGGACACAGGGACAGAGAGAAGAGGGACGGACAGACAGAATACTCAAACTGTCTTGTTTATGTCTGCAGTTCCCCGACAGAAGACACCAATGGCTCTCTCGAGAGGACAGAGTACATGTTCCACAGGAGACAGCGAGTGGCCGACCCTCGTCCTGCCACCCCCCCCTCCCTTTGATGAATGACTCAAACGTGACCTGATAACTACATGACATCTCCCCGCCAGACCAGCAGACGGAGGACGAGCTGAGCTGCGTTGTGTGTCCAACGCAGTGGTTCTCAGACGTGTCCTGCCCCGCTTCGGAGGAAGAAAGATGTCCGTGCCCCGCCGCCCCAACACGATTGTAACTGATTGGTCGATGCTGAGTTTGTATTGAAATAACAACTTTGTGTGACTCCTCCATCTGTGCCTTTTCAAATAATAGAATAAACCAAATTGCATTTAATTTTAATTAAACCAGATTACTCCATCAGACAAAAACAATTTCAATTAAGTTGTGCAAAAAATAAGCAAATAGCTTATTGTGGCTGCAATTAACATGTTTTGCACTGGATATCTGTTTTTATAGATATTAACAACAGGTGCAAATAAAGAGTTTTACACAAAAAATATTTTCAAAACAATGACGTACAAAACAAAATAGTGTGTGAGCCATCAAGTTTCGGTATTAGTTCAGATTCATTCAGATTCTCAAAGGAATCAATATTCCCGTGATCGATTCTCCTGACCCACATCTCAGCTTCAGTGAAACCTGGTCTGGTCAGCAGCGGACGAAGCTGCTGCCCTCTGCCTGGAAGATTCATTTAGCTTCCTATATATGTCACTGAGATAAATTAATAATTAGAATTGAATTAATAAGTTGGACTCTAAAAAGTATATGCATGTGTAACGTTACAAAGATAAAACAAATGCTAAACTGAGTCCACCTCCTCTTTGCAGAATAATATGTGTACAAGTTGAATTATATTTTACTGTCCTGCATGACATATGTCATCACATGACGGATGTTTAATGTTTCATCGCAACAACATGTTTCGGCGCCAGCGAGCTTCATGTGAAACAGCTGATGGCTCCGGTCTCCTCAGATTAAAACAATGGTGCTTTCAGGGACCTTGTTTTTATGAAATTGACCATGCTGATCGGTCAGAACCGCGTCTAGTTCACGGCACATCCAGCGCTGCTCTGTGTATGACCGTGTGTCCATTGTACATTTGGAGACACTCTTGACCAGCGCCTGCAAGCCCTTCCTTTTCTCTGCCATGGTCTGCACCATCTGCAACCAGTTAACGGCCTAACCGTAATGTAAATATTTACACATACTTTTGTAATATGTGAAGTATATGTGAAGTTCTCCCCACTGCCCCCGGCGCCCCACCTGTAACACCTCGGCGCCCCACTTGAGGGTTGCGCCCCACAGTTTGAGAACCACTGATGCAATATAAGAATACACATTGTCAAAAGTGAAATAGGGAAATCAGCATATAGTGTGTGTGAGATACATATGCTCGCCGCTCATCGGCGTTTACTTACATAACCGCGGTTATGGCAGAACCGGTTTGTCCCGACAGCCCGAGGTGTGCCCCACGTCTACACAGTCACTAGGACTCTGCAGCGAGTAAAGGTGTGTAGTGGCTCTGACAGTTACAGCTGAGGGGCGGCACAAATACTTTGCACATATCTCTCCACGTGTTGCACACGGCAGGGCAGCAGGCGTATATAAAGCGTCTTTGAGTACCGTGAAAAGCGCTATATAAATCGTATGTATTATTATTATTATTATCGTTGGTGCTGCTCTCTCAAGAGCAGTGCTCCCTTTCTAAAGGTGTGGTCTGTCGGAGCCGGGTCAACACGAGGCCTGCTGCTGCTCTCACAGGTCGGTCAGGCTCAGCCCTGCTGGATGTGGCCCCACCGGGCTGCTGTGTGTGAAGAGCTACAAGCAAATATATGGGGCTATATACGTGTGAGAAGAGAGTCATTCAATTGAGTGAAATAGAGAGAGAGAGAGAGAGAGAGAGAGGACAAAGAAGCCTGAGGCAGGTGGAGAAAGAGACCGGCCATCTGGTCCTCATTGTTCTCTTTACCACCGACCCCTCCCTGCACAAGCACACGTGACACACACACACACACACACACACTGGGCACATTCTTACATCTGTGAAACACTGACTAGGCACACACACACACACACACACACACACAACTGCAGAGCGTACAGCGGACTGACCAGCAGGCGAGTTGGGTCATGCTTTATGCAGGCCGGTGTTTGCGCTCCTCTCACTCATGAAACACTCAGCATCAACGACTCCGTGAGAAAGTCCTGCCTCCGCCATGAGCCAGCCCTTCCTCTTCCTCTTCGTCTGTCCCATTCTAGACACACAGGTGGTGCGGGGATGCCATCCACTCAGGTGTTTTGGACACAACTATTTCAAAGGGCCACGTGTGTCTACAAAGCACCCGGCCTGAATCTGATCCGGTAACAGGTCACATGTCCTATATGCACTCGCTGACCTATCCGTACGTCCTGCTAGCGGCTGGAGTCACCTCGCATTTGAAGAAGCGTCACTGAGTTGCGTTGTGAAGCGGCCGAGCTCCATCCCACGAAGATGAGCAGCAGAGCGATGGTGGCTGAGGGAAGGCTGAACTCACACGATGTACGCGAGGCTTCGTCGAGGTTAAAGGTGCCACAATAAAAATGAAAGGGACATAAAACACCGACGACTGAGAGATGAGAAGTGATACTGACGCCAAAAGCAGACGAAGCCGAGTCAAAGCCATGTCACCATGTCGTTATTCAGCCATTCAAACACTGATGGGGGCCGAGGTGCCACATGGCCATCAGGAGGTCTCACCCTCCGTCCATCTCTTCTTCCCTCTTTCCGCGGTCACTTCTACGTATACTGTATCCTGATGAGGTGTTCCTTTCTGTCGGACATGGATAGGAAGCCCTCTTCTTCACTGCTACAGGTCAGGACAGTTGGCTCAGTTGTCTCATCAGCAGTGGATTCATGATTGTGAGTCTGTCAAAAGTCCACAACTTCTCCTCCTCCTGCTCCTCCTGCTCCTCCTGGTCTGACTCCTGTGAACCACTGATCCGACCTCAGCAACATATGCCTATAATATTCAGAGCTGCATCCATTCTAAGTAGTGGAAGCAAAAAATAAAAGAAATGCTTAGATGAAGCGGCTATGAAACGGTTTGTAAATCCCCAAAATAAAACTTTGTTTTTTGTCTTTGCACTTTAAATAAGGTTGTGGAATTTATCCATTTATTACATTATTCATATTAAATAATTATTTGCCACTACTTCTTTCTTTCTTTTCTTCCATCTTATCTCTGTGAGCCTCTCTAAACCTCATCACATGAGAGTCATCAGCCTGTGTGTGTGTGCGTGTGTGCGTGCGTGCCTGTCAGTGTTTCAAGATGTAAGAATGTGGTTTCAGAGTTTAAAGGGACTCTGAGGCGATGTGCTGTTGTCCATAACCACAGTGGGCTGGATGACACAACAATGTGTAACAGTGATGTGATGATGTGCTGATGACCTCACACACTCTGGTGTGTGTCCACTCACTGTGTGTTGCAGAGCAGGCAGTGAGTGATTCCCCCCCCCCCCCCCCCCCCCCACGACGCAGAGACAGTAACCCAACACGCAGAGTTACACAACACCTCCTTCACCTCTTCCTCTTCCCTCCTCTGGTTTCCTTCCCTCTATCTTCCTGTGATTTATGTGTCTGAGCCCAGTCCGCTAGCTTGAAGCTAAACGACTCCTTCCAATCATAAAATAGTGTGAGTTCTATATATGACGTGAAAGATAATAACAACTCATATTTTACTTCCAGCTGTATGGAAAAGTAGGTTACTGCTTTAGTTTTTAACAATGTAACAACCCGTCCATTTCCCCTTTCACTTTCTCCTGGTTCTCCCAGTCACTTTAATCTTCCTCCTGAACTCAGCTCCTTACTTCATCTAGATTTATTTTCCCGCTGTCTCATCCTCTCTAGATCTTTTCTTTTTAACGTTCACCCCCCTCTCGCTCCTCGGACTTTGTCGTGCCGCCTCCTCCCTTCGGCTCTCGCTCCGTCTTTGAAAGAGTCCAATCCCACGAGTTCTGGGTTTCGAGTCAATTTTCATCTTTACAGAGTGCGAGGGAGACGAGGGTGGCGGACGTAAAAAAAGACAGATCTGGTGGAGGTGACAGATCGCAGAAGAAGAAGAGACCTAACCTTTACACTCAGAATGCATTAATCAGTATTGTAGAATGAGTATGTGTTATACATGTAATAACTAAAGTAACAACAGTTCTCTACGGCGTTCACAGGCAACGGTAATTGCTGAGAAACTGAGACAAAACCTAAACGATCTCATTGTCCCTGTGGAGTCGTACACGTCGTCAGATAGATCAGCAGGCGTCGTCTAATCTGTGTGACGAGTCCACTGCACCATGTAGAAGAGAAAAACAGACTCCCTGATCAAGGTAGAGGCGCAGGGTTCACACATGCCACCTGGAGAAAGTACTTTATGTCCTCCTCCAGTTTAAATATACTCTGTGAATCTGCCACATTCCACTGTCAAACTGCCGGAATTTGAGTTGAATGCTGAATTAATAGATCTTCAGTCCCGCGGCTCTCATTACGGTCGTCATAAACCCAGTGGGAGCTCCCTACAGACGACAACGGTGGTGTTCCTGTCATGACCTGGCTCCTCCCACTCCCCTGGTTCACCGTGTGCATGTAAATGTCGTCGATGTTAATCCAGCTCTCTTGTCAACACAACTACCCCACCCCCTCCTGCGTCTCTGGGGAGTCCCCCATCCATCCCATGTCCCGTCTCCCCTCCTCCACAGTGACCCTAACACCCCGGGGCATGTTGGGGGTCTGGGAATGCGTCTCCTTCAGCAGGAGCAGCTGGAACGAGGGGAGCAACAGGCTGCAGGAGCAGTGGAAAAAGACGCCTCAAAGGAACTGATGACAAGGCCGCTTTTTAAAAGTGCCATGAAATAAGAGAGAGGGACTCTGCTCACCATGTCGAACTTCATTTCTCTTGCATTGTGTGAAGCCCCCTCCCAACTCCTGGTTAATGATAAACTCATGGAGAAACGCCCATAAACGTAGGAGTTTAATAAACATCTAACATATATACTCTGTCTGTACTGCCAACAGAATTGTGATCTTGAATAATTTAGGTGTTTTCCTGATCAAACCCGAGCATAGTTTTTGCACTGTTGACGTTATTAATATGATATGATATAACATCTGATATGACATGACCTCTGCAGCTATGTGACCCACTGACTACTGGACCGCTCCTCTGACACCAGCCCAGACACGGCAACACCTCCTCCTCCAACACGAGGAGCAGAGCGTATTTGTAGGTGCATAAATGGTCACGGGATATTTAAGAATGGAAGCCTAAGTGAAGAGCCAGTTTTACTCGAGAAGTCCCGTCGCTCTGTCATTGCTCTTTTTTGTCCAATGAGCCTCTTCGATCAGAGAGAGCTCTGCAGAATAAAAGATGGGATAAGTGAGTGGAAATGGTCATCAGAGCTCGCGGACTGCTCTCTTCTCTGTCCGTCTTCCTCCTCTCCATCTCCCTCTTCACTGAACTTGTAACAACGACCCCCCACAGCCCCTCTGCCTCTGAGGCCTGCTTCTGTGTCACACAGCCATGATGGAGAACTCACATCTGTTCGACAAAATCTGAACAATGGTGGAAAGGCGAAAGAAGGAGAGAGAGGGAGGGAGAGAGAGAGAATACAGACTCCCCCCAATTATCTCACTCCTTCTGCAACCACCCTAGCGCACAAACACACACACTCCAATCTTTCAATCTCTCCTATTTCCAAGCCAAAACCTAAAGGCCCGTGGGACTTTCGCCTATTGACGAAACTAAACCCTTGTACAGGAGAGAAGGAGAAGAAGGGGGAGAGAGTGACAACCCCCACATAGATGGGGGAGGGAGAGAGAGAAGGAGAAAGGGAAAGAAGAGGGGGGGTACAGAGGGAGAACAACCCAAGTGAACTCTCTGCTCATCGGGCCTTGAAATATGCCATTCTTTCCACTGAATCAAGGTCTCTCTCTGTTTCTTCGTGTCAGTAGTGTGCAGCTGCTGTGTGTGTGTGTGTGTGTGTGTGTGTGTGTGTGTGGATAAGAGCTAAAGAACGCAGCTAACCCAGTGGTGTGATGGTCTTTTGCAGCTGCTCCACATCATCATATTGTTGAATTTGAGTCCCACTGCTGATTTGAAAAGAAGCTGAATATGTACAAGAGTTTACTGAGCAAATCAAGACAGGTTTATTGGGCGTAGACACTAAATAACTGCTTCAGAGATTAATATTTATCCGATAAGATCTGCAATAATATTGGTGGATGTGGGTAAAATGTTTCCGGTATCGATTCAGGCACTTCCTAAACCACCAACTGAGCAAGATGTTTTTGGGGAGCGGTGATGCCAGCAGCAGCAGCCTGTGGAAAGCCTTCCTGAAGGTTGCTACTGCAGTCCAGAGAAAACGAGTAACAAAGTGTGTCTGACTTGTTCAGCGGACATCCAACAATGTGTCAATCTTAGTTCATCTGAATGTGAAAGGCCAATGTTGACCCTACATCAAAGTGATCATCATCACCCTTCTGGCTAGAATCGTGCGGCTCCCTCCTGATGTTGTGCTACTGTTTTCTCATACTGCCACACCAACATGGCCCTTAATGCAACTAGGATTGTGATCACAGACGCCATTTTCAACTGAACTCTCCATGAGGAACGTATTACAAGACACATTAGGTTATAATCCCACTGACTTGGATGCATCGTATTATTGTTCCTGCCCCGAGAAAACTATCAACTCACCATGCTGCTAGTTTCTGCTGAATACGGAGGAGAAAAAAACCTCACCCCAAACTCTTCTTCTCCACAACACATCTGCAGGAGTCTATTGCGGGGACTTGTCACTCCAATATTACTTGAAGGCTCAATGATGGGCTCCAAAGTTGAGCATAAACAAAGAGGCCCTCACATCTCTAACAATCTAGCACATCAATGAGTTCTGGTTATAACTGGGCTTTTTCACAAGTGCTGACTGTCGGCATAACAGGAAAACTTGCTGATACACTGTAGATAGGACAAAAGCATATTTCTCTCTCAAACTTGACACCGTCTCAAGCCACAGAGCCGTTTTAGAAACCCGTCCTAGTAACTTAAACCGAGTGCTACTCTTTAACAACACAGTTTTGCCTTTAGAAATGAGAGTTGTCCCCAGCCAGGTGGCCTTGGCCGCATCTCATTTCCTGTATGAGGGCTCCACGCGGAACGGATTAGCCTTCGCGTTGTAAAGAAGTATTTACGCGGTGGTGTGTTTTTGGGTCAACGGTGACCCGAGGCATGCAGGTTGTTCACAAGCCGAGAGACCACAACGGGTAGCACACAAGGATGCCAGAGAAGCACGGTGTGCATGGAGCTGCCACGGTCCCACGAAAAGCCTCGCACAATGTTACTAGTTTGATGGCGCTGAATACTCAATAAAAAGCACCCCCCCACACACACACACACAAACACACACATCAATCACAGCACCCTCCTCTGTCTTACCCGTGTCTTGTCGGAACTGGTGCATGGACTGAATATCGATGATGTACGGCGAGAGCCGGCTGTCCACCTGGCCGAGGACCACGCTCCCTCCGCGAGGGTCGCTGCTCCGTATGGCCGCCTCTATCTGGTGGGAGACAGCGGGGCTGTAGGGCCGCCACCGACCGTGTTCGTTCAGCCATTCCCACACGACAACGACGGAGGCCAGGAGCATGTTGTTACTGTTGGCCCTGGGGAGGAAACATGAAGGAAGGGGGAATAGCAGAGGGGAAAAGACGTACTTGTTAGCTGGAAGCGTTGCTGAGCCCCTCGGAGACTAAAGGCGGGTTGTTAGCCCAAATAAAGCCCGCCTGCTTTGGAGCAGAGGCCAACCACACAGCCAGCACGCGTGCATATATGCAGACAACACTGTCGTTAGCCTCATGCCGACATGAGTTTGAACCGAGCTCCTTCTGGAAGCTCTGCTTTAAAAATTAAATTACAGACCGACTGCTCGACCGAAAAGCTCAAACAAAGCCATTTATGTTGTTCTTACATGGAGCCGCAGCGGAGCTAACGCCAGGAGATGGCGAAGCATTCTTCTGCGTACGGCCGAGCTCCTCGCGGGACCAAGCGGAGAGGAAACCCCCGTCCTTACTCGGCTGCCGTTGTTATTACACCGTGGTACGGGACTGCACCCGCAGCAGAGAACCCCGCCGGGGAGCGCGGTCCGTGAGCGCGGTCCGTGTATCGTCGCCTGAACGTGCTCGTCCTCGCCCCGCACACACACACACACACACGCACAAACGCACACACACACAGAACACACAGCTTCTCCGACGAGCGGTGTTGTTCCAGCGGCGGCCCTTTTGATGTTGTCTGGGATTCCTGCTTCGGTGGGAGAAATCCTCCTCGGTTTAGACTAAAATAAATACGTGAAACAAACAATATCGCTCGTCGTTAAATGTGGAACCGTAACTGGACGCGTCCGGCGTGGAGCCCGACAGCAGCAGCAGCCTCCGCGGCGGCACAGCGCAGCCTGCTCAGCTCGCGTTTCTTCTCCGGTAGTTTGAGGCGTAGCAGACCGAAGTGTTGAGAAAGTAGCGACTTCCTTCGGTGAAACCTCAGTAGGAACCCGGGTCACCTCAGACCCGGGTCCCTGTGCACCGAGCGTTTACACCCCAGGGCGACGTGTTTACGACGTGTTATATTAGGAATCACGTTGTAATAGTTGCAGTTGTGCTGCTCCAGCGTATACACACACACACACGCGCGCGCGTTTGTTTATCTGTTCAACCATGCATAGCCTCGTCCATCTTTGCATAAGAGAGCACATTACTGACCTGTTGATATGAACTTCTGGGTCCAAGCTCCTAGTCCAGGACACTTCGTGATCGTGGCAGACCTCTTCATGAAGTACATTCACCCTCCCGGCCTCTCGGCTCCACCATGATTCTTTCCCTCTCGCCCTCCACAAAGCCAACAAATGCCCTTTGTGTAATCAAACGGGAGGAAGTGGACTCCCTCTAATGGGTCGGTGGCAGGGGAATGGTGCGTCCATGATGCGCGGAAATAATTAACTCTGCCATGTTTATCCCGACGTTATCGTTGCGCGTCCATCTTCGCCGTACTGTGGGGAAACTTAGTGTGAAGCTCCAAAGGAGACTAGGGGGGGGGGCAGCAGCCGGCTCCTGCCCCTCACCACGCCTGGTAACCCTCTTGGTGATTGGTGGTCGACAGACCAATAGAAATACAGTCAACCAAAACGTCTTGGTTGCCTTGGTTTGACCTGATGGACATCATTGTGTTCGTGGCGTGTACGTGTGTGTCTCTGCACTGTAATCTATAGCTGCCACCATTGTACACCTGAAACCCTGAAATATGGTTAAAGCCAGGCTCTAATTAGTACTTTTTCTTATTTATTTTCGTTGAGACACTTTGAAATATCCTGACAGACAGCTAGCGTCAGGGCTGAAGATTTCTTTTGTCTGCTCCTGTCTTTGTGGTGACGTGCTGCCACCTAGTGGATAGATGGGATATCCCACATACGTTTTGGAAACAAATCCGAGTTTATAAACATGACAATTAAAAATATAAGGCGTTTTTGAAAGAATATATTGTCGTCAATGAATGTTCATATATTATAGCTGTGCATGGATATTGATGGTCGTATCTATTGTCGTATCTATTGTCCGCCCATATTTGTCTCTTGATATTGTCCTCCATATCTGATTGTTCCTGTTCAGAGAAATGTCCACTTATTGGGACTTGAGCTGATTCCAACATGGAACATAGGATATCTACACATTCATTTGTAGTCACGGCTATTTAGGTGAATATGACGTCAGCTGTGTTTAACACGGGCTCCATAGCTCAGGGGTTAGAGCACTGGTCTTGTAAACCAGGGGTCGCGAGTTCAAATCTCGCTGGGGCCTACACATACTTTTGATTTTTTCATATATTTTATAGATATCATTTGCTATCACTACACGGCAAACATTGTGATTAAAAAAAGTTTCAGTTTAAAAACAATAATTTAAACCACAGTAAGCTAAAGAGCAACAGTTAGCCCAACATGAAAACTAGAAAATAATACAACATTACGCCATGAATATGAAACACTTTGTAATACGTGGTAACTTGGTATTACATAATCTTATTGGTCTACTTTTGCTAATGCAAATTCGTGAGTCTGTTCTTCTTTAGCCGGTGCTGCATGCATGCGGTGAACGCTGTTGCTGTCGCATTGAATGAACACTTGCAATGTCATTTTGCGCACCAACACGGGACCCAACACGTCAGCTTGTTTCATTGTCCAACTTTAATAATGGAAATTGAGTCAAGGAAATCGAGAGCCGTAAACAGAGACAGCTCGTCTTTAAAGTAAAAGTTCCGCGTTTTAAAACGTGTTGGCTCCAGCAATACATTTGAGCTTAATAACATCAATAAAATAATGATACTTATTTACAACTCGTTTTTATAAGAAATCATGTATTTAATAAAATGATCAGTATACAATATCCAGGCACAATACCATGATTTTACTTTGGGAGCAAAGTATAGTCAGGTAATATACCGAAGTAACGTAAATGTAGACAGAAGCAGTCCATAGTCGCACTATGTGCCCGGATAGCTCAGTCGGTAGAGCATCAGACTTTTAATCTGAGGGTCCAGGGTTCAAGTCCCTGTTCGGGCGCAACTTCAATTTTTGACAGTGTTCCACCTACAATTGGAAATAAATACAATAAAGTTAAACCCTTGAATATGAGTCTTGGTAGAGTCAGAGAATCATCCCCTGATTAAATAATAATGTATTGTACATTAACCATTTAGTGAGTAACACTCATTGGAACCAACAGATACTTTCCTCACGCCGTTGGATTAGATTAATATTGGACATCATAACTTGGAAAGCATAGGTTTAATTGAGATCATTAAGCATGTGGCTGTTTCATGGCCTTTATAAATTCTAATAGCGACAGTTAAGCATTTCCTGCTCGAACATGTTAAAATGTCACCTGTGAAAAAGGTCTAGTATGTTAGCCAGTATTACTGTTGTTGTCCTTTCGGGCGCTGTCAGCAGTGGGGGCCTCGTTGCTCCTGCTCTTGTTCAGGTTTGCTTTGCAGTGGGTGATGCAAACAGCCAGCACCATGCGCAATAACCCACAACCAGACAGTACCAGTGGGGAAAGAGAAACCAAGAGGAGCATGGAGATACAACTGAGGAAATACAGAGAGAAAATTAAGCAACATTACAAATACTAGATGTTTTTGATTGTCCATTACCTGAAAACTCAGCTTCATATGTACTCACATAATTACACTTTTCCAGAAATCAGCTATCTCCTATGGGTGCATTATGCTGCATGTTATTCCTGTATGTCTTACAGTGTTGTAGACTTGGCCAAGATTGAAGGGTGTGCTCTGACACTATATATCTCCTATTTGATTTATCATTGTTACAATTCTGTGTTGTATTTTATTGAGGGGAGATCCAATTGGCCCACTTGTGGTGAGTTGAGCTAATCCAATCCTGAAAAGGCTTTTTGTGGATCTAGACTGTGCAGCAATTTGGGAACTTGATCAATACATTTCAATCTGAAGTCCTCACATAGAGAGTGCTCAGGCCAAAGTCTTTATCCTGTGAGATTAAGAGCCCAGCTGCCTGCTGCGGCCATGTGTGAGAAACAGCATGGAGGAGGTCCATTGTAATCCCTACATATAGGCCTATGTAGTTAGTTACAACAATGCAAAGTAAAACCTACAGTGGAGAAGGTGCCACAGTGATTGGAATCATCATGGGTCTGAATTTATCTTGTAAAAAGTGAATTTTCCTCACATATGAGGACTTTCTGTCCAAATTGATGACTCTCTGGGGTGCATCTATTACTCACCAACAAGGATGCTTGTAATCCAGTGGAACTTCATCTTTTTGTTTATTCAGCACTATTTTCTCCTGTTTCTGATGTCGTGACATGATGATCTCACACCACAGACTTCCGTTTTAGCTGCGAAACCACTGTTTCCACTGTTTCCACTGTAGGCCCACTCTCTTCTTATGTACACTCTTTTGGTTTTTCATTTGGACCAGGAGGAGCTGAACATCTTTAAACCAACTGTAAAAGGTTCTTTTTTTGCCAATCTCTTGCTTCAGATGTTTTATTTTTTAGAATAATCTTCAGGGTTGTTTTTTACTTGCACATATCAAACAACTGGTTCCCTCCAGACGTCTGGCCCTCTCTGTGCATGCATGCACATCTCTCGCTCCGTCTCACGGACTTGAAGCGCAGAGTTCGGCTGGATTGAAGATATGGGGTGGGCACAGGCGGAGGAGAACCGCCTGTTCCTGGCCATTTACTTTGAACTTTGTAATAAAATAGCGGTACTCATATAATTGTACTGTGTTTATCTCTGAGAAAGACCGTAATTAGGTTTACAGTATAACTGCTTTTTTTTCAAATATAAATGTATTATACGTTGTCACTTTACTTTTTACGGTGAATTTCTGGCAACCATATTTGCCGGTAATTCACCGTTAAATTGAACTTTTCAATAAAGTACAGTAATATATTATACAGTTGTACTGTGTTTTTCACAGAGACTGAATTAGCTTTACAGTATAACTGCTGTTTTTACAAGAATCTACTGTAAACACATTTATAACATAGCTGTTATTTCTAAAGCAAATAACCGTAAACAGGGTTATGATCTATCTGTTTTTTTAATAGTAATTTACCGTTAACAAAAAGCAGTTCTCGACTGTGAATTTTACGGTTTCAAAAATGTATACCGTAATGTCTTATACGTTCTCACTTTATTTTTTACGGTGAAGTTCTGGCAACCACAGCTGCCAGTAATTTACCGTATATTTCACAGATTCTTTTTTACGGTGATTTGTTTTTTTAATAATAATTTACTTAAACAAAAAGCAGTTCTCAACTGTGAATTTTACGGTTTAAAAAACGTATACCGTCATTTCCTATACGTTCTCACTTTATTTTTTACGGTGAAGTTCTGGCAACCACAGCTGCCGGTAATTTACCGTATATTTCACAATTATTTTTTTTACAGTGTACTACTGTGTTGCGCAAGCCTGACAGCAGCCGGAAGTAAGGACTTGCAGCACCTCTCCTTTAGACACCGGGGATGAATCAGCCGGTGGCTGAAGGAGCTGAAGGAGCTGAAGGAGCTGCGAGAGCAGTGGTTCTTCACCTTATTGGAGGTACTGAACCCTGCAGAGGCTTGCCACCGGAAGTCACACAGATGCCACCACTAGGGGCGCAGAAGTCAGAAAGGTGCCACTACTCGTTGGAGAAGTGATAGTTGTCAGGTGATTGCCACTATAGAGGAATGTGCCATTTTTTTTTCATTCACCTGTTTTCAGTAATTGCAAACACAACTTCCACTGACATTTATCAAACCACTTTTTTTATTGATGTGACTGCGGTGTTATTTAAAAAAGAAAATCTATTACATTTCTTCTTCTTCTTACGTTTCACCCTGTCAGCTCAAAATGTCATCTTGTTAAAACCATGGATCACCATTGACCTGAAGGCTCTTCTTAATATAAAGAAATGGACACACTGCTTTTTTTAGAGTTTAGTTTAGTTGTTCATAAGCATCTATTTTCTTTACTTTGCGTCTTCTACTGTGACCAACACATTACATGAATAAAGTATATATATAACCAAAACCTAACTCAAACATCACAGAACCTCACACAATTTAAAAAATAAATAAACTGACATTTAGTAGCAGTTCTGTGGAAGCTTGGCATATATCTACTACAATCTGTACACATACAACATCCTCTGATCTTTGACCCTCACATGAAAAACAAATAATGTGGAGAAAAATGAAGATACCTTCAGAAGAGCAATAAAGAATCTCATCATCAGGGTGAACATAAGTACAATATATGTCATATGTACAGAATGAACAACATAACAGTTACAGCACATTCAATGAGTAGTAGGCATGATGAAAAAGTTACAACTACAAAAAATACCAGCAGCAGTGGATATCAGAGCTGCCAACTCTCACGGTTTCGCCGTGTGACACACTTATCAGCCAATCAAAAAGAAGAGCTGGGCTACACAATAGCCAATCAGAAAAGAACCTATCTGTTGTATATGGGTAAGATTTAATCCAGCAACCAATGAAAATAAAGCATCAGTCACTCTTACCTGTCTTTAGAACCTGAGAGCTGTTAATGACATGTGGTTCAATTAAATACTCACTCTCTTAAACTTTACATCTTGAAATAAATGATTTGTTTTGTTTCTTTGTGTGATTGTGTGGTGATGTAAACTCAGCTGTCATAACAAGCAGGAGAGCACCTTGTTAACCTCTCGGTATACTGCATGCTCAAAATATCATAGAATTGTTTATTAAGCTGCCCACATAGCATTTATCTTTTTATTTGCAGGCCTAAAAATTCTAAACAATACTTTGAACAAGTAAGATGTATTCTAAATAATTTAACATAAAGACAGGACATTTGTGCAATAGAATTAGACATGTTTTTGTAAATGAGAGTAGAGTTATTAAAAACATTTTAATTCTTTAAGGTAGCAAATATGCCTCGTAAAAGACCTTTGCCAGGCCAGATCGAGGTACAACATGGGTTCAACGCCAAATTAATTCAAATTTCCTGATATTTGAGCCACCAGCGCGTGTGGCTGCTTGCGCGTCAACATTTTGGTCACCCCCGTTAAAATTTCACTCCAAGGTTTTCTGGAAAGTTGACAGCTCTGGGATATAGTATAATAATAATAATAATAATAATAATAATAATAATAATAATAATAATAATAGAAGAAAAACGGGTATTACCTACCTACCTACCTACCTATACCTACCTACCTACCTACCTACCTACCTAAGCAGTTATTACATTACGTGTTCACTTAGCGTTGAAGTTGCTAGCTCGTTTGTTGAGTTGCTTTTTGTCCAGAAAAAAAGTGTGTGTACTGTGTGTGTGTGTGTGTGTGTGTGTGTGTGTGTGTGTGTGTGTTGACTCCTGCCGAACCCTAGAGTGATTCACCGAACGCCTGGGGTTCGATGGAACCCAGGTTAAGAACCACTGTGGCAGAGTGTCCTGCATGGGGTGGGAGGTGTGGTTGACCAGGGACGAGGGCTTTGTCTTCATCCTACCGTCCCCCACCACCTCCACAGTATCCAGAGGACACCCCAGCACGCTGCTGGCCTTCTTTAGCAGCTTGTTCAGCCTCTTTCTGTCGGCCCCTGCCATGCTGCTGCTCCAGAAGACCACTCCATAAAAGGCTAGATGGCTGATGCCACCACAGAGTCAAAGAAGGTCTCCAGGCGGGCTCCCTGCATTTCAAAGGACCTCCGTCTCCTCAGCAGAACGAGCATGCTGTCTGCTCTGTCTCTTTTTATAAAGTACGTGTGCGTAGTCAGCCCAGTCCAGTTTATTGTCCAGGTTAACACCCAGGTACTTGTACGAGTTTACAGTCTCAATGGCCAGTCCCTGGATGCTCATTCATACCGGAGGAGAGCGTTTACGAATACAAATACTTACTATTCTAATTATTGAATTTTGCTTTATTATAAATGTGATTATTGGTATTATTCTATTTGAATTGTTCTGTTACTATAACACCACCAGCTGCCCTAGTTTCACCGTCGTCATCATTATGATTATCAGCAGCTGTTCCAGCTCTTTCCTTCCAGGACCTTCGTGACGAGGCATGGCCGTGATGACGCAGCAGGCTAAAGGGCCATTCAGCGACTAAACATCTCGGAGCGTCCACGTCGGACAGAGGAGGATGAAGAGAACCCAAACAGCTCTGCGTGTTGTTGTGTGTTTAGTCGACAGAAGGGTAACAGGAGCAATGGCGGCTACAGCTGTCAGCGTATAGACGGGGCCTTAGGGTTTGGAGCGGCCGGACTGCGGACAGACGCACGTGCGCTGGGTGAAGACGGAGAGCTCTCAGGTGAAACGCTAGCTTGCGTTAGCATGCTCGCCACGGCGCTACCTGTCACTCCAGCTGTCAACGTGGTCGCGGGTAGAATCAGCTGGAGACTACTCAGAAGGACGAAGAGGCGACCTACCACACGCCCAGTCTATCTGACTTTAGTATCGTGAAACGTCATCTTAACTCGCACACTGTTGTGTTATCTGGTTGCCTCCTTGTTAGCTCACATGCTACGTGTGAAGTTAAGCTAGCCATCTTGAATACGTTGATGCTGAGCCGTCTGTGTTGTGTGAAGAGCACCGCTCACTGTAAGCACACGACACAGTCCCGGGTCCGCGTTACCGTGACGGGTGGGTCGTTAGCGGGTTCACGGATCGGTGGTTGCGCGAGGTTTCGTGTGGGCCAGGTGGGGAACCTAGACGGACGTGTGACCGGTGATGTGTCCACCACCCTGACTTCGGTCTGACTGTCGGTGGAAAGCGAGTCCTGGTTTACAGGAACTACCACTTTAAGTGAACTACTTAAAAAGTACAGGAGGCTGTTTTAACGTCTAATAGTGAGACTGAATTTGTGTGTAGATCAAAATAAACATTCCCCATATGCACAATCCACACAGCAGCTGTCTCTTATATAGTTATTCTTAGGAACACAGCTTCATATTTCACTAGTCATAAGTGAAGAGAGCCTTTTAGCTTATTGTTTGCCTTTTTGGATATCCTAAACGGATCCTTTGCTATCTGCCATTGCATTATTTCTAGTTATCGTTCTAATCTGTACTAATCTGAATATTTTCCGTAAATTCAAAATGACATAATGTGGTTTGTCATTTTAGATGTATAACATTTAAATTATAAATAACTGTATTGTAGAAATCTCCGACATGGGAGTTTTTCCCAGCCAGAGTTGTGTTGCAGATATTGATTGTACTGTCTCTGTTTCAGGATGGCAGGAGTGTTCGACATCGACTTGGAGAATGAAGACATCAGCGACACAGAGGTCTGTATCCCCCAGTCATTGATAAGACTACTGCTGATTACTTCCCTGAAGTACACAGGAATAATAACAATGAATTTGCCTCCTCAGGATGTTTTTCTGGGCTGCATCGCAAACAAATGCATACATGATAAAATGTGTAATACACATTGTTGTATTTTTAAAGTACTTTTTGGCTTGTGTGCAACTTTGTTTAACCTCATTGACTTTCTGATCCCCATCTGTAGGATGATGTCTGTAACTTCGCTGTGATGGAACCAGAGACGTAAGTTTGGGTTGAACATGCCATCAAGAGGAAAGGCTCTGATACAGCAGGCCACTGTGTTCCTACCAATACTGACCTGTGTCCTGCTCATCCCAGTGTGCAGATAGAGGAGGTGGAGCTGACCAGTGAGAGTGTCAACAGAGACAGCGAGAGAGTTGGACCTGACTGTTTCGAGCTTCTTACGGTGCTGGGAAAAGGAGCCTATGGCAAGGTGTGCGTGTGTAATTATGTACCATGCTGATCACTCTACACATTTTATCTTTTTTAAAGTTAGACATTTTATGTTGTATTTTTTTTTTTTTTATTATTTCGAACTACTCTACGACTAATGTATGGCATTTTTGCTGTAAACGGGAGTCTATAAACATTATTACATTAATATTAATCATTATAATACGCACAAGATACCTGACAGCACTGTGACATTTTTGTTTTTTTTGTCCTGATTATTTTTCTTGATCCTTGTTTGTTTTGGCTTCACGAGGCTATAGCGTCGGGACCTTTGACACAGAAAAACCCCACTTTAGACCGCACTTGAATGGATCACAATTGGATATTTTGTCCCACTCATAATTACATTTGACCCATATAATTGATTGATATTCAAATTTGTATTCTATTTTTCAGGTTTTCCAGGTGAGGAAGGTCCAAGGTGCTCAGATGGGGAACATATTTGCCATGAAGGTTCTGAAAAAGGTATTTTGTCTCAGCCATCAGGTCCTTCCTCAGAAATACATCGCCTGACTAATAGATCAGGAAGTTGTTCCCCTCCTCTATTCTTCATGCGTTGCTCTCCACACTATGCTTCTTCATCCTCCTTTCTACCCTCGTCAATTGTGGTTGTCCTCCTTTCTGTCTTTGTCCATCACTTTGTGTTCATTCTCCTTTCTGTCCTCATCTATCGCTTGTGTTTATCCTCCTTTTTGTCCTCCATCGCTTTGTGTTTAACCTCCTTTCTGTTCTCATCTATCACTTTGTGTTCATCCTCCTTTCTGTCCTATCGCATTGTGTCTGTCTTCCCTTCTGTCCTCGCCCATCCTTCTTACGTCCTTCAACACGGTACTCCGCTCACTTGTCTCGTTTGTTTGTCTTTAGGCGAAGATAGTTTGTAATGCCAAAGACACGGCCCATACTCGAGCAGAGCGGGAGATCCTGGAGACGGTGAGACACCCATTCATCGTGGATCTTCTGTACGCCTTCCAGACAGGGGGGAAGCTCTACCTCATACTGGAGTGTCTGAGTGGTAAGACAGAGGGATGTGGAGGGTAAAAACATAGGGGGAGAGACACACGCCATGGACCAGAGTTAGTGAACACATATCTATAGCTCACAAGATCACTTCATTTATAGAGGTGGAGAACGAACAAGAGGGATTGAAGGATTGGTTGGAGGGAAGATTCTCTGACGTTGATCCCGCTCATCCATCTGTACTGTTGTTTATCACCAGGAGGGGAGCTGTTCATGCAGCTAGAGAAGGAAGGCATCTTCATGGAGGACACTGCTTGGTAAGGACACATGCTCCCGTGTAAATGATTGCACACAATCTGGGAAATCGGCACAACCTGCAAACTAAAAAAGCACAACATTTGAATTTAGAGATGCACTAATTAAAATGTTCACGGCATAGTCTGAACTGCCAATTGTATTTTTATAGTAAAACTTTGAGTTTTGACTATTAAATAACTTTCTCCAAAACTCCATTAAGTTGAGTTGCTCATTGTCACTTCAAACAATTTGTCAAGGAAAGTACACACACACACACACACACACACACACACACACACACATTGTTTCAAACATTTGGTGCTGTATAGCTCAAGGCTAACAGCAGGAGCTAACCTCCAAGAGCTGACTTTGTGGAGCGGTCCTAGGAGGTTATCCTCCAGCACCGACCCGCTGAGTTTGAAGTGAAGAAATATTTTAGTTTCATCATGAAACTGGCAGACCAAGATGTCCCAGGTAATTAATGAGAAACAATGAAGGCTGTAATATGAAAACAATGCCTCGCATATTATTATAATCAAGGGCGAGACCACAGCACTGAGTACGTGAGAGGAGGCGGGGCTAGGTGGGCGGTGCAGCGGTTTGTGTGTCTGCTGGTCTGTCGGAGAGAAGAGGGCGAGACTCAACCGTCACGTGACCTCCAGTAGATATAAATGTATGACAAACTAAAATGACAGTCCTCTGACCTCTTGGTAGTAGCCCAAGGCAGCATGGATTCATGTCGACATCACAGTTCCTGTCCTTTTTAGATTTGACTCCTAAAGGAAAGCAATCAAATACGTGACAACCGGCTGGTTTTGACCGGTGGCCGATCGATCAGTGCATCTCCACATAAAACTTCAGCATGATGATGCATGTTTTCATTCTTAGTTAGTTATTCATTCCTAGAAGATCATTCTGCCTCTGTTAAGACATGGACTTAAATAATTCTGTCTGTTTTTAAAGTTTCTATCTAGGAGAGATCACATTGGCTCTCGGTCACCTCCACTCTAACGGGATTATCTACAGAGACCTCAAGCCTGAAAACATCATGCTTAATCACCAAGGTAACACACACCACATGTTAAACAATGGGATCAATACAGCTCAATTTAAAGTTGTTGAAAGTCAAAGATTTAATGTCTTCAAATGCAGAATGGTCACACATAGTGGGAAGGCGTTGCTTATATTTCTGTCTTTCAAGTTTCATTTGTAGTCTGCGATTGTTTACATACCGTGATGTAGTCGCTTCATTCTGACCTCATTTCATTGGTGTGAACATGAATCTGTCTCTTTGTGTTGCCTCAATGAAATCAAGAGCAGGTCCAATTCATTTCCGTCATGTTTCTACCGTAGCCCGGAACAGACCAACCCGTCCCTGGCTGTTCCTGTTGTGTGTCCCCTCAAGGCCACCGTAGTTCTGACAGGCTTGGGAAGGGAGGAGTGAACGGAGGAGTGAACGGAGGGTTGATCAGTTGGATGCAGTCTGCTGCCTTAGCGCTCGCTTCCCACTCATTTCTACACGCTGCTTCTTTGAATGCCCTAATGTGTTTCCAGGCCCCCCTTTGCGTCATTGCTAAACTTGGATTGTGTGAAGGTTTCATTACCTCGTACATCTAGATCAGGGGTGCTCAATACGTCGATCGCGGTCGATCGCGGCGACCTGCCAGTCGATCGCGGCGTAGTATTGGTAGATCGCATCACAGAAAAATAAATGTGCCCGCCCCCAAGTAACTTCCTCTATAGCGCCAGATTACAGCAGAAGCGTGTCATTTCTGTCACTCCGTGTCGCGTTAACAGTCCTCCGCTCGCGATCTCCCGCGCAGCAAAGCTTCCCTGGCTTTGGCGCATCGTCGGGCGGAGAGAAAAAGTCCCCCCCCCGCGTCGGTCGATCGCCTTGACTTGGTCACGTTATAAGTAGCTCGCATGCTGAAAAAGTGTGACCACCCCTGATCTAGATTCTACCCGACATGTTCACGTCGATAGTTTTACTTCAACATGTTTTTCGTTTTGAAGGACACATCAAGCTGACCGACTTTGGCCTCTGTAAGGAATCCATTCATGATGGAAGTGTCACACACACCTTCTGCGGCACCATAGAGTACATGTGGGTAACACACACACACACACACACACACACACACACACACACACACACACACACACACACACACACACACACACACACACACACACACATGTTTTTTCAATCCATGTGTATTTCATCAATATAAATTTCTCTACCAGGGCTCCAGAGATCCTGACCAGGACGGGTCACAACAGATCAGTAGACTGGTGGAGCCTCGGGGCCCTGATGTATGACATGATGACCGGATCAGTAAGTTGGAGTAGTAATTAATTATGAGGAAACTGTCAGGTGTCCAGTTCTCTCGGTGGGCTGCTGCCTCCTTCAGTCTAAAGACGTGGAGGTTAGTTGATGACTCTAAAGTTCCCGTAGGTGTGAGTGTGACTGGTTGTCCGACTCTCTTAGCCTTCCTCACTCACTGTCAGCCGGGGTCGGCTCAGCTGTGCGCACATACACAAGAGGCTGCACTTTACACAATGCAACCTATTTGATCGGATGGTGATCGGCTATATTACGTTGTAAAAGAAGCGGTTGTAAAATGGGGGATGAATATATATATATATATATCCTATAAATTCTTCAGAATAAAAGTATTGTTGTTACTCTTCCTCCCCTCTGCTGTGTCCTTGCACCACCAGATGACAAAAGATTATTGTAACCACTGCCGTAGACATCCTGTGGCCTCTTTGAGTCACTGTACTGTTCTTTAAATCCACAATACAGACACATTCAACATTTATTTATTTATACCGCAATGCATGTTAAATATTAGACATTATTCAAACTTCAGGATGTTCTGATCTAGTATTTTACTGAGAGACAGTCTAACTGTAAGAGAGAAAAAGTATTTCAGAATGATTCCTCTGACTCGGGAAGCCTCAGCTAACAGAAACCTTCAATTGGTCCATTTCTTCTTGTGCTACACCGTCAGTGGGTACATTGGCCGTTTCTTTCGTCTAATATTACAGTGAAATATAATAGTCCCGCCCAACAAGGATTACTAGCGATACTGGTTATTGCTGCTGTGATGGATTTCTATCCCGAACTGCAGAATCCTTCAAGTAACTGACTCTCCTGTAATCCTCCACCAGCCTCCATTCACAGCTGAAAACAGGAAGAAGACCATGGATAAGATCTTGAAGTGTAAAATCAATCTGCCGCCATACCTGACCATCGATGCCAAGGACCTCATCAAGAAGGTCTGTAAAACGACCCCCTCATAGGAGGCCAAACAGAGTTTGATCATTTTCAACGCTTAAATTGGATCCGCTTGGCCACATTCTTGATCGAATAAGAGTCTTTTTGCATTTATGTATCATTTAGCCTGTCAGACCTCTGCCCTCCTCAATAGCACTCTACTAGTGTTTGACAAGTTGGATGACATTTCTCTCTTTTTCATAACCACTATGAATCTGTTTCTCCTCTTTTAAGGAGCTAAAATGTGCTCCTCCTCATTTTGCCATGTTTTGATAATCCATCCTAAAGCAATATGAAAGATGGGCATCATGAATATTAGTCAGGTGTGTTACATGATGCCAGTCTGCTAAAGGGCTGAGCCCAAGTTGAAGGGCCGAAAGTGGGATTCTCTTTGATAATCGGTGCAGACTGAATGCTGAATGCTGAAATACATGACTTTTCGATCAATCAATAAAACGGTGTTCATCATTCAATTGTGCTGCTGGTTTGGGCACATTGATGGGGATTGTTTTCATTTAGGAAGGTGCGTTGTTGTGTAATAACAAACAAACCCCCATTACCCTGCTGATCCTCTTAAAACAAACAAATTAACTAAAAGGGGGCTTACACGTTGTGTGGTGGTACCTGGCTTTGTAGTCAATTCTTTGAAAATAGAAAACTAAGCATACGCTCTGTTTTATTCAGGAGCTCATCCTGTGGAGCTGTAAATCAGTCGGTCCAGGAGGCACAGCTGTGTAGAGCCTTTAGACTGTTTACGTCCACTGTAGAAGTAATTAGGTCAAACTTGATTCGCACCCCATGGTCTCCCAGGGTGTTCCTCAGAGGATGGGATGTGAGCCACGGCTCCTCATGGACCTGGGTTTGGATGTTTGCCAAACACCGTTTCTATGAAGTTTAGACTCTAGAAATGTAATTTCATCTGGCAGTTTACTACTTATTTATATGACGTGTGAAATATTATTAGCAACATTAGTTGCAATATTATCATTATTCAGAGGGTCTTTTGCACCTGAACAGATGGCACCTGCCAATACCGAGTCTTCAATGTAACCTTTAATATAACACATTGGTTTGAATTACCATGAAAGTAAAAAACAATTAAAGTTACCATTAACTACAATACAGTGTGTGCAGATTAATAATCCATACATCCCTCCATGGGTTCGGTTCCCGGTCCGTGGGAGCGTGGGTTCCCTCCGCGTTCTCCGTCTTCCTCCTAAAGACATGCAGAGTTTTACAGTTAATTGAACTCTAACTTGCCCGTAGGTGTGAATGTGAGCATGAGTGGTTGTCTGTCTCTGTGTCCCCTGAGATGGACTGATGACCTGTCCAGGGTGAAGCCCGCCTTCGCCCAATGTCAGCTGGGGTCGGCTCCAGCGCCCCGCGACACTAAAAAGAGAGAATAAGCAATTTGGATAATGGATGGATATCCCTCTGTTGTCATTTAGTTATGTTCTTGGTATGATTGCTCATTAGAAACGATATCATGAAACCACATATATACTCTGTAAATGATTTCATTTATTGTTGGTATTTTTCTTTCAGCTGTTAAAGAAGAACCCAGCCCAAAGACTCGGCTCCAGTAAAACCGACTGTGCTGATATCCAGGTATGTACCTCGGGCTCCAGTAGCCTGATGCCTGCCGGGACATGGTGACCTTCTCACTGGACGAGCTCAGATACACCACATGCATGTGGGAAGGCACCGGAAATATCCGAGATCCCCCTCCAGCAGCGGAGTACTATGTCACTGACCGTGTTTACATGCATTCGAATAACTAGCTTAGTCGGACTGAAGTCAAATTATCCGTTTCATGTAAACACCTTTGTTCGACTATGTACGATCCGATTGACACCCCTGGATAACTCGATCCGATCCGGTTGATAATTCGACTATCGCGTCATGTAACGGTGTGTTGGATTAGGAACCGGACTTTGCGTCTTTGCGCATGCGCACGCAAGCGGAAATGGCTTCATCACCACGAGTTGTAGTGAAAACAGCGCCCCCTATCGTATCGGAGGTGACATGCTTTCGGCCAATGGTTCGAATTACTCACTGCCATGTATATTGGGATAATAGCAGATCCCCCAAAATATAGCATAGTCCGACTAAAGCAAGATTTGAATTATACCATCATGTAAACACACTGAGTGAGTAGGAGCTCGTCATACAGGCCCCGCCCAGACGCTGGAGGGATGGTTGGGGTCGTATGAGGTCATGCGGCACGGTCGGTGTATTACTACAGTAGCACGGGAGCTAAGCAGACACATTTTAGACGCTAAAAAAATCCATTTACGTTAAAGTTGAACAGTATATTTTGCATATTCTCAGTTTCACTTTGCCTTCAGACGGGGAACTGAAGCCGTTCTGCAGGAAATGCTTTTTCTAGTTCTTCTCAGAACTAACCCTGTTCAAACAAACAAAGTTACTCCACAAATGAGCTAAACAATCGGTGCGGCGGTCGACCAGCAACTCAAAGTGTTCTGCAAAGATTTACCATGGACAATGTGCAGAGGACAAAGACGTGATTAAAACTTTTCCCAATTCTAATCAAAACCACAACTTGTGAAGAAAGGCTCGCAGCCCCCTTGTGCTTCAGGATTAAGGTGTACGTTTCGGCTATAAATCGGGGTCCAGAGAGGATGTGTAACGTGTCCCTATTGTTCCACTGCAGAAACATCCGTTCTTCAGGCACATCGACTGGACGGAGCTGCTGAACAAGACGGTGGAGCCGCCATACAAGCCCCAGCTGGTAGGTCAGCGGCTGTCCTTCGCTGCCCCTTTGGTCCCGACCGGCTTGTCGAGGCGGCGTTCTCCTCGGCCCTCGATCTGTCGTCACGGCGTCTCTTTCACGTTCCATTCTGATGCACTGTCCAGGGTTGTACGGTCATGGAAAACCTGGAAAAGTCATGGAATTTTAAAATGGTCATGGAAAAAACTTGAATCATAAAAGTTTGGGAAAAGTCATGGAAATGTGATATAATCACATGTTCATTTACACCGAGTTTGAAATAATGAGTATGTTTTTTTAAAAAAATTTTAAAGAAAGATGCTCAAAATATAAGCCGGCGTACATTCTCAATACGCAAAATGTTCTACATTTTTCATGTTTTTACCGAGATTTCAGTTTGGTCGTGGACATTTGGTTTAAAGTCCTGGAAATCTATTGGTAAAAATGTGTAAGAACCCTAACCGCCACTAATCTCCTCGTTTTCCTCCAATCCCTCTCCAAACTCTTTCCCATGTGTCTCCGTAGCAGTCGGACGAGGACGTGAGCCAGTTCGACACCCACTTCACGAGACAGCCGCCGGTGGACAGTCCAGACGATACCACGCTGAGCCACAGCGCCGAGCTCGCCTTCGCCGTGAGAGCCTCTTCTTTATATTCAGGCTCCAGTACAAAGCCCCGTTTACTGGAAGCAGTTACTTGATTAATAAGTAGAAGTCGATGAACTGTTTTCATTTTGTGAGGAAGCCAGTGGCGTGGCGACATTATCCATCGATGATTTGAGTTATGGTTTCCTATCAGGGTTTCACCTACGTGGCTCCATCAGTCCTTGAGAGTCTAAAAGAAGGCTTCTCATTCGAGCCCCGAGCACGAGCTGTACGCCGACACAACAGCAGCCCCCACACACCCATCAGGTAACACACACACACACACACACACACACACAGCAATACCCCATAGTCTTCCTAAAGAAGATGCGTAGATGATGAATCCTCTTCATAAACCACCTTACAACTTCTCCTCTGTGTCCTTCAGTCCTCTGAGCTTTTCCTCAGCAGGACCTTTCAAGTCTCGCAGCGATGCAGAGTCATACCCCTTCTCTCCCAGCGCTCCCCCGGCGGCTCCGGTTGCCGCCTCCCTGGAAAATGGAGCTGCGAGTCAGCCAATCAGGACGCCCGCGAGGAACAAGAAGCAGAACGGACATCGGAGATGAGGAGGATGACATCTGTAAAGACCTCAGTCCGATAGACATTTCTCAGAGTATATAGTAAGTGTTGAGGCACTGAGTTAAAGTGTTATGCTGGCTCCAGGCTTTTCTTTGTGGTGGTTTAATTTAGAGCTGGCTGAAAAGCCTAAATGAAAAGTGGAAAGCTCGCCATTTTCCTTTCTTTCCCAATCAGCTTTCAAAAGGAATCCAGTAGTCTGGGGGCTGTTGGCCACTTACAGACAGGTAAATCCCTCCACACGGATCCACTGCATCCACGCGGAATTATCATGCTTTTCTTTCATTTGTCTCAGATGGTCACTTTATCGCATAACGCTTACATTTACAGTTCCCATATCTCTGCACGGTTATGTGGGAAACGATGACTTGAAATCAATATTTTATACAAGGAGCCCTGGAAAGAGGGAAACTCTGCTCACTGGATCCATCGTGAGTTCTCAACCCGCTCAACGATGGATTGATCGTAACAGTGTTTCGTTTTGTATGTACATGCTCTCTCATTTACAGTAAAGGGAAACTGATATAAAGCTTTTTTGTTTTTAATTAGTTAATCAGCGACTAATACGTTTACCAAAGTTTCTCTCAATAGGTTGGCTATCAGTTAGAGAACTAATGAAGGATCACTTGATTTACGTCCAATGAAAATGAGCCAAAGGTCATCGAGGCTTCAAGTAGTATTGTATTAGATGTATTCATGGCTTGGAGTGGGACTAATGAAATTACAGAATTAAGTGCTTCATCCCACACGGAAGGTTATGTATTCATAAGTGTCATATTTGATCTTTAGCAAACATTTGTGTGTGGTGTAAATATAGGAACGCTCTTTATGACTACTGCCAAAGCTTTGAACACATCCTGTCATATTGTACAACCACACCAGTCCCACGATGAAGGAGTGCACTGGACATGGAGAGATGCACCGTATTTATTCATCTGGGCTGGTGAGGTTGTGTTCATCTATAATTTAATTGTGTTAATATCAACACATAACTCTGATAAGTATTATCATGTACAGTCAAAGCAGGCAGGTAACGGCTGTGCTCTTGGAAAGCAATTTATAATGTTGGATAAAGAGTATTTTGGTTTATCAAACAAACTTATTTTTACAAATAGAATGTCAAATAATCTCAATTAATATTATTATTAATAATAAAAAAAGAATAAAAAAAAATGCTGAATTGTAGTTCCTTCTGAACTTCATTCCTGTGTGTGTGTCCGCCCATGAGGGCCGATGCTGGGTGACGTCACTGCGGGGCGAACAGGAACTCAGCACCTCTATGCATCATGGAGGGGTAATGATGAGGTCGCTTTGATGCCAAACATCTTTCAACTTTTTCTTTTTCTTAGAACAAATGACTCGTAGTTTGAAGTAAATTGAGTCTCTTGTTCCAGGACCAGAATAATTTAAAGGACCAGTCTGTAGGATTTTAGTGATTGTAAACTTGAGTTTTACTTTATTTTTTAATACCCCACCTGACGACACATTACGACCTGCTTTATGCATTATAGTAGCACAGATGTCAGACGCCCCCCCCCTCATATATATATATACACATACACACGTGTGTGTGTATATAATGTAATACATGTAAGATAGATATCTCAGACAGTAAATGCGAAAAAACTGATTTCGGAAAAACAACATTCTGAAATAGTGCTTTAGGTGTTTCCCAGTTTCATGGTGATATATTTGATCTGCATGTATTTATTATTTCATCGTTTTGATTTATTTAGTATTGAACACATTGGGTTTCCATATAATCCACCTGCCGGAGGGAGATTCCCGTTTGCAGCAGTGGACGTCTTCCTCATTCGCTCTGTTCACAACACGCTGACCTGTGAACGGTCTGTCACTACCGTGTGAATAATACCGTTTACACTGCCATTTGTTTCTGTAATGACATTGTTATAATACATTATTTGAAATGCAAGATAAGGAAGCTGGGCTGTTTTATTTTGTCTTTCCGCCACGTTGCCACACACTGCAGTCAAACATCTGGAACCACTGTTGAATTATTCAGTTTAGTGTATTTATTTACATTAATGATTATATGCTGATGTATATAACGCTGTGAAAAGGACTCAACACCGCCAGAGTTAATGAAAGTCTTACGAGTACATTCTAAAGAATTCTCTCTATTTGTCACATTTGATAACTGATTAATATGAAGAATAAATAACAATAATTTGCTAAATTGTTGCTTGGAGTATTTTATTCATGCAGATGTTACTTAACTGATGGATGGATTAATATTTACCCAACGGAAATGAAAGATAATTACGTTAATTTGAAAACCTGTACCAACTAAATGTTGATTAACTGCAACTCAGTCTGATTAACTCGTTAAGCCTTCAATTCCATAGAAAGGTGCATCCAGTCATTAGAAAAGGTTTTTAAGGGAGCCAATGGCAAGCTGTGCTTCTCTTTGATTCTCTGAACAGTGGCAACATGGGGGCATCAAGCAGCTATCGGATGATCTAAAAACAAAGAGTGTCCAGCAGTATGGTTTAGGGGAAGGCTACAACAAGTTATCCCGGAGGTTTCAGCTATCAGTTTCCACTGTGAGGAATGGAAGGCAGCAGGCACAGTTCTTGTTAAGGCCAGAAGTGGCAGGCCAAGAAAAATATCAGAGGCGAAGAATGGTCAGAATGGTCCAGGACGACCCTCAGACCACCTCCAAAGACCTGCAGGTCCTCTGGCTGCAGATGGTGTCACTGAGCATCGTTCCACCATTCAGCGCTCACTGCACAGAGAACAGCTGGATGGGAGAGTGATGGGAAGAAGCCTTTTCTTCGCTTGAGGTATGCAAAGCTACATTTGAACAAGCCCGGCTCATTTTGGAACAAAGTGTTGTGGACTGATGAGACAAAGCTGGAGCGATGTGGTCACAACAAGAGGCGTTAGGCATGGAGCAGAAGAACACAGCAGTCCTAGAAAAACACTTGCTGCCCACAGTGACGTGTGGTGGGGGGTCCATCATGCTGGGGGGCGTGTGGCGAGTGCAGCTACTGGGAATCTAGTTATAGTTGAGGGTCGCATGGATTCAACTCAGTACCAGCAAATTCTTGACAATAATGTTCTAGAATCTGTACCAAAGCTGAAGTTAGGGGGGGTTGGGTGTTCCAGCAGGACAACGACCCGAAGCATCGCTCCAGATCCACTGAGACATTTATGCAGAGGAACCACTACAATGTTCTGGAATGGCCTCCCAGTCGCCAGACTGGAATATCATAAAAAATCTATGGGGTGACCTGAAGCAGGCCGTCCACGCTCGGCACCCATCAAACCTGACTGAACTGGAAGAATGGTCCAAAACACCTTCATCCAGAATCCAGACACTCAACAGAGGCTAGAAGAAGCTCTAATCTAGAGGCGGTTATCTTTGCAAAAGGAGGCTCTACTAAATATTAATGTGATTTTTCTGTTGGGGTGCCCAAATGTATGCACCTGTCTAATTCTCTTATGTTTATCAAATAAACCTTATTTCACTGCTTAAATATCTGTGTCCATGAAGTATTATTTATATGACAAAGAAGTTCCTGATCTAAACGCATAACAATTTATAGATGAAAGTAATGGAGATTATCAGGGGTGCCTAAACGTTTGCATTCGACTGTATATAGTCTGTATAGTTTGTATATGCAGTCGACTATATATATATATAATCACTTATCCTATTCAGGGTCGCTGCCAATCCCAGCTGACATTAAAAGAAGCCAGCGTTCACCTGGACAGGTCACCAGTCTAACGCAGGGACGGACCAACTTACACGTCTTTGTGTTGTGGAAGGAAGCCGGGTCGGGGATTGAGAGAGAGATATGTATGTATGTATGTATGTATGTATGTATATATATATATCAAATACAGTTTGCTTTAAATAGGCAACGGTATGTAAACAAATATATTTTCCCCCCAAGACGTATACCGTCTTTGTATCTACATCTGATAAGGTAACTACTATCAAGTGCAGCTTGAAAGATAGTGAATGTGACTTTCACAAACTGATTAGACGACCTTTTGATTTCATTTCCCAGCACCCAAAGTCAGCAGGAGCTGCTTTAGATCACTGACTGACTTCATCCCGTCAAATGAAAGAATTAAATATACTTTATTAATCCCCAAGGGGAAATTTGTTGACAACAGAAGCAGCCAAAAAATATACCTAAAAAAACTAAATGCATACCTTTCGTCAGTCACTGGTACTCACCTATTAATGAATATTCATATTTCAAATGTGTCAAATCACAACTTCCTGGTCAAATGCATGTTATTTCCAACAAAGTTAAACAAACACTGATAGCCCGAGATCTCAGGGGAGACTTGCTGATTAGTTTTTTTTATCACATGCATGTTAAGTACACATCAGACTTGATATGCTATTGTGATGTGGGACTATAAAGCCCGGAGCTGTTGGAGGTCTCCATCTCATTCGGCAGAGCAGGTAAGCCTTTTATAACCAGACTGAGGGTTGGAGGGCATTTTAAGAGCTGAAAACGACTTTTCTCTTGAATGGCAGGAACATGTCGACCTTCATCATCATGAAGACGTCTCTTGTCGTCTGTGTCCTCCTTGGCGCCGTCTTCTCCGTCAAGGCTGCATCCGGTATGTAAATGACATGAATGCAGCACACGGATAAATACGCAGAGAATGCACACGTTATTTATTCGTTCTCTTTCTTCAACTCAGACCTTTCTTGTAGCAGATTATTATTGACAAACCTTAGAGGGAAGGCAGAATGTTTGGTTAAAGACAGAGCGCTCCTACGCACAAAGACAATGATAGTGTGTAAAAATGACTTTCTCGCCCTTTGCTTCGGATATGAATGAATGAATGAAATGAAATGAATGAAATGAAATATACATGAATGAAATATACTTTATTAATCCCCAAGGGGAAATTTGGTGACAACAGAAGCAGCCCGATAAAACTAAACACAATAAAATATAAGTATAAGAAAGAAAAATATCAATCAAATATCAAATTGCACATAAACTATGTGAGCAAATAACAATTCCAAAAAATAGTCCAACTTCATCTCTTTTATTCCCTCAGGCTAACCTAACGCTAGCTTCATATTAACATAAATTACGTTTGGGTTTTAAAACTGACGCGGACATTTTGATTTGTGACACGTATGAGGGACGATCTGTTTTTAATAATACATGGCTTCCTTCTTTTCTCCACAGTTCCTTGGATTGTAGAGGCGGTCCCTGCAGACACACCAATGCTTTCTACAGTACCAACTCCAACACGAACACCAACAACAACACCAACTACAACACCAACACGAACACCAACAACAACACCAACTACAACACCAACTACCCATGTTATAACCTCACCGAACCCAGACACACCAATGCTTTCTACAGTACCAACTCCAACACGAACACCAACAACAACACCAACTACAACACCAACTACCCATGTTATAACCTCACCGAACCCAGGCACAGCAATGACTTCTACAACACCAACAACAACACCACCACCAACAACAACAACACCACCCACCCCTCCGCCCACACAAAGCCAGATCATGTGTCCTGATGGATGGGAATGGTTCAAGGGTCGTTGCTACTACTTTGTGAATACCGCCATGACCTGGCCTCAGGCTCAGGTAAAACACTCAAAGCTACCACACCAAACACTGTGGTAGAAATATTGTTGTAACAAATCTGCCATAAAGTTAACAGCCATCCTAAAATGATTCTGTTTGTTGTCTCGTGATCTATACAGTTAACGAACGCACAACAGTCTTTACATGCAGTGGGAGAGAAGCATATTTTAAACGTTCAACCTGCAAACAGTAAAATACAAGGGAGTGTTTAATCTACAGTTTGCCACTTAGTCAAACAGTTTCTTTTTATCAAGCCTCTCGGTAAAGGATTTCCCCCTGTGTCTTGTTCATAACGCAGGACTGTGAGTCCCAGAAGTCAAACGTTGATGTGTCTCTTTGTGTCCCTTCTCTTCTGCTCCACCAGTCAAACTGTGCCCTGCTTCATGGGTCCATGCTGGTTTCTGTCCACAGCGTCCAGGAGTACGGTTTCCTCCAACAACTCACCACTAATAATGACTATGTCGAAGCTTGGCTGGGTGGTTTCTATCTGCAGGTACGAACTATGTCATGAAGAAATGCTATTTGCTGTGGTGGTACTCTGCAGCGCCACATGGGGGGCGGTCAGAGAGGCAAGAGAGGGAGAGGAATTCTTTCAGGAATTCCTGTAATATCATGTTTTGAGACGTGTTTTCCAGTCTGAGGTCGAGACATTAAAAACGGGTGGACGTATTTTTTATGGTCGCTTGTACAGGAATCTGTGTTTCGGTCTTTGTATGGACACCTTTAGGAACACACCAACTACAAGCTACACAAGACAGACACTTCACATGACTACTTGTTTCTAGATGATCAAAGAATTTGAAACAACTTGCTGTGAGAATATGCATCAAAAAGGATGAGGATGAACATATTTATTTCAAAGTGTTACAACTCCTTTATCATTTAGATGGTTCTTGCAGAGAGATTTGCTAACTGCTCCATGACTTACAGAAATATAGCCTGAATCACATTTGGAGCACTGCAGCTACCGCGCTGATGAAACACCATGAAAGCCATGGAGCATTTTGTCAGGGCCACACTGCAAACCCTAAATCACATTCTGCATTCCATTTGTACTAACCTCAATGCGGCTTTGGACATTTCCACAATACTATTTTAATCACCTGTCAAGAGCTTTGTTTTTCTATCATTTTGTCTTTGAAGACAGGCAGTGTTCTATTGGTAAAAAGGTAAATTATGATGTAGCTGGGGGTAATATACAGAAAAAAACTTGAATATTCTCTGAGATTGAAGTAATACATTTATGAGAAAAAAAAAAATTCTCTGATATTACGCATACATTTTGCTGCCATCTGAATTGTATTGCTCCTTAGTTTTATTATGACCTCTAAAAGGTCATGAAACATACATACATATTTTCGTTCATGTCTTTATGTATGTAAACGCATGCTGATGTTATATATAATATATTTAAAATGTAAATATATATTATTAAATATATTGTGGCGCATGCAGACACAATTCCTTTCAGGTGTTTTTTTGTTTGTTGCTGTGACTAATTTAATTTATGATTTTGAATCTCAGTTTTTTCTCAAAAATGTTTGACTTTCTAACCTCAAATTATTTTTCAAAATTTAAGAAATACAAATTTGTGTTTTTTCCTCCTACAATTTGAAGTTCTTTCCTTTATTACCTACCCCCTTAATCCGACTCTGGAATGATGGGTATTAACAGAGGAAACAAAGAGAATCTTAACATCAGGAAGTGATGTTCATCCTGTTTCCTGATTGTTATGAAATTAGTCTCCACTGTGCAACAACGCATTTATGATCATCTTGTGCTTGTCCTCCAGGACCAGTGGTTATGGCTTGATGGTTCCTGGTTCTACAACAATACCTGGAGCAGCCAATCCCAGGACAGCAGCAACCCCTGCCTGTTGCTCTCTTCTTATGGTGAGGAAACACACACACATGAAAGTCCAGGGACCATCATAATGCCGTGTTTAAGTTGGTTTGACAGACTACAGCAGTGATCTGCCTGATAAGGCACAACTACCATAGGTCCAACATGAATCACTGTCTGAGCTCATCCTTTTAAATCTGAAGGAAAGTTGTTGGCTGGGGGTTACATGCCCACATGATGCCCAGAGGCTCCTTGATGCTCCTCTTTGACGCCCAGGAACGTCATTAACATAGACACAAAAAAAGAAGACTATATCAAAGGCAGAAAGCAGGGTCTCTAGATATATGGTGATAATTGAGAGGGAATATTTCCCTGCATATTATACCTTACGTTTTTGAAATTGAAAGGGGAGAGGTCAGAAAGTGGTGGATTTCTGAAGACATGGCCCAATATTGACTGTGAGAATGAGTGAGGTCCTCACACAGATGGACTTCTTCTTCAGAAGGAATAATCAAAGCTTGACACTTATGTGAATTAGGCATTCATCATCTGCACAGCTGCCTAACACTCTACTTCATTATTCTCATGGCCTCTTACTAATCTTCTCTTTTCACAGAGGAATGGAGTAATTCCCCATGCAACGCTGGTGGCTACGCCTCCATCTGTGTGATAAACTCCAACGTCCGTGAGTCAATTTCCTTCTTTGCATGATAGAACAAAATCCAAGGGAGTGAAGTTACGATGTCTAAGAAAATGCATTCAGAATAAGACAGAGCGTTACAATATCCTTCAGTGTTGTAAATTGTATATAATGTATCTTTGTGTGTGTGTGTGACATTTCCAGCACAAGACATGTTGTGTCCTGAAGGCTGGACAGGGTTCCAGGGCCGCTGTTACTACCAAAACAATGATGCTTTGCAGTGGCCGGCGGCTGATGTAAATACACAATATAATAGAGAAAACATGCAGGCATTCGAGGAATACAAATTCAATCAATTTTGAACCGAATCATTTTCTCACATTTTCCTGTTGTAAATGTCACATTAAAAAGTAGGTCGGTGATACTATGCTGTGTTTTGGGCTTTGTAGTCTTGAGGGATGTATTGTAGCTAGATTAGATTTTTTATAATCTGACACAACTGGATTCAATGTCTGTGGAGTTGCTTTTAGAGAAACACGCCCTTCAAATCACAGTGCAATGTAATCTCTCTCTAACTTGTTACACTGGGACAACACTACATTATTTACCCTTTAGTGAACAATGTCTATCCATCCATCCGTTGTCTTCCACTGGTCCTGGGCCGGGTCGCGGGGCAGAAGGAGGAGGGTAGTCCAGATGTCCCCTACGCCGCAACGCTTGCCAGCTTTTCATGAGAAACCTTGAGGCAAAAATATATAAATAAATAATATATATATATATATATATGTATATATAGTCCCTCCAGTGTGTGTTCTAGGTCTCCCAGGGGTCCTCTTACTAGTTAAACGTCTAAATCTCTGAATGGAGGTTTCCAGTAGGCGTCACACTCTGCTGTAAAACCACCCCAGTGCGCTCAATGGAAACAAAGAAAACCTCATCATCTGCAAAGAGCAGAGGACTGAGGTTCCCAAACAGCACGCCCTTCTAACCCTAGTGACACCTTGGAATCCTGTCCATGAAAATCTCAAGACAGGACTGGTGCCGAGGGACACGCTTGGCGGAGGCCAACACGCCCTGTCCCCGACCTTGCTTGGCCGGAAACAGCCCAAAACATCTTCATCACACGACTCGCAGAGATGAGCTTTGGGGTCGGTGCCTGTGAGGGCTAGCTAAACCCTGGCAACGAGGCAAACAAGGCGATATACATTGTGGCTACTATTTACTTGGTTGGACATATTTACATTATTTAGTTGGAGTTAAGAGTTACTTTAGTAACATTAGCATCATTTTCAGCTTGGTAAGAATCTATTTTGGGGATTAAATCCATGTCACGTAAATGTTAGCTTGCTAGTTCAAAGCACCAACTTCCCTTCCATCTGGCGTTGACAGCGCTGTATGAGAGGTCAATGTCTTGCTCCCTTAAACAACTCACTCAGCTGGAGTTTGACCCACGATACCCCTAATCAGCTCTATATAAACTCCTCCATGCATCCTTATCTTCGTCACCTGTCCCCCCTGCACCTCTTTATTGTTGCAATGGGTTCCTCCACATGGGTTCCACCTCTTTGTCTCCTGCTTCATTCCACCCCTCTCTGTCTTGGTTCTCTCCCCCAGGCTCACTGTGCTGGTCTGGAGGCCAGCCTGGTCTCTGTCCACAGCCCGGAGGAGTACTTCTTCCTCTACCAGAAGAGTACGCTTAATGGATTCAACCCCACCTGGCTGGGTGGATTCTACCTTGACGTGAGATGACTAAAGCAATACATTTAGCATTAAGATTTTACACCCTCTAAATCAACTTTATAACGGCAGTTTGTAATTCGGCATTTTATAATGTGCTTTGGTATTAGTATGGCTGTAGTGTAACTGAAACAACAAGCACTCCTGCGGCTTTTACGATTCAATTAAAACATGCTACACTATTCACACTTAAACCTAATTAGAAAACCAAATGTTAGCGTTTTGCTTATTAAGCCTGACAATTAAGATGATGATGGGATATGCACAATTTATCACGAGACAGGCTAACGTTAACTTAGCTAACTATGGTCACGTTCAGAATTCAATTCCGTTTATTTTATATGGCCCATTATCACAAAATACTAATTTGCCTCAGAGGGCTTTACTTTACTGTAACGCTGCAGAGCGACTCCAACAGCCCCGGGTATCTTCTGTTGTGTGTAGAATTATTTCTGTGGAAAGAGTTTCTGTTACTGTGTGTGTCTGTTACTGTTTTTGAACCATATACTGGCTCAAGATATGATATAGTCCTAGTCTCGCCGAAACTCAGAAGTAAGGTCATGTTTAACTGTTTAACTCCAGAACCAGTGGCTGTGGCTGGACGGTTCCTGGTTTTATCCGGGGTTCTATACTCAGATGTCCACAGTCAATACCTCCCCGTGCCTTTCAACATTCACCACCGGTAAGGACACACGTACACACGTACACACGTAAAACAGTTTCAGTTCCACCCAACCAAAACATGTGCTCCTGGTTATTTTCTAAATCAAACTTGAGCTTATAACTGCTGCAAATATAATGGTTAGTTTATGGTGTTACGAGAGAATAAAAACATATCTTATGATTCACTAGAAGCCTGTAAAAAGTAGATCAAGGAATGATATTGTTCTTTTTCTTCAGCCGATGCAGTCTGGCTGTTGCCATTTCCTCCATACTGTTCTATTTAGGACATGAGGACATATTCATTTTTAGTCTCTCTCTCGCTCTCTCTCTCTCTCTCTCTCTCTCTCTCTCTCTCTCTCTCTCTCTCTCTAGCTGGCTGGAGCAATTACGACTGTGATGTAAGCTTCCCCTCATTTTGTGTGAAGAATGCTGTTGTCTGAAGGATGCACTTTGGATCTGCAAATCCCACAGGACTGACGGAGTAACACCATATTTGAATACATAAAGTACACATTTTACCCAAATGTATTCTTACCAAAATTGTGTAATGCTAATTCTCCAAACAATTTTAAAAGAATCATTCATCATCCCAGAGTTTCCGTGTGGTTATTTTTCATGTAGGGATTTCTCTACACATTACCGGATGGTGCTTGTCTGCATCTCAGTATCTATGACCTGCAGACTTTCAACAGAGAGACGCTCAGGTTATCATTTCCAGTTATCTGCTTTAATGGAACCGCTCACTCTGTCATTCCTCGGCACCCAGCATTGGCGTTGCGACTCCCACAGCTACCTCTGCCTCTCCATTGCACAGGTTGATTGAAAGCCATGGGGACGTTACCACCACATCACTTCATGTTCTGTTAGCATACCTTTTTAGTTTGTAGTTTGTCTCAGCTGTTGGGTTGCAGCTTGTCTAGCTCTCAATGGATCATAGATGAATAGGCCCTCAATCTGTAAGTAGCACCAGATGACATTAACACAGCAAAAGGATTCCTATTAATGTTTGGATGTTTTTTTATCTTGGGTATTAAAAACACGATAAAAACCTTCTGGATAATGAGTCAACCAGGAGATGGCCTCATTAAAAGATTAATGATACACTCCTTTCCAATGTGGACCTCGGACAGTCATTATGCATGCACTCATCCCATCTATCTCATCTGTAGTCTAGATATGATTTAAACCGTCAAACTAAAACATCAGTCAATCTTAAGCACCGTAGTTTCATCTTCAAGATCTAACAAAGCTGTTCAATTCAATTCAGTTTATTTGTATAGCCCATTTTCACAAATTACAAATTTGTCTCGGAGTGCTTTACAATCTGTACACATAGACATCCCTGTCCCAAAACCTCACATCGGATCAGGAAAAACTCCCAAATAACCCTTCAGGGGGAAAAGAGGGAAGAAACCTTCAGGAGAGCAACAGAGGAGGATCCCTCTCCCGGATGGACAGAACAATAGATGCCATGTGTACAGAAGGACAGATTTAGAGTTAAAATACATTCAAGGAATTTGACAGTGTATCACATCTTCCAACCCTCACCACCATCAAAAAGGTGATAGAGACAAGTATCAGGGGCATAAACCCAGACTGATGCTCTGTGTTTCAGACGGTATCCCTCTTGTTGTGGTTTTGGGGCAGGGATGTCTATGTGTACAGATTGTAAAGCACTTTTTAATTTGTGAAATTAGGCTATACAAATAAACTGAATTGAATCGAATTGAATAGTAGGCCTAAGGCTCTTTATCTGTCCTTCTTATTCAAATATTTTGGAAATATATCAGAGTTTTGAAACACTTCAGTTTGACTTTCCTTTTTCTGAAATGGAACTATTCTGTACATTTTCAAATGTGTTTTAAGCTTTGAGGAGTGCCCGCTATCTTTGATGCATCTTGTAGGAAGGCTGTCCAGGCCTCCTGCCGTGGCCCTGATGATGCACCCTCATGTCCTCTCTACCTCCTTCTGTTTTATGGATTGTGGAGGTCTGGATCGTGGTCCATGCCTACTACTCATTATTCATACATTTCTCTTGTATTCATTGCATGTGTTGTAACTCTGTCACGCTGTTCATCTGTACACATGACATCTATTGCTTCTGTCCATCCAGGAGAGGGATACTCCTCTGTTGCTCTCCTGAAGGTTTCTTCTCTGTTTTCCCTGTGAACCTTT
Source organism: Liparis tanakae (assembly GCA_036178185.1). Taxonomy (NCBI): domain Eukaryota; kingdom Metazoa; phylum Chordata; class Actinopteri; order Perciformes; family Liparidae; genus Liparis; species Liparis tanakae. The sequence goes on from CM070110.1 coordinate 10,898,541, forward strand.
TTTATTTTATTTTTTGGGGAGTTTTTCCTGGTCCGATGTGAGGTCCTGGGACAGGAATGTTGTATGTGTGTCTGAGGCAAATTTGTAATTTGTGATAATGGGCTATACACAATAAACTGAATTAAATTTAATTGGAACAATCTCTCAGTAAATTAAAAGATAAAGTGCCCAGAAGCTATCAGAGATTAAAGGTCTTGGATTCATTTTTGACACTGATTCAAACTGTTAAGCTTACATCAGTAACATTGTAAAAACCAAAGCAGCATTCTTCCACCTGATAAATGGAGCCAAAATAAGGCTGTTAGCAAAGCACAATGCATATACATTGATTAATGGGATTAATAAAGCTACAATACTCAAATACTCTGTAAATGGTAAAGTGATTTAACACTACTTGTCGTCATTCACACACTGATGGGAGGGGCTACCACGTAAGGTACCACCTGACCACCAGGACCGCACACACCATAGACACAGCTACGGGAGAAATCTGGGGTAAAGTATCTTCACCAAGGTTTCATTGACTCTATTCTACATATGCAAGCTCTGTTGACACCTTAGCAAATTACTGATGACCAACCAAGTCAAGGACTGGCGTTTAGTCAATGCAGTAATTCTCTATGTTACTATTTTCACTGCTTTTATTTCTTTGCCTTTTTTATTTAATCTTTTATTCAAATTTAATGAACTTATTTCTTCTTTGTATTTTATTTCCACTAGGTCTTAATGTCAGACTGCAAATCACTTTAATCTGCATTTGATAACGTTATTATCATTAGTAATGGTTAAGGGTTAGAGGATTTATGTCCCAACAGGATTTGGAGAAACTTGTCCACGTACACTTGACTAGTGTAACGGTGCGTTCACAGGTCTCTGTAAAAGTCAATCCGAAAGCTGCAGCTCAAATCCTCACTAATACCAGGAAAGTGGAACACATCACTCCAGTTCTGAGTTCTTTGCACTGACTTCCTGTCCAACAAAGAATTGACTTTAGAATCCTGCTGCTAGTTTCTAGAGCACTGAATGGTTTCGGGCCTTAATACATTTGTGATCTGCTGCTCCCTTATGAAGCATCATGACCCCTCAGGTGGTCTGCTCTATGTTCCAAGAGTCAGAACTAAAGATGGAGAAGCAGCGTTCAATCTCTGCTCCTCATATCTGGAATAAAGTCCCTGGAAGCTGCTGAGACCCTCAGAGACCCGTCGGGACCCTCAGCACCTTCAAATCCAGATTGAAGACTTTTCTGCTGGTCGTTGCCTTTAATTAAACAAAATTCAATCAATCAATCAATGTCTGCATCTCACTACTGCTTTTTATTTTTTATTATTTTTTTTACTGCACTGCAACTTTTATTCTATTTCTTGCTTTTGGACTGTTTTAAATGTTTAACGAATGTTCATAGTTATTTTTCCACATGGTTTTCTTTTGCATTATGTTTGATGCTTTAATGGTTTTATGTGAAGCACTGTGAATGACCTTGTTTAAATGTGCTATACAAATAAACTTGCCTTGCCTTGCCTACAATGTATAATAATATATAATGTTGTTTATTACACAACGCAAGGCAAGATGAGTATTTTGCAGCAGCCTGTATAAAAGAGTTCAACTTGGTTGCATTATATTTCTAATAGATGGCATTACAGTTTGATATAGCGCCACCAGACCTTTAGGTGATGAAGCCGCACATCAAAGCACTTGTAATGAACAGAAACTGAACTAAATCAGAGTTTAGTGTGTTACAGTGTAAAACACACACCGGAATGTGTTGATTGTGGCAGCAACATGCCTGTAATAAATAACTAAATAATTAGCAATTAATACAGTAAATTGCACATCTTGTTTTAATTTATTAACATATTTTAAAGATACTTACTTTAACTGACCTCCATTACATGGAGACCCTCAGGCCGGGTTAAATTTAAGTAAAATAGACAATTTTCAACATTCGCTACACCCACTCTGAATGAATTGATGGATGTGCGTTATCGGCCTCATACATGTGGGTTAGAAGGGGCCTGTACTTGCATTTTAATTATAAAACATCAAAAGAACAGGCTGGACAATTTTGAAAAGAGCTTTCTTGATGAGAGTTGAGGGATGAGCAAATCAACACTCTAATATCTGGGTGGTAAATATAAGGCCAGCAGCCTGTTTGATCACCTTAGCTTAGCTTAAAGATGAGAGAGGCACGTAAACAATGAGCCTGGCTTAGTCCAAAGTAAACAAAATCCCACGAAGCTCACTTATCAACATGTTATGTTTAGTTTCTTCACACAACTGATGTGACAACTTGTGTTACGGGCCACCAGATTCATATTTACTGCGTAGATACGAGTGACGTATTAATCTGCCCATATCATATATCATCTGTTTAGTTTCTGACTGTTGTGTAATCTCTCATTTGAGTACCCTTTAAAGCGCTGCATAAAAAACTATTTATTATTTTTTTGAGCTAACTTTTTTGGAAAGCCAGTAATCACAAATGTTAACAAATTTGGCTTTACAATCTGTACAGATACAACATCTGTACAGATACAACATCCCAGGACCTCACATAGGATCTGGCAAAACTTTCCCAAAAAAAAAAAAATTCACAGGGGGAAAAGGTAAGAAACCTTCAGGAGAGCAACAGAAGAGGATCCCTCTCCCCAGATGGACAGAAGCAACAGATGTCATGTGTACATAATGAGTAGTAGGCATGGACCACCATCCAGATAACCACAATTGATGCAAACAGAAGGAGAAAGAGAGGATTGGCATCAGCTCTGTTGAGAGGAAAGTCTTAAGTCTACTATCAAATGAGGTGACTGTCTGCCCCCCGGACTGAAAGTTGGTTCCATCGAAGAGGAGCGTGATAACTGAAGGCTCTGGCTCCCATCCTACTTTTTAAGACTCCAGGAACTAAAAGTAGCCCCAACACCAAAAGCTGTTTTTAAAATCAACATGCTAAGCTAATATAGCCTACTGCTGCCATCAACAATGATGTGATGTGGCTAAAGAATATATTTGGTAACTTATTCATCAGTTTGTGTAGTACATTCAATTATATTTAAAAATCAAAATCAAAATGACCCTTTTTACCCACTCAACTAACTAAAAACTTTAATCAGATTAACTGTGTCTTAACGGTGACATGGTGTAATTAGACCCTCTGAGTCCTCCTTAGTGCTCTGCAGTCTATTCTTAATCACAGCAGCATCTATTTTCAGTGCTGACCTTAATCTCAGGATGTATCACGGTCTGTGTTGACAAAGAGCTGTGCCTCAAGTAGGTAATTAGCATGCAGGCTCAGTGTACACCATTATAATATTCTGCTGTGTCCCTGAGGTCAGCTCTCAGTTGCTGTAGTCATTAAGAACGTCTGTTTATTTTCATTAAAAACTGAACTATGTCCAGATAAAAAAGAGACTATTTTAATGAGGACATAGTGCCTTTCATTGTCATTATTTCATGAACGACTGGAATATATGTTACCAATACATTTCAATGAAGTCAAAATTGTGTATGAGACAAACTGGAATAATGTCGTAATATAATGAACCTTCAGGCATATTTTTATCCTGTGGTGGAATATAACTAAGTATTACATTTTATTATTTTGAGGTTATTGTACTTTATTTCATTATACTGCTCCTATATTTGATATGTTTAGTTACTGGTTACAAATTAAGATTATTAATATAAAATACACATTAATTTATTCTTCATTTTCAGTTAAACTACCCAGTGGTATATATACAAATACAAATGTGATGTATTCAATTCAGTTTATTTGATATAGCCCAATATCTCCTGCCTTGTACACATAAGACATTCCTGTCCCAGGACCTCACATCGGATCACGGGGTCAGTGTTGTGTGTTTTCCCCTCTGGACTTGTTTTCCCTTCAGGTGCCAACCAGTGACCACCTGTACAGGCCAATCCGGCTGCACCTGGGCTCTAGAAGGCAAGCTGGCCAATCAAACTACTAACTTCTCTCCTGAAAACATCCTAAATATACATTTGTGACTAGACAACAGTAGTATTCATAAAAAGTCATCTTTCAGATGTTTATTTTCTCCTCCACTATTGTTTCCGGTTGCTGATGTGAAATGCATTCTGGGATATCAGCTGGCCAGAGTACGCACAAGTCTCCTGTGATGCATCCTCCGGAAAGGGGGAGGATCAAGTCACATCCGGGCATTTTGACCGTGCTTTGAGAGAAGCGAACTTTGAATAGGAACATGTACTCGGGCTGCGACTGATGATGTTTCACGAGTCCACGAGGACACGAGTAGAGGAAAGGACGCAAGTAGAGGAAAGGACGCACAAGTACGCTGATTGAGAAACGCCATGACACTGCTAAGTGTGCAGGTTTGTGGTGGGAGGTTGAGAACAGTATAGGTAAGTTGGGAGCACCCTGTACATTTATGCACTCGCGTAGGTTCTTTGTGTCTTGAAACATTACACTATTGGTTGATGCTTCCTGTATTGTTTTGACAGATGATTAGAGGTAGTTAACCCGGCCTAGTTGTTATCTTGATTTCTATTTGTTTGGCAGTGTCCCAACCTCTCCCACTTTTTATATAACCCTTGTTTTTTCTGTTAACCGCATGAGGAAAAATCTTATTTGAAACTGTTAATCCTATTTTTGACCTCTTTTCACATATTCTTTGACTGCCATGTGTTTGTCCCCCTAGTCTTATCCCCTAGACCGAGAAGGGTACGCAGCACCATGAGACTGTATTTACGGTTTTTGATTTTCCTTTTCCTTTTCATTTAGTATTTTATTTCAAAATCTGATATTAATTATGTGTGTGTGCTCACAGTATTCACTTGCACGTCCGTGTGATCACTTGACCCTGTATGCAGTTGATGCTACAGATGTCTTTCCTTGTGGACTATGGACATTTTAAAAACAAGAGTGACTTTCAATGGCATCATCAGGTGTCTCGTGTTACTAGACAGTGACTAAAATGTATTAACTGCAACAGCTGATCTCATCGCTGTGTCTCTGAAGAATGTACGATTATGTTGGCAGGCTGCATAGCGGTCTTGATATTTCCGTAGATCACTTATCTAACTAGATGAGTTCATTCTCAGAGCCAGAGGGCTGGTGGTGAAACAAAGACGGACGACACATTAGCGTTAAAAGCAAGCGGCTCCTCTAGCCCATGTCGATGTGTCTTTGGTTACTTGAGATTATATTGAAGCAGGTTTTGAATCTGTACTGTTTTGGTGGGCGACAATAAGTTGAATATATTACAATGAACAACCATTTGTACATTTTTCCTGTGAGATCCTGGGACAGGGATGTCGGATGTGTACAGATTGTAAAACCCTCTGAGGCAAATTTGTAATATTGGGCTATAGAAAATAAACTGAATTGAATTGCCTGCATGGAAAATTGGACAAATTGTAACCAGCCTTATAGCTTGGCAGAATAGAATCGCCTTAAACATGATTTTAGCTGACAAAGGCAAAATGTTTGGATCTGCCTGTTGTACTTTCATCCCAAACAACTCAGCCCCCGACAGATTAGTGGCTGAAGCGCTGGCCGGTCTGACTACGTCAAGTCCCAAACTTGCAGAGAATGCTGGGTTTGATTATCTTCTCACGAGCTGGCTGGACAGAGTTTGAAAAATGGAAAAAAATCATTTCTGCCCTTAATAACCACAATTTGTGTTGTCACTATAGTAATGCTCCTGAGTGGAAACTGCATGCATCAGTGGACTCCTGCAGAGATTATCTGACACTGTAAACATTCAGGTAAATCAATTATGGGTTGAAGATGACGTCGAAAATGTGCTTTTGATTGATGCATCTGTTTAGCAAGGGGTCACATGATCGGACCATTCAATGTCTTACATGAACGTTGTATACTCACTTTAGTGAGTAAGGGGGGGGGGGGGGGGGGGTCTGTGAGAATTATGCTTAATGGCACTCCTGGTGATGGCTATTGTTTATTACATTGTTTGTACATGTTTACGGGTAAAATAAAACACACTGAAGGTATTCTGCGATAATATTAAATGAATACTGAATGTATTAGGCGATTGGGGAAGAACTCAGGCAACGACTGTGAAAGGAACAAAGAATTTAGCCTGGGAAATGTTTGAGGCACGAAGAGTAGGTGTTGGAGAAAGAGGCAGTTTGCTGGACGTGATGTCTGAGGAATGTTGATCGTAAACTAAGACCACAAGGGCGAAAACCTAACAAGATATTGTCCAATCACAGGGATGGAAGAGGTGCTGGCCACATGAAGCGGGCCTGACTTTAAGCTTATAAGGCTGAGGCATTCTGAAAATCATCAGATCTTCTGTCAACTGCCGGGCAGATAACCAACCTACGCCGGTCCGCCCGAGGGCGGTCATTGGATCTCTCTCTCATGGGATATATTTTGCGTAGTTCTTAATGTGATTCAATTGGTAATTGTTTGCTGTACTTTTTACATAAATCATTTTATTGTAACTGGAGCCATAGATTCGGCTACATTTGTGTTGACGGACCCCATGGCAGAGGGAACTCTCCTGAGGAAGGCCGAACGCGACACTCTCGCAGCTATAATTGGCTCTGGAGGCTTTGTCTGGGTAATGCATTATAAAAGCTCCCCCGGCCACACTTATCCAGCGCTTACAGAATCACACCTCCACATCTCAGCAACATGTTCTGTACATGAGAGCCTTAGCAGAATCATATTCAACCCCACAGACTGCTGGCATCCTGGGAGGATATAGAGAGGAGAGCTCTGCAGAGCGGGAGAAGGCATTGCTGTCACAAGACAAACTCTTCAGACGTTTCGAGGTGTGTTTGAATAGAAATTCACATTCAATATTTCAATTTCAATATTAGCTATGAGGGCACTTTTTAAATGTTTTGGACATTTTAGGAATCTCAGTTACATTGCACAATTCAAAATGTATATATTGTTGATAGAGTGCTGTTTTTTAAAATCCAAAAGCTATCCTGTTTCTGCACCACAATGTTGTTCCTTACAATATGAAGAAGGCTCTAAAAAACACATACAGATCCTTATTTTGTTGAAATGTAATGACAATGGTTTCTATTGCAGGCCTGTATTATTATTCTGTTCACAAAGGTTTCTGGAAGGCACTATGTACTATTGTACAAATCATAGGGAGAATAGGTAAAGGGTTTCAGGGAAGTTAATGTTGGTTTTTCAAAAGGGATTTCCAGAAAAGGAAACTTTGTTTTGTTGTGTTGGTTGTAATAAATGAATAGTGCAGCTAACAAAAACATGATGTCTTGGAGTCGAGGATATAATATAAAAAATATTATGACTATTTGGGAAGATTATTTTGTTTGAGTGCTCTTTTAGACCCCTACTACACCGAGTAACTAGCAGTTAATCAACGACTGAGTTGATCAACGATACAAATACCAGAAGAAGATGACGCCGAACTCTAGCGGTTGTAGTTATTATGACCAGAGCGAAGGAGGAAGTCATGTGACATAATACATAGACCAGTGATTCTTAACCTGGGTTCGATCGGACCCCAGGGGTTCGGCGAGTCACTCTCAGGGGTTTGTCAGGGGTAGAGACACACACAATATACCCCGGTTCACACTTGCAATATCGGGGGAGTTTTTCCTGATCCGATGTGAGGTCCTATGTGTACAGATTGTAAAGCCCTCTAAAGGGAAATGTGTAATTTGTGATATTGGGATATACAAAATAAACTGAATTGAAAAATGAAATTTAATTACTGACCTCAAATGGTAAATAGTTGAGTGTGAGTGGCTGTAAGGGTTTGAACTGGTGTAAATACAAATGGGACAGCACTTTGCTGCAACATGCCACGTTACCATAACAACGTCAAAAGACATTGTGTACAATTGGGGGTTTTATTTTATACTTTATATTTATATATTAGTCTCTGCTTGCATTCCTATGTGTTCCATCTTTAATCACTATAATGTTGTGTAAATGTAATTTGCCCTCCTCTTTGTTTAGCTTATTTTTTATGTTGCATGCTTTCATTGGTAACTGCGTGTTTAACGTCACATTGCTTTGAATTGTGGGTAATTCTCTTGGAGAAAGTCTGCATCTGATGCTGACTTACGAGAAGTGTTCATAGAAAGCTCAATATGTCTGGCGGTGTGATCCGAGCTTTACTGTGCAGTGTTTCCCCCAAGTTTACAGCTTTGGGGGGCGAGGACCGACCGATTCCAACACCTTTGGTTGGTGCTTTTGACAACCTATTGTGGCTTCAATTAACCTGTAATTAACCTGTTTTACACTCAATACCTTTTCAAGATTCTAACAATAAAGTGCAACCTGTGAAAAACTAAACTAAACAAGTTTAAATATTTGGCAATAAAGAGTTTTACTGAGTTTTACACTGCATATCTTTTCAAAACAACAATAACGTGCAACCTTTGCAAAACAAAACAAAACCAGATATGTGTGACTGTGGGTCATCATGTTTTATTATGTGTGATAAAATGAGCTTTTCACGCGACATATTGTCCGCTCTCCGGGCTGGTGGGAGCCTGCTCACCTGTGTGTGCGCACATGTCTCTGCGCATGTGTCTGTGCGCATGGGGGCGGGGCTCCGCCGCGCGCGACACCGAGAGCCAGGAGGAGCGTGACCGCGCCCACTAGAGACAGAAATGATATGTCGTTGTGGAGATACGATTAATAACATACGGCCGTTTAGTTTAATAAAAGAACAAGGTGGAGAACATTACGTTACTTCTGTTGTAATCTGGCGCTATAGCGAACATTACAGGGGGCGGGGCGCCACCTTGTTATAACGGAGAACGCTGCTGAGTGTCTCTAATCTGCCGAAGCCCTGAGAGTGACTCGCCGAACCCCTGGGGTTCGATCAAACCCAGGTTAAGAACCACTGGACTACATGAAGATACCAGCATTTCAACATGTATTTTTTAAGGACTTAGTTGTATGTCTGTGTACTTTGAACTTGTGTAATATGTGCATTTCTCAATAAAGGTATTTCTGCATTTCCAGCTGTAGTACCACTGCGCCCCACAGTTTGAGAACCACTGGACTAAACCCAGCTGACTGCCTTTACTGCTATATTCTCAATGAGGGAATCACATCCCACATGTTCACATCACAGCAGCAACATTAAAGGACATGCCTTATTTTTGCAGGATGAAGCCCAAATGCATCCTCTCTTCAGTGGACCGACTTCCTACCATCAACGAGATGCGAGAGAGCGACACAGAGGATGGAGACCCGGATTGTTCCTCACACACCATGGAGGAGTATTTTGACTCCATCAAAGAGCTATCCCAGCCGGCTGCCTACCCTCTCCACGGGCCTCTCAGAGGTCACCGCCGCTGGATGGTGCGCATATGCCCCGGGGTAACACCTGTACTTTTAAATTCCTCAAGGACCCACATGCCCTGGATCCCAGTAGAACTATCAGACATATCAGTTACTTTAACTGACCAATCAAACTGGAACTCATCGGCGCGTTTCAACCAGAATCTGCAGGACAGGTTGCTTGCACAATCCTTGTTTGCAGGCCTGGTGTGAGCCACAGGGAGATTAACGCGGGGAAGAGATTACCGTTACCACTGGATTCACTCTGTTCCCCCTGCAGCTCGCTTTGACATCAGCTCAACGTTGGATGATTAATTTATGTGTAAGAAGTAACTGAGCAGCCACTTTCCAAACGTGATATGAATTCCCTTTGAAGTGCTAAATGAGTGCAACACATGAAACAAAAGATGAAAAGGGAGAAATATCAAGGGCAGAACAAACAAATGAGCAGCCCGAGGAGTGAACACACTGAGTGGTTGCGTAGGGCCCCTCGGCCACCAGGGGGCCTCAAACAAACTGAAATCGTGAACTCTCTTTGGGTGTTGGGTCATGATTTCAATATTTGAAGATACACCCTCTGCGTTTTGCTATTTAACTTATGATGGGTCAAGTATGGAAGACATACAACACCGAAATAAAAAACAACATAACTAAGGGCGCGCCTCAAAACAGACTGAAAATGTGAATTCTTTCTGGGATCGGGGTCCTGATGTAGATGAACTCACAAATATGTTTGCTTATAGATTCTGCTGGAAGTTTTAAAATAACTGCTGAATATACTATACACATTGTCATATATCACTCCTGTGTATGTCTACATTGATTGTGTCATTATTAAACAAAAAAAACAACCTTTATTACATTTTTATTTATTTATTTATTTAAATTCCACTTGAAAGTTTTCCCTATAGATATGTTATATTCCTGCAGATGGGGTGAATGAAGCAATACAGCTCCTTCACTATCCTTGCACTGAACACAGGTACAGTACCAACCCTCTGTCACTTCCAACTCGCTAAATATCACAGAGACAAACCGGGCGTTAACTAACTCTAATGTAAACACACCAGCGTCCGTATTATACACTCAGAAAAAATAATGTTGTATAATGAGAGAAAAAGTCAATGGATTGGTTAAACAAACACAGGACCCAGGAGACAAAGCAAAGTAAACATTGGCTTATTTCACCTTAGTTTTGTTGTGTATGTAACTCATGTTCTTTTCAACGTCAGCTTTGTGGAAAAAATACTTATTTTACTGTACAAGCATATTCATTTAAATTCAAACCATGTTAACCAGGGACATTACCTCCTAGTAGATTGTTTAAGTTTACTCAAGCAAGTAAACTTAAACGAACGGACTAGATTTGTGTGACGAGTGGAAACTTACTTAAAACTCTGATATGTCCCTGATAATCAATTAAATTCAGTTTATTTTGTATAGCCCAAAATCACAAAATACAAATTTGCCTCAGAGGGCATTTCAATCTGAACACATACAACATCCCTGTGCCAGGACCTCACATCGGATCGGGAAAAACTCCCCCCCAAAATATAAAACCCCCTAAAGTTGGTATTTGATGAGTTGTGAGTGAGAATGTTTCAAGAACACAGTAGCCTCTCCTTCAAAGCCATGTGAAGGGTCAGTTCACCCATATTAAGTTTCTCTCAATAACTTCTCGTGGTATTACATTCAATTAAATTCAGTTTATTTTATATAGCCTAATACCACAAACTACGAATTTGCCTCAGAGGGCTTTACAATCTGTACACATTTGGCTTCCCTGTCCCAGGACCTCACATCAGATCAGGAAAAACACCCAAGAAATAGAAAAAAACCTTTCTCATGGAAAAAAAAGAATACAACCTTCAGGAGAGCAACAGAGGAGGGTCCCTCTCCCTGGATGGACAGAAGCAATAGATGTCATGTGTACAGATGAACAGCGTTACAGTGTTACAACACATTAACAGAAATGTATAAATAATGAGTAATAAGCATGGCCCATGAACCAGAGTTCCACAATCCATGAGAACAGAAGGAGGAAGAGAGGAGGGGGAGGGGGGGAGCATCAGCAGGGCCATGGCAGGAGGCCGGCCCACCAGACATGAGGCATCACAATAGAGGCCAGACCAATGAGGTTGGCCTTTGAGGCAGGATGCACAGAGAAGGAGGAGGGCCATTGGGAAGGAGGCCAGGTCCAGGCCTGAGGCTGGATGCAGGAAGCAGGGGCAAGGGGTCAGGACCAGCATCAGACACGGCCAGGTTCAATGGACCCTATGAGACACAGAGACTCCGGGGAGGAAGTAGAGTTAGTAATGTTCAATGAAGAGATTTAAAATTGTCCATAAGGAGAGAGAGAGAGAAGAGGAGATAGGTGCTCAGTGTATCCTAAAACGTCCCCCAGCAGCCTATAAACCTATAGCAGCATATCAAGGGGCTGGACCAGGTGAACCTGATTCAGCCCTGACTATAAGCTTGATCAAAGAGGAAAGTATGTAGTCTACTCTTAAATGAGGTGACTTTGTCTGCCTCTGATATGTCCCCGATATGGATGCAAGAGTGGAACCAATGAGCGGTAGTTGATGTGTACTGCACAACCTTTGAAGACCTTTTGTTCTATTGTTGAAAAAAATCAAATCAAGAAATGACTCATGCTTCAACAATGACTTTCTTCTTGACGCGTAAACATCCCAGCAGACTCTTAACAGTGCCCTTCATTATCTTTTGAGGCTGTGCTTTGTATTAAACCATCTACTTTAGTTTCCTTTTCCCAGAAGTTGTGTGACCATGTGAGAATTGTCTCCAGCTGGGTTTTGGCAGGAATCGCTTGAGTTTAGTCCAACAAACATGTGGTGGGGGAGAGAGGGAGCAGAGCGGCCCCCCTCGAGAGGTTTCCACAGAACAAGCCTGCGAGTCTCATTCTGGCTGACCTGAAATTGCTCGCACACATTGTCCAACTCTGCACACATCTATCTGCCACACAGGATGTGAACACACATGTGTTCCTCAGAAATTATTTTTGTGCAAAAAACTTTAAGATGCATCATGATATTTCTCTGAAATATCATGACCCATGTAGTAAAGGAATGAAGTGCAGATAAGAAAAGGCTCATGATGCCTTATTATCTGCACTCACTTTTGCACAACATGAAGTTCTGCTTCAAATTGAACTGTGAGTGGGATGCTTGTCTGTTGACGACAGCATTGGATTTGATTTTAATTGAATCCACAGTGATGTTGAGGTGCAGAAATCATCTATTCCCCAAAACTAATCACATTAGCAAAGGAATGAGTCTCTGCGAGCAGCACTCCGCAATAAGACAAACCAAGAGGAGCCAGAGGAGTGATATAAAACAGATCTGCTGTAGTCCATTTAAAGTTTGGTTGTAATATCCCAAAGTAATACCTTACAAACTACAACTCATCCATCTGAAATGCAGCGCTTGAAAACATGCGGAGAATAAAGACAAATATTTAGAGTTAGAAAACATTATAGGTACAATATCATCAATCTGCCAGGCTCGTGGTCGTGGGGACATGAAGTGCTGATTGACCTCATGTTTCCTGACTATCAGCAAAAACACTCACAGTACGTTTATATTGCATCATCTTATTATTGAGACGCACTCTACAGGGTAAACTGAGCATATTGTCTCTAGCCTGCAGTGTATGAAAGAGTCTTTCTTCTGACCCAGCAGCCAAAAGTGTGTTAGCCACTGATTCTGAAAGTTGAGGATGCATTATTTATCTTTTCCTTTTGATACTTTGAGCATCACAAATTGAGTTTCATTCACCTACTATCCTGCAAAAAACTCTAAGCCCCCCCCCCAAAGATAAACTACCTGGATGGGTTGATACGTCTCATTGGACCTGGCTGTGTCTGATGCCATGGCCCTGCTGATGCCCCGCCCACTCTACCTCCATCTGCCTGATGGATCATGGAGGTCTGGATCGTGGTCCATGCCTACTACAAACTATTCATCCAATCTGTCATACTCATTGAAAGTGTTGTAACGCTGTAATGATTCCTTCTGTATACATGACATCCATTGCATCTGTCCATCCGGGGAGAGGGATCCTCCACTGTTGCTCTCCCGAAGGTTTCTTCACTTTTTTCCCTGTGAAAGGAGTTTTTCCTAATCCGATGTGAGGTCCTGGGACAGGGAAGACAAATGTTTACAGATTGTAAAGCCCTCTGAGGAAAATTCGTAGTTTGTGGTATTAGGCTATAGACAACAAACTGAATTTAATTGAATGTAATACCACAATAAGTTATTGAGAGAAACTTAATATGGGTGGACTGACCCTTCACATGGCTTTGAAGGAGAGGCTACTGTGTTCTTGAAACATTCTCACTCACAACTCATGAAATACCAACTATGATGCTCTAATTACATACGTACCAGTAGTTCTTTTCAAAATATACTTTTCAATTTAGATTAGCTATGTTTTTACTTACTTACTGTAGAACTGTGCGTTGGGTAACAGACAAAATGCTGGTTCTGTATGTAAGGTAGGTAACAAAAGTAAAGTAAAAGAAGTTCTCCTGACATTTCACATAGGAAACAAACAGCCGTCTCCAGGGTGAACGTCTGTGTTTGCTTGACCTAACTCATCAACACTAAGTGGAGCTTCTCACTCTTTAATCTGCATCGATTGCTCTAACTGTCAAATGCTGACACAGACGGGTTTGCATAGGCATTAGTTGAAAGTCTGGTGCGTCTCATTCAAACATTAAAGTTTTTTTGTGTGTGCTGGTTTCAGACGTAAGCGTCAGCCTACGAAGACTGTGAGAGCGGGCTGAGTTCTAATTGGGGCGAAAATGTGATTAAAACCCCAAATAATAAATCACCCCGAATATGCTGTTAATTGTGTTGAATGAATGAGTTTATGAACATTGATCATTCTGTCCATTCATGCACTGATGTCTGTCTAACTAAAATAATGGTAAGCAATACATTTTCATTGTTACTTCCTGTTGCCATATTTAGTCGACATGTGCACTATAATGCCACTACTGGAAACACTGTGATACTAACATCTCTATTATAATCTTGACATGACAGAAACTATTCAGCCAAAACCTGTTAGTGATGTTATTTATGTGCTTTCATAATTAAAGTAAACAACAGTACAGCACGGTGCAAGTCTCCACATGGGTTTCCATTCATCGAATCTCACTTCACGCCTCCAAACGAAAATAAACATGTCCATCATTTATATTTGTAAAAAACAAATGTGTTGTTATACTTAACCGGCTGGAGGCAGCATCGCACTTCCTGCGCCTCGTCTGCTGGAAATAAACAAAGAAGAAATTAAAATAGTACAGACCAAATCGCCTGAGAAGTTTGACACACTGCCAATATATCTTTATGCTTTTCAAAATGTTCAGACGTTGTGGACAAAGCCAGCTTTTGGGCACCAAGTGGAGATAAGAAACTAGAGAAATAAAAGGAGGGTCGTTGTTTGCTCACATATTTTCCTTTTGCGTCCTTGTTGGTGACACATCAGAATTAGCTTTTACACTTCAGAATATATGCAAGACCACCTCAGCAATCACAATGTGCCTTGGCGGTCGCTTACAGTTGTACTGAGCTCTGATCACCCAAGAAAAGTATAAACCGGGTTTAAAAAAAGATATATCTTTAAGGACATTTCAACTTGTAATAGATGTGATATAGTAGAACGTGAATTATGAATATGGCGAAACTCAATTTACTTTACATGAAAGTTTCTTTTGTTGTTGTTGTTGTTGTGATTTTGGAGAGAACTGTGGGTGGGCTGGACATTGGAGCTGAAACATGGGAACAGCCTGACGTTCAGACTGTCCTGTGTTTCATATTTAACGCATGCAGTCATGTGACATGTCTTGGCAGGAAAAAGCTCACGTGTAGGCACGAACAGTAATGATGGTTCAAGTCAGCAGGTGTAATAAAAGGAATGATAATGATATATTTACACCTGTAACAATCCTTGAGGCACAGCTGATCTGGGCCACACACTCAGGGTCCTTACCAGGTGACTTTCAGCTCGCTTAAAGGACCAGCGTATATTATTTAATTGGGATTTATTCTCAGAAAAGAAATATAATGTTCACATGTATGTTTGTACCGCCATGTTTCTAGCATTGTTTTTGTGAGTTTGTGTTAAGGAATGCTCCTGATGTTTGTTTATATGAGACATCTGCTGGGCTGAGTGTGTGGAATATTAGCGTGTGAACCCCTTGACAGTATTTAGCAAGATTTTTTATTACCAGTCTTCTTTTATTAGCTTGTTTTGGAAAGTGTTTGTTCATGGTCAAACAGGAAGCATTCAGTTCAGACATACTTGTGTTCACTAAATAGATAAACAAAACTGATCTCCTCCCTGATTTAGTAGATGAGGTCACCTATCCAAGAAATGTGTCACTCCTTCCTTGTATTATTTGTTTTCATCCTGTCTGTCTGTCTCACAAACTATCATGTCATTCCAGATCCTGCTTCCCATCTCGTTAGTCTAACTCCCTTCACCTGTTCTCTCACCTGCCTCTGATCACTCCCTAATCAATCCCTCATTACCTTCACCTGATCCTCATGCCCGTCTCACCTGTTGCCCATTCCCTCGTTAGTCCCCGTCTACTTAGGTCCCCTCACTTGCGCTTGTCCTCTGTCAGATTGTGTTGTGTTTTTCTGCTTTGTTACACAATACAGAGATAACAAATATGAGAGGTAAAATGTTTGAATAAAGTGAATCAAAGTCAGAATTACAAGTTCCTGGCTACGGGGAGTTTGTGATGTTTTCTACAGACATAAACATGAAACTATGATGATCTGAGACCTGTAATTTGCTGTGCAATCATGCTGGCTTTGAAATATAGTTGGTAAAAAAGACGATGCCCCAAGTAAATTAAAGCATGCCTTTTAGTGTATTCAATCATTGACTATAACTGAACCAATAATCGTGATGAGGGATGAGGGAGCCACATATTGTAAAGGCCTCTGAGGCAAATTTCGATTGTATTGAATTGAATAATGAAGACAGAAAGAAACAACTTTGAGGACGTAAGTATATCAATGTGCAAAATAAAAGCGTGGACTTTTCTTTCCTTTTTTTGTCTTTCATGTGTTTGGATTTCAGACTCAGTTGGTACTGCAGAGGATGTGATAGCGAAATACCTTTTGTAAGAGAGTTTCTTAAAGTCTCCTTACTGTTATGCCACTTAGTTTCATATTGTGATAAACATTCGGGGCATTTGCTCTCCTCAGATGACATGCCAGACATTGAGACATCTCTTTTTGTTAACCTGACCTCAGAAAGAGGTTCATGTTGCTCCCAGTTCCTAGTCACGTGTGGTTATTAGCCCCTGTGAAATACAAAGCCACTAAAACAGTTATAATAATCCTTCTAATCAGGCAAGCAGTCTCTGGAAAGAGTTTTATTTTCTGCTATACTAAAAACATTTACATTTCGTCTTAAACCTGGGGATAAGCCTCTGGTGACAAGGGGCTATATATCTGGGTTCAGGTGTAGCCTCTAGATAACATATTTTTTACAATCTGTTTGCCAACTTGAGACGTGAGACTTGATTAAAAGTTGAGACACAATATGTACAACCGGGTCGTATCACAAGTAGTCAGTTTACAAGCAAATTAGAAAGCTAAGTCCTCATCAGATGATATGTGGTCTCCTAGATGGCATTTCTGCAATGTGTTCCATCTCTTTCATCTCAACACAGACACATATATATATAAAAAAATATCATACAAACCCACTTCAAAGCATTTTTTGAACAATCTCTTTAATATGGGTTGCACCACAAAACATGTATCTTTTACACTTTAGGTGTGATAACTGATCAATCATGTGTGTTAGACATTAAAATGAGTGTATGGACGCTTTGATTCGTTGTCATTTCCTGAGTTGTACTTTTTGAATGTTGCACCTTGAGTCTCTAAAATGCTGAAATAGCCACTTCTGGGAAAGCGATCCCTCATCTGTGAGAGAAGAAATCTGCGGCGTGTGCGATGGGGACGGAACTCGTTGATGATACTTGCCACAGCATGAACACGCCACACCTGTTAATATCTAAATACCGGAAACAGGAGTTGATTCATGAAATGTGTTAAGCCACTAGCACAGTGAAAGTGTTGCAGTACGATTCATAAAGCAGGTGCTGCTCGTCGGTCAGCTGCCGGTGCGTCATCATGTTGCTCTGGCTGCCAGTAACTGTGACTATGCGTTGAGGATGTGTTGTGACTTGTCCGTTTTACAGTGCGTAAACTAATATGCAGTGCTCATTAATAAAGCCAAATTATAACAGGCGATATGATTTCTTATCTACATACGCCAAGTAAAGAAAATTCTTTAGGCTCATTTGATACAATAAGAGCTTTTAGCTGCACAGTATATGTTATTGAAGCAAAGTAAAACAAACCTCCCACCTTGTCTGGTCTGATAACACCTTATCTTCCACTTCCTGTCAGCATTGTCCAACTTTATTCATTGCTGACCGACAATACCGTTAATTTACAGTAAGTCAGCACATACATGGAATTTGACTTTGGCTACACATACACTCTCGTAGTACATACAATTAATAACCAAATAACAAGATACATATAAAAATACTTTAAATACATAGTTGCAACAGGTATGTGCAATAATAAAAATACAACAACAATGGCAATACTTGGGGGATGTTACTGCAGAAAGGTGGTGATGGGGCAGAGCATGAGTACTAAACCCTATTACTCATCTGTGTATGCAGAGGAGTCACTTTCTTCATGATCGTTTTCCCTTTCTCTTCCTAGCCTGTGAAAGTGTCTGAGCACATTCCAGAGTGTGTCTCCAGAGTGATAGAGGAAATTCCGTTGCATGTTTCAGGTTTGGCCTGACGGGAAGAAACGTGGACTCTGGGAAAACCCACTCTGCGCTGCCTATAAAAGGAGACGAGGCTTGGAGCAGCTCTTCACTCTTCTCTCCTAAACCTGCTCTCCTCTCAAGGACCTCTGGACTTGTTTGTCTCTCCACAGAATAATGGCCTTGTCACAGAAACGCTGCATCTTCCTGCTGGTTGTTGTGGCTGCAGTTTGTATTCAGCTCCATCAAGGTGAGTTCAATTACTATTCATAAAGGTTTAAGTAGTATAACCGGATGTGTAATATGGTCTCTATAAAAACACTGCAAACATTTGAAAACGGATGATTCACTATTAAACCAAACTGTAAGATATTCTCTTAGTATATCATCAGTTTATAGTTTCCGAGCTGAGGTTACACACCTAACTGCATTTAAAAAAATGTTTTCCCTGCAGCACACGACTTCATTGGACGCTGCTCATGCCTCAACACAATCAAGTTCATCAGAGGCAATATGTCAGATTTTGAAGTCCTTGTGAATCGCCCTGGATGTGATAAAACAGAGTTGATGTAAGTTGAAACACTTATTTTGATAACTGATGATTCACAGTATTTTGTGTTGATTGTCATTCAAAATCTGACTTTCTATTTTGTATTTTTCAGTGTAACCATGACTAATCCAGACAACTCGACTAACAAAATCTGCATGAACACTGAGGGAAGAATGGCCAAGGCTTTTTTGAGATGCTGGGAAAGGTAAGAGACCGCGTGAAATGGATCCACACTCAGTCACTGCTAGCTGTCACACAAAAACGTCACTTGAATTTAGTTAACTTTGGAACAAGATAATTTTTTGTGAGCTGGTATTGACTTTCTTTCTGGTGCTTTCCCACTCCTCTTTAGAACATCTGAACTTATATCTGCATGTCAATTGGAGCATTTTGAAAAAGTATTCTGAGCTACACTTACTGACTGAATCCTCCGCAGCCGTTACTTTTTGCACTGCTTTCATGAGTCAGGCGGAAAATCACTCCACAAGAATGAATGATTTGGCCCCGATGAAGCATCAGAACATATTTCGGAGAGCCAAAACATCCATGTTTACTCTGCAAAATATCAAATTGAATGAGACAGAAATCTTTTTACAAATACAAAGGCTTTTGTTACGAATGTTGGCTTTGGCCAATCTCATAAAAGATGAACATGTGACTCGAGCACAGACCTCCAGATGTTTTGTATTAGTCTTCTGGCCTAATCCCAGTTTTTCTTTCCTCACTCTTTTCAGGATAAACAAAGACGAGAATCGTAAGATGGAGTGTATCGACAGAAAAAGAAAGGCAGAGTGAAAGCAAAAGAGGGGGAGGAATGACCGAGGTGGAACGTGATCCGGACCAGAGTCCCAGAGGTCGCATGAAGACTGAAGAATGCTGAACACTGAACTCCTGCACAGGAGAGGATTGGGAAATACAGCGAGTGTGGGGTCGGGGGAGATGGGGGGGTGATTAAGGGCAAGAAGACAGGAAAGGGGGAGTAAGGAAGAGAATTTCTTGGCTAATGGACATATATGTACAGTACTATAGCAGCAAGTCTGTTAAAGAAGGCCCACCTTTATTTTTTTGCTTGACATAACTATTGAACTATTATTTATGCTGATTATTTATTTATAAAAGATGTCTGTATTTTATTATTCTTGTTTTGTTTCACAAATGTCTGAGTCCAAGCCAATAAACCTGATTTTGATAAACTCTTTGCTTTTGTGCAAAATCCTGTGCACCATCGGTTTCTCGCTGCCTTCGTGTCTTCAGCTTCATCATTAAACCGGTGGCTCACCAGCAGCATGTCTGCAGCTGAGCAGTCAAACAATCATCCTGCGGTGAAGCTGCCACTTGAGGACACGGATGTGACTTTGTTGCAGGGAGTGACAAATGGAGTGTTATCATAGAAAAGCGCTCTCTCTCTCCTCAGGGAGAAGGCTTTGCATGAGAACAATTAAATGATACCCGTGACGACATTTGACCGCAGCTGTTTGCAGCTTGGGTGGCAGAGGAGCGATGGATCCCTGAAGCTGCATGGGACCGAGGTGACGAGGGAGGCCTCACGACTGCTACATTTCTTAATACTTCAGTCGGTAGAGAAGCAAGATAATGATCTTTATGGTGCAAGATCCGAGATTACTAACATTTGTATTTTCTTTCACCGGCTCTGATCATGTTGACGACGAGTTGGCGACTCAAAGCTAACCGTGCTAACAGCACTAACCGTCAACATTCACTGAAAGGAACATAATCTATGTAACACAGGGAGGGCTCACTGACACATAGTACAATGATCAGGCACGTGCACAGATAGAGCCCCAGTGGTGCTCAAGCACCAGCCCCTTTGGCCCTGGATGAAAAAAGTGCCCTTTTTGATGGAGACACTTTTTTCATTCATCAGTATTTAAGAATAAAAGTTACTCTCTTTCATCAATTCCTCTCAAATGTGTTTTGATATCCGACGGGGCATTTATTTGAGTTCTTGTGAACTCTGTTGTTCAGAGGGCCAAATGTGGAGTTTGAGGACCAATGCTCTTGGCTGTTGATGTCTGTAAATATCGCTCATTTAGAAAATTTGGTCAGAGGGCAATACGGATCAGTATCAGACCGGCGAGGAGGGCGATACGTGGCTGGCATGACGACCCATTAGCCAATCAGAACGCTTGTACTGTTGTTGCCATAGAATAATTCATCTTTATTCATAAAGAACATGTAAGCTAGCTGTTTAATCCTGCCCTTAGGAAACGCAGGTCGAGGACAGCATCATCAGTGTATTGCTGCCTATGCTTCAACTCAACTCTTTTTTTTGGCAAAGGGTGCCCTTTTTGGGGTTTGAGCACCAGCCCCCCAAAATGTCTGTACACATGCCTGCCAGTATGTATGACTTTGTTTTCATATGGAAAACAGGTGGGACAGTAGAAAGGTGCTATGCTACTTTTAATGTGTTTCATACAACAGCTGAAACAAGTTTTTGTATTTTATGTCAGGATCACCATCTGTTGTTTTTATATTAATTTTGGCCACAATAGGCTGACGTGCACCATTTTTTGGTTGCCATTCTTAAGTCATAAACACAGGAGAGAAAACTATTTTGATCAGACTTTTGTTTTTCTCACTTGCTGCTCACGTCCGCCGTATTGAACTGCACCCAACTAAACACGGACAATCCATCGCAGATGCCATGAATAATTTCTCAGCCTGATAAAAAGTGATTGATAAGATATTGTCCAAAAGGACGACAACATTCTGCGCCGGTCCTTGTCGATAAATGCTCATGTGGTAATGCTGAATGGGTTATCGATTGTCCGTGGGCCGGATCTGCCTCTCAACCACGCCAGCTTCCTCTGAGTGGTCAGCTGAGCCAACTTATCTTGATTTGTTACCATTAACTTTTCTGGAGAGATACAGTTTGCTGGGGAGTATCAGAGCGGTTGCGGCTTGACACCAGGGAAATCAGAGCAGGCTGGTCAGGGTCGGAGCAGGAGAGTGTGGGAAAGGATAGATCCTCGATAAGCCCACTCCCTCTCTGGGTCCTCAGGCTGGGATCGCCCTAGTGGTTCACACACACACACACACACACACACACACACACACACACACACACACACACACACACACACACACACACACACACACACACACACACACACACACTTCCGCACACGCACACACACATACACTCCCCCCTACTGTTTCTTTCTGTTTGGAGTTAATGGTTGAAGGCTTCATGACTTCATGGCAAAAAGAGACACGCTCTTGATGAGATGGGCCTGCTATGAGACAGTAAGCCATACTTATAAGTAGATTCTATTTCTTCTATTTCTTGGGTTTTCTATTTCTTGGGAGCTTTTCCTGATCTGATGTGAGGTCAGGACTGGGATGTCGGATGTGTACAGATTGTAAAGCCCTCTGAGGCATATTCATCATTTGTGATATTGGGCTGTATAAAATAAACTTTATTTTATTTTATTGTATTATGTCTTAACCTGCCAGTGATATAGTGATAACATAGCCCAAATACAGTTGATTTCAAATCAAGTTTTTCGAATCTGCATTGGGAGAAATGGATTAGTGCATCGCTAACCAGAGCCGTCCCGGTGTGGACACCCCTCACATTTAGATGGTGTAGATTTGTTTGTTTTTATTACACACTCAGGCAGATGCCACGTGCTGCCATTTGGAGGCGCCAAAGTGTTGAGTTGAGCGGTGAATGTATTTATTTCATCATTTTTCATCTGCTGATTATTTTTGGGATTATTCAATACATTGTGGTCTTTAAATATCGGAAATAGTGGAATAGTGGAAAAAAAATGCCTGTCACAATGGGATGCAGTTTATTAATCAAATCAAATCAATCATTGCAAATAATTCAGTTTTAATCACACAACTGAGAGTGCAGGACAATAATAATGCATAATGCACATTTTGTTATAGAAAACATTTGTGTTTTTTCTCCCAAGATGTACGACTATGTGGGATTCCAGTCCGTTATCATCCTCAGGACGTTAAATGGCGTGCACTTTGTCGCGATTTTTATACCCTTTGAGCGCCAATTTTGACATTGTTTTGACAATTTTGACAAACAAGAACACAACTTGGGCTACATGAATCAGTAAACCGTTTTAGCACAACTCAAACACCAACTATAATAATCATTAAAATATCATAATGATAATCCTATCAGCAGTCGACCCACTCAGCATGTTTCTGGAACTAGCGACACGTAGCTCGGTGCTATTGGAGAAAGTGAGTAGCAGAAAGCAAGAGGACTCTAAATATCTTTACAGAATCCTTCTGCACCAAAGCAACACGGAGATATGAACCAAAGAAAATAGCGACATGGTTTGTTTCATCGCTTTACAAACAACTAACAAATGTCGCCGGTAGATTCAAACTGATATATATTCCGTGTATGTATCTGCATCTTTAAAATCATCCAGGACATTAGGAGATGACGTGAACGTTTAATTTCAGCATATCAGATTTCACATTTCACAAATGGCGACGCCTTTCTGTATCCTATTGGCTCACAGTGCTGTCAATCAGTCTTGGTACCAATCCATTCTTTTTGCTCTAACGATTTCTAAGAGGTGCGTGTGTTTTTTAAACCGGCCCTTCCCCGCTGAGATATCTGTGCGTAAAACTCAGGAGCGAGGAAGAGGGAAATCATCATTATGCACGAGGACGTATGCACACACACCACTTTGTTTTATCGTTCTTTTATGTTTTGTTTTCTGGTGTAAACAGACTGATGTATTTGGATGTATTGAACACCATAAGTAATATACAAGTGAAATATGTGGTTTGGTACTTGATAAAATTCAAATGGCACAGATGGTGCTCAAATGTTTCCAAATGCACATTTTAGAGACCTCCCCTAAATTCACTTTACGTCACTTAAAACTCTCTTACTATTTTTCTGCTCCAATTTTTCCAAGTCAAACTTTGCAGAGAGACTGTTCACATATTGTGCTTTTATCTAACTTAGTTTAGGCCGTTGCAGTGCATCCTTCCAAGAGATAATCATCCTGAAATTGATTTTGTTCTACGCAAACCTGAAACTTCTATTTTGCTGTGTTTCATCTTTATTTACTCTTAACCAGTAACATATATACTACTATTTGCACATCTAATCAAAAGCTCACATATGTTGCCTTTATTATAACAGCAACGTTATTCAAATAGCCTTTGTGATTGTAGAAATGTATGTTATTCTGAACAGAAACCGAAAAAATACGCTCGTTTTTAAAATGTTAAGTGTTGTTGAGTTATTCAGCAATTACTTTAGTGACGTTTATAGCCTTTTTTTCTGTGATTACGTCACGCTGTTTACATTTGACCTGGTTTTATAGTCATTTGAAGTCCATGAATGTCAGAGCATATCGACGTCATCTCTAATGCTCACATGGTGACGGCTGGCAGCTAACAGTGCTAACACCGACAGAGCTAACACGTTTCCCCCGAGGGGGAACTGTCTGCGATGGAGATGAAGGAAGGAGAAGCTCTCTGAACACACTTCATTCTCTGCTCAGAGAGACATGCCTCCACTATTACTTCACATAGATTATAGTTGTTTTCTGCATTATTAATGCTCTGAATGTTGTGTAAACATTTAATAAAACAGTCACACAGTTTTCCTTGTAACCACACCATTACTCGTATACTCCACATCTGCCCATCCTGTAAGAAGGATCGCTCCTCCGTGGCTCTCCCTGAGAATCCCCCCCGTCCTTTTCTGAATCAAGTGTCTGGGGAAAGAGGAATGTGAAGAAGTCTGAGACTAATGAGTGATTTTGGGCTGTATAAATAAAGCTGCCTGGAGACTGAAAAGGACGACAAATAACAAGGAGTTTCAGGGCAGTGGCTCTAGTCCTCAGGCAAACATGAATACACTGTATATCCGGCTCCTACATTCAGCATTAACACTCTCCCGTCAAATTGACCACTGAGCCATGTGGAGACAGGGCCGACACCTCCCGCGTGTCACTGCATCGCTGTAATTGCCTCTCTCTATCTCTCTCCAGCTCACAGCCTGCGCTCGGTTTCTCAACAGTAAAACCCACACCGCACTACAAGCCACAAACCTCCAACCAGCAGATGAAAGGAGGGTTACTGCGTGCTAAATAAACCAAACACACACGCACAAACTCCCACACACACACCCACACCCCCGCTCTTCGCTCCGGGCGAAGCCGACGCTTGTGCGTCTCTGAATCAAATCGCTCCCACAGACACTGATCCTCAACATGCTGCGTGCCTGAGCCAATTGCTGATCAAGTTTGTCTTTGACCTCAAAGTGCAGAGCGTTTAATCATATTGTTGGACCTCTGGGCGATTGGCTCAGACCATTAACGTTTCTCAAACTCCTCTCAAAGTCTCGAGACAAGTGGTGCTCTTAAGAAGATGTGGGCTTTCTGCCTTTATCGATCAGCGGACATGGTGTCTGAAGGCCCCGTCATCCTGTTGCTAGGGGTTTCAGCTGTGAAGGCACTTATTACTCCAGACCAATGGAAGCTCTCGCCAACAAAGAAAACACTTCACTGATGCACAGTCTCCAAGCTATTAAAAGCATTCAACCAGGGGAAGCATTTCACGTTCTCACAGTTGCCGCTAATGATTTGTAAAACACTTTGTAAAGGCTGCGACGAGCATGTTTAAAAGTTAAGCATTCTGCATTAAGCACGAGTCCTGAAAGAAGAAACCTCCTTCTATTTTTATGATATTATGTGTCCTTCTCTATTGTTTTGAAGTTTATATACAGGCCTAGCTTTATGAGGGATGAAAAAGACCAGCACTACTGTCTCCCATGGAATAAAATGCACTCTTGAATGCAATAACAGATGAAATCAAAGTTATGTGAGAGCAGTCACTCGCTTCTCTGTCGTCCACATCCACGGTGAGCACCCGATGGAGAGAAAATCTATTTTTTTTAAACAAACACATTGTTGCTCTTGATATTGTATTTATTTATTTAGGATTGTGCGCTGCTCTTTTGGGGCATTGGCTTTCTTGCCACCAGCATGGACTCCGCCTCGGCAGAAAAATAAAGACATTATATGAACTATCTGTTTGAAAAGCAGCAGCACGGATCAAATCTGTTTATGAATCTGTCACTTCCATATCGCAAAATATCTTTTCAGGTCAGTGAACAGTGAACACACTGGCGCTTCCCCACGCTCAGGTCAACACGTCACAGTTGTCATGAGAACACATGGTACCTCCAAAGATGTTAATTTGAGTGTGACACACTCAGAAGGGTTTGCAAGCAAAAAGCAACCCTGACCACGTGACGTGTTCCAGAGAGCAGCTGTTCACACGGCAGCGCTGATGATTGAGCGTCCTGGTGAGAGACAACCTGAGGCTCCGGAGTGGAGGGGGGCGCTAGACCTCTCCGCTACCCCAGGTTGTCAGCTTCCAAGTTCCAGCTCCATAAATAAAGGATGGTGCATTCACCCAAACTCCCTCTCTCTCAGAGCTGGCTGGACGCTTTCCGTGCAGTCACAGGGCCCCACATATGTGCCTCTTGTCATTTTAAGTGCAGGGTGTGTGTGTGTGTGTGTGTGTGTGTGTGGGGGGGGGTGACTGCACAGGGACAAGGGAAACACAGAGCTGGCCCGTGCGTCGGTTCCTTGGACTTCATGACCACACTGAGTAAACACAAAGTTGCTGGCCTGTGACTCTGGAGGCTGAACCGTCCGCCGCATCTCAACTTGACTGATACGGCTTCATGGGAAGCGGAGCAACGACACGTCTCCAAAAAGATTGTTCTCCCGGGGTCACGCATGGCCAAAGTTATCTGCAGCCAATCGCGACAATCATCTGGTTTCTGCTCTGCCGGCTTTCCATAAGAGTATTTGGAAAGATTGTTTTAATCATACTCGTTATAGCCACAGTGTACACTATAAAAACAATACCTCAATCACATAGATTGGATTTTCTTCCACCTGATGAACCACGGGCCAATTCTGAAGCTGTGCTGTGATTTAAGGGGACTGGGATATGGATGGAGGGATGAGTGGAGGGAACGCTGGAATACACAGGCTGCCTGGGGATTGTTTTTGGTCGCTTGTTCAGGTCCCTTGCTGCTGACGCCCTCTGTCAAGTTGTTGAGATGCAGTGTGAGATTCAGCTCGGAGACAGAGGAATACACAGATTGCACACCAAACCCTTCCTGCCTCTCTTGCTGTCTCCCTCCCTCACACACACACATTGGTGCATACAGAAACACAGTGGACATTTTAAACTAGCCTCTCCCTCTCTCTCTAAGGCTCTCTCCTCCTCTCTTCGTGTGCCTCTGCTTGTTGCTGACACGACTAGCAGACAGACTGTGATCTTCCCATGCAGTGGTCTTTCTATTCACACCAGAATGCTCCTGTACTGCAATGTAACGCAAATAATGTGATGTTGTTTTTGCCAACATAATGTAAATAATAATGGCATAACATCCATCACAAGACAGTACATTCTTCAACGGACTTATTTTGTTTGGTCAGCACACAAGACTGTAAGCGTGCTTTGAGCCCTAACCGGTTTGCTCTGGTTGAAAAGGTCTCAGGTCTGTTTGCCCTCCTAGTTATTTTGGGCTGCCAATCACACCCTGGTGGGCACCAAACAACTGAACCCAGACCGCTTGAAAAGGTTGGTCTCGACTCTCGATCCACTTCCATGTGGATTCTGCTGTATTTATTCATGAATATAAAGTCATCGGAAGTATTACAGCGCTTGCATGAACAGCTGTCAGTCACAGGATGGTATGATGCAGATCACCTGAACACTCACGGAGTTACCTGAACCGGACCAGAGCTCAAAGGTATCGATGTATAATCTGGTTCCCTTGGAACTCAACTATGTGTGTGAAAGAATCTTAACCTATTTTTATTCTGTACTCAAATTCAGAAAAGCAGTACATCCAGATGTTATGTCTTCTATTTGAACCCACTTACATGGATATGAAAATGATCGTAGTCATAGTATTTAATGTCAGACAACTTATCAATTCTACTTTGACTAATTGCTTCTGCAAACGCTGGAGACAAGAAAAGGACGTTTGTGAACATACACGCACACTTTCTTGCTGGCTGGTTCTGAAATGCTTCGATTAATACAACAAGATATAATTGTGATACTTCTCCTTGGAAGTAAAATAAATGGTCTAATCTTTCTAACGTACAACATTTTTACGACAACCAGGAATTCGATGAAACCTAACACAAGCCGTGCACATGCACATCTCCACCTTCAGGGGGCAGCGGCACTCTCCTCCACTGCTGCGGCTCCATCCCATCAGCATGCTGCTGAGGCCCTCTGCACCGCCCACTGTAAGGGGAGTCGTGGCTTACAGTGTTGAATTCATTAACCTTTTCGCCACTCCCATTAAAAACACATGGCAGCGATTGGAAATAGCCCCTAAGCACTTTAAGCTGTTTAGTGAGATGGAGCAAAAGGGTGCAAGACCCTATTTGTTCTTATCTAAAATAGTGTCATCTCACATCAGACGGTTAGTTATTCAGCAACGCAAGGCGTGTTCACGGCTGTGATGCACGATCACAGGCTCTGGGACGGGTGGACACGGTATGCTATCGGACAGGCGGCAAATTTTGAATGGAACTTATAATTGTGTCACTTAAGACTGTCTGATGGGCTTTCTGCACTTGTGAGGGAGCTTTCAGTAGCGATTTGTGTCAGAGTGGCCAGTGTCATATGGCATCAAAGGGAGGTTCAGCCACGTGAGAGGGACGGAGTGGCTCCACCACCCCCTCGGTGTGGATAAAAACATCTGACTTCTTTACACTGCACTGTAAGATGAAAGGAAATCTAACAATCTAAAACAGAAGACATTTCTCCTTGCAACTCTACTCTGGATCTTACGCCATGCGATTTGACTTCAACTATCAAAACCTTTACTATGAATAGATGTCATAAACATATACTTTATTTTTCTAAGAGGTAAGGCAGATCTCATTCCTTACTTCTTTAGGATGTAAATCAACACAAGTAAGAATCATAATTTTTTTTTTTATTCAACCCAGTCTCCAGACAGCATATCAGCAGTATATATATATATATATATATATATATATATATATATATATATACACACACAAATGATGCGGTATTTAACCCATCCAGCACCCTTAGTTGACGTTCTTGCTGGTCATATTCTCGTATTATATGACGTTCTTTCATAAATGGATGCTCATTAGTTATAATGAGCGTCCGCTTACGTATTAAGGTAATGTAACTTTGTCTGATCGAATGGAAAAAACTCAGAAAACTTGAAATCTTTCAAGCAAATATGGCTTTAAACTGTAATTATGTGGCCATTTTATTGAAAACATTATAAATGTCTATATCTATTTCCAGGAGAAAACCATGTTTCTTACGCGCCTCAATGAGAAGATTCTCAGCTGAGTCACTGACGAGTGAGCTTTCCATTTAATTGATCATCTGGTTTACTAAATGATTACCTTTATATTTCCATCCAACCTGTGCGTTGACGTGACGATTGTGATGACAAAGCGGGTGTTTTCCCCCCATGTCTGTGGCACCTGAGCCCCATACAGAATGAACCTGCCACACTCATCCACACTGCCACCCGTGGAAATAACATAAACAGACATAACTAATGGCTTTTACGATATACACACGGTACCACTATAACATAACAACAACTTGTGACAATGCGTTGTCAAATTCCAAAACTATCAGCAGTTTCCCAGAGGTTGCTGTAGAGAATAGAAGTTCTCACGAAAATAAGAAGACTCACTGCAGCACAAATATTACATCACAAGATCCCAAAAGTTGACAGAATTCTGCTTCAGTGTGGAACCGTGTCCTATGAATCTGTCCTGCAGGCACTAAAGTCTGCCTGAGAATTAGAGGGAGACAGCTCCGAGATCAAGAAGAATTAAAACTGGTACAGAAAGACGTGTGAGTCTCTGGTGAACGGAGGGTAAAACAGGAGACAGTTAGGGGGAAACAAGAATAAGAAATAGAAGAAGTGACAAGGGGGATGGGGGCTGGGGGGGAAGAAGTAGAGTTTGAGTTGAGGAAGTTACAGAGGCCAGCGTGGGAACTAATGGCGAGGAACCGGTGCGATGGGAAAGGTTTTAATGAGCATGGACGAGGAGAAGGAGAGATAAATGTGAAGGGCAAAGGGCAACATTATTGCAGCTATACTTAATACATGATATTTAAAGTCCAGGAGAAGAGTAGAGTGAAGCCCTACGATGTCACGCGATATTGAGAAGACATTCAAATGTATGATAGAATTGAATTTGTTAATCAAGGGAGTCACATCAACTCCAGAGAGGCCATGGGAGGAGTCAGGGTACTTCTCCCTGACCCCGGAGGGTTTGTGTAAATATTTGCAAGACATGGAACGGAGACACCTTGCATGGTCGCTCCTGCTATCAATGTATGGATGTAAATGGGTTGAATCACATGCAGTGTTACATTGCTTGTGGTTTGTGGCCATTTACTAATTATCCTTGTTAGTTATGTTTCATAGGAAAACGTTTTTTTTCCTGGATGACGTTTACAAAGACATATCTTATCTAATTCCACATGGGGAGGAGGTTGGCTGGCTCAAAGTGACACGTTGGTTTGATGACTATAGCATCTACCAAAGAGTTATGAACGAAATGGGAATGGATGCTTTTTCCCTGCTTGTTGAACAGTGGATATCCAGAGCCAGGGAGAATGGACAAAGATTATTTTTTGTTCAAATAACTCATAACATGAAAACCTTTTAGCCTATCCCATCTTTTATAAATCAATATATTGGGCAACAGTAGCTATTCAAAACATTCTTCTGGACTGATAGGTCAACCACACGTTGATTGGTTGAGAAGTCCCCGGTGGCCAATTTGAGCAGCTCCCGCTCTGTGTGCTGTCTCCCGTCACTGTGCAGCTCAGCTGGGAGTCGTGTCAGAGATGCTGATCCTGGTTCAGCTCTCATCAGTGTCACATACACAGAGGCGGTGCACCTTTGGAACTCATCCTACTGTAGCACAAAGATAGATAAACCAATCACCTTATTATTGTGGTGGTGTCAGTGTTCATTTTGGTTAAAAATGTAGACAACTTTTTATTTGTTTTAGTCAGGTTCAGAGCGACTGTGGCTCAGTTGTAGAGCCGGGTCGTCCGAGCCGATCGGTCCTGAAACAAGACCGAATAGCTCTTCCTACTGTGTATGAATGTTATTTAGTCCTGATGAGCAGGCGGCACCTCACATGTTAGCTCCTCCCATCAGTGTACAAATGGTTGTGAATGGTTAATGATGACAATTAGTGTGAAAGAGTTTTGAGTGGTCAGAAGACTACAAAAGATCCATACAAGTACACTCAAAAAAGTGGGACTGAGCTCAATTAATAATTACAAAATAAATATTAGTAACCTTTACTTAAAAAAAATTCTGTGTGCAGTTTGGTCTATTATTATGTTGATTTAATAAATGTTGAATTATTTATCAATTGCATTTTACTCATTTTTGTTTGAATAATATCAGCTCAAAATCACTGAGTAGAATTTAATCATATTGTATCAGTAAAGTCAACAATGTCAAGAAATTAATAAATTCTACTCAATGGGAACTCTTCAGTTTTAAACGCTGTGCACTTCCACCCAAGTGATTTGCGCCACACCTGACTTACCGGTACACAAATCTGGATTAATTCTTAGCAAACTAGGTTACCATGGTAACTTACTCTGAATGGCAAACCTGCTCCGGTTCAGGGTAGCTTTCAGGATTGATCTGAATCCAATAAAAGGCTCCATCCACCGGCCAATCAGCTGTTCGGGAAACAATGGTGTGCCCTTTTATCGAAGACCTGATTGAAATTGGAGCGCAAATTGCAAGGAGTACCTTTATTTTATTTGATGTAGTTGTTGGCCATACCCATAACATTATTTTGGACGATTTCAAAGAAATTACATAATATTTGTTGTTTTTAATAACATTTGGCTCCACCAATTTGCCTGGATGGAAACATGAAATAAAATGATACTGGCTATTTTAACACTCCAAGGTTGGTACAGTTTAGATGAATATGCTTAACTCTGGGCTCGTATCAAATGGTTGTACATATAACTACAGAGCCTTAAGGAATGAATGTCAGCAGAGAAAGACCACACAATAAAGAAACCTTCAATCAGAGGGTAAAATTAGTATGAACTATATTTAGAGAACAGAACACACAATGGGGTGTGAACATCAGTGGCATCAGTAGGCCGGAAATGTGTTTTATTTTGAAAAATTACCGGATACATCCGTCTGTTCATCTAAGCCTCATACTCTTGACACATGACAAGAGGCTACGTGATACTTTACCACAAACATTAAACTTAAACGTACTTTTCAACTCTGCCGGAGTGCCGGTGTTCTGGATTAAAATCAAAGCAGAATATCCTGAAAGCTCTGAAAACCTGCAAGCACCATCCAAACCACGATGAGTGGGAATACAGCTCGCGATCAGTAGTGTTGCATGCTGGGTGTTGAAACCATGATTGTGAGTACACATCGTGATCGGTA
This sequence comes from Liparis tanakae, assembly GCA_036178185.1. Taxonomy (NCBI): domain Eukaryota; kingdom Metazoa; phylum Chordata; class Actinopteri; order Perciformes; family Liparidae; genus Liparis; species Liparis tanakae. The sequence continues at coordinate 10,930,737 of CM070110.1, forward strand.
GTGTTGCATTCTGGGTGTTGAGACCATCAGTGTGAGTACACATCGTGATCAGTAGTGTTGCATGCTGGGTGTTGAAACCATGAGTACACATCGAGAGCATTAGTATAACAATTAATGTATCTAAATATAAATAATATTTTAAGTTTAAATGTGTTGTATTAAGTAACATTCTTCCAAGTTATGAGTTGATGTAACTTATTTTATTTATTGAATCCAAATCATTCTTATTCAGATATTTAGAAAAACAGCATAATTTCCACCCATAAAATTAGTAAATTCATTTATTGAATAGAAATCAATTTCAGCCACATAATTGGTAAATCTAAATCACTTTATTTTGAATACCTAGTCAATATTAATCATTTTCCCTGTATAATTGATTTGGATTTACTCAACATTTGCCATATTATTAGTAAATCCAAAATATTAGTATTTCGTATTTGGTTTAAATTTGCTTAAATAAATCAATGGTTTTTAATCAAAGTAGAAGTAGTATAATCTATTCAATTATATTAATTGTCACTTCATTGCCATAATTTTATTGAGTAGATACTGGTCAAACTTTTCTGAGTGTACAGACTATTTACCATTTAGTCATTTTGATGCTTCATAGTTTTAGTCTAGTTTTGGTCGTCGACAACCCAAAACCTTTTAGTTGCTGAAAACTTACATTTGAATCACTTTAGTTAACATGTTTCCTCTTAAATTAGTCATAGTCCTCTGTCCTCTATAAAACATGTCAATCTTGTTAAGCCAAAACCAATACAGTTTTCATTTTGGTCAAACTTATTTGGCACAAGACTTAACTTATGGTTATCTGATGAAGAACACAGGTTGAACAGGCCTCTCACTGTGCTCATTAGCAGAGGCGTGGACTCGAGTCACATGATTTGGACTCGAGTCAGACTCGAGTCATGAATGTGATGACTTGCGACTCGACTTGACAAAATGTAAAGAGACTTGCAACTAGACTTGGACTTCAACATCAATGACTTGTGACTTCACTTGGACTTGAGCCTTTTGACTTGATAAGACTTGCTCCACGCACCCCGAGCTGCACGGACAGGTGCCGGTCACCAGCAGCTCGTTGCCGCCTCCGTCGCTCGCTTTAAAATAGACTCATACCGGGTTTTAAGTGCATTTCTCCCCAAGAGTTGCAGCAGTGTTAGTCTCCAAATCTGTAGCCCCTCCACAATCCCTTTGTCTGTGTGTATGTTCGGGATGGGCATAATCAATCAATGAATAGATCATTAAGAATTTCGTCGATGACATTGATATCCGAGTTACCCTGAACGCAGCACAGCGACGTTGTTAGCAGCTGAACGAAGCAGCCCGGAGCTAAGCCTCCGCTGCTCGGCTTCATGTCCGCACACGGACCGTCAGTCCACGCGGAGGGGAACCCTGACAGACCGGGTCTGGGTGAGGGGTTCCGGGAGTGAGGGTGTGACAACAACCGGACTGAGACGTCGAGAGCTGTGCCTGCCTCCAGTGCTCCAGTGGAGCGAGTTTTCAGCCATGGTGGGATCATATGGTGGCCCCCGTCGTGCACAAATGACCGACAGACTTTTGGCCAATTTGGTCTTTTGCTAATGCAATGCAGCATAGGGCCCTGACATATAAAAAGCACAACCCTGTTTATTTTTATGTTCATGTATGTGTTACGTTTCTCCCATGTACACACACACAGAGACAATATCAGGTGCGATAAATGAGATGAGATAAATACAGGACAGAAACTGCTGTGGAACTAGTTAAAATGCAAAATTCAATGTTAGCACTTTTGTACAAATAATTACAGTTGCACTTGTTTTTTCAAATGTGTTCATTCTGTAAAGGAGTGGTTTAAAATGAAGAATATTCTTTCAATATATGAGTTAAATGTTAAAAATGAATGGTTAATAGTGCAATGTTAGCACCATTTTCCCCTCTGCAATTTCAATTGCCTTATACAAGTTATACTTGTACTTATAATAAATAAATACAGATTTTAAAAGCATACATGATCTGTGTAAATATATTATTACTCTGATCAAAAGGACTCGAAAGGACTCGAAACTCAAACTGCAGGACTTGGACTTGACTTGAGACTTGTCAGTCATGACTTTGGACTCGACTCGGGACTTGAGGGCAAAGACTTGAGACTTACTTGGGACTTGCAAAAAAATGACTTGGTCACACCTCTGCTCATTAGTGATGCTCATGTCAGTGCAGTCGCACAATCCGCATGCCCAACGGACAACAATATGCATTAATGAAGCACCGGAACCCGACTCAACCCGAACACTTTCCGCATCATAGGAGCCCGGTTGTCAGGACAGAGGGCGGAGGCAGGAACGATAGAGACGAAAAAGGGATGGAAACAGAGAGAAATGACAGAGAGTGAGGAAGAGAAATGAGGAAGAAATACTTTATGCTATGGTACGTCTGTGCTTTCTCCTCCTCATTAAAACTGCCTCTCATTAGTCATGAGAAGCAGTTATATTGTTCACGACTGAAATTCACAACGGTTGGTCCAGAATATCTAATTATAATATTAATATAGCTTCTGGACTGTGTGTGGAGTTCAGACTGTGTGTATCACTCCAACACATTAAGAGGAGGGTCGTGAGCTAAACTGTAACGCCACAACAAGTATTACCGCGGTTTTGTGCGATTATGATAGAAGGGACTTTAACAAGATGGCCATCAGCCACGAGTGTCTGAGTTATGCTGTGCCCTGAGGACTTGCATGCTGCAGTAGATGTGCATCGTAGTAAAACTCATTGGGAGGAAGCTAACGTTGCCACTAATCACCCCCAGAGCTGTTGCAGTGTGTGAGTGTGTGTGTGTGTGCGTGACATCACGAGCACACACATGTTGATGTGCTGGGCAACAAGTAGACATCCCATATTAATTGCGTTCCTGGGAAGAAGTGTTCTCTAAGCTGCAGGCCCCTAGACTTAAAGCACAATTAATGTGATCCACAGTAGCAGGTCCTGGCCGGCGTTCCGTTTTCTCTCAATCAGCCGACCGACACTTTATCTGTCCCGGGTCCACTAATCTAATCAACTGGGTGATTGCTCTTTCCCCTTGTTCCCAGTGAGTGATATTTAAAAAAAGACTAGGCTGCGGCGGCCAACCCCAGAGACAAAGCGTGCTCTGCGTCCGGAAAGAAGTCCTTCCATTGTCTTGATATGCAGCATGCATCCTGAGGCATGCTGGCCACGAGCCTGCATATTACACGCTAAGTATTAAAGGATGCTATGAACTTAGAGTACGAGGGCATGTGCTTAACACTACAACAATATATTGTTTTTTAATGCCTCATTGGTTTCAGTGCCACTCAGCGACCTCATTGCTTTGAAATTGCAGCTGATGAAAAGGGAGAAATATCATTTGGCTTGAAATAGGCATGCTGTATTTCACACACAATTAGCTGTGTATCCAGCAAACTGGACTTTCTCCGATCTCAGTGCGAGTCAGAGGAGCCATATAGACCGTGTTTTGCCTGAACAAATTAAATCCTCTTGTAGCTATGCAACTGTGAAATTAATACTAAAAAGACCATCTTGAAAAAGTCTATTAAAGTGTCCACAGCACAACTTGACAGAGTTCGCTCACTGAGAGAAGTGGAAGGGCGAGACTTCTGTTCTTCTATAGCAATCAGTGCCACCGGAGGTTAATACTTAATTAACACCATCATCTACAATTTAGTCAAAACATTGGCGCAGTGTGTCCATAATACACACATACCTTACAGATATCTGTGATTATGTTTTCGATATCTTTTAATATATATATATATATATATTTACTTATACACATATATGTATTTTTATATATATATATATATATATATATATATATATATACACATGTATACATATATACACATATATTTACTTATACACATATATGTATTTATATATATATCATTCAATGAAAGTTGTTAGCCAGCAGAGATATTTACCAAGCATTTTACCCTCAAACTTACTTTCTGTATAACTTGAAAAGGTTAAATCATTTCAGACCCAGCAGAAAGTCCTTATGGATGTGCATTGTGCTGTCTAGCGGGACATCAGAGTCTCTTTTGTTAATCGGCTGGTGGAAGCAGACCACCCCGTCTGCTCCTGTCTGACTCTCAAAACACCAGGGACTCATTCATGAAACATTGATCTTTTCTCAGGGAGCATTTACCAGGGCTCGGAGTTCGAGCCCTCTGCATTGTACAAACACTAAGACCAGCCCCCATGGGGGCGGTAAAGGGGGGAGGAGCGCACACAGGGACGGAGGGGGGGAGGAGGGGGGGGGGTGAATGATGATGCATGCTGAGGTGTTTTGAGTGTCCTGCTTTCTCAGAGAACATTATGTTTTCAGTTATATATTTTCCCAAAGGAGCCAAACAGCATGAAGCTGGAGGAGTTTTGCATTCAGGGACAGTCGGTGGAGCAACGGGAGAGAAGTTGTTCCTCAAATATGCAGAGATAAGATCCAATTGCTGGGATGGGAACCAGAGATGGATCAACAAACGCAGGGGCTACGAGCCTACACATATACTTTAGTGACAACTACCTGCAGCCACACAATGGTACACAACATTGTTGCTTCGAGCAGGCCGGAACGTTTCGTGCCATTGTTACATGACCAGAGGAAAATCAGCTGATATATCACAATATCAACATAACATAAAAAATCTTACATATATCTAGAAAGTCAGTATTTTGTGAAAATATTTTTAAAAGTCTCTGAAATATTCTTAAATGCTTGTGAACCCTTGTTACGTTTCTGTCGAGATGTTTTCTTTGTTGTCTCAATAAAGGTCCGTTAAGATCATTCACTCACTGATGAAAAGTTCTCAAACTCATACATTTTAGTACGTCAGCCAAAGTGATGCTGGCCGCTTCTCCAGAAGCATCCGTCAGATAATGTTTAGATTTCACCATCTAACATGTAAAGTTAGTCAGCTCAAGTTATAGACACATACACACATATGGTGACAGTCTGCCTGGGGCGGAGAGGAGAGAAATGATGTAATATTCGTTAATTTAAATATTTTACCTGAATATTGATTACAGAAATTCTGCACGCTGCAAATCGCACAACCTGTCTGCATTAATTTTCTTTGACGGAAGCTCTGGAAATGTTTCTCCCCTCCTCTGCTTGTCTTGTTTATCAAAGTTATACTGCCGTCATAATGAACCCGTCGCACTTCCAAAGTTGGTTACAGGAAAACAAACATCACGGTGGTGTTGCAGAGCCTTCTTGTCTACATAAACAAGCTGTCCAGAAAGCTTTCCCATGTGTGCTAATTGTTGTAATTAAAAATTGACATTCATCCAATGACTGGTTGCTTTCTAATCAATGGAAACACAACTGCAATGTGTGGGCAGATTGGATAAGAAAATAGGATTTATGACTTGAAATGAAGAAAATGCAAGAATAAAAGGAACCCATTCTCTTATTCTTCCATTGTTATTATAGCATGTTCCAGCTTTAATAAGTCTTGGAAGAAAGAAAATTGCTGCATGGCATTTTCCGGTCGATAAAGAGCTGCAGCACAGAACGCTGTAGGAGGCTGGTGGGGTGGATGAAAGCCCTCGGCTCGAGGAAGATGGTTGGTTAAGATCATGCAATTAAGAAAAGTGAACATACTTTGTCTTGTGTCACACAACAAATAAACTGCATTCTCAACTCTTCCGGAAAATAATTTCCGTTGCAGTTTTAACCACAAGGTCAACATTGTGAATTGAAGCGAAGCAAAAAGAAATGCTTTTTAACAGTTTCAAACATTTGGTGAATATAGTTACTAAACTCAAATGAACAGCTTTGTTAGGTTTCGTAAAAATAAAACGAGTGCTTTTGTGACGTTATTTACGTGAGGTCTTGTGTTTCTTTAAACCGCACCATTTTGTGTTGTTGTGTGATAATGTAGTAGGAGACACGGCTGACATGACGCTTCTCCAATAACAGGAAGATACTGACAAACACCAACTGGCGCTTCGCTGCGACGCTCGTGTTTCTACACTCGGGGCTATACGCAGTACACACGACATCGTACTGCGTACACACAGCAAAGCATGGACCTGTGCTGGTGAATGTGTGTGTACACAAATAGATATGTGCCAGTATACATTATATGTCTGCTCTTCTGTATGATTTTGTGTGTAGAAATGTGCATATGCTTGTGTGGGTGCCAGCATATACCCGCATGTCATAAAGGTTACAATAAAAGCTCTGGGCCTAAGGGGCTCATCATTCAGAAGTGGAGCTCTCTGCTTTCACTGCTGTGGTTAGCTCATCTCCCCACAGAGACCAGTGCTCGCCGCTGCACCACAGAACCCACGGAAGGAAAGCCTGCGTCGCCATTTTGGTGTTTCTTCTGGGAAAACAACCCTGATGAAATATGACAACCTTGGATAAAGTTGTCATATATATTCGAGAGTGTAGACAAGCTCAGTGGACTTGAGGAAACGGAAGGGGTTGTTTTTTCTGCTCAATAAGAAATCAATTCTCAATTCTCTGCCTCATTTGTTGCTGCTGGCAAACTCCTGTGAAGCCTTGAAATCCTATTTAATAATCAAGCATGAAAAGCCGTGGATAATAGACTATTATGAGATGCAACAGCAAAAGGGAAGATAAGCTGATAATACTGTAATTGAAATATCATTCACATCGCCTGTTCTTAAGGACCACCATGTAAGATGTGTGAGTCACACAGAGGCTGCATCTCATTCATGGGCAGCGGGAACTGAAGTCCATTGACTTGTTACACTACCATACTGGTAATTAGATGACATACATTGCTTAAAGGGGACATATTAGGAAAATTCCACTTTTGTAGTGCTTCTATACATTAATTTGGGTATCCAGCATGTCTCCCAACACAAAAACGCTGGGGGGAAAAACTCACGCGGCTTGGTGTGGTTCCTCTGTCAGAAACAATATGCTTGAGTGCGTCGATTGGCAACTACGTGGATGTCGAAGCACGCCACATAAACACCAGGGTTTTTCCTGCATAGAGAAAATGTGGACGTGCGCCTCAAACGTTTTCCAGAACGCCTATGACAAATCCCGAGCACCTAAGGCCCAAAAAAGTCTGCGATGAAAAAAAAGTGAGGTGCATGGACAGAGTGGCCAGCTGCTGATTTAGGCATTGGAAATGGTATCTCCCGAGCTCTGGCGCGAGCTCTGACGGTAAAGAGAACAGTCATTAGACAACTGATCTCAGGGTTGCCAGGTACCCAATAATTACCCTCCAAATAATACAACCATTTTGAGCCTTTGGTACGATACTTCACCATTTCCAATCTGGCAACACGGAGCACCTCGCCCACTCAAAACAGGTCAACCTGTGGGGAGGTGTTTTTGACAGGGTAAAAAGGCTGTTTGAAATGATTCTTGTGGTATTTTGACCAAAATATGTTACAAACATTACATTAAGACCCCAAGGAACCATATCAACTTGTGGAAAAATGGGCATAATATCTCTCCTTTAATATAATAATTTCTCAAACTTCTGAGTTGTCAGGAGGCCACCAACGTGACAGCATTAAAGAATATACTGTTTTTGTAAAGGAAGGATGACAAACAGTAGTGGGTTAATACTATTACGGAAGAAGATTTAACCACCTAACTCTAGCGTTATGTTGGCCAACCACATGATTTGGGTTCTTTTTGCCAAGCTGTTGGGACCCAGTAACCACCCCTGGGTGTTCTGCTGCCACTCTGGTAAGATGGTGTAGGGAATCGTGTTTGTCTCAAAGCCAAACACAGTGTATTAGTAAATATATTTAATTTAGATGTAACATTGCTTTCAACATGCTGGCCACGTCACAAATGTTCTCCTTCTACAGCTTAACACTACACAACATACACAACGCACACATGACCCACAACGCCAGTCTCCTCAGCACCGACTCCAGGCCCAGCAGGAAGCTGTTGATTGCTAAAAAGCTGCGAGTTCACTGCATCAAACATAAAGTTAGTCACAAGATTGTGAACAAGTGGAGCCTTTAGCAGCTAGAGAGTAGTTATTGGACACAAATTACTATAAGTATGATACTGTTGAGCCCTGTGTGCTGGATGTGTGAATAAGCAAGTGTTTGCCAACATGTTTGCAACATTAACTTTCAGGTTATAATAAGTTAATGTTATGTTGACAGTTTCTTGTGCAGTTTCCGTGGTGGAATGTAACTACGTATATTTGCTTCAGTACTAATCCAAGGCAATTTACTTGAGTATTTTAATTTTATTCAACTTTGTACTCCACAACATTTGTATGGCAGCTTTAGTTACTAGTTACATTACAATTTTTCAAAATCTTAACCGCCCAACTACCCAAATTTAAAATTTGTAAAGGAGTTAAAATGAGTTACATCTTTATATGCTGCCAGAATAATAATATAAACAAATATGCATGTGTAATATCCATATATATTAGTAAAACACTGACAGGGATCATGTTTAACTTATTTTCTGTGTGAGAAATCTAGGTGTTGAGCTTGAACGAGTTCACTGAAGTCAGTCTAAATGTCTGAGGTGGACATGTGGAGGAAGTTGAGTAACTGGGCTGCACATCGCAGCTCTTGTTCAGGGTCAAAGAGAATGTGTCGAAATGTTCTACGTTTTCTAGATTTCCCGCAATCTCCTGGATCCTCCTCATTACGGTGCGCCTGGTGCTCATTCTTGAATGCTTTATTTTGTTCTCGGGGCATAGTAGTGCAGCAGTCCATCAAAAACTCTTTGAATCTCCATCTCTGGATGTGTGAAGCTCGGTAAAGAGGCCTTGTTGCCTTCGCAGCGTAGCTACAAAGCATCATATGCCATCCTGCATCAGTCAAGTTGTCGTATTTCGCTGCGAGTTTCTTCTCCTAATGGCTTTTCAAATTGTATCCACAAACTGAGCACACTGCTTTACCTCAGACCTTTACCTTTTTTTTGAAAATCACTCTATCAATCTCTCTAAGCTAACTCCCATCTTCCATAAACACACACATACACTGCTCAACAAAGTGTCACTTTGGCTTTAGGCCCAGCTGGTCAGATCCTTCATAAACTTCCCTTCAGTGTTCGACCGTCTGAAAAACATGCGAAAAAGCAGCTTTATTTAGCCTCCAGTTCATTGTTACTGACGTCTCATCAATCTGATCAGAGAATCATTTGAGCCTTGTTTCACCTTTCAAGACCGATCATCCTCAGTGTAAGTCTTCATATTTCCTTAATCTCTTTTCTTTCAATTCATGCCATTGCGATCTGTAGTGGAGGTTTCCGATTGTGTGTGTTGCAGCACTGCATATTTCATACTTATTGTTAATAAGGTGCTTTATGAGAGGATACAAATACAAACGGCAACTCTTAAATGATTATGAAAGCAGAAGAATAATGAAGTTCAGAAGGCAGTAAGAGGTCCAGAAGAAGACACCAGAGAGACACCAACAGACTTAACCAACTGGGTAAGAAGGCCGGCTCCATCATTGGCTGCAAAATGGACAGTATGGAGAAGGTAGAGAGCACTGAATAAATGATTATCCATATTGGATAACCCAGACTACCCTCTCGACTCATCAACTCCGCTGTCACAAGGATTTGATTAGATTTGACTTCATTCATCCCCAGGAGTAGATGATTGTTGAAGCAGCAGCAAAACATTTTTTTTACAAATGAACAAAACAATTAAATTAAATAAAACAAAATAGCAGTGCTTATTACATTGTAGAATAAAAAAAAAGGAAATGGCCCTCTCCAGGGAGCCCCCTCGTTGTCTCCCTCCAACCTTGAAGCTAGTTATCTGTTCATCCCGGTCAACACCTCCCTCACATTAGTCTGCCGTTTGGCCTCCAGCTTCCTCCTGTAGAAGTCCTTAAACTCCCTGAGCTTCACCTTCAGGTCACGCTCGACTCTACTGAGCTGCTTTCTTGTTATTAAGAAGTGATTTCAGGTCACTGGTGATTTGTTCGGGAATCAATCAATTAATCTATCTATCAATCCATTCAGTTTATTTTGTGCACATACGACATCCCTGTCCGAGGACCTCACATTGGATCAGGATGAACATTGTTACAGAGTTACATTCCCAATTGCTCTGCCTCCTTCTCTGTGCCTCCTCATTGGTCCGGCCACTTTCGCGATGCCTCTTGCATCAGTGGCCCTGTAGTAATGAAGAGAACGTATTACATCAAGCAGGACATTTCCAGTGACATAGTGAGCACATGGAGTGGTGACTATTTACAGTTACATGGTAAGAGTATCAAGAACAAGAAAGCATACGCAGGGTGAATGGGTCAGACAAACACAGGACGTTGACCCCGGCGACCACCGGTCATGAACAGGATCAAACCTCAACCGAGTTGTGTTGTTGCCTTAACCTAAACGATCATTTCACAACATTAACCACACAACATTATGCTACACATTGCCGAGTAAATCAGTTTGCTATCATTTTTTATATTTAAACAAAACACAAGGGATGAACAAATGAACCTACCATCCTATTAACATATATCTCACATAGTTAACATGCACTTTTCAATACTGGATGTACTTTTTTAGCAGCTTTAATCTTGTATTAGTCTTATTTTAGTTGCACCAAGAAACTCAAACAAACAACACAAACTAAAAGCTGGCCGTTGCCTCGGTACATTTTTGTCACAATGTCCATGTTGTGAAGTAGCTGAGCTGTTGCTGGGGGATATTTGTGATGTCCATTAGAAGAGACAGGAGGAGATATCTGATATTAAAGGGTTCTTTAAGTGAAAGGGTGAAACTTTCCTCTTTGTCTCTCTTCTCGTCTCCTTTTCTAAATCAATCATGCCCTTGTTATGGCTCTGCGTGTCAATATGTCTCATCAATATTCCTCCATCCAGACAGGTGAGTAATGACAAGGGCCATAACGGGAGCTCTCTCGGATAGGGGTCTTAAACACATATGCACAGCCATCGTTGTTTCTTTCTTCAATTCACTTTATTTGATATAGTCCAATATCACAAATTACAAATTCCCCTCAAAGGGCTTTACAATCTGCACACATATGACATCCCTGTCCCAGGACCTCACATCGGATCAGGAAAAAGTCCCACGAAATAGAAAAAAGGGAAGAAACCTTGAGGAGAGCAACAGAGGAGGATCCCTCTCCCAGATGGACAGAAGCGATAGATGTCATGTGACCAGAAGAACAGCGTTAGTTACAAACTCTGCAACCTCCTCCAGCAGCTGTATTTTGTTTCAGTGTTAGTCATTGTATTTTTTCCATGGCAGCTATTCTCCGCTCTCTGAGTTCACTTTGATTATGATGGGTTTATCTCTGTATAAAGTTCGCTCCACCCCCAGTTGTCGTTCTCAGTTTACAACGTTGTCACTCTTGTTTTCTGGAAATGCTCTCCAGAAAGAAAATGACAACATGTGCCACTTCTGAGTCAAACTAGAGTTCAGATAGAGCATGCTACAAAAATGTGTCTAAAAATATTTTGTTTTATTACAGAGCAAGATCTTACAATGCCATCCTTAAAAGCTGACAAATTGGTTCCCAAGACACTTCCTCTTTGAAGAGACTGGAATGCAACACGTCCTGGCTGCTCATTTCTAGGTCAGACAAGCTCAAACAGCAAAATACAAATCTTGAAAACAATGTTAAATGCTGCAATGAGTGTTGTTAGCGCTGCATTGTGGGATATTGTCGCTGTATTAGCTTTGACGCAGAAGAAAGGAGTACTGTATGTCTCTGCCTGTGCTGTGCTCAGAGAAGGACTCGATGTTTCGAAATAGGTAAGAGAAGAGAAACAGCTGGTGGTTATTGATTCTGACAGAGAGAGAGAGACAGAAATAGAGTTCAAAGATGGGGGGAGAGAGGAGGAGAGAGTGTGTTCTGGGGCATATGTCTAGTAAGTGTTTCCATGTAATGTCTTCATAGTGCTAATACCCCATTAAGCATCGACGAAGGGCTACACTCTGGCCAACGAGTATAAGAGCTGCAATGGAAAGGTTTCATCAAAACAGAGTCCAGTCAACAGGTTCTTCAACATACAACTGTTGAAGGGATTATTGACTGACATCAACATGCTGGAACCACTCTACTCTTCAAGACATAGTCTTCTGTTTCTGTGTTTGCTTATGGGAAACAAACTGGCACCGACCTACCTCCCCTGGTCTGTAATGCATTTGTGTTTGGTGGAGGGTTGAGTTCCAGGTTGCTCCAAGGCTCTGTGCTCTGGCAGCAGATATCATATCAGTTGGAGCTAATGAACATGTATTCTGTATTTAACTTCATAACAGGCCAACAAAGACCTATAGAGTGGGTTTTTCAGTCGCCAGTTATAGTTGAATGAAAATGAGAAGAGTCCTGGTCCTTGGTAGTCTCCCAAGTATTTTATCTGACTTTGTTCTTTTAGCGAGTAGCAATGCACATACTGTAGCCGGCTAATAAACAGGTGCTGACGGTTGCTTTTATTGTCCGTATCTATTAGTTGGAGCTAATTCACGTTATTTGCGTAAATATTCTATGCTTAATAATAATAATAAATGGTGTCTGCATTTGGCCAACCGGTGTGACACCAACAGTCAACTCTCCCTGACTGCGAACATCACTGTGACAACACGTTCCTTGGATACATGCTGCACAACATCCAGAGAATACGTCCTCTTCTTAATCAGAAGGCGGCACCAAATCTGGTCATTTCACGCCTAGACTCCTATAAGGATGTTCTGAAACTGGGCACTTCGCAAATGATGGAAAACAGGCTTTCGGGCGCGCGTGAATTACGTTATCAACATTTAATGGCAGGAAGTGTACAACAAACATTCAAGGCCTCACGATCGTGGTCTTCATCGCACGCGGCTCCTCAGTCTTCCGGCGTCGGGGTCCCGTGGGAAGAGAGCGCTATCTCTAATCCACAAAGTCTTAGACTCAACATCAGCCAATCCTCACTCTCAAAGGTGAGTCCAGCCTTAAACACCTTGTGATTGGTTCAAAGTCCCGCTAAAGCAATGGAGGAGTTGAATGTCATGAACCCCAGGTCAAAACGTCACTTCTGGTCAAGTCACTAAACAAGTATTTTCACAATAAAAGTCCCGTCTATTATTGTAAGTCACTTCACGGATTTTAACCGGCTTCGTGAATCTGAAATACTGACATACAGTCATTCTTATGCAACATACATTAATTCTTGCCATTTACATTTGCATAAACATTACCCCTATGCTTCATAATACATTAATAACAATATCAATACTCTCCCTAATATTTCCTATTATAATATCTTTCTATATGTATTCATTTATAGCATAAGACCTCTGCACATGTTATCAAAATAAACTATTACAACCTAACAGTACTGTAACTCCCTTCTGGCTGGTCTATCTGCTAAGGCCATCCGACCTCTGCAGCTCATCCAGAATGCAGCAGCTCAACTGGTTTTCAGCCTCCCGAAATTCACCCACACCACTCCGCTCCTCCGCTCCCTTCACTGCCCACAGCCGCTTCACAACATTGGTTAAGCTGTCAGTTTCTGTGAACGGATCGGGCCCCATCTACATCCAGGATATGATCAAGTCTTACACCCCAGCACGTTCACTCAGTTCGGCAACAACCATCAACTTGTGACTCCGTAACTTTGAGCTAATCACTCTACAAAATCCAGACTGTTTGCTGTCCTGGCTCCTCCGTGGAGGAACAAGCTCCCCACTGACATCAGGACAGCAGAAAGTCTCTACAGCTTCCAAAGATAAAACTGAAAACACATCTTTTCCGACTTTACCTTGAATAAAAACAGATTAACACTTCAGTGGCACTTGAATGGCATTTATTTACTTAATAGTATTTTTGTAGGCCTAGTGTGTATTTCTTGCAGAAAATGTTACTTTCTTGATTCTCATTGTTCTGAGTTTGTACTCATGGTTACTGCCGTTTTTGTGAACTGAATGAATCAACTTCTAACAAGTACTCTGCATCTTGTAATTTGCATCCACATCCTTTTTCTCCGAAAAGCGCCATGAAAGACATGCGCCCAGTCAAGAAGTCCCGCCAGGGCCTCTGTTCCCCACAATGTAATTGGTGATGCATGTCTATGTAAAATTGTCCCTATTCCAAAAAGAAAAAAGTCACTTTTTTATGCTTAATATTCTTATTCTGAAAAAAACAATCACAAGAATGGCCAGCGTGTGAAGGCCTCTAATACTTTTATACTGGTGTTAATGAACTCTGCAGATGACATTCTTTACATTCACCACTGGAACTAAAAGCAAACTTGCAAGGATTCAGGAACATTTCTGTCACAGCCAGCAGGAATAAAGTGTTTATATGGAGGTAGTAGTCCCCTGATGTGGCTCTTTATCTTCCAGTCATATTGTGTAAACACAGTTAAATTGTTTGACTTAATTTCCATATTCATGCCTCTTGAATTAATACTCAATGAGTGCATGTGTAAAAAGCCTGCCTTGTGATCATGTGTTTTCTAACTCAGTAGAACTCGGCTCTTTAGACAGCTTTCCCTGCATGTATTTGATCTCGTCGTCTCTCTCATGGTATATTTAGCTGAGAAAGTTTTATCAGCCTCAACCAGCAAAAACGACTGTGGTCATTTCTACAATATTTTACATTTCAAATCAGCGAGGCACACAGACGCAAATGACAGCCGCGGTTTGTGCACTCCTCAATCACTGCAGAATGAGCACACAAAAATAATCACATTAGCATAATAATCTGAGGGAGAAGTAGTGGTAATGACTTATTTGCCTTGAATTACCAACAACTGAATGTTTTTTCTCTTGTGTACACACAACAACTGGATCAGACATTTAACGAACTCTGATCACACCAGCAATTCATTAGTCAGCTGTGTGTGAGACCTTCTATTTCCATAATCTCAAAATAATAAAGGAATTCTCAAGGAATCTACATGAAATAAGTGGCAGTTACTCTGCAGCCTAATAGGTCTTTGTCTGCACGGTGCTGAGACTGTTGTTCCTTTAGTCTGGGGCTGTATCCACATCCAAGTACACACCTTGATTCTGCCCTCCTGTTATGTTGCGGGTCAAATTGACCCGTTTCAAAATTTCAAAATCTATGAAAAATATTTCTATGTACTTTTTCTGCATAAAACGTATTCTGCTTAACTTATTTAGTGTAATTAATATAAATAAATAAATAAAATATCATGTATTTGCAACCCCACCTGTAGGTTTATATAACAGAGATGATGTCCGGGTCAATGTGGGAGAGTCTTTCTTACTCCCTCCCACCATGTTTCAACACACTCACACACACAAACACGCACAGACACCAACACACACACACCCCTGTTCAAATCCCCATATATAAAAGGTGTACACATTTCAAACTTCAAACAAAAGAATGAGGTGGTTGTTATGAAAGCCATCTCTATCCTGCTGTGTCCCATCACCCGACATGAGAAGCACACTTTACAGAACAAACAATGTTTCTCATCTTCTAACTTTCGCCCTATACACACACCTTTATTGGACATGGGACACTAATCTAAGGGTTTATTTCATGTGGGTGTGTGTCTCTCCTAATAAATATGGTACTATAGCACTTCTAATAGACTGTCTGTCTGACTGAGATTGACCCCCCCCCCACCCCCACCCCCATTCCATCCCTATCTCAGACGTAGACACACATTCTCTTTCTAACGACCCAACCTGTGGCAGAAATACAGATACTATCTTGACAGGAACATTTATTTTTCCCCGAGGGAAAAGTCCACCCACACTTATCAGGGGAGGGGCCAAACATATAACATGGTTGCTGAGAAGTCCTACAACATTACACTCTGCAGATCTGTACATACGACTGCACCAAGAGGATGACTGTGTGATGTTTTCTTTTAACTGCTACTGGATTACTTGACTGAATCTGGACTGCTGCCGAATCTGGGAGGTGCGCTCACCTTGACCTATGCCGTGAAATTCTGTCGGAGAGGAAAACAGGCCGCTGGTCTTGTGCGTCTCCGCAAAAACGTGGATTTTGCACAACGCTGCCGGTTATATTTCTTAGTGCGCTCACTGTGCAACAAAGTGAATTTTCTTTACTCCCCCAGTGAGTTTGCGTCATTCATGCTGGTCGGTGTTTACATTCCATCGAAGGCCAACGTGCAGGTGGCACAGTGCACACTCATTGACCAGATACTCTGTGTGGAGTGGACCAACCCGAAATCTTTAGTTATTGTCCTCTGGGACTTTAACAAAGGAAACCTCAGCCATGAACTCCCCATGTTATTAATTGCTCAGCCATAGAGGAGAACACTATATCACAGTTTCATAACAAGCGGGGCCTATCACGCCGTCCCTCGTGCTGCACTGGGAGACTCTGACCATGTTGTGGTCCATCTAATGGAATGCATTAAAGCTTTGTTGGCCTGTTGTCAGGAAATCAAAGCAGTGGACCAGAAAAGCTCTGAAGCATCTTTGGGCATACAATGGAATTTTCCATTGTGTTAATCAGTTTCTGTGATGACAGCTGTATACCATCATGTACCAGGGTGAGTTACAACAACGACAAGCCCTGGTTCACAGAGAAACTGTTAGCTGACGTTGATAAAGGAGCAGGTGTTTAGGAGTGGGGACAAGGACTTGTATAAAGAGCCAAAATACAGGTTTAGCAGGGCGGTGAGAGATGCTGAACGACTGTAGGCTACTGAGAAACTCCAACACCAGCTCTCAGCAACTGACTCCCGAGGGTTCTGTCTCGAGAAGCCTCAGACTCATAACCATTTACAAGCTCAAAGCCCCCCCCCCCACTCCATGAATGCCAGACTAACAAGCTGAACAAGTTCTACTGTCACTTGGCGAAGTCCTAACCCCATCCCCCATGAACCCTGCCACCAGCTTTGGACCACTAGCTCCCCCTCCCCTAGCTAACAAATCATTGTTTATTTACATTTATCAATCAGAGCATGTGGCAGCTGTGGGGGTGGGGTCTCCAATTAGGCCTCAGCTGCTGGCTGATTGCTAGTCAGCCAGCTGCTCTGGCTGATTGGTAATCAGCCAGCAGCCAATGGCTGCTGGGGCTCTGGCGTCTCTCATAAAAGGAGCAGACTGTAGACGAGAGTGTAGAGTGAGCAGAGGCGCAGTCTTGCGAACAGAACCTTGGTATTGTCGAATCTCTGGTGCTTTGGGGGGAAACCCACGGGTGACGTCCGTGGAGCTGTTACAGAGCATTCACAATAATCACTTTAAATCAGCAGTGAATAGAAATAGCCTCTCTCACTCTCACTCTGGATTTCTACAATGGTAAGAAATGGATTAAGACTGAATGAAAATAGGCTAACTTGGAATCCTGATTGGATTAAAGCCCCACTATGTAACTTTTAAGATGGTTGGTAACGACCGGTACTTCCGGCGGAAGTAGTTCAACTTGCTGTCTGGCAGCTTTACGCAACGTCTTATAGTGCCAGTCCACGCTCGCAGGTGACTTTTTATTTGCTCCACTACGCGACGTGTAGAGACAGAGTGACATGCTGCGGCTGAACGGCTTGCTGCAGCTGCCGAGAGAGAGCTGCTGGTAGCACGCATCGACCAGCTGGGAGGGCAAGTGACTGAAGAGCCATATATGGCTCGAGAGCCAGACGTTAAATACCTGAAGGGGGCGCTACAGGGGAAAGTTACATAGTGTCGCTTTAATGTGTTGTAACTGTTATATTGTGCATTCTGGTCACATGACGTCTAATCTCAAGCTTTATGTATTTTGAAAACATATGAAGATGTTGATTACTAAATAAACAAGACCAAATAAAAGCAGTTATACCGACTTAACAGGATATGTCATTCTCTTTATTTCATCATTAATACTAAGAATGTACACTAGCTTTTTTTATTAGATTACATGTAGTTGAAAGTAGACATTCATAAAGATATCAATGGTAAATAAAAGCCAGTGGAAGAAATTATGCAATTTCTGCAACTCTATGATAGTAATGGCCCAGTTTTTTACTCCAACCGACTTAATTTTGTGCAGCATCCGTTGAAGGCGTCTACGCACACGCACACACACTGAGCAGACCACAAGACCATGCATCTGCTCACTCTTCTTCCCGTTCTGCTCCAGCTCTGCCCTCTTTATGCCAGTAGCATCGGTTGCTGACTGATTGCCAATCAGTGAGAGCAGCTGACTGATTGTCAACCAGCCAGCAGCCGAGGCCAAACTGGGGAGAGCTGTCACAGCGTCTTATAGAACTGTTTTGACGTTTGCAGTAGTACTCTCCGACACATGTAAAGTAGTACAGGGTCTATGATTGGACAGCTGACTGCAGTTATTATCTATTCCAGATTATCCTACTGAGTAAAGTGAAAATGGTAAAAGCAAAAAACTCAAACCAACAGTATCTTTGATACTCGGTCTGTCAGTCAGGTGTACATTTAAGCTTTTGTAGAAGTCTCGAAATGTGTTTTTCGACCAAACATTTCACATCTTCACTCAGGAGATATCTTTGAATTAGTTACATTAGAACATCACAATATGAGATCTTGCTGTTCACCTGGACTTCGTTCTGACTGAGTTTGTTTCAGAGAATAATCACAGCACGCTATGAGATGAGAGCTTTTCAGAACAGGCTTAGAAATGTGAACGCTGTGAGGAGGTCACTTGACAGCGACATTAATGATACATCACTGTCAGGCAGCTGGAGAGACTCTTCCCAGTTGTGTGAGGACAGCGGTGTGCACAAACTCTCTTCAAAAGCCGCAAACTCAACTTGCTCTTTGCTTTCTGTCACTTTGTATTTACATACATTTGCTCAAGATCTAGCTCCAACACATTACATCAGCAGTGGAAAGCTTGACAACAATACAGATCAGATCAACAATTATGGATTTTTAGCATTGATTTAGTTTATTAGCTTGGGGCACTTTCCTAAATCTTGTTTACTGACGTTAGTTTTCTTCAGTAGTGTATTGGAAGCACATTACACTTTAGAATCATGAATGCATTTAAGATTTTTTTTAAAGTAAATTAAAAAATATGTATTTTGATCGATGTCAATGTCCAGGTGCTCTTCAGGGAGAGTCAGGAAGTAGGAATATAATGCTCTAAAGTTTTTTTTTATGACAGTTTTCATTGACTGTTAGTATTGGTGGTTGTACTGATAATAGTTATAATCGTAGTTTGTATAAATGTGTGCCTGTTGATAGAATTTATTTGTACAGTTACATCTATATTTACACTATGCATTATGGTGATATGCCCTTATTTTGTTATTCCCTGGAGATGTGGACATCTTCATCTATTTTCTCACATGTAGTCTGTCCTAAAAGTATGATCACCCCTGGGGGATTAATACAGTATTTATTATCTTATTAACATGGTATTTTATAATAAAGGAAGTTATAGTATAGTATAAAATAAGATGCAATTTAATAATAGTAGTATTAGTAATAATACTATCTCCGTATAGTACAAGGTATATAATATAACTACTATGACTACTATATTACTATAATTATACTTTGTAGTTATATTAGCAATATTTATTTAATGAAATTAAATCTAATGTAATTCTTTTTTGGGAGGAAAAAAAGATATTATATGTATATTAATACTAGAGATAGGTTAGTTATTATAAGTTAGTACACCTACCACACACACTCTCAACCAAAGTGATTTTAAAACATGTCCTTAAAGCACAATTTTAGTTATAGTGTAAAACTATATTTTATAATGTTTCTAGCATTGTGTACAGACATAATTCAAAGCTCTACTAAGCTCTGAGAATTTCATGATGTCACAAACAAAGAAAACAAGCCCTCGTCCCAGATCAAACAGAACATTGATGCTTTGAGAGCCTGATTTCAGAATAAAACCTCTTTTAATTTGAACAGAATGTGTGCCCGCACTCTCTCCAAAGGTCACTTAACAATGACTCCACCTCAGCAAGGCCAATTAACATCCAGATATGTTGGCAGCTCTACAGAACTGCAAAGCCGCTTGTCATGTTCATCACACATGAACCTGGATCTTTAGCACACAATGCACAATGAAGCAGCCATCAAACACCATGTAGTGCTTTAAATAGTGTAGACGATTCATTTAAAACTGCTTCATGTCGGAAAGAAATGTGAAATTAAATGTCACTCTTTCTATAGTCAGGGAGCAGATAAATGTAAAAGCACATTCTATCCTTGGATACTTCAAAACTGTGATCATCAAACTGTGATTTATATTACCTTCAACAAGTTATTATGTGACAAAATGTGGTAATTTATATTTTTTAAGTACACCCTGCTTCACCTATTTCCACTTCAGTTAATGCTTTTTTAGTATTTCCTGGAATAACTTTGAATCAGTGCTAAAAGCTTTGGAGTTGTACATGATATTTGTACAGTATATTGGATATATTGTATTTAATATTCAAACTGTTGACGGAAAACTAAATATTTTTTCAAGATAATCAGAATTTATTGGTGAACAGATCAACTTTCTTGTTACCAGCTGGAATTGTTTTCCCAATGTCCGGACAGACTGGACATACTTTGTGAACACAATAGCGACCGTGGAAGATGTAGTCATGTAACTTTACGTATAGTTGAGATCAAAAGGCCATGTTTGAAGATAGTTGAGGTCATCCCTGTGTGCTAAATACCTGTCTTTCAGACCAGTCCAGGCCCTATGGCAACAGGTTTTACATTAAAACCTCCGTAGTGTTCAAACCACTACTACTATAGCTGACATGACGCTGAGAGGATTCAGAGTCATCTTTATTGGATTAGTAGTGTTACCTTGCATGCCAGCGGGATTATCGCGATCACGTGTCCTGTGTGCAGCGACCGGCAACTGGGGGCGCGGCTTAGGTGTGTGTGACAACACTGAGAGGCAACTGTTGAGCTCCTCAAGAGGTTAGCGTGGCTGCTGAAATAGCATCAGTTCTATCAGACCTGGAGAGTGTCTCTCCACTGAAACTAGAGCAACGAATGACACTGAGGGCTTTTTTCAACGGAAAAGATCAATAATTTGGTTGACAGCTGGTTTGGCAAATCATCTGCCAAATAAGTTTTGAAAGTGCGTGCCCTTTTCCAAACATTCATGAATTTATCATGAATAAAGCCGACCTGAATGCATTAAAGCTATCTGGACCGCCTGGAAAGTAGCAAAATAATCAGTAATTCCTTTGCCACACTATAACTTTGTCAAGCTTCATTTTTGTAAATGTGTCCTGTCTCTCTTTGTCTATATTCCGTCTCAAAACTAAGTGATGCATTATGCCGTCTCTGCTTCCTCAGATTGCACTGTAGAGAAGTGAGAATCTACTGAAAAGAGTCATTATGTGCATACTGCACACACCTTTTGACTGATAAGAAATACAGTTGTCATTACAAATTATAGCCCATGTACTTATGTCGAGATCGGTTTTATGTGTCCGTCACAATAAAAGACGAGTCAACCTCAATGAAGCCATCTTGTCTGGTGAAATATTGGTATTTAAATTATACCCTGTTTCCAATCTGAGTGCAACCGGCTGGTATTTTGTTTATGGTACTTATTGTTCTATCTTGTGTCTCACACAGGAGACCGTATTAAGGTGTGAACTAGTTCAGTTTGTTGTTGTTTTAATATTAGCAAAGATGACGCCCCTCAACACTTTATCTATCAGAAGCAATTTGTTCAAGCAGCAGAATTTAAGATTGGCTTCAAAAAAGAACAGTTTTAATCCAGGACATCGTTGTTTGAGCCCCTGTGTGAAACGAGAAGTCAATGTTTTGTCATATAACTTCCGTAAAACACAGATTCTGTAGTTATTTTCACCCGAACCCCAATGTTTAACTTTTGTCAAAAGTAGTTTTGTTGCCTAAACCTAATCATTCATTTCATACAACTTATTTACATTGTTTTCTTAAACTTAACTATTTCATCATCTTTTAGAAAACCGTCACAATATTTTCCTAAACCTAGCAAAGTAGTTTTTGATGCATTAACCAAACTAAGTCTTTTCCTGTTTATTAAGAAAAGACCAAATCCAGCGAGCTGTAATTGACACGTGTTGCTGGACTTTTGTAGAAAAAATGCACATAAAAACAAAACGTTTTAATCATTCCGTTCTCTGAAAACGGGTTGAATATACACACAAATGACATCATCAAGTTCTTTCTATTTTGCACGGTATTTATATATATTAAACTACTCTACAGATAAATTAATATATCATGAAAGATGAATAACTGACAACAATGAATATTGATAGACCATGTATGAATAAAGATGACATTCAACAATTAATATTAGCTACAACATTGAATGTCCCATACAGCAGTTGAGAGATTAAGAATCACCAGGGAAGATTGTGAGGCAATTACATATTATTTCTAATTTAAGGGAGATCCTACGTTATATCGAAATATTATTTATTTATTTAACTGGCAATGAAATCTAATTTATTTTAGCCAATAAACCAAATTTTTGAAAAAAAAAATTGTTTTCATGTTCAAGTCTTTTTTACTACAGTAGTCCGAAGGGTCAAGAACAGAAGGCCAGAACCAACAGTACAGCAACACATCTGGCCCGTAGAGGTCAACGTCATTTAGTCTTTGTCCGGCGTGCCTTCGTATTAACTTCTAACTTCTCAGGTCAGCTGGACGTCCACTCAGCGTGTTGAGATGTTTTGGCTCGCAGTGGGCCTTTGATCTGCAGACAAACAGATCTGCCTGTTCGGAATATATTTAGAATATATCAGATCTAGATGACAGGAAACTATCAGAATTGGAACAGAACTTGATTATATTTATGAATGTGAACGTTAGAGGAGTCTGGTCCCCGTGTCAGTGTGGGTTCTCTCTGGGTTCTCCCCCACAGTCCAACGAAATGCAGCTTCGTTGATGGCTCTAAATAGCCTGTATAGGTGTGAATGCGAATGGTTGTCTGTCTCTATGGGTCAGCCTTGGTCTGATGACCTGTAGAGGCTGGACTCTGCCATCTACCAATGTCAGCTGGGACCGGCTCGAGACCCTGAACATGAACAGGATAAGCCGTTAAAGATAATGAAGGGATGCCAGAGCAGCCTATGACTCATCAGTAATAGAGAAAAATAGGAACAACCCCAGGTTTCTCTTCAGCACTGTAGCCGGGCTGACAGAGAGTCACAGCTCTGTGGAGCCCAGTATTCCTATAGACCTCAGTAGTTATGACTTCATGATCTTCTATAATGAAAAGATTCCAAATATTAGAGGCAAGATTGATAATCTCTTTCCCTCAACCAGTGCCGATCTGTCCTCAAGTGGAGTGGCCTTGGAAACGGCTGTGTACCCTGGTGTATTTTTGGATGGATTTTCTCCCATCAAGCTTGACCAATTGTCTTTTTTTTCAACGGTTTCTTCCGGTCAAGCTAAGACCAGAAGTCAGGTCTCCTTGTGCTCCTCCTTTCAATCACCAGCAAATCACAGACCCAAGATGGCAGCATGTTAGTCCTTGTCCACGTCGGTGCTCAGTGTTGTCTGTTTTTTCTTTTACTCATAAGTCTTTTTATTTTTAACTTTTCATACCGAACTAAAGGCAAAGTATCCACATCGTGCATTTTCAAACTTTAATTCCTGAGGACTATAGGGGGTTATCTGTTTCCTGGATCATCTAATCAGGATACATTGCTCCAATCCTCGGATAACGTCTCTCTTGTCCAGTCTCGAGGGCTTCCTGCACCGTCACCTGCCTGGTGTCTCTACCTGATCACGCCACCGCATCTCCTCCTTACCTCCAAGCTCCAACTCCTCATCTTGAGGCTTGCTGCTGCAGTGCGCGAGCACACGCGCACACACACACACATACACTTTACTCTCTGGATAGAGACAATGGCGTTTCTCGTGGCGAGATTGTGTGCGTTGTTTGTGTGGGATTTTGAAGCAAGTGATCGTACCTGTGTGCGTCCATCAAACAATTTGTATTGCCCGTCGGACATTGCTAATGGAGGCATTGCCTCATGTCGCTATAGAACCTGTACAAACACCGACGCAGTTGGCACAGGACACACACTTTTCAAGGATTATGCTCAGAGACATACCCCGCATCCAAAGCCTTCTGGCTTTAAATAATTACTTTGCGTACTGTGAGAGGCCAACTTTGGACTTCGGATATGAAACGTCAAAGGAATTTCAATTTAATGTTTTGAAACAGAGTTGGTTGATTGTTTTATTATTGCTTGTACCTGGTAATGTGCAGCCTAACACTGTCCCTGAACTGCAGTGTATCAGCAGCTGACTTCATATCCTTGCCTGGTCTACATATTATTTAAGCAATAAGGGACGAGAGGCAGTACTTTGACGTCAATAAAGTACGTGTTCAAGGGTGTTGTTAGGCCCGACGCGCAGCGGAGGGCCGGCAACCCTTGAATAGTACTTTATTGACGTCAAAGTACTGCCTCGAGTCCCTTATTACTTTTATAATACGGTCACCAGCGACATTATAAATAGTAAGCTGCCTTTCAGCACAAAATAGTTGTTGCCAACCAAAGTTATGCATCGCATTTCAGTAGCCGAGAGAAAATAGTCCCCTCCGTGTGAAAGTAGTCCCCTCCGTGTGGCTAACGGACAAACAGCATTGTTTACATTCGTTAGCCTAGCTAAAGGAGGGGAGATAGAAGCTAGTTCTTGCAACATCTCATTAATTCAAATTGCTCATTTGATGAAAGTTGCCTTTAAAATAACAACAATGACAATGGGACACTTTCAATAAATAATATTTATTAAATGTTTCGTAGGCACTGGGTCTATGTTAGCTATACATGCTGTTTACTAAACTATAGTTACGAGCGACTTGGGACTCGACAGACTAACACTCGGCTGCTGTTAAGGCTTACTTATCAGGGCTCTCACGGCTCACGCATTGAGCGTGAGACTCAGGCATTTCGGTCTTAAGTCACGCACTCGCGCCACACATCGTATTTCTCACGCTGAAAAAACTCTCGGCTATTTAATGTTTTAATGTGCCGCAGCGCCAACATGAGCCGCTCTCACTGTGGAGGAATCGAGCTCAGACCCACGTCTCAACGCTCGCCGTGGGTCACTTTCCTGTCGCTGGTCATGTAATGTCACGCTTGCCTGTCTTCAAAACTTGAGAGCCCTGCTTATGTTGATCTGGATATCTCCATTAATCATCCGTGGAAAACGTTTCTCATGTCCTCTTCGTCTTTGATGACATCGCCTCCGACCACTCTTCTCTCTTTGCGGGTGGCTCCGTGTTGAAGTGCCGTCTCCAGCTGAATATTCACTCCAACGCTGTCTTTCAATGAGATTTGGTGCTCAGTAGCTTTGAAGGGAGCCGCAGGATTTATTTGAAATGACAACTAACGGTCGCGCAAAAGCTAACCTTATTTTTAGTGCGCATTGATATGGAACGCTCCCCTTTAAGGTAAATGTAAACAGGCCGTACTGTACATTATGGGCTGAATATAACATACCCTGTGACTCACTCTCAACCAATCAGAATGCTTGATTTCATCTACCCGTATTATAATAATTTATATGTGCAAACATTGTTACCAAAAATGGATATGATTAGAACATGCGTCAAATCAACAACAAAGAAAGCTGGTGGAGTTGCCTGTTATGTAAAATCAAAGTTTCTTGTCAAGGTGGTTCCGTCTAAATCAATTTGTAAGCATTTACAACTTCTGGCAGTGGATGTTAAAATGTCTAAGGGTCTTTGTATGACCATTGTTGAATGTTATAGAACTCTATCCGCTTCAAAATGAGGCATTACTATGTTGGAAGGCCTACAATTTAATGTGAATTTATTCTAAGGCCAGCATTAATACTTCTCCTAGGTGCATGTCACAGGACGGAGAGCTCTGTATGAATAGGACGTAAACAGGCACACATGTAGCTGTGTGTTAACAGGGCCGAGGGGGGCCTGAGAGGCTATAAACATATTGACGTAACCGGGAATCTTCCGGCCTCAATGGTAAAGGGGAAGCGGTGCATTTCAATATAAGAATGAATCTCCTGTTGGTGGTGTGTTTTACAACTTTGACCTCTCGATGACTGCAGGCACGTATGCATCTCACGTGCACCAGAATAACGACGGGCTTATGCGTTTATCTTTATTATGAATTATTGTAGTAAAATGCATGTTTTATTCTCTATAATATGCATTTATGAAATAGCAAATGTTAAAAAAAGATCTGCTCTTACGTTTATCATTATTTATTTGTTAGCATGAATATTTAAGTTACATACATTTTAATTAACCGAATAGAAGACAAAGTTAATTACAGCTGTGAAATCAGTTAATGAGAGAGTGGAGTCAACATAAGGTCAAAAACCAACATGGCAAAACACTCATTTCCAAACATATGTTATCTCAGCATTCCATATCATTGAAGGTGCTTGTTATTTTGCATAAACACATCTGGTTATGGTGTGTGTGTGGTATATGATACTTATGTCATTGTTATGTTGCTTGACTTAAAAATGTAGGTTTCCTTGCTTTGAAAAGATAATGTGTGGACAAAAAACCACGGTATATGCATATATGCTTGCAGGTCTGGCTTCAGAATCATATTATATTCTTTATATTACTATTTTATATGATTTTAAATGCAGTAAATATATATATATATATATATATATATATATATATATATATATATATATATATATATATATATGTACAAATAAATAATTGTAATTAAATGTATATAAAATACTGGAAATGTAAAATACTCCAACAGCACAGAAAATGTTTTGTTAATAGAAACTGAATATCATATTCAGATTCATGAACGCAAAGGTCTTTACTTGGAAAAACATTAGAGACGAACTGACACAGAACAAGAGGTTGACTAAGACTAAATACAATGGGGAACGAGGCACAGATGGAAACATTGAGGATGGGGTCTGCAATCACACAGGTGGAAACAATGAGGGCGGGGTCTGCAATCACACAGGTGGAAACAATCAGGGACAGGGCAGACAATCAAACAGCGTTTCTCAATATGCGTACTTGTGCATACTTTCCTCTACTTGTGTCCTCGTGAACTCGTGAAACGTCATCAGTCTCAGCTCGGGTACATGTTCACATTCAAAGTTCGCTTCTCGCAAAGCACGGTCAAAATGTGGCTTGATCCTCCCACTTCCAGAGGATGCATCAGAGGAGACTTGTGCATACTCTGACCAGCATATATCCCAGAATGCCTTTCACCAGCAACCGGAGACAATAGCGGAAGAGAAAATAAACTACTGACAGTTGACTTTTAATAAATACTACTGTTGTTGAGCCACGGAATGTCATTTTAGGATGTTTTGTTTATGTGACTGTAAAAAATGATTTACAGTGAATAATTGAAGTAAACTTAGGAGCTAGAACAGCTGATGTGGTGACATCATCAAGAAAGCTGCTGTTCCAATCGCAGAAAGACCGTCCTCCCCTTGTCTCGTCCTCCGGAGTTTGGACTCCCAAGACCAGACTCCAAGTCTGTACTCAGTGTACTTTGAATTGAGAAACGCAGAGGGACTTCAAAGTAAGACACAAAAACTCCAGATCATGACACTGGGACAATGATGTCGTAGGTGTTAAGATTGTAAAGCCCTTTGAGGCAAATTTGTAATTTGTGACAATGGGCTATACCAAATAAACTTAATTAAATTAAATTGTATGCAGGTCTTCCTCTCAGGCCCAAAGTATAAATCCACTGATTAGAGGGTCAGGTAATAACTTGTATTAAGACGAAACGCTTGTGCTCGTAGAGCTTAATAATTGTGGACTCAACTTTCCTCTCCTCTCAATACTTTAACAGCTAGATGATACATTGTAGTGAGTTATAACATGTTGGCCTTATCCCAAAAGGAGAGTGTGCTTCCTAATTGCTGATATGGGGTGAAGAGAAACCTTGGATAAAATGATGGAGATTGGTTTACTAAATAGGATGACTGACAGGCACCCAGTGAGTGCATTCAACCTCTCACCAAATCTAATTGCATGTACCTTAAAGGTATTTCTAACATGTTGAATGCCCTTCCTCTGTTTAAAAAAGCTGTTTTTGTGTTAATGTTTTGAAACCTGCATTGTTTCCATGGTGTTACACAGGTGTCCAGTCATTAAATTGCTCCGCTGCCCTACCACCCTCAGCTATAGTGCAGACCAGGTCACCCAAACAATGTTTCCATACCAGAAAATGGAAACATTCAGCTGCCGGTTCGTCTCCCACGGCTGCCTCCCTGCATACTGCATCGTCAGGTATACTGAGGACACAAACATGTAAATGCTTTGCATTTTGTCAACAGAACATGCATGTTTTAAAATTGTTGTGAGTATTTTGCCGAAATGTCCCTAAAGACCCCAGAGCTGATCATCAACCCATTACTTTACAAGCACACAGCATGTATTGGAAGAAAGGCTTCATGTTTACAGGCCTTGATACTTCATCAGTGATGGAAAGGGGAGAAAACCAGCCTCGCGCAAGAAGTACTCTTAGGAACAGATTTGTTCTTATATAGCAGACCTGTACAAGTTATGTACAGTTAGTCTGCTGTTATACAACTCTTTCACTCACGGAGTGTATATTTCCTTCACTTTGAGGCAAATTTTATGATAAATAAGAATTCATAATTATGGTGACATTATATTATTGTTTGGCTCTGACATCTGAATTATAGTCTGATATAATTTAAAAGTTATTATTAATGATAACCATTAATGTAAATTCTCTATTTTTATTTAACGACAATATCATTCTGAACATGTTGTGTTATTTGACCTCCCGCTGCAGTCCCCGACGGCCTTGCTGTGGAGAGACGTGTACCACGTGGAACCCTTTCTTCTTTATTTTATTGACAGCAGGTGACGCATCATTAACATTCACGTCATTAACATTCACGTCATAAACATTCATGTCATAAACATTCATGTCATAAACATTCATGTCATAAACATGCACGTCCTTATTTATCTCTTCTCTTAGTCTTCAGCATTGTCCCTTAATTCTGCTTCAGTTACAATGAGAGACTTCCGTCTCTGGATCTCTGAAAGCAGGACTTCAACATAGGACGTGTGTCTCAAGAGAGGCGTTGATCCTTCTCTTCCTTTAAGCTCTCCAATACGGTCTTTGAGCAGTTGGTACCTCCTTTTCCTTGAGTTGGAAATGTGCAGGGGAGCTGATCTATAAACCCTCCAGTTACGACTGAAGTAACTTTGTGTTCTTTTCCCCGGGAAGGGTTGTTTGGGAGTTTTTCCTGGTCCGATGTGAGGTCCTGGGACAGGGATGTCTATGTGTACAGATTGTAAAGCACTCTGAGACAAATTTGTAATTTGTGAGAATGGGCTACACAAAATAAACTGAATTGAATTGAAATTCAACACGCTGAAGAAAAAAAAATGGAAATCTATTTTGGATTTACACTGCTACATTATTTAATTTGATTTCTAAAAGTTAAGCAATACACGGCGCAGGAGGATGTGGTGTTTGGATGATATAGATCAGTGGTTCTCTACCTTTTTTCAGCGTACCCCATGTGAAATTTGTTTCTAGCAAAGTATCCCCTAAACAGCGCAAATCATTTTTGGTTTAGAAAAAAGTAGTAATACATAGCGCTGTGTCTGATTTATTCAAACATAAAACTGAAGATTGTACTGTTGCATTGCAATGAAAGGGGATTGTTCATCGATGTGTAAGCGTCTCATCAGTTACTAATTTGATTAGGAGACTTTCATTTTTGAATAGTGTAGATTTTAATTATATTGTTTTCAAGGGTTACGGAAATTGTGTAGTGTTAAAAATTTAAAACAACTTCTAAAAATGCGTTGATTGACAGAGAATGAATCCGCAAATGGTTTTCTCATCCATTCATAATTTCAGTAATTTTTCAAGAGGAATTCCCAAAAATGTTGCTCCTCCAACGTGAGGATTTTTAAACTGAATATTTTAGGATTTGTCTGTTGCTGTCAGCAATATGTCTGAGACATGTTTAGCATGTCAACCATTTTCTTCTCATATTTTCAAAGAGAAAGCAATGAGTTATTAATTGAAACAATCATCAACATTGTAATGTCATCAGTAATAACAAAAAGCTGATTAGTTTGCCGCCCTAAGCAAGGCTAACATCTGACAGATGACCTGCTCAGTAATGGCACTTATTAAAATTAATTTGGAATGGCGTGTCACTGTTTTGAGAAAACATATTGAACTAACTCGAGAAAGCTATATAAACTGTTGCATTGCACTGAGTGCTTTTGCACTTACATTCGATAGAGACACTTGGGGGCAGGGAGGTGACGCCTGGGATCAAGGTGAAGGAGGCCTCACGTCAATATGTGGCGGCAAAGCGTAGGAGCTGCTCCAAAGCGTTCTGTCCCAGGTCAGGGACAACGCTCTGAGTGTGGATGTGACTTCATCTGGAGGCCTCGGTCAGATGAGTCTTCTCCCTCAGACAGCCAGCATGTGTGTGTGTGTGTGTGTGTGTGTCTTCAGCTCCAATGCGCTCACAGGGCTGCATTGCGTGGCCTTAACTGTATGAAGTTGAAGTTGTCGTTTAAAACGTCCTGTAACACGGGGCTGCTGTTCTGAGTGAGTTCACTTCACGTCTGACTTTTCTGTTTTAAAGCACATTACGAGTCCTCTCGCGCTACCCGGCACTGACGCTGCTGCAGGATTTCGACCGCATGCTGTCAGGACTTTACTTTTTTGTGTCTTGAGATGAGCTGAATTCCGAAAGTTTCCTCTTATAGTCGTCTGGTTTCACCTTCTTTGACTCGTCCCTGTGTTTTCAGCATCGCCGCTCCGCTTCAGCCACGACTCCATTGTTGACGTTCTCAAGGCGCCAGTGATTGGCAGCTGGCGTGTGCCAGGTTGGGTCAAACCATCGTGAAATGGAAGGGAGCAGAGTTTTTAGGATAATTACTCTAAATAGTCTGCTATAAAAGTAAATTTAGGAATTTACATTCATGTTTTATTGATTAAATAACTATTTCTAAAGGACTTTTGAATTAATACCAATTTACGTAAGATTTAAAAAAATATCACGTATACCCTGGAGATCCTTCATGAACACCCAGGGGTACGCATACCCCCATTTGAGAACAACTGATAAAGAGGATGCAATTATTCTGCAATGACAGCACAACTACAATAACCTGTGTGGTAAAAGATTCTGAAAGATACTGAAAGAAGCTGAGTGTGGATATCAGTGAGCCAATGGCCTTTGACAAAACACGTTCAGGGATGATAAGTCTGGCTAATGAGGTCTGGCAAAGAAAGTTAATCACCTTAAAACCACAAGTGCCTAAGGCTGTTGATAAATCGAAACACATTTCCGTTTGTTTCAGTTTCAGTTGAGTTTGACTTGTATGTGATAGTACACAGTAAATTAATTGAATTAACAACATAATAATACTATATATACGACATAAAAAAAACATATACTGAAATACTCAAATTATCTGCTTTCCATGCGGCTTTTATGCCATCCAGCAAATTCATGTGTATTGATAATATACATATAGTGACACATTTTCCCCATCCAACTTTAAACATTTCACTGAGTTAAACTAATAAATAGTACAAACCCCCTAAAGCATGTCAGCCCAGTAAGGGACATCAAACCTTTTATAAAGACAGAGATCGAGTCCTAAAAGCAACCACAGGGATTGCAGCTACCTAAACTCAGAGCTACCGGCAGCTGCAAGGCATCACCCTAGGAAAAAAATATGATGCATCCTCTTCATCCAGCTGTCAAAATGTTGGGTGAGTATCCGAAAGCCTCTGCGGATCCCTTACAGGATAAGTAGAGTCATTACCACTGAAACAGACTGATATGTGGGACTGTGGCCTCCCGCCGGAGGACCTGCTGTGTAGCATACCTCCATAACCTGCACCTACCTCCGAGTAGTGGAAGCAGATGTGTTGGAGGTCTCAATTGAGTTGGGAGAAGAATATTCTCTAACTGGCATGGCACACATCTTACTGTACATGTGTTGTGCAATTATTATGAATCATCTTCAGAGACCACCAGGGAGACGTAGTTAGCGGGCTTTGCCTGTCGTGGGGCCGTGGGGGGAATTTGGGTTCATGGCCCACTTACAGACAGATTTCTAATTGTGTCAGCTGCTGCACCCAAAAAACTGTATTTCCTGTAAATATGTCAAATGCCCACGTCTCAAGTTACTAATTAGTAAATGTATATGCTATTGTACAATAAATGGTTAAATGGTAAATGGACCTGTACTTATATAGATCTTTTATGATCTTCCGACCACTCAAAGCTCTTTAACACTACATTCACACCTATGGATAAACTGATGAGAGGAACTACCATGCAAAGTGCCACCTGCCCATCAGGACTATCTAACATTCATACTCATTCACACACCGCAGGAACAGCCTTCTGCGAAAAATCTGGGTTAAGTGTCTTGCTCAAGGACACATCGACATGGACATTGTCATGATGCCTCCTGGCCATGGGCAAGATCATGATCATGGTTAAAAGAATCCAGCAGGGACGGTTGGTAGTGCACAAGTTGCAAAGAAGTAAAACAGATTATCGAAGCAGGTCCCAAGTCTTCATGTTGTGAGGCGACAGTAGTTTGTCATTTACTATTATGGCTTGATGTATCAGCATTAATCGCCCAAATATCCATGAATGACATTTAAAGAGCCTTCACCATTCTTTTTAAGTTGAGAAAAATGAAGTTGAAGGAATTGAGTGTTCTGAATGTGCAATAGTGTTTTTCAGAGCAATGGCCAAGAGATAAAAGCTTTTAAAAATTCAGAAAGGTTAGCACCTGATGAAGTAATCATTGAGACACTAGCATTGATCAACATTTCTGTCAAACCCCTGCTGAGGAATCTTCAGTGATTTTGAAGTATGGGGCAGCACAACTCATTTCAAGTGCCCCTTTAACTGTTGAGGTTTGATTTCATGAAAGTGGTGCAAATAAATATCTTTTGAACGGATGACCGGGGATGACCCGGATGATCTTTGTCAAGGTGTTCTCCTTTTATCTAAGAACGTAACAATAATTACTCCAGGGACCAAAGACAAATTCTGATGAAGCCTGCTACTGATTCATACCAATACAGTGGCTCCAATGAAGCTGGCTACAAAATAACACAGACACAAATAATGTATACATAGGTAGGTTAGATTAGGTTTACAAAGAGTAGCAACTAAGAAGTAAGAACACAGCATGTTTAATAATGTGCAGGCCAAATAATGCCATCCTTTAAATTGCATCTAGGGAGATGCTGAGCTCAATTTGGCTGAAAAGTTGGATTTTAATGTAAACAATATAAATATGTGTTCAATACATCAGGACCTGGTGAGTGTGAATGGCCATAAGAGAACCGGCACTGAGCCCTATCATCATATATTTTGCTCACATGATGAATTTTCCTAAATAATGTTGGGTTTCATTAAAGTAACTGATTTACATATTTCATTATAAGAGTACTGGTTTACTTCTTTATTTCAATAGTGGACTATAAGCATTTTAATTGATGGGAACTAGTTTTGGAGTAACCAGAGGGCGTATTCGTCCTCCTTTGATTGCAGCTATAGCGACTTGTTACTGAACAAGTAATAATTGCAATGTTATACTCAGAAGTATCTTAGTGCAAAACATTTATCCTGGTATAAAAACATGCCCCTTTGTTTGTTGCTCTCCACAAAGTCAAAGCACCCAATTATGATCTCACCACTTTCTCCTTCAGAGACATACATCAACGTACAGAGGCCTCTACAAGATGTCCACAAAAGTGAACGGTCAGTCTGGGCCATCCTGCTTTGCTGACTATGAAACAGAGCAGAGGATACTCTGAGAGTTGTTTGGGAAGTCAATGTGACCGCTAACTTTCACCATTACAGCTCCTCTCCTTTTCTCTGCTCCCCTCCTCGCCCAATTCAAGGCAATATCTTACGCCCTTGTGTTCCCTGCGGCCCACTGCATAGCTCATTTATGAAGTCTGGAAATATCTGCCAACTCGGCTTTACCACCGAACTCTCCCTAAATTAGCCATGGAGGCCAGTCTGGAGGTCCCTTACTTTATTGTCCAGTAACATAAACCGGTCATGTTTGTTCTTTTTCAGAAAAAAACAGCCATTTAAAACCCAGCCATGCTTGTCAACAACAGGCCCAGTCAACTACACAGACAATGTTTACCGATTGAAAGATGCCCCAATGCTGTTCCTGACGTTCAAATAAAGAAAGGCATAGAGAATGAAATGGGCAGGGAAGACAAATAAAGACTTAAAAAGGAGAATATGGAAATTAGGATTTAGAGAGAGGGAAGCAATGTTAAAGTAGTTAATAAAGAGCAGAAAAAGGAGTATACAATGTTCCTCTTGTTATAGGCTGCATATATTATGATGATTATTTAAACTGCACCAGACTTTTTCTGTTTGATTTATAGTGGAATGTCATCAGTAAAGGTTGTTGGACATTCAACCATGCTTTTTTAGAGTAACCTAAGTCCATCTATGGAATTCATAAACTGCTCAATATTCCAGTACAATTTGAAAATCATAATTCAAACCTGCCTTGAGAGGAAAATAAATCACTCTCAGTCTCCTTACAGTAATTCACAAGCCTGTGTTGGTGCTTTATTCATGTCAGTCCGTCACTACACACGCACACATAACTAGAAGTCTAGGGAAAGACAGAATGTTGTGTCCCAAATCAATAATTGCCATCTCCATTCAGTATCAGCAGGATGTGTTCACATTGGATCTTTCTGTATGCATTTCACAGGGCTGACTACTGGCCACAATCTAGTTGAAGCCCTTTTTGGTTAAATTGTTTGCATTTATTTTGAGCTCCCGGGTTGATAGTAATAAAGCAGATGACAGAGCCTTTGGTTGTTCCCTCACAGTTTATCGATTGACAAGTCTAAAGCCATGCTAGCGGCTTGGTGAGGCTGTATTTTGGCACACTAGTGCAATATGTTTAGTTTAATCTCCATTGGACAGATGATAGTGAAGAGGCAGACAGGAAACCGGAGAGAGCAGCTATTGATGCCAGGCTGCTCACAGTGTCCCTCTATAGGGGTCAGATCAGTCTCAATAATTGCAAATGCATACAGAGAGACTCACAAATGCAAACACACAGACTCACAAATGCACATAAAACAATTCACAAATATATTACATTTTACAAATGCACACAGAAAGATTCACAAACGCATTCTAATGCACACGTAAATATATTACGATTTAGAAAAATGTAAAGAAAAAATACAAATATGTATGCATTTCTATGTGGATTTGTCTATTTGTTTGTGGATTTATATGTATTTTGTTTTGGATCGCACTACATTTATTTTTGGATCACACTACACACAAATACGGATTTATGAGACTCTCCTGGCATGGCTCATACTGTAAATGCGTTTTTTCAACATGGCCGATTTGTAGCCAATCACCGAGCTGTGTGAGCCTACAGGTGATGTTGTGAACCAAAACAGCTTATTTGCATATAAGGACACATTAATATCAAGCATAAATAAATGAAGAAAGAAAGAAAATGTAGAAATAGATTTATTTAATGATGTCCTGTTTAGGTATAACTTATATTTATTTATTCTATAATTATTTTAAGCATCTATGTATTTATTCCTGTATTTATTCATGCATTTATTTATTTATTAATACTTAATTAATTTTCTGTCCTCCATACCACAAACACAGTGCGATCTATAGAGAAATGCAGTGCGATCGAAAAATAAATACATACAAATCCACAAACAAATAGATAAATCCACATAGAAATGCATAAATATATTTGTGATTTTTCTTTACATTTATATAAATCGTAATTAATTTAAGTGTTCATTGGAATATATTTCTGAATCTTTCTGTGTGCATTTATAAAGTTGAATATATATGTGAATGCACATCTCTCTGTGTGGATTTGCATTTATTGAGCCTGATCTGACCCCATACCCCTCATCATCTTGATACTGTTGAACAAGGCACTCTTAAGCGACTGTATAAGACACACAAGGCTTTCAACTTCAATGTAAAACCATCTGCATACGTCAGAGCAACTGACTAGTATAAAGAGAAAGTCCACTGAAATGGCAAAGGACACATCCTTTGAGTAGCGCTGCATGGACCAAGCATAGAGAGGTGTTCAGCTGCCCGGAATCACTTACAATGCCGCCAAGCCCAAGCTGCTTTCATCTCTTATAGCTTATAGTACTATATTACCCTGCTAGAGAGCTGTGCTCACTGATTGTGGGGCTACGTGTGGTAGAGTCTTAAAAAGTATAATGGGAGCCAGAGCCTTCAGTTATCAATCTCCTCTGTTATGGAACCAGCTTCCACTTTCAATTTAAGATTAGAGATAAGACTTTCCCCTTTAATAGCACTTATAGTTAGGGCTGGCTCAGGTAATGCTATTCATCTGTACACATGACATCTAGTGCTTGTCCATCTGGGGAGAGGGATCCTCCTCTGTTGCTCTCCTGAAGTTTTCATCCCTTTTTTCCCTATGAACGTTTTTTCAGTTTTTTGGGGAATTTCTTTAATAAACTGAATTGAATATTGGATCTATAGTTGTTAGGGGCCCTTTTTAATTGGGCCCCCAGGTCGAGTTTGCCTATCTTGCCCAGTGTTTTTTCCGTGTGAACCAGAACACAGGCCTATTTCATCCATGAAATGGATAGGGATGTCGTATGTGTACAGATTGTAAAGCCCTCTGAGGCAAATTTGTAATTAGTAATTTTGGTTTATTCAAAATAAACTGAATTGTTACAGATACTACTGAAACTCGATGATATATTGTAGAGCATTCCATTCACCCACTTTCATAAACTCATGGCAGAAGCTGCCATGCAAGGTACACATCAGAACCTAAACATATTCACTCTATTTACATTCATGCATTGATGGCAAAGCAATCACAAACAATTTATGGTTTAGTGTCTTGCCTGAGGACACTTTGACATGCGTACTGAATCAAACCTTTGCTCACCTTAGACCACTCACTGTAACTCTGTGCCACAGGTTTGATACTTTTAGCAAGCACCACTTTCTAAATGCCATTGTTGCCTTCAATATGTAATAATACAAGTCTACAAATATGGAAAGATCCAGCAGAATGGATTAAAATCCTTGTTACCAGTTAAAATATTATTTTCTTGAGTTTATAATGCACTTATAAAATGTACATATGACAAACTGAAATCCACCAGGCGTGTATTGCCCTGACGGTAAGACCTTAAATGTCCTCTGAAAGTGAGCACAGCTCATCTAAACAGACATCCTCTCAGAGGATCTTCCCTATATCAATAAAGATAAAAAGAAATGAGAAACATTTATTCAACAAAATGTTGACACAACTACTTAATTATGAACTCTGCTCACCAAAACAAATGGCAGGATTTCGCAGAGCAATTACAACTCTTTCAATATTTGTCCACACAATATGGAATGACACTTAAACAAAAGAGAGAACAGACAAAACAGTGCTCACAGTTCTTGTGATGGATGACATTCATTGTTATTTATTTGTCATATATATCTGGTCTCTATTTCTATTTCAAATACCTTCTAAAGTTGCTTACAAAAAGTAACAGAAGGGTTTCAAATATAATGTTAAACATCAGAGGATTTTAGTGCAGTGTCAAATTACTTTTTTAGCAAAATATGTTGATACTCACTGGTCAAACACCTTGTAACTCCATTTCAGCTTGAATTTGGGGGAAATCTTAATAACATAATGATACTTGCAAGTATCTGACTGTATATAAAGACACCATGGGTACGACATAATACATGTCATTTGCATGTAGAAAGAGTACTTGAGTGCAAAGCATCAAATAGAGTGTGTCTTTCAAAAAGATTCCTTCCAGAGGTCGTACCTACAGAAACCATGGTAAGACTTAAAGTTTATGTTAGCTTTACTTCCATCACTAACACAGAAAATATATGTATTTTTATTGAGCTGCTACGTAGGTTAGATACTTTCAATAACTTCCCATGTTCAGATGCATAACGCTACCTCTACGTAGAGAAGATGTGCTTTGAATTGTACAATGAACCATGTGTCGGCGCTGCCTATTATGTTCAAATCAGCCCGCTTACAGAAATCGAATACCCATGGAGTCATGTCTGCTGCAAGGCAGCCACCTGGTGCATGACTCACAGAAGATGTCTGGTAATGAGAGAGCACTCTGAATAAGTAACTTTTCTCAGTATGCTTTATTGTAACCAGTAGCTTGTTCATGGCAGTGCACATTGTAATGTAATAGGTTACTTGTCCCAATCGAATTATACCTTCAGCATTTCAGTTGATGCATTGCTTACACAGATTCCTAATTGAATCTGCATGTAGTCAAATTATGGGGGCCCCACAGGTGATTTGTAGTCTGGGCCCACTGGTGGGTTGACTTAGCCCTTGTTGGTCTGTCAGCAATATCTTGATAGATTCCTGGGAAATCTCGTAAAGGCAATTATGTTCCCAAAGACTGAATCAGAAATTAGTTTTCATTCGTTTCTTTGTTAGAATAGTAGAGTAGTGCTGCATCTTATCACTCCGAAATGAGCCAGCATTTAAGGTATGTGGTTAACACAAGCATTATGCCTATTTAATGTCCTGTTCTCCAACATTAAATATGTCACAAAATGACCCTTTTGTGAATTTTGAAGTTTTTATCTGTCTCAAAAACGGCGGTTACTGATAAGTGGGTAAATGACACTACTAAACATAATTGCAGAGTAGTTTCCCCTAATCTTAGTGGTGGTTCTTAGGTTAGCTTTTAACCTCATCAAAATTGATAAGTGATGTTTTTTTGTGAAGACTATTGTTGCTGAACAAAACATTTGAATATCATCAACATTTATTTTCCACATATCTTAATATTTTCTGAACAAGCACAAAATCCAATGGAGAAATCCAATTGGCTTTTTATCTTGGGAACCAGTGCAATGCTCCCTCCAAAAAACATTATCCCTGGAGCACACTATTAAAAGAAAAAAACTTTGGTTTAATCAAAACAAGAGAATAGATATCAAAACAACCTGCTGTTAATGTGTGACTGCACCTTATTTCAGTCCTTTCTTTCACTGTAGCATCATTGCATGCCATGGATGTGGGAAACGTTTCTATAGACCACAGTTTCACGTCACTCGGATGGACCAGGGTGAGGTGGCTAGATACGTCACATGATTATTAAACACAAGTGAACTCAACTATTTGACATCGGTTTTCTCGGCTGGGTGAAATCTTAGTTAAGAATTCAACCAGCCGAGAGCACAGATGTCAAACGGTTGCATTCTTAATTAAGAATTCAACCGTTTGACATGTGTTGAATTCCTTAAACTTAAGAATTCAGGTGGCTAGATTCTGTGAACGACTCCCCCGTAACATGTTGCTCCCGGGAATTGTTAGCCTCTCAAACCGCATGTGATCTGTAGGAAATTGTCCTGGGGATGACAGACAGTCATTCAGAGGGGGACCCGGGCTCTGATCATGAGGTACAGTGGGGGCGTGAGGTCTTGGTCCTGGTGGACCTCAGCCTCCTGCCAGATGGAAGGGACACACAAACAGTTTGTGTCCTTGATGAGTTCCCTCGGCCACAATCTTTTGTGCTCGCTTCAGGGTCCTGGAGGCGAGGAAGATGGAAGGCAGATTTCAGCGAATCAATCCCTCAGCAGAACTATTGATGCGCTACAGTCTCTGCTTGCAGTGGCTACAGCATCCCAGACCAGACTAGCCCCCATCTCCCAGTTCTCCCCAGTTAATGCTGTGGAGTCCTTCCGTTTCCTGGGATTCGCCATCACCCAGGACCTCACTGAAACGGCTCAGCAGAGGAAGTTCTTCAGCTGCCTGAAGGAGCAGAGGACTCAATGATGGCAGTGTATAAATGCGCCACCATGGACTTTGGCAGGTGGAACTTCTTCAGCTGCTACATGAAGTACACCCTCTGTTGAGCCGTTTTGCTGATGGAGCTGATGTTCGTCTCCCATGTGAGGTTCCGGGGCAGGGCAAGGCGCTCAAAAGACTTCATGACCACAGAGGTCAGGGCGACGGGCCTGTAATTAAGTCCTGTGAACTTTGCTTATTTGGGGATAGGGATTATGGTGGAGGCCTTGAAGCAGGCTCGTATGTGGCATGTCTCCAGGGAGGTGTTGAAGATGTCCGCGAACCCTGGAGACAGCACAATGCGGAGGGGTGGAGGGGGGGGACCGAGTCCGGGCCGGCTGCTTTACGAGGGTTCTGTTTTTTTTAAAAGCCTGTTGACGTCTCGCTCCAGAATAATGAGAGTGTATGGCTTTTATATAAATTCAGGGCTGTTCTTGATTATGAGACTGTTCCAATGGTGACATGTAATGCAAATTATTTTGGTAGTTTAAATTCTTTAATTTATTCAGAATGACCCAAAGAGTTGGTAATATCCATGCTGAGTTGGTAATATCCATGCTGAGGTGAATAATGTTCCCCCAAGTTATCATACAAAGCTAAGATCTTAAACTTTACAATATAATAAGGTAGTATAAGCTGCTAAATTCTACTCTTGTCACGCCAACGTCATGTGCAACGAGGTGCAGGAGCTCATGTGCAGAGAAACAAGCGGGATTAAAACTTGAATAACAAAAAGGTGCTCTTTAATGAGGCAAAAAACAGGTTACAACAAAAACAACACGGCCCAAAAGGGGCAGGCAGAGGATCGTCCGTCAGGGCAGGCAGGCAAGGTCGGAAAAAAGGCAGGATCCACGATGGGAACATATACAGAGGACGAAGGGAAAAAAGACAACAATCCAGCAACAGACAAGGGAAAGAGTGGCATAGGGGGGGAAACAGGTGTGACATGAGAACAGGTGTACGACATGAGACAGTAACGAGACGAGAGTGGCTGAGGGCAGGTGCAGGGAATGAAACAATCAAAGAAACAGAGGAGACACAGAGAAGACACCGAGTACAGAGTAGACAGAGTATACACAGAATAGACAGAGGATACACGGAACAGAGCCTTACAACTCTATATTGAATGGTATTACTAGTAAGTGGTGTATTTGTCAGGTAAAGCATTAGTTATAGTTGTGCAAGAAAAAATGTTTACTCGCTGCACACACCTTTATGCCAAATACATTTAATGCAAGTCTAGACATTTTCTTTTTTTACCTGTGCAATACTGGTACTTTTGATATTTCGTTGCACAAAGTGATTAATAATGGAGGTCAAGTGTACAGTTTGGTCCTTCTTTCCTCTGCATATGCATATGTATGAACAAGTTTCTGCTCAGATAAAGGGAAGGGAAATTCTGTCACAATGGGCCCAGAAAAACAACAAAATCTTTTTATATGGTGAAAACAGTAAGGAACAACGCAAAGCATTTTTCAATGACTGAAACCAAGAAAGCGGCATACAACTGCACACTTTTTTGCTACATGTTTTTTTGAATAAATATTAAGGGGATCCCTGAATGGATGTGTTCTCTCAAAGAGAGGATTCATTCTAAGTAAACTGTAAGTACTTTATTATATTGTACAAATCTGTTTGTATTTTTCTTGTATTCCGTTATTTTCCTTGCCACTATCTTGTTAGTATCCGGTTCAGTCAGGTATAAGTTATGTATTCATACACTGAGAATGACAACTTAAAAGTTAGAAAACCAGTCTCCGATTTCTTTCCACAAAAAAAGAATTAATGAGCCATCAAGGAATCTGTGACTGCTACATTTAATAAAATATGAAGACATCAAACCTGGCAGTGGTATGATCCATCTCAGTAAAAATAATTAATTTGATTATTTACCACAGCTGTCAGCTTCAATGAAGTGCACGTCTGGTTTAAATGTCAAGCTCATCTACAGAATGTATGCATCAGCGATATCGTCGCCACCAGCAGCTTTTATCCTTGTCTTCACCGAAATATACGTACAGATGACAGCAGCGTGGGCAGCAGGTTAATGTCTTGCACATTAATTACTTTAATTGTAAATAGCTGGATGAGAGTGGCGTGCAAAGACAACAAATGCATATTTCCACGTTTATTAACATGGATCTGAAAATGTGTGCAATTCTTCCTGAGGTTGAACAAGGTTATCAGCAAACGTTCGATGTCTATGAAAGACACAAAGACTAGCTGAGTGCTTCACTTTTTGGATAGGCTGACGAGGATTTTGTTCTTCAAAGACCTTGACCAGATGTCAGTGACAAAATGGCCAAACCTTTTGAATATTGAGCAACATTAAAATATATTTGTTATTCCCTCTTCTTTTATATCTGTGTTTTGTCTCCACAAGCTCATAAGGGAAATACCTGTCCTTTTAAAGCAACACTATAATAATTGTACCTTACAGCTTGAAAAAATGGTGCCGCTACAATGACTTTTAATATGGCGATTTGTGCCTCCGCCTCTGCCATCGGGGGTCTGAGGGGAGAAAACTTCACTATGTAAGATTTTTGAGCCGCCCGGTCCCGGGCGGATGTACTTCGACCTGCTTCCTGGCAGTGATTACGCAATATACGTCATATAGTGCCAGTCCACGCTCGCAGGTGACTTTTTATTTGCTCCGCTACGCGACTCGTAGAGACAGAGTGACATGCTGCTGTGGAGATGATCAATAACAGACGTTTAGTTTAATAAAAGAACAAAGATGTCTTGAAGAAAGGGACCTGACATTACTTCTGCTGTAATCTGGTGTGATAGAGAACGTTACAGAGTTGCGGGTGGAGATTTTTTTGGGGTGTGCAAGTGACTTTTCTGGTGACATTTGTCCCGATGTGCGCTCACACGCCGAGCTCTACGGCGCGGGGCGTGTTCACGTGATACGTAGAGACTGAATGACATGTTTTAATGATGTGCTGCTGTAGAGACGATCAACATCAGATCGGTCACGTACGCAAAGGCGCGGAGGAACACAAGTAGCAGTACGCATTGTGGATTATTTTCGCGCATGCGTACCTGCGTACCAGTTATGTGCACGCCTGCATATGCCATCACCGGAAGAGCCATACATGGCTCGAGAGCCAGAGGTTTCCCAAACCTGATCTATCGTAACTGGGTATTTACGACACTGAAGTAAACGTTAAAGCCCCACTATGTAACTTTTCCACCTTAAAATAACAGCTTGAAAAAAATTGTGCCGCTACAATGACTTTTAATATGTTGATTTGCGCCTCCGTCACTGCCATCGGGGGTCTGTGGCCAGAAAACTGCTGAATGTAAGATGTTGGGGACCGACCCGGTACTTCCTACATAATGGGTCATTAAGATGCCATTTGGTCACCAGTTACTTGCTCTCTCTGTCTGTGTGTCATTTTGGGCAGGTCAAATACAATATGGGTTTATTAGTGCCAATAGAGTCAAAGTCACATCCATCGTGACCTCTGAGTCGACTTTAAATACTTCTCGTCGAACCGACATTTTGTTTGAAAGACTATGACAATCTGTGACAACGCTATGACAATAACATTTTTGGTCACGAAGTCACGAATGCACTCAAAATATGGCAATTACGTGTACATGTGAAAGCCTGTGTTCCAATAGCTTCTGTCAAAGCAATCTCTCAGCACATCGTCTAATACTAAATAAATAAAACATGTTCCTGGAGTTTTCTGACCGTAGTCTGAGAAAAAATCGGTTGCACAGCGCTCACTATCAGATATTAACTTTAATAGTCACACAACAATTACTTTGTGAGCATAGAATAAAGGTGTAGGGCTACCATGACGATGTACCACTATGGCAAAGTCGCTCCAGTGTAACTTGGTTTTATGGACATTCCTTTCTCACTTGGTATATATAAGCGATAATGCCCCAGAAAATGTCAATCATCAGGTATTAATGGATGACATGACATAAATATAATAAACACATTTTCATCCTTAATTACACATTTTAAGTTAACCACACATCACACTGTTGAGTTTATTACAAAGCTGGATTTGTCAATATCGATGCAATTTTTAATGAGGTTTTCTAACTTCTGGAACATAAGTTTCATCTTCAAGTTTGCAATCAACAGGGCGCTCAAATCATAATGTGCAATATGAGTTAGTGAAGAACGTACCGGTTTCAATTAAAACAATAGTTTTTAGGTGCTATCAGAGTAACTGTGGCTAACAACCTTTCTGTATATTTATAACTTCACTTTTTATACCCACTAGATGGAGGAATTTGACTTTTTGGAAAATAATAGATCTGATGTGTTACATTTGCTTGAGTATACTTTGTGACTTATAGAATCAGAGGGCATTAGTAAGCCTTGTTTGCAGTAGGAGTTAATTCCAAATGATTCCTGTGTAATCCCACACAAATATGTCCTGGATGCATTCCAGCAGAGTCCTTATTGCTGCCACATCTATAGACCACTGGATGACGCTTGCG
This sequence comes from Liparis tanakae, assembly GCA_036178185.1. Classification (NCBI taxonomy): domain Eukaryota; kingdom Metazoa; phylum Chordata; class Actinopteri; order Perciformes; family Liparidae; genus Liparis; species Liparis tanakae. Next base: position 10,974,964 of record CM070110.1, read on the forward strand.
AGAAGGTTGTGATTGTGGCAATTTATTTTTTGTAGATGGCATATCAGAGGGGTACACAGTGAACAGATGCTGAACTAAGATTAGTTGAGGAAGCTAGTTGCTAGTTTTTCTGAATGGAATTAGATGTCAACATTCCCTCATTAGGTTTTAAGGGAGTCAATATGTTTCTTATGCAGAAGACAATGTGTGAGACGACTGACACTCATCCTTCACCTCATCCTTCACTCTTGGTCTCAGTGAGCCATTGAGACAGAGCTGCAAATCAACATTCCTTTTTTTCCCCTAAATTGCTCTGAGAGTGCTCTTTCAAGAAAGACAACCTCTGAGCAATCGCTAATTCGACAAAGACCATTAGGATTACTAACTGGCTAATGGCGCTTTTGTTAATAGAGGGAATTCAAATGAAAGCACACTTTGTAATTGATGATTGATTTTATGGTCATTATTTGGGATGCAAAGTACAAAGTTCTTACCATCTAACTCCAGTCGGTCCCACGAGAGCCCAACACACCGACAACTCCTCTAAACAGCTCACCCTCACCCAAACCACCTGCTGGACTCTCTTTGTTTACCTGGACTCTGCTCAGTCTTCCTCTTAGTGGGCCATTCAGACTGCTGCCATTGATAATTGGACTTACGGTTCCCTCCCATTATGTGCTTGTCAAACAGCAATCTAACACTTTGCCATCTGTTTGTGTTAATGTTAATCATATCTTTTCTCCTACGTTATTGTTCCAGATGGTTTCTATAATTGCATTGTTTCTTCTACAGATGTTTTATGATGCGGTTTCGGAGCATAGCCAGCTCTTGGTTGATAAAGCGCTGGAACGGTTAATGGGAATATAAACGTTTCCACTGGCAGGTTCCAAGGTTTTGTCACTAGTCACACAAACAGTGTAATTGCCACTAATGGGGCCAGGGTAGCCATTGAATGACTGGGGGCCATATTAGCATAGTTCCAGAAAATGGAGGAGGAATTCAAATTTAAATTGTGGCAGTGGCTAGATCCACCATGCCGTGAACAAATGAATATCTTGGCACTAGAAGGAGCTCCAAATGTATATTATGCAGCGACATCTCATTATTTTGTATGGAAGGAGAACGCATATACTTTGGAGGCAGCGATAGCAGCTGGAATAATAGAAGCAGGAGTTTTTAGTTCCAGGGATTAAGTTCTTGTCGAGCTTCTGTTACCGCTCTGCTGCTTTTACAATATACCAAGTGGCTGGAAATATCCAGAGCATACTAACCGCTTCGCGCTCAGGCAGTAGCTCACCAATAGTTGCCATCCTTTGCAACAGATTTGCCATATATTTGAAGAGTCGCATAACCTTTTAAAGCTTATGTGTAAAACAGGAGACGGTGGCTGAATAGACTGCTCCGCCTTGAGATGCTGAACCGCAGCCTATTTTCCCTAATCGCCTGCGTGAGCACAACACCGCTGATTCAATCTGAATTTGACAAATGTTGCTGACTAGAGGAGGACAGCTCTGGCATCCTACATGGCAATTTTGAAGACGGCCTCATTTCCATGCGCCATTGTCTGCATGGCAATAGTGTCTGAGATGAACTGGAATCACATTATCCTGCCGTTACCTGAGCATCAGCTCTGCCGTTTGAGACACCGCTGGGGGAAATGAGGGTCAGAAAGACTCCCCCAGCCTCTGATTCATCTACTCAGATGAGGCAAAGGTCAGCTCATGATTCCAGCTCATCAGCTGAGCTCACCCAACCAGCCAATCAGGAGGGAAATTACTTTAAGGAAAGGTTGGAAACAGGTGTAGCAAAGTATGGAGAATATCAATGTCTACATTTAAAATCCAGAGTGTATCACACAATTATTATGCATCACTCATCATCAACAGCAATCCATTCTGTTGTGTTGTGCAAATCCTGTAAATAATGTGGTGTTCTTTGAGGGATGACATTCGCTGTGAATCAGTACCAGCAAATGATTGTGTCAAGCATGAAAAAAAAGGGTTTCTACATTCCTCCCACCTTCACTTTTCAGGGGCCAAGCTATCTCCACTAAAAGTTTGAGTTCAGCACATTTTTAACTACTCATTATTTAATGACATCGACATTGTAGCTTTTATTGTTCCAGTCAAATAGCATGCAGTGACAAAAGAGAGTGGGAATGACAATGCTAATCTTGCAGCGAGAAAGCGCAGCCGTCCATCGTGCGTTCAGAATCACATTTCCTTTGTGCTGTCTGAATCACCTCCTGAATCTATTATATTTTTATCATGTTCAATTCAGAACCTTAAACCCCACCTGTTTGCCTGATGTACAACGACTCTCTGTGACATTCCTCTACATACAGAGGCGGGTGTAAATACCAATGTAGCAGGTATCTTTAAAAAAACATTCCGTTGCTGATGAAGCTGCAAGTGTCTACTACGGGATGAATGAAGCTGATAGCGAGAAGGCTGCAGCTTCAGGGCGGGTTAGTGCCCAGGTCGGCTTGTTGGGAACCGTTCCCTCGCGAGCGCACGCAGAGTGCCGACAATATGCAGGGAACAAAACAAAACTGACACGATCCACCATCAGTGTATTCTTCCCCTGTAGAGGATGCGGTCTCCTCCCATGTCGAGGTTTCAGACCTCGTCGTGAGACTTGGCGGAGTCGTCGGCGGGCTGTGAATAAAAGCCCGGATTAGCTTCCATGAGAAACCGTGAAACAGGAGGTGATCACAGTGAGCTGAGTAAGGAGAGTGAAATGAAGCGGCACATTGAGGAGCTGAATATTTGAGATGGTTCAGGGCACATGGTATGGAAAACAACTAATCATTGGCGTCATAATATCCCCACAGAAAGGGCGTTTTGTCTCCATTTGAGGCCAAGCAGGCGATTTAGGGGAGATTTATAACTTGTGCAATGTGTTGTATTATCTATATATTACTGCTTGAATGTAGAAAACAGATGGGTAGGGAGAGAATGCGAAGACTGATGATGCCTTTACAGTTTTCCTAGAGGTTAGGGTTCTCACATTTAGTATTCATGTCACGTGTGATTAGAGACACTCGTTTGGGAACACTTTCAGCTTTTGTTTGTGACCATTTTGCTTCTCCCTGAAGAGATCCAGGATTTTTTTTTAACGGAGTATTTTTTTTACTGAATCAGCATTTTGGTTTCAGCAGCTCAATGACCTGCTGTATCTGCCGTTTTCCACCAATCAGATGACAGAGACAAACATGCTTACTGTACCGCTTTTAAATCACTTTATCGTACACTACTTTGAGAAATGCCAATACAATTGTTGTCAAAGTAATTTTGTTATATGCTTTTTGGCCCGTAAACAAGTGAGGACAAACCAACACAGGGGAATAAAAAGAAAAAAGGTATTCTGTTCAGAGGAATACTGATTCTATTGCTGCTGTTGCTCAGTGATGGTGCTTCAGGAGTTGAACTTGAGGTCACCTTTTAATCGGTCACATTAAGTCAAGGTCAACACAATAAGGGAAAATTTACAATTATTGCCTGCAACATTTTCCATACATTTCTTTGATGTAAAAGGCCTCAGTCTTGTAAGATACATTTGTAATATAAATTAGAGATTCATCATGATTGTGAAATGTGTGCTGTCCTTTTCAGATCGACAGTTAGCCTTAATGTGTTCTAAATGACATCCATGTCTTGGGGATAATCAAATTAAACTGTCTAATAGCGATGATGGACCACGTTAAAAGCTTTCCATAAGATAGTCCACAGATAGAATTGCTTGATTGGTCAAATAAATCATTCCAAATGTAATAAATTACAGTCCCGTCACTAGTTTTTGGAAAAATTATGTTTTTTCATTATTTTACATTAAACGTCCTGTTCTTCAACCCTGTATTGATTGTTACTAAGCATCTAAAGCAGCTCAGGTTCAGATTATTGTCAAAAAAAGAATAAACTCATGAGTTGTTGACTCACTATTTATTTGTTGGAGCAATGGCAATCCGATTAGTACTGACAAGGTGGGAGAGGCCAAGTGTTTTTAATGAGAGAATATGGATTTCTTTCAAAATGAGTTCACGTAAATCAGTAAATCCCGCCAATGGCTTTCATGTCCTGTGAGAACATTCCCTGTATCAGCTAAAAGTGTGGAGGTAGAAGCTGGTTCTCTGGACAGCCTTTATAATCGACATGAGTGAGTATCTTACACTGATAGGATGCTTTTGAGAGCACAATTGCAGTAATGAGGATTTAACATCAAAAGTCCCATATTGTGGAAAGTGAGATCGTCATTTCTTTCACAAAGTAGGTATAGGTGCTATAAATATTGTGAAAGTATCATATAAATCACAATTCAGTTGAGTAATCAGAAACTGTATCTTTAAACGAGCCGTCGGGACTTCCCTGAGGTTGTGATGTCATAACTATTTTGTCACTCTAATCACACGCCTCCCCCGGCTCAGATGACCACTACACTGACCAATCAGAGCATGGAGGGGGCCTTAAAGAGATAGACATTATGAATACAATGTTTATGTTTTTTGTTTTTTTTAACATTAAAGCATTGGCAATATGTTACTATAACCCCAACACACAAGTATGAACCTAAGAAACAAGCATAGGTCTCCTTTAAAATGTATTGTGTCCACTTTTCCATACATCTGCAATTTGCACATTCAAACTGTAAACTCCTGTCTGGTCTCATGCAATTATTGTCTTCATGACCACCTCTGCCCAGCAGTGTTTCCCAGGTACTCTGTCATATTTAGAATCCATATTCATAGAGAAAGAGACGGTGATATACGTGGAGAATCTGAGGGGGTGAGAGGTTGGCAGATTTCTAAATGGAGATTGTTAGTGCATACACAAACACGTAGCCCTATTATAAGGCAGCTGGACCACCTAAATGAGTGTGAGACTGGGCCTGCCCTCATTAGTGGGAGCACATGGGAAGCAGTCCTGCGTTTCAGTGTGAACTGCCCAGCGTGATCTCCACATTACACGATACGCTGTCAGTCTAATGAATATACATTGACTAAAAAAGGCTGCAAGTGGATCTTACTTGGCTCATCTACTTTGTTAGCACCTCTCTAATGTGCAGTAATAGCTCAGGGCTGCAGAGCTTTTTGTCACATAATGTCTGGATGCTCTAGAGCAGGGCTCGGGAACCTATGGCTCGCGAGCCATATATGGCTCTTTCGGTGACGGCATATGGCTCTTTTGAGTTTGAGTTAAAAGCAGAAGTTTACAGCAGAAGTAATTTAAGGTCCCTTTTCTTAAAGAGCACGTCTTTGTTCTTTTATTAAACTAAACAGCCGTCTGTTATTGATCGTATCTAACCAGCAGCATGTCACTTCTGTCTCTACGTGTAACATTTCTCGGCTCTCGGCTCGCGCGCTGCAGAGACGAGCTCCGACGTACCGGCGTCTGCGCGCGCATCGAGGAGGAGCAAAGAAAAAGTCACCGTCATCTGCACCCAGGGATGGCCCTTGCACATTTGGCGCTCTAGGCAAGCTTCACTCGTGGTGCGATAAATAAACGATCTTATGGTTTTGTACTTTTGGTAAAGAAGTGAAATTGATCCAATGTGAGAACATTTTCTCATGTAGGCACTATAGCTTAGTGAGTAGAGGTGCCCCCCCCCCCACCAGCATCATGCAGCACCAGAAGTCGCATTAAAATTATACGTTGAAAATACCATATGGCTCTCAATGAAATATATTTTGAAATATTTGGCTTTTATGGCTCTCCCAGTCAAAAAGGTTCCTGACCCCTGCTCTAGAGTCTGGATACTGTTGTTTTATCGTTTGCGATTTTGGCAACGTGTGGCTTTGAGCTCTGTGGTAATTGATTTGTGAGGCCACTAGGGGAAGGGTCACAATATTGAAACACAATATCTGACAAATGATCACAATTCTAAGTTCTTATGGCTAATTTGCTGCCAAACGATTGCCGACAGATCAAGCAATACAATTTAATTTGTATCACCCAAAATGAGACATTTCCCTTAGAGGGCTTAACAATTTGTACACATACAACATCCTCTGTTCCAGGACCTCACATCAGTTCAGGAAAACCTCCCCTCAAAAATCCTTTAAACAGGGAGAAAAAGGAAGAAGCCTTTGGTAGAGCAACAAAGGAGGATCCCTCTATCACAATAGATATATAATGTGACCAGAATGAACACTAAATGTTAACTGTTAAATAGAACTGTACTTGTGTTTCCCTTTTCTATTCTTCCGACCACTTAAAGCGCTTCAAGACTAATTGACATCATTCACCTATTCACACCTATTTAAACACTGATGGCTGGGGCTAAGGTGCCACCTTCCCATCAGGAGTAACTGTTAGTGTGCATAAGAATCGGTTGCCTGGTAGAGCTAACAGAATAATTCAGCCAACGACCTTCTCTTCTTCTCTCCTTTTCAACAAGAGAATGTATTCACTGATCTTAAGTAAAATATAAGTTTGCTGTGATTGCAATCACACCGAAGTCCTCTCTCCAAACACAGGTTGAAGCCCCAAAACAACTCTCCCCCCAAGCCAAGTATGGCGCTCTAAGCACCCACATTTCATCACGTCATCTGACCTTGGATTGGCGCTCTGCTGCTCCATCCCCCCACCCCTACTCACAGGACGGGCCCTCCTATGGCCTCAGCCCCCTCTCTCATTGTAACAACATGATAACAAGTCTGAATGTTACGTTTGTGTGAGGCACAGTACCTAAACCTTTTAGGAGCAGACACAATATTTATTATCAGACACATATTCCCTCTGCGATGTGATGTTATTCTGAACTTTCAGGAACTTGACCACACCAGTAGCTTCTATAATTCAGATTTAAATTAACAGTAACTAACCTTCACACATATTACAGTATGCACAGCTACGGGGTCAATGGGGCAATTTGGGGTTAAGTGTCTTGCCCAAGGACACATCAACTTGGGATAGTGGAGCTGGGGATCGACCTTACAACCCACTGATTGAAGGACGACCCTGCTCACCGCTGAGCAGTTCAAAAGCCACAACTTCCTCTTTGTTAATGACTGCACATGTGTATTAAAAGACATATTAAACCCAGATGCATTTGATACATTGACGTAGCATTAGAGGGAGTTCAACAAGTTGAGGGTAAAAACAGGTACATTCCAGAATTCTTTTGCTGCAAAAGCTGTCTTTTTTGGACATGTTAATATTGATGATGAAATAGCTGTTCATATCAGAAATGATATTTCATTTGGTATGTATTGACCTCATTAAAATAGAAAACTGAGAAACTCTAATACTCATATTTTCCACAAGCAGCCCAACAGGTAAATCAACTATTGACTGCATCTGTTTACAGTTAATAATGCTAATAATGAGTTTATTAATGCATATTATCGCTAGATAATTATAGATATATTATAATATTGGTTCACATTGAACAGCTTAATTGCAACCAAGATACAAGATACAGTACATCGTGTGAGAGCGTGTGTATGCTGCACCCCCCCCCCCCCCCCCCCCTCTCTCTTTCAAGGACGGGATTTTCATTTACCGACAGAAATCAACATGTGTTTTGATATCTAACCGGGCGTTCTTTGGCTCAGCTGATTGAGGAAATGTCTCCAACCGACTCTGCATCATGTAATTGGTTTGATTGATGGACAGACGGACATCTAATCTCACACTCATCAGGCTGCAGCATCTGATCTTACTTCTATATTTATTTCTACACGTGGTCGGGGGAGGTTTGGGGAGAATATTGTGGTCCTCAATCTCTCAGCAGCCAAAGTGCTACCATCTGGATCCAGCTCTCTCTTTTAATGAATGTTTAGTTTACTCAAAAAGTTGTTAAGTTTGGTTGTTTTTGCTGATAATATAAACACAAGCATAACTACAGAACAACCACAACATGATTCATTCTGAATTAATGCTATTATACTAATATTTAGGACAAACTTTCTAAAACCGTTAAAGTCTTTGAAGATGCATGAATGAAAATGTTGATTCAAGTTCAGATAAACAATTTACAGATCAATAAAAAAAGCAAACTATATAGATTGTGTATGCTGTTATGCACCACCGAGACATGTTTCCTTTGTCTTTGAGGTACAATATACCTGAGCTCAGCAGAATCAACAGGGTTGACCTTGACAGCACAAGGCCCTTGAGAAAAATGCTGTAACTCTGATAAAGCTTTATCTTTAAAAAGGAGGCATTGTTGGGGAGGAGGCCATGATGGTTTGTTTCCATGATGCAGATCACAGACATTCTGCACATCTGAGAACCAGCACTAAATCATGTGGGCATTTATCTTCCAGAAACAATGCAGTTGGTGAAGACCTGCCAGGTAAGCTGATTTCTGGATTGTATGAGTATTAGTCTTGTAAACCTTAAACTGTGATCACTCTTTTGAATTTGTTTTTTGAGTGTGTAGAAATCTCTACAGGTAAATGGACTGTGCATGTATATATCTTGTCTAGTCTTCCAACCACTCAAAGTTCTTCAACACTAGTTGTTATCATTCACCCATTTATACCCATTCATAAACTGATGGGAGGAGCTACCATGCAAAGTGCCACCTGCCCATCAGGACTAACTAACATTCATAGCTATTCACACAGCATACAGGTCAAATCAGGGATAAGTGTCTTGCCCAAGTTTAATTAAGTCTTTAAAAATTATTGATGGCATATGAAACCATGATCGGCTTTCAGAAAGAAATCCACATTTTTTATTTGACTGGTTGCATAGCAACTATTTTGACTTATCAGACCAGGAAAAACCCAGGTGCGCGGTAACAGTTACAATAGCTCAGTTCCGTTAACACTCCCAGTGACAGTGCACCTGCTATAGTTTCCTATACCGTGTCTAAATATCCGGCGGGCAACCAGTCCATCCAGTCTGTGACAGGTACCTTTTTTTCGCCTTTTCACATATGGAGAATGAAGATTATTGGTGAAAAATACTAATTGTATTAATTTAAATTACATAAACACCACTTAAAAGAAATCTAAGTAAAAGGGTCTGACTACTTACTGAGGTGATTGTAAGTCAAAGAAACCGCATAACTATCTTGAAGAAGTCAGATGGCTTATAGAGGCTCTTTCTGCTTAACTCACTTCATATCTAAAGTGAAAAAAACAGTGACTACTATACTCTGGTCTAGTTCTAGCTGTAATGTCAGTCCCACGATCCTCATGGGATGCTGTTAGCCGTATTACTGTCAGCTTATCTCTGACAGGAACCAAGAGAATGACATACAGGAAATAAGCTTGAGAGTAAAGGCAGGTCATTTGGGGAGCAAAATTGAACTCCCATTACTACCTGCAGTGTTAAACTGGCAGACATTTCCAGAGCAAACGCCAGGGTGCATATCCTGCAAAATACGGCGCGAGGTGCTCCAGTGTCAGATATTTCACACAAGGGCTTTGATGATGCCCAGGGCTGCAGCGCTGTCATGAACCCCAGGGGTGAAGCTTTTCGAAAAGTTGGAAACTACTTTCATGGTCCTTAAAATGCATCTGGTAGAGAGTGAGGCAAGGTGGAGCACTGAGCATTGTGCTCGGTCTTCAATGCATTGTCCAGGAAATGTTGACTTTAAGAAAAACAAACGGTTTTGCCAGGTTTGGAGCTTGACTTTGTCTTAGAGGTAACTACAATCCAGATTAGTTCATAGTGAGATATAGATAATAATCTCACTAAATAAATGCACTGTTTAAGAGGCGTGGCCTTAAAGCCCCACTATGTAACTTTTCCACCTTAAAATAACAGCTTGAAAAAAATTGTGCCGCTACAATGACTTTTAATATGTTGATTTGCTCCTCCGTCACTGCCATCGGGGGTCTGTGGCCAGAGAACTGCTGAATGTAAGATGTTGGGAGCCGCCCGGTACTTCCGGCGGAAGTAGTTCAACTTGCTGTCTGGCAGCTTTACGCAACGTCTTATAGTGCCAGTCCACGCTCGCAGGTGACTTTTATTTGCTCCGCTACGCGACTCGTAGAGACGAAGTGACATGCTGCTGTGGAGAACACCGCGCTGCTGCTGAAAGAGACTCACTGCCGCTGATCGAAGCAGCGAGTTGCGATCAGCTGTTAGCTCACGAGCCGGAAGAGCCATATATGGCTCGAGAGCCAGACGTTAAATACCTGAAGGGGGCGCTACAGGGGAAAAGCTACATAGTGTCGCTTTAATAGCACAACTCTCTCCCATAAGCCCTTTTTGTCCACTGCAGGACATTTGGGGGAAGTCTTTGCGTTTGGACCACAGGGACCTGGGTCTAAATGAAGTGGCAGAGATGTTTTACCTCTGAACAGGTCCTGGTAAGGTAGTCTTACTTTCTCTAGTTTTGTGGGTGGGGTTTGCAGGGATAGTTTCCACTTATTGGCCAAACACACACAGCGCTGCTCCAAGGGAGAGCATTTATCTTTGCTTGACAAAATAAAAAAAGGAGTGAAGACGCTCTCTGACTCATTCTAATAAAGACAGAGTGAAAAAGAGACAGATAGGGAGAGTGAGCAGAGTGGGAGGAGCGAGCGAGAGAGAGAGAGAGACGCAAAGCTGTAAACGAACAAATTAAACGATTTTCTGATTCTGTTCTAAAGCACAAATCAAAGAACCGTCAAACACATGATTAAATGTCATTTTTCACTCCATTTCATTTATTTCAACAAGCATCAATAAATACTGCAGCAGTAAATGTTGTCGCAGTAAGACCAACCCAACTTCTTTTTCCATGTACGTCAGAATAAATTGTGTGGGGACGACAGTGTGAGCCTACCACTGCGACCACCAGCGGCCCTCCTTGGTCCAGGTCTTTGGACCCCCATGAAGGCGGGAGTAACCTTTTAGTTCATTAAACTAATATTACCCGGATCTTCTTGGTGGAAATGTGGCTTTGCTTCTTTTGCTAATCCCTCTTTGCTGACACACACATAGCTCTTATGTTGAACTAATCATTTCCCAGGCCATGATTTATAGGCTCCTTTTTGCTAATAAAGACTGAGTAACAAGCTGTCAATGGGAGCTCAAGGTTATTTATGTGTTCCGTTTCAGCAATGCTTCCTCTTCACCGGGACAATACGAACCTCTCACCAATGATATTTAAATCCCTGAAGCATTGATTGCATGCACTAGGAACATGACAAGTGTTTGCTTGCTGAGGATAAGGAAGATTAATTGAAATGTCCAAAATCCAAAATGTGTAGTAAGTGTTTTCGAAGGTACAATTACTACCAGCAAAATCTGTGATGATCACCTTGAAAAATTAAGAGTGAACGGAAAAAAATGAAACCTGTCACCTGTTGCTCTGTGGTCTTCTGCAGACTCCCGTTTCCTTTCAAAACAGCACCCTCACCTTTAATGGAGGAACAAAGCATGCGCCACATGCAGGGATCAATGCACTTGTCATTCACAATATGGTCAGATCAGCAGAAAGGTCACGAAGCCCCAAAGCGTCGATATAAAGTATGCCCCGCCACGAGCATTAATAGCCAGCCATTCTCTCATGAATCCAGTCCTGCCCTGTCACCTGTGTGGTTTTTGGCTCGGATACAGCTCTGACATTCATTACTTATCATCTTTACGATTCCGGCGGTGATTCATAAAAGTGGTTGCTTTGGCAACGCAACCAAACTGTTTCGTGCCACTTAATGGCATTGGAAATTTATTAGTATAATGAACCCTAAATGACATGATTTCAATATTAGTATTCATCTTTCATTAAGTTATTGCCACGCTAAATGAACTAGCCAGGGGCAGTTGAGAATTGCATTGTATTATTGTAATTAAATGCATTTCCATAAGGATCGTTTCTTCATTAAGCAAGAAATTAATCATGGGTTATATGAATGGCCGTGTAGCGGGGGTCAACGCATCTGTGTGAGGTTCAAGGGAAACTAGTTTTTTTTAAACTACAGAAAAGGTACTTCCATTGTCAGGACTGCTGCAGCTCTTCCTGTTTGCTGAGCTTATGGTTTATGATATCTCTATTTCCACATGCTGCCAAGAACATGGTGCACTGAAATCTACATCTCTTTCCTCCCACAGCTTATCATTGTTTAGGACTTCCCTGGTGGTCATTATTCATCAACAAGATAAACATGAGACTTGTGTAATCAAAGGTAACAGTAAAAAGATTTCGATCTGACTCAGTCAGTGGGCAGATAAAAGAGAACGCTTGCAGCTCACAGACTTCCTGCTCTGAACTCAATTATATTCATATGTGAGGCAAGGCTTGTTTATTTGTATAGCAATTGAAGGCAATTCAAAGCACTCCACATAAAACCATTAAAAGTATCAATACATGATGTAAAAGAAAAAAAAAATCAAACATAATGAAGAAAATTCATTAAAACATGTAATAGTCAAAAAGCAAGACATAGAATAAAATGTGCAAAGAAATGAAATGCAGTAGTGAGATGCAGAAATTGATTTATTTCCTTCAATCTGGTTCAATTAAAGGCAACGACCAACAGAAAAGTCTTCAATCTGTATTTAAAGGAGCTGAGGGTCCCTAAGGGTCTCCTCTGAGAGTCTCTCTCCTTCTGGACAAATGATTAAAGTGCCAGTGTAGTATAAAAAGCGTACTACATTTTGCTGAGCCTTACAGACCCTTAAAGGGATTCTCTTAATCATCAGATTGTGATCTGTATGATCCAATAACATTTGGAGGGTCAAATAAATATGCTCAGAGAGCTGGGATGTAAACATATTCTATATTTGGAGAGATTGCTTTACAAGCTGGCCAATTATAGACCGTTGTCTTTCGACACCTCTCAATGCACTTGAAGATAGAGACAATTAGATATTATTTCTTCCAATTACATTGTACTAGTGCCGTGGCTGTTGAAATGCCTGTTCAGAACTACATGCTTGACCTGTGGTGTTTACGGTTCCAGCTTTCTGGAGAACTGCTCATACAAACAACTTTACCGCCAACACTGTACTTCCTCGGCCCCTCAGCAACACACCGGCCATGATATAGAGTCCTTGCGTCAGTCGTAGCTACTCACGGTAAAAAACCTGGATGAAATAGGCCTGTGCTCTGGTTCACACGGAAAAACACTGGGAAAGGTAGGCAAACTCAACCTGGGGGCCCAATTAAAAAGGCCCCCTAACAACTCTGGATCCAATATTCCCTTTTTTCCCCCCTGAAGGGTTATTTGGGAGTTTTTCCTGGTCCGATGTGAGGTTTTGGGTCAGGGATGTCTATGTGTACAGATTGTAAAGCACTCTGAGACAAATTTGTAATTTGTGAAACTGGGCTATACAAATAAACTGAATTGAATTGAATATTCAATTCAGTTTATTAAAAAGATTCCCCAAAAAACTGAAAAAACGTTCAAAGGGAAAAAAGGGAAGACGCCTTCAGGAGAGCAACAGAGGAGGGTCCCTCTCCCCGGATGGACAGAAGCAATATATGTCATGTGTACAGATGAACAGCGTTACAGAGTTACAACACATTTAATGAATATGAAAGAAAATATTAATATTGACGATTTGGCAAGGACCACGATCCAGATAACCACGATCCCTGTAACAGAAGAAGATAGGGAGGAGGGGCATCAGCAGGGCTCTGAAAGGAGGTGGGACCACGGCGGCAGATCCAAGGAGGCCGGGCCTGTGGAGCTCAGGAGGCAGGACCGGTTCCAGACACAGCCATAATCCATGGAAAACCCGAGAGGCGAGAAGTATAGTTAGTCATAACTAGTAATGTGCAATAAAGAGACCTTAATTTGTCCAAAACGAGAGAGAGAAGAGGAGATAAGTCATCAGTGTATCCTAAGATGTACCCCAGCAGTCTATAAACCTATAGCAGCATATCTGACTTCACGTCTCATATGGTCCGATGACCCTATGAGACGGCATAGCTCCTGTCTGCCTGATGGATCATCGAGGTCTGGATTGTGGAATATGCCTACTACCAACTATGCCACTGCCCTGTTGAGACTCTGCCCACTCCTCCTCTTTACCTCCATCTGCCTGATGGATTGTGGAGGCCTCCATCGTGCAATATGCCTACTACGAACTATTCATACACTCTGTCATATTCATTGAATGTATTTTAACTCTAAATCTGTCCTTCTTTACACATGACATCTAGTGCACCTGTCCATCTTGGAGAGGGATCCTCCTCTGTTGCTCTCCTGAAGGTTTCTTCCCTTTTTTTCCCGTGAAGTGTAACCCTGGTCTGTTACTCCTGTGTTCCGTGTCTCCTCTCTGTCTTCTCTGTCTTAATTGTTTAATTCCCTGCACCTGCCTTCAGCCACTCTTGCCTCGTTACTGCCTGATGTTGTACACCTGTGTTTCCCCCTCTATGTATTGTGTCAGTCGTTCCCTTGTCTCCTGTCGGATTGTCGTCTGTGGTTCTGTGTCCTTTTCCCGCCACCCTGTCCGTGTTCCTGGTTCTGCCTGTTGACCCTGCCTGCCCCTTTTGGACCTTGATTTTTGTGTAAACGGTTTTGCCTCATTACAGAGTGCTATTTTGTTATTCATATTACGTCCAGCCTGTCTCTTTGCGCCTGAGCCTCACCCCGTCACAAGAACCTGACATGAAGGGTTATTTGGGAGTTTTTCCTGGTTTTGGGACAGGAATGTCTATTTGTACAGTTTGTAAAGCACTCTCAGACAAATTTGTAATTTGTGAAATTGGGCTATACAAATAAACTGAATTAAATAAACTCCAAAGTTATTAGGTAATGGTCTGATAAAAGAGGGTGCTGTGCAAAGACTATTAAATGTTCTATGTTACTGCCATATGCAAGAACAAGGTCGAGGGCGTAGTTAAAGCAGTGAGTGGGTTTCTGTATGCTCTGACAGAAGCCAGTCGAGTCTAATAATGAAATAAATGCAGCACTAAGGCAATAATTATCAACATCCATGTGAATATTACAATCCCCTACAATAATAACTATCATTTTTAGGGACTAAACTTGATAGAAAATTCAGTTACAAATTTAGATATAAACTCTGAATATGGACCTGGTGGCTGGTATACTATAACAAAGATAATTGGCTGTATTGTTTTCCAGGTTGGATGTGAAAGACTAAGAAGAAGGTTTTTAAATGAGTTGTAGTTTAATTTAAGTTTAGGATTTATTAATGGGCTTAAGGCAAAGATGGCTGCTACTCCACCTTCTTGGTCGATGCCTCGAGAAATATAAGTATTAATATGACTTGGATTCATTTAGACATATTCTTCATGACTCAGCCAGGTTTCATTAAGACAACATAAATCAATGTGATTGTCCGATATTAAATCATTTACTAGTACAACTTTAGATGACAGATCTAATATTTAGGAGTCCACATTTAAATATTCTATCTGGTTGCATTGTAACAATAGCGGTGTTGACCTTTATCAGGTTATTTTGTATAAAACCTGGTTATTTTTGACTTAATGAATGGAAGTGGCCGTGGGACAGACACAGTCTCTACTCTAGGGTTGCAGGTGGGTAATGAATAGAAGAGCAGAGAAGGGTGTAAGACTACAACTCTGCACCTGCTTCCTTTGACCTCAGTGTCTCATGCTCTGACCTCAGGCTTCTATGAACACTGCTGGACAAATTGAGCAGGATGTGAAGCCTCATATGGTAGTATTGGGTCATTAGTTATGCTAATTAAGAGTTGTCACGATGGCTTTTACCGTGTTAATGCTGTTCATTCACACGGTTATCCGAAGTTAGGAGCGTTTGCTAAATCTGACGTGTCTCACTCGTACAAGCTCACCAAACAAAAAAGTTACGGTAGGAATATGAAAGTGGTCTTGCATGAGCCTCAATGTGTTTGGAGATTAAAATCAATCAAGATCAATTGGTTCTTCACTCAACAGCACTCAGTAGTTTTATTTCAGTTAATGCAACAAATGTAATAAATGTAAACAGTGTTGGTGTAATGCTGTTAAAACATGTTCATTGTACACCTATATACAAAATTAAGTTCTAACTTTCCCTCAGAAATAATTACAAAGGATTCTTGTTGCATTACAGAGCTGATGTAACAGAGTTATAAATGCATTTTTGTTTCCAAATGTATTTTATTTTATTTGTGTGTTTTTGGGATCGTCGGGAGACGGCTCGGATGCGTCTTTTGGCGATCTCAAAGACGCACAACAGGTATCTTTTGTTTCGTTGTTTCTTTAGCGCCATTGAGTTTAAACACTTCCGGCTGTCCCGCCGTTTTGCCCGCACAATGTAATCGGTGGTGATCGATATACATTCTGATATACAAGTTTTGTGTTTGTAAAGGAATAAAGTCCGGAAAAGAAACGTACAGACTGTACTTCTTTGATGCCCGTTACAAGTCTGTTACACTGACATCAACTGACAGCTGTCTGCGGGTCACAGCGTTTTATTTAAATAAAAAAATTAAAAGGAGAACTTCCACGATGGACATGCAGAGGCTTTATTCTGAACTGAGCGTGACTTGATGCAGTGTAACTTTGAGGGCAAAAACTCTGTTCAAATAAATGACTGACAGCACATTAAATATAAACAGTTCCAATTTGTTTTTAAGGTATCCATCTGCCAAGTGCCAACGTAAAAGACTGTAAAAAGGTCGCCTCCCTCTAAAAACTTATTTCTCAGTTTTTGAGTCGATCATCAATTTCAGTCCAATGTTTCATTTTCTGTGCTACATTTTTCAATGAGGTGTGTAAATGACAATAATTCATTTGTTTAATGTGTGTCTGTTCAGTCTGAGATGTTGTTGTAGATCAGCTGATCAATCAAGGATAGTGGGTCTTTCCTCATATTTGGATTGTGTACGTCCTCGATTCCTTTCCTCGCCTCCTCGCCCTAGAGAAAGAGAGGCAAGAAGAGACACTTTGGACCATCATTTTAAAGAGACGGCAAACCAGCATGTGTCACAGCTGTCCCGCTGTACTTTGTGATCTCAGATGAGCATCATGCCCCTCTCTCCTCTCTTTCTCCTTCTGTTTCATGGATTGTAGAAATATGGATTGTGGTCCACGCCTACTAATTATTCATAGATTTCTGTCATATTCTTTAAATATGTTGTCGCTCTGTAACGCTGTTCATCATGACATGTGTTGCTTCGGTCCATTCCGGAAGAGGATCCTCATCTGTTGCTCTCCTGAAGTTGTCTTCCCTTTACTCCCCCTGAAAAGTTTTTATTGCTGTTATTTTGGGTCCCTAGGTCAGGAGTCCCTGGGCCAGATGTTACCAATACCATTTTATTGAAATTCCCAGGCATAACATTTGTCCATCTTTCAGTAAATGCTTCTTTTTTTTTATACTACTCCAGCTTACCGACTTGGTTTGTGAACATCCTTTTTTAAAGTTGTCTGGTGCCAAGCCACCTCATCTGCCCATGTGGGTGTGGCACTGCTGTCTAAACCATATCATCACAATAGATCCATGCATTGAAGGAATTGAGTATATTTTCACATATATGAAAGCATCTTACGTATATATAGTGATTATACTCAGGAATACTAACCACAATGTAAGTCCTTTTTAGATAAAGATGAACATTAATGTCCCTTTCTCCATGGCATATTACTAAGATTTAGTAAGAGGTCAGGAGAAATAATTCAAACCTCAGATCTTATTCATTCAATTCAGAGCATACATGATAATACATGTTCTTAGATGGAGAATCCTAGGATGTTATACATGGTGCCATTGTCCATCATTCTGCCAGCCCTTGAAATTAATACATTTTGATAAATTATTTATCATTCCAGCCTTTTTTATCCATTACATCTCAAATGAACCCGTGAGTGTATTTGTGTTGAAATTTGCGGCGACGCTCGTTTGTTTTACTTTGAACACCAGCGTTAACAAGCTGTACGTGACATGCAAGATGAATTATGCTGTAAACCGATTGACCCCCAGGGCCACTTGTCATATCACAACTTTCGCTGTGTCGCGAGAGGCTTTGAGAGCCAAACTCCCTCTTCACCTGAGAGAGACATAACCGGATTACTACCCTCAGGCTGTCTTTGCTTCATCTCTCCGCTTTGCAGAAACAAAGCCCTTATGAGTCTGGAAGGTCACATCACTGATGTCTGTTTTATGGCAGACAGAGGTACAAAGAGTTTTACATCTAATGCAGAACTTACAATGTCAGTTAAAGTTTGTTTTTTGGAGGATTAAACTAAAGGGGGTACAAACTCCTGAATGCCTTATTTTTAAAGCTATAATTTAGTGAAAACAATACGGCAGATGTTGTGATGTAAGGCCTCCTGTTCTCCATCTGTGGAGTTCCATTGACAAAGTCGATATCAAAGAGTCAAGGTTTTAACTGTATGAGCAGTGGTGCAGATAACCACTTTTAGACAATTAGAAAATTAAATTATTGTTCATTACACTATGTCAAAAGAACTTTGGCCTTTTAATGTACACTACGTGAGTTAGGTTGAATTATTTTTTTAGTTTTCACTCAGGACACAAACTGAGGTCTCCTTGTGAAAGTCCTGTGATTGTTTGACCCATCCATTCACTGCAAACTCCACTCACCAGGACCTCCCTCTCCACCCTCTTTATTCTACTTTACATCTGCTATAATTACAGCCACAAAGCATGTCAAAGTCTGTTTGTTAAATTCAATTCAGTTTATTTTATATAGCCCAATATCACAGAGGGATTTACAATCTTTACTTATAGGACATCCCTGTCCCTTGTTTGGTTTGTTGAGAGAGAATGAGAGGTCTGATCTTGAATCATACAATGATCAAACAGAATATACTTTGGACATTAATAATGAAAAGAAATCTTAAGTAAGAAAACTTTTTTTGCAGTTTGTATCAATTTATCCTCAAAAATTGCTTCAAGGGAAACATATCCAATGTATGAGAGTGTGATCATTTGTATGTACTATAATTTGGCATATTTGGAACTTTAACATGGTCTTTCAGACCTGATGTTGATGTGAATTATTATTGCTTAAAGCCACTAATGGGAACTTTTACTTTGTGTTGATTTTGTCTGTCCCTGTGGACAGAGCTCCTTATAGTCCCTCTAAACCTCCAGTGTTACTGCAGCAGGCAGTCCGGGTTCTGGTTCTCCCGTGCCTCCCCTCCCTCCAGCAGGCCCAGCAACATGGCCTGAGCCTCCTACAGTGTGGCGTTGACGTTGGCCCACAGTGCGGACCAGAGCAAAGCTCTGCTCCTGGAGGAGGAAGAGGAAGAGTTGGAGTCTGAGCTGAAGGAGTTTCTGATGAACCTGCATGTTGTCATCTGGTTTCACCAGAATCCAATGACAAGTCTTAAGAATAGCGATGTAGAAATAGACAATCATCGCTCTGATTTACTGATATAGGTATTATAGAGGCATCAATGTTAACAATATATATACTAATACAACAACCAGTTAAAAGTTATTCATTCATTGATTAATTTTCCAGTAAATGGAACTGTAATGTGTCAACTTATTTCAACTTTAAATGACATCATTAATTGAGCAATACCAATGCGTGTACCTTCCCACCTGTCCATTGCTAACATTCAGTGACGTAGAGCAAACATTCACAACTGTGGGCGGTAAGAAGTTGGGATTGTTTCTCACATCTCCTCCATGTCAGCCTCCAATTTGGGTTCATAACAAATATCTTAATACGCACTCTTTTTCTCTGCTGAAATTATTGCTCTGTCATTACAGCCAGTAGATAATTACAGATGTGTTCTCTAAAATGAACTCCCGAGGGACAGTACACCACAGCGTCTCCGACTCGAGGACCAGGAAAGGCTGACACAGCAGATCCCTGTGGCCTCTCTGATAAGATGCACGCTGCATAAGCCCCTGTGTCTACTCGCTTGTAAACATCAGAGCAAGCAGCGGTTTCTTTTTGATCTCCTCACCTTGCATAACACAAAACCCAGGGCGCTCCTTTCTGAGCCTGGCTGGAGATCTTACAGGTCAGCTCGAGTTCAGAATTAGCAGGCAATTAATGTAACAATTAATGTAGTACTTGTGGGAGTGATTCAGAAATGTACCCTATAAAAGGGACAACACTGAAGTCAGACTCAACATGGCCCTCCACTTAGCACACTCTGGGGAACTGATCATCTGCTGCTAGAAAACCTTTTTAGTAAATAACTTTCGAAGGTTTAAAGTTGATTCTTCTCTTATGGTATATCTATTTCTTGTCAACTTAAAAAAATGCTTTAGAAGAGGAGAGTTTTTTATTTGCTCAGCTTGAATCGTGTGTGAAGGCACACAACTGGTAATTTGACTGAACTAACGGCTGCTTTTATTTTGCAAATAAAGATGCCCATGCGCGACAGTGACGACGGCGATGGACAACAGCGGACAAGCCAATCGATTATCATTCAAGGATATCTTGCAGAACAGCATTTTTAGTCTAGACAAAGTCATAAACTCCAAGCCAAGGTTGTCCTGAAGTCACTTTCGCTCGACAATCACTGCCAGCCTAAGAAAACAAAATGTCTTATCCTGGACTCATCTGAATGACATGGAGATAATTATCGAGGTGGGCCTCATCATAATTCATTAGAAGCCTCTTTCTCTATGAGACAATGTGACTATTTTGTCAAAATCCCTGTCAGCTATTTGTATCGTATCTGCCACAGATCTAGCTTCAGTGAAGGCATACGGAGGTAATTACCTCACACTCAGGAAAAATAGGATGGATACCGACAGACGGAGGGTGGGGAGGTTTGGCACCAACCAACACCTCTGGGTTGTCTGAATACAGGAGCAGTATGCAGGAAGAGACTTTAACATGTATGAGATAAAATCGGGGAGACAAGGGAATTCATGATTACTGTGTCACCCCGAAAAGCGCTGTTGTGAAAAGCTAAAAGCAGCAGGTATGAGTTTGATTAACCACATTCCCCAGAACAAAGCCGAGAGCAAACTGTGAGCCAGAGTGCTACACTAGTGAAAATAATACTAGTGAAATAAGTCATCACCATCTTTGGTGGGAAAAGACCAAGTTAATGCAAGTTGTTTCTAATTATGTAAGTTGCCCATAGGTGTTTGTGGTTGTGTGTGAGCTGTTCATGGATGTATTGTTACAGCTGCTTAGCAGGCGGCAGAGTTTCCCACCTTACTCAAACCACAAACAGTTTCCTCTCCCCCCGATGGGCTGGCTGTCCGAGACTTTACATTCATTCAAATAGCTTTTCTACGCTGTAGAAACGTATTACAATATTATAGTATATATATATATATATATATATATATATGTATAGTTACAGTTCTATGTAGTTTTATAGATTATCTCTATTATAATGGGGTTCTAAAAAGAGAATGCGATTTGTGCAACCTAGGCTTTTTAAGGTGTAGCAGAGCAATCAATCCAAAGGACAAATTGGCAGTTAGTCTCAGAGACGCATGGATTAAACAGTGAGTATGCCGCTTGTTGGAGTAGCGTGAGGGAGTTAAGGAGGAGGTCAGGGTGGATGGAGGGGTCCAATAACACAGGACTTTAACTTTGACTACTATTCCAGTGGAAAAAATTGACTTATTTAAGGTTAACTAGTCTACATTACACAATGGTGTCATACAAGAGCTGTGTCGCTTAGATAATGTAGCCAACTAAACTGTGTTACACGCATACTTATTTTAAATCACAATTTGTCCTAAACTCAAGTGGTTTTGTTCCGAAGTTTATTTGAAAAAGAAAGTGTATGCATGTAACGAGTGGATATTGACTAGTGCAAAGACTTTGAAGCGTAGGGCCACTATACCAGCTGCCATCATGACGAGTGAGAAAGTGTCGGGTAGGCAGATGCTGTGTGAGAATTATAAAGAGCGTATGACTCCAGTTTCTGGACACCACTATCTCCCAGTGAGACCAGCATACGACACATGAAAACAATAAGTCACTCCTCTTGCTAATAGAGACTCCTAACTGGCTGCAGTGTGCCACATGGTGCACCATAGACACAGCCCTCCTGTGTCATATGCTTGTCAAGCACAGCAGCAACTTGCCACTAGTCAGAGTGGCATAATAATCTGATCCATCAGTACTTCTCAGACCCATACCTAAGTTAAATTGCGCACACACACACACACACACACACACACACACACACACACACACACACACACACACACACACACACAGATATCATGCACACACACTCGAGTCAGGCTAATGTGATCCTGTGAAAAATGGATGTCATCCTGGATGGACATTTCCAATATCTGCTTAGAAGGGTTTTAGTCAGTATCGAAGTGATCGGTATCCATTGTTACAGTGCTGACACAATTTGCATTGACTTGTCTCAAAGCAGATTTGTCGAGAGTTTCCAGTGATCATGGCATGTTAAATCTGGTGAAAGTACGGGTTCTCTCTATACTCCTTGTTCATCTAGTTGGTCAGGACCTGCAGCTGCCAATTTCATTTTTATTTTCTCTGTGCCGTTGTTGTGCCGGCTGTGTTCCAGGCGCAAAGGTAACATGGTAGCAATCAGAAAAGGGTCCATGAATCAGACCTTCAGATGGGGCAGGCAGCGGCTCCCAGAGATGCACCATACATGGTGCCATCAGCAGCCACAATCCATCCATCGCTAATTCGCTCCTGAGAGTTGAAATCAACACACACACTTCACCAATATCGGTTCTGTTTTCTGCAGCCTTCAGGATCAGAATAATTGAAAGATGCAAATATGCGAGGGCCCAAGGACAGAGGGTGTCGTATGTTTTGTGATTTTAGGTTATACAAATAAATTGAATTGAATTGAATTAAAAGATCATTAAAAGCTCTCCTCATCGTGACTGTAATGTGGTTTTAAGGACCTTGTGCGATAGAGGGCGTAGAAAAAAGCTAAAAAAAAAGCCCTTTACATGGGCAAGGCAGCAGCCGGCACTTAAATCTGCTCATTTTCATAACACAGAGTGATTTGGTTATTCAGGCTTATTTCATCACATCCTCTCCATCAGCAGTCAGGTGCGACGGCCTTTTAATTAACCTGAGTGACATCCGATGATCACATTCATCATGTCGATGTTCACGCCGTTGTTTGCAACACAGTGGTAGGATGAAGGGAGACAGACAAACTAATGCTAATGCTTACTTCGTAACACCCTTACTAATACATGAAACAAGCTTTACAGAAGCAATGTGGATGATTGGATTTCACGCATGGATTAACTGATGGCTCTGGGTGCATCATCTCAAATATATTGATATTCATCGTCACATGATCCTCATGGGATCTTGGTACATTTACACTGGCAACAGCGATGTGGAATGTAAATAAGTAAAACAACTTGCGTGTATGGAATGCCCCTCTAGTCTTCCGATCACTCAAAGAGCGTTACACTACATGTTATCATTCACACACATTAACACTCCAATGGCACATCTTTGGGGTTCATTATCAGAAACACCTCGACTGGCGAACCACCCCAGAGCCACTCTAGCTCTGAGCCCCAGGAGTCAGACTATCGTTCATTAACTTTTGGAAATGTGATTTATTGCAGAAGCAAAACGTAGATCTTTGAGATTATCGTGTGAAAATGCTTGACACTTGATTTGCTTTCACATCAATATTTTGCATAGAGTTTGCTGTACCTCCCAATCCACCTGGTGTAATCCCTTCACTCCCATGACATGTGTACGTCCATTTAATCAACTGGTTGCAGAATAATCTCATCGTAAGCCTCAGCAGCTCGTCCCCCGGAGTGAACGATGCTCTACTATATCTCATGTTTAATCAAAGCATCTCTTCCTGGCTTGGCGCCAGGTAAGATAGTAGCCCACGCCGCCTGCCAGACAACCGTCCCCCGGCCGACAGAAGCCCACCCGGTGTTAATTCAGTGCAGAAACCGGCCTGGCAAGCACACTGTTGGGGAGATTGATGATGTTGCTGGGTTTAATTACTTTTATTTGTGTTTTTGGCACAGGAATGTTTCTGAACTTTTTTTCCTCCTTGCTCAGAGGAAACCAATCATGTTGACAAGGATTTACAGACCCAAGTTTCATCTTGTCTCCCCCCCTTAACTGCTCATCATTTTGTGTATTAAGCAACGCTACACTAAGAGCTTCTTTAGAGAGGACTCAACCTGGAGGCAGCCTGGCTCACCTCATAGGGCAGAGTGGGGCCACACAACATCTTTGGGGGCAATTTCTGTGTAAAAAAAAAGGCACTTTTAAAAAACATCTCTTTGGTATAGCCGGAGCTCTTAACTAGCTCCCCTTTTTTATTTTAAAAAGCAATATAAAAAGATGTGAGACATTTGTTGTTCTTTAGTTTACAAAATAGACAACATGGTGAGATGTAGAAACATCTGTGGTTTGGGCTCAAACATAAATATTTTCATGCAAAATAAAGTACAAATGTTAAAAAACTAGATTTAGGGATCAAAGAGTCAAAGACTTTACAAGAGCATGCAGGAACAGCGGTCTACTCGGACAAAGTCCTGTATATCTTTGACCTGTCCATCTCCCCCCGATTCTCTCTACTCAAACTGTCTGTCTCTTTATCTTTATACTCATATCAGTTGCTGAATGTCTAATAATGATGCTGATGGTGTCTCATTCAGACACTAGAGCAGTGGTTCTTAACCTTATTGCTGGTACTGAACCCTGCAAGCTTCATCGATGCATTAGCCAACCCTTCATAATAGTAAAAATAAAATATGATTTCTTCAAAACACAGCTAACGTAGCTGATTGGCTTTCACAACTCAGCGTCGGGTGAATTCTTCACTTCAGTCTATCATTCCATTCACGTCTGAGCATTGACTTTGCAAAGATTTTGGTGTGAACGCAGCATAACAGGGGGAAGAAAATTATGAGTTACCGAAAATGTCGGCAAAAACGGCCCGACGTTGCTAGTGTGATCCGAGCTTTACTGTGCAGTGTTTCCCCCATGTCTACAGCTTCAGGGGGCGGGGACCGACCGATACGAACAACTAAAGTTGGTGCTTTTGCCAACCTAAAAACAAGTTGGAAATCTTAACATTTAAAGACACTCAACAGTTAAATGCAGTATAAGAATACTTTAACTAACTTAACCCTTGTATGGTATTCGGGTCTGTGGGACCCGTTTTCATTTTTCATCAAAACAAAAATAATATTCATTATTTTTTTTAACTCAGACTCATTATACTCATTTTCTGCGAAGAACATATATCAGATAGAATTTTCATCGACAGCCCACCGTAACCCCCCCTACACATTTGTATTACATACAGGGTGTTCGGGTCCACTGGACCCGGGCTAATAAAAGTGTGGAAATTGTTGGTCCTGTGTACCTTCAGTCTGTCCTCCTCATGTCTGGGCCCTCTGTAGGGCCCAGACATGTGTGTGCCCGCGTGTGCGTGTGTTCGCATGTGTGTGTATGTGAGTGGGCCTGCTGTAAGTGTGTGTGTGTGTGTGTGTGTGTGTGTGTGTGTGTGTGTTTGTGGGCCTGCTGTAAGCTAAGTATGCTAATCTAAGTATGTAAGCTAAGTATGTGTGTCAGTGGACATAACATCACATGTGACAATTTTTGTACATCGTACAAACTGGGACAGGAGCTCCTAAAGAGGAAACTGACCATGGTTGGAACGATGAGAAAAAACAAGTCTGAAGTCCCACCTCAATGTTTGCCAACAAAGAACAGGCATGTCAACTCGTCCAAGTTTGTCTACATGGCTGACACATCCCTGGTATCATATGTGCCAAAGAAAACCAAAAATGTGGTACTAATGCATACACTACACTGGGATGGGAGAATCTGTGGCCTGGACCATCATAAACCAGAGATAATTATAACGCCTCAAAAGGATAACTACAATGCCTCAAAAGGAGGAGACAACTTGGACAAGCTGGTGTCTGCCTACAGTTGCAAGAGGAGGACCTACGCTGGTCACTGGTGATTTTTCTTTGACATGCTGGACATCTCGGCGTACAACGCCTTTGTCATCTGGATGGCATTGAACCCAGAGTGAATGAAATTCAATACAAATTCAAATGAATAAAAGTCAATAGTTATGAACCACCTTGCTTCATTTGTAAATTTGTGGAATATTGTCCACTCATATCTTGTTTGAAATTACTTTTCTTGATTTGATCAACAACTACAAAAAAAACCACTAGCACTTTCATATTTGTTGAATTCATGAATTCATAATGTGTTATAACAAAACTAAAGGGAAAATATTAACCATATTTGCTGTTTATATTGCTCGTAATTGGGATGAAGAAAACATCTGTTCAGTATTTTAACATCAAATTGTTTGATTGTATTGAATTAAAAGCCCAAAAATACAGCGGGTCCAACAGACCCACAACACCTTCTGAGTAACAAAAAAATCAATACCATACAAGGGTTAATGCAATAAAAATCTAATTAATTGTCAATATAGTGATCCCTCCACGCAAAAGAAAAAAACGAGGTAAACATGTACAAAAGAAACTTATTGAGTTTGTCAAAATAGGTGCAGCCCAACAGATTAGCTAGTTGGTGTGGTTAGGGTACTTATAATATAATACATATATAGCTGTCACTTCCAATTAAACCAGATTGCTCCATCAGAAAAAAAACTAATACAAGATTTCAATTACTTCATCAGAATACAAATATAGTTCTATCTGTGCAACATGTAGCTGTAGCTGCAGTTAATTGTAGCCACAATAATGTGGCTGCAATTAACCTTTTAGTAATTATGTTTTTACACTGCATATATTTTCAAATCAACAATAACGAGCAACCTTTGCAAAAAACAAATAAGTGCAGATACGTGTGACTCATTAAGTTTTATTATTATGTGTGATAAAATGAGCTTCCCACTACACCACTTTTTAAAATGGGGTTGCAAGGTTGATACGGTTACTCTCAATAATGATTAATGTTGAGCTTTTATTTTGAAAGGCAACAGCAGGAAAAGAGAACTCAGACGTCTCCATCGTGGAATACAGTATGCCTACTACAAGCTATTCATACACTGTCATATTCATTGAATGTGTTTTGACTCTAAATCTGTCCTTCTGTACACTACTGCACCTGTCCATCCTGGAGAGGGATCCTCCTCTGTTGCTCTCCTGAAGGTTTCTTCCCTTTTTTTCCCCCTGAAGGGTTATTTGGGAGTTTTTCCTGGTCCGATGTGAGGTTTTGGGACAGGGATATCTATATGTACAGATTGTAAAGCCCTCTGAGACAAATTTGTAATTTGTGAAAATGGGCTATACAAATAAACTGAATTAAATTGAGACAGCGTTTCTCATTTAGCATTTTTGTCCATACTTCTCTGTACTCTGTACAATGTATCTAAACCCTGGAAATGTAAAATACTGCTACAGCACAGAAAAGGTTTTGTTAATAGAAACTGAATATCTTATTCAGATTCATGAACGCAAAGGTCTTTACTTGGAAAAACATTAGAGACGAACTGACACAGAACAAGAGGTTGACTAAGACTAAATACAACGGGGAACGAGGCACAGATGGAAACATTGAGGATGGGGTCTGCAATCACACAGGTGGAAACAATGAGGACGGGGTCTGCAATCACACAGGTGGAAACAATGAGGGCGGGGTCTGCAATCACACAAGTGGAAACAATGAGGGCGGGGTCTGCAATCACAGGAGGAAACAATCAGGGACAGGCCAGACAATCACATGGCGTTTCTCAATATGCATACTTGTGCATACTTTCCTCTACTTGTGTCCTCGTGGACTCGTGAAACGTCATCAGTCTCAGCCCGGTACATGTTCCTATTCAAAGTTCGCTTCTCTCAAAGCACGGTCAAAATGCCTGGATGGGACTTGATCCTCCCACTTTCCGGAGGATGCGTCAGACGAGACTTGTGCGTACTCTGGCCAGCTGATATCCCAGAATGCATTTCACCAGCAACCAGAAACAATAGTGGAGGAGAAAATAAACTACTGACAGTTGACTTTTTATAAATACTACTGTTGTTGAGCCACGGAATGTCATTTTAGGATGTTTTCAGGCGAGAAGTTACTTTGTTATGATTCAGCCTAATAAAGATCTGCGCCGGAGATTTGAGGTTCTACTCGCTCAGTGACTTCCGCACCGCCGGGCGGCTGCCGAGAGCAGCCTGATCTCAGCAGGACTTTTTTAAATGCTGCTCTGGCTCTGATGTCTCCGTAGCGGTTAAACATGACATACAATTCGGTTTGGAGGATCTAACGAGCACAAAGAGTTAATTATTTATTCACTGTAATGTTAAATCAATTTGACTGAGGGTTAGATTCATAACTTAATATTTTAATTAAACTTTAACCTTGAACTATAGTGCTGTCCTTTTACTTTTGACCGAATTGTTTGCAATTACGTGTGTAATATAACTGAAAAAAGCAGTGTTGTTTGATTGTAAAAAATCATTTACAGTGAATAATTGGAGTAAACTCAGGAGCAAGAACAGCTGATGTGGTGACTCATCAAGTCTGTAGTCAGTGTACTTTGAATTGAGAAACGGCTAAACACCTGGCAAATAAATAATAATAATCCGGCCTTCGGGGTGTAATCTGTTAAGGTCTTAAACGTAAACATTTACACGAAAGTCCAGGCTTGTTGCTGGTTATTTATAAATTACTTAGTTCTATGTCTGTGTACTTTGTAATATGTGAAGTTCTCTATGAAGGTCTTGCCATAAAAAATAACCTTGTTTCTGTTCCTGAACCCGGAGCAGGAGAGCTACTCCAAGCACTGCTTGTCCATCTTCACCATCTTGGGAACGCAGATATATCGGTTTGCTTTTCACGCGACATATTGTCCGCTCTCTGCGGGCTGGTGGGAGCCTGCTCACCTGTGTGCGCACTTGTCTGTGCGCAACTGTGCGCATGTGCGACAAGGAGAGCCAGGAGGAGCGTGATCGCGCCCACGGGTACGGCCGTTTAGTTTAATAAAATAACAAGGTGGAGAACCTTAAGTTACTTCTGTTGTAATCTGTCGCTACAGCGCACATTACAGGGGGGCGGGGCGCCACCTTATTATAACGGGGAAACGCTGCTGAGTGTCTCCAACCTGCCGAAGCCCTGAGAGTGACTCGCCGAACCCCTGGGGTTCGATCGAACCCAGGTTAAGAACCACAGCTATAGAGGCTGCCTCAGTGTGTTGGAATCAGACACTGAGTGTGTTTACGATTTGTCATTAGAAACACCAGCAACTGGTTAATAAGCAGTAAAGAAATGCTCGATAAAACAGTTTAACTTTAACTGCTATTTAACAATGTGTATTTACTAGGGCTGTCAATCGATTAAAAAAAATTAACTAATTAATCGCACATTTTGAAATTCATTAATCGTGATTAATCGCGATTAATCGCAAATATCGGGGGGGGGGGGTTCTTCTAAAGACAAAATCTTCTAAATGAAGCAGTAATCCCTTCAGACAGCGTGTGTTTTAGACACTTGTTTGATAGTATTTGTTGTTAAAGACACCTTCACACAGCTATGTCTCAGAGAGGCTCCTCCCCTTAAAGGGCCAGCCAGGGATTTAATATTGTGGATGATAAATTGTTTCTTCAGTGAAACATCAGATTAGTAAAACAAGGTACATTAGAGACCCATTGGTCCTGTCATCTTTAACACTGAACAGCAGAACCAGAACCAGAACCAGTGGCTTTGGAAACTGACTCACATTCAAATGTTTCACTCTGGAGGCTGGGGGCATTTTATACATTTTACAAAAATATAATATAATTCACCTTTTAAAGTCTTTTGCATATGACACACAACACCACGTGTTCTACATCAAACCTTCCAGAACAATCTCATCTCTACGTGAGGCTCATTGTCCTCCTTGTGTTCTCTGTCTTCTCTGACTGTCAGGCTGCTAATGACCTTCACCTGGGAGGTGGGCGGGCCTTGTGATCTACTGAGTGTTCATTGGTTGTTTTTTCACAAAATGTTGACAGACAAACGGTTTGACCAATCACGGTGAAGGTTTCGTATGACGAGTTCTTTCCGTGCCGCGTCACCCGACACGTCTGTGTGTCTGTCTGTGGAGCGGAGTAGCAGCCGGGAGGAAGGAGCGCAGGAGGAAACCCGGTTTATTAATCCACGAGTTTAAACTGATTTCTGCTTGGTATTTTCGCGGAAAACTCATAGTCTTAAAAACGTAAACCGTGTCAGACACACTGCCGCGGCTTGACACTCAGAAAAGTGAAAAAACATCAACGAACACCGGAAATAAACAAAGTTGCGTTAATTACGTTAAAATATTTTAGTGTGTTAACGCGGCCAAATTAATCGCATAGATTAATGCGTTAACGCTGACAGCCCTAGTATTTACACATGAACACATCCTTCCATGTCTAGGCCTACATCTTTCCATATGGTCATTTGTCACTGGACTGTACTTGTATATCTCTTCTAGTCTTCTGACCACTGAAAGCTCTTTAACACTTCATGTCAAACCGCCTACCCTCTGATTGCAGCACAACCCTACTGGAACAATGAGCCTCAGTCACACTTACGCTTCTTTATTAAAATAAAAAACAAACTATTTTTGTAAACAATAAGCATGCTTCAAAGGACACATTATGATTGTTGAAAGATACATTAAAATTAACACAAATAATTCCTTGTATCCTGCTTATAACATTGCTGTGTGTTATAAACCATGTATCCGGTGTGCATGCATTGTTTGTAATACCAGTGTAGATTATTATAAAAAAAGAAATGCAACATGCAACATGCTTCTCATGTAACATGTTTCTCATTTAGCAGGAGATCTTTGACATGATGACATCTGATGATTGACACATTTTGTCTTGCAATCAGTCATGACACTGAGCCTCAGAAGATGCTCGGGAAGTTTGGCGACTCTCAACTATCATCTCCATTCCGCGTAATTTGAATTTTTTCCATCTTGGGAATTTGAGTGAAGCGGCGAACGTCAAATATGCAGCCCCCCTCTTTGGATCTGATGCAGTTAGACATTGGGCTACTCAGGGTGAGTAAAGCAATATTTTACACAATCAATGTGATCTGCTCCACAGGGTATGATGCTCTCATCAGTTCTGAAGACAACGCGCAGAAACAAAGAGATCATGCACTGACATACAGAGGAATGAATAAGATATTGCCCCTTTCTTCTGCGTTTATTTTTAGAGTGGAGGAGTCGACAGATTGCTTACTTCACATGAGAATATCAGCGCCCCGGGGGTAGTTTGCTTCTTCTCTTGCTGAGCTGCCATTTTAAAGCAAAAGCACTCACTGTCAGATTCCACTGCAGTGTGCCACACACTGTGCTCATCCAGCTGGAGTGGCACTGGACGAGGAAAAAATAACAAATCAGACATGGACATGAATTATGCATTCTGATCTTCTCTTAAAATTAGATGAGGTGCTGCTAATTAAGTCAAACTGTCCTTAAATAAGAGAGAATAATGAACATCTGCAGGAGAAAAAGTTTATGCTAGTCACTAGGAGGAATTAAGAAGTATTACACGTGGCGACTGTGGATAACCCTCTACATCCAACATGCTGGTCCTTTAAAAACACATATTTTGCTTTTTGCTACAATTGATTTTTTTTAAATTTGTATTTGTTTACAGGTGTATAGTTGCATGTATGTATATGGGTATATTTATGATTAAACAATCCTTGATTTCTTCAACAGGAGTGAGTCATCAGCTCCTTTTCAAAGGTTTTATAAATCGGAACAAGTGCTGAAATGCGATTCATCCCAGGCGTGTGCGACTGTGTTTTCCTTTGATTGGAGGCTTCACCATCTCAACCTCTCAGGAAACAACTCTTCAACATGACGAATCCAGGTAGTAAAACAGCTTAATTTTCCAGTAAATCAGATGGATGTCTACATTTTACACTGAGAGGATGATAGACACAGACACAGTTGCTCGAATATTCACAACAAACAACCACCCACACACACCGTCATGCCTGCAAGCCTATTTCCTTGCACAGGCCCCAAACACATGCATTTACAAACCTCCCAAGCATTAAAGTAGAGAGGTGACTGATAGACCTCCGATGGAAAGTCCTTGAGGGAAAAGGATGACAGAATATTCATTGAGCCCCGCCCATATTATTGTTCACTAATTGTCTGGCAGGACAAATATCTGCCCTATACTAACTATTTGGAGTGCGTCTCAATTGATCACAATGTCGTACCATGACCTATTTCTCTGTCTTTTTTGTGAACAGTCTCACACCAGTACTGAAATACAACAGAAGAGAGACGTTGCAACATACTTATACCTAGAGGGCAAAGCCACTGCCACCCAGTATCAACTCTTTATTGTTCTGAGCCCAGAATCAAGTCACTTTTCCCCTTCTGTCTCGCTTGACACTGTTGAAAAACTGAAGAGCTGGAGCTTGATTATAAAGAAGTGCAGGTTTGTTCAGGGAGTGTGTGTGTGTGTGTGTGTGTCCTCTCTCCTCTGATTGCCTGGCACAACCTAAAAGAAGTGAGAAATACAAGTTGAAGTGTAATTCCAGTTGATGACTTCTGACGCTTCACACTGTCTTCTCTTTCAAATAACCGGTGTCGTCTACCCGTGTCGACTTCTCCCAATGCTGCTCATTGGGAGAAGTCATCGTTATCCCAACGGGTGTGTGTGCTAAGACACAAGGGCTGCTTGTTCTTTAAACCGGCCTGTGGTCCAGCTTACAGACGCTTGGACAATTCCTCGTAGCTCCGCCGCAGGAAGTTGAGCATTTTTCCAACTTCTGAATACAAAATAGAAGCTTGCATCGACGTGACTCTGGCAAATCAACAGAGAGGGCATTTGATTTACAGGGGAGGTGGCCACCAAATCCTTATGACAGACGCTCACATAATAGACAGCATCAGCATGTGTGGCCTCAACGTGTGCCTGCAACTACAAAACACAAAGATAAAAAGCACCGTAAACACCGGCATTGTGTCCAGACACAAAGATAGGAAGAAATAAGCAATCAGCACGGACGACAGCGCCACTAAGGCGCCGCAAAGGCTCCACCATGCTGACCGTCAGCTCAGAATATGGACAAGGAAGAATATGGATAAGGAATATTGAGGCACAACAACATAAAGTGCATCAGTGAGCTGTAGCCGCGTAATGACATCGACATATTCCACACACACGGAGCAGCAGCACCTGCAGAGCTACCGAGGTGACGCGCTGCCTCTCATTTCAACCCAAGCTCCCACACAAATGATGTTCCCTATCCAGCTAAAGTGTATCCTTATGGTTCCCAGTAGGTGAACTGGCATCTCTCCAGTTACCAGTCCCCGCTGAGTACGTGGTTCTTGTGGGACTTGAACCGCTTTCCAGACAGATCTTGAGCCAGGTCCCCACAAACTAGGGAACCGGGCAGGGGCGTTTTTTCCTACAGGCGGAATAAGCGGCCGCCTAGGGCACCCCCGCAAGGGGGGCGCAAAAAAATGTGCCCAGCAAAATAAAAACTATATTTAAGATTTCTTTTGGTCACTGCCAGGTCTTGAACCCATGACCTATTGTCC
The DNA here is from genome assembly GCA_036178185.1 of Liparis tanakae. NCBI lineage: Eukaryota > Metazoa > Chordata > Actinopteri > Perciformes > Liparidae > Liparis > Liparis tanakae. The sequence goes on from CM070110.1 coordinate 11,008,246, forward strand.
ACCAAGCAGGCACCTCTACCCACCAAGCCATAGCACCTACATGACATGAAGTCAAAGTTCTGTGCTTTACCAAAAGTACAAAACCGTAAGATCATTTTTAATAACACATTTTAGGGGGGGGCAAAAGTGAAGCTTACCTAGAGCGCCAAATGTGCTAGGGCCGCCCCTGGAAGCGGGTTCTGCCCAGAAACCTTTAAGGTTCTGAGCATCAGGTGCTGAGGTTAGGGCAGTGGTTCTCAAACGTGTTCTGTCACGCCCCACTTAATGACAATATGGTCCATTGTTATTGAAACCACGACAATTGTGTGACTCCTCCATCTGTACTTTTTTAAATAATAGAATAAAGAAAATTACAATCACTTTTAATTAAATCAGATTGCTCCATCAGACAAAAACAAATATAAAATGCAATCACTTTGTTTCAATAATGCAAATAATGTTGTGCGAAAAATAACTACTAATAGTTGGCAGATAGCTTAGTGTGGCTACAATTAACATGTTGGGCACTGGATATAATTACAAAGAAGATAATAAAGTGTAACCTGTGAAAAAATAACAAGATCAAAATATCAAATATTTGACAATAAAGAGTTTTACACAAATGTGTTTCAAAACAACAACGTGCAATCTGTGCAAAACAAAATTTGTGCAGATATGTGTGAGCCATCAAGTTGTATGAGTATTAGTTTAGTTTATATTTAATTCATTCAGATTTCCAAATATGTCACTGAGGCCAATTTCATCAGCAAACTAGCCTGCAAATGAATAATTATACTTTACATAATAATTAAACTCCAATATGCATGTGTAACGTTAGAAAGATGACATAAATGATAAACTGAGTCCACTTCCTCTTTGCAAAATAATTTGTGTATAATTTCAGTGGTATTATACTGTCTTGTATGACATACATATATTATGCATATGACGGACGTTTAACATCTCTGAGCTCAAAGACTCGCGTCAACACTTGCCGTGAGAGCCACCGCTGAATGCTCCGCTCCTCACAGAATGCGGGAAACAATCTTGCTCTCAGGGGCTTTATTTTCATGAAATTGACCCCACTGATAGCATCGGTCAAAACCTTGTGTAGTTCATGGCACATCTGTGTGGCTGCTAACGCTTCTCTGTGTATGACACTGTGTCCATTGCGCATTTGGAGACACTCTTTATCAGCGCCTACACACCCTTTCTTTTCCCTGCCATGATCTGTGCATCATCTGTGCAAAAACACACACAATCCACCATTTTAGCCCGTGTTCTGTGGGCTCATGTCCAGAAGCTTAAAGAGTTCATCAGCTGTTGCTCTGCCTGCAACGTACTTATAAAACAGCAAATCCTCATTAAGGAACACGGATGTGACAAAGCGAACGTACGCAGTCTTTATTGCCGTCAGTAGCCTCTTGTAAGGCTAAACGTGTGTCTGTCAGTTGTTCAGTGAGATGTTCCTCGAGATCATTGGAAATGTCACTTATCCGTCTTGCAATCACGTCATTGGACGGAGGGAAAGTCTTCAATTTAGCGAACTAGTCTCATCAAGCATCGCTGAAAACATATCGAGAGCTGCGAGTATGAGCTCCTCTGTGATCGTGTGTGTTTTTTTGCACTGTGCAATTTTTGTATGCAACCTTGTTTAATGCCAGTTGACACTTTTACAAAGTGATTTGCCTGCATGTGGTATTCACCAAGTTTCATGTGAAAGAACTCCAGTGGCTTATGAGTGGAGTCTAATGTCTTCGAGTGTCTTTTTAATTTGTCGGGCTTCCTACTGCCCTCTGCCACAGTTTTCAGACATAAAACACAGGCTGGTCTCTCCTCATCTGCATGGCCTGCGGTTTGAGTTTCTTTTCCCTCCTGTCAAATATCTCTTCATTTTGCACACGACTAAGTTACACGTGAGTCGCAAAGGATCTTACGTTGCAATCGTGTAACGACGTAACCATAACCGTGACTTAAACCACTATACTTTATTATACAATATCTATATATTTTTCTTTTACTCACAAATGTATATTATGGTTACATTTAAGGTTGATAGATATTTTTGTTATTTTCATCACGAAATATACAGTAGTTGTGTAGTTAATGTGTATGTGTATACATATATCTGTTTCCCCTACCATTATAACAAGGTGGCGGCCCGCCCCCCTGTAATTGTCTCTATAGCGCTACACGACAGCATGTCATTTATGTCTCTACATGGGGCGTTAACGCTTCTCCTCGGCTCTCCGCATATACACACATACAAGTGAGCAGGCTCCCACCAGCCGGCAGAGAGTGTCTAATATTTCGTGCAAATCGATATATCTGTGTTCCCACTGTGGTGAAGATGGACAAGTCGTACTTTGAGGTGCTCTCCTGCTCCGGGTTCAAGAGCAGAAACGAGCCACACCATGCCAAGGCATAACAGGTGAGATGCGAGGGGAAACGTATATATTCTTTATTTCAAGACCTTTATTGAGGACTTCACATATTACAAAGATAACTGACATAAAACTAAGTCATTAATAAATAAAGAGAGAAATGCCTGTACTTTCGTGTACATTTTTTAATTTATTATGGTGTCAACAGGTTAACACGTGCGACGGTCAAGACTCTTGGTGACTCGCCAGGTGTTACCTCGGTGAGTTCAGCTTTCCTGCTGTTGCCCTTCAAAACAAGAAGAAAAGTTATGCAGTGTAAAACTCTTTATTGCCAAATATTTAAACTTATTTTTGCCTTAAAACATGAAACAACTATATTTATTTCATTATAAGTACCCTAACCACACCAACTAGCTAATCTGTTGGGCTGCACCTATTTTGACAAGCTCAATACATTTATTTTGTACATGTTTACCATTTTTTTTGTGTTATGTGATCGCCATATTGACTATGAATTACATTTTTCTTGCATGAAATTAGTCAAATAATTTTTATCCTGCATTTAATTGTTTTTTCTCTCGGTTGGCATTGTTTGTGTTGGTCGGTCTGTCGGTTCCGGATACACTATATATATATATATGGATTATTTATTTTATTTTATTTATTTTAAATTTATAGCTAGTACCGTTAGAGGGTACAACAGTTGTAACACCTGAACTTTTCGACACATACTTTGGGCGTTTCTTAACCTCAGGCACCACATCTCTAGAGCACAAAGGCTGTGATTGCATCAGGCAACATTCTAGTGGTCTTTTGTGGATGTGAAGCTGTGTCTTATACGGAAAACAGAAGTGAACTTTCTCTCAATTAGAAAAGCTTAAAGGGGGAAACAAGACTTTACCGCATCACAGCACAAATGCCTGCATGTGTTTCATCTGTAGGAGGTTGATGTCGTTTATAATCAATACCAGCGACTCAACAATTGCTTTGGCAGGCACTGATATATCAGCCTTTCATACACCAAGCTCTTTTAAAGACACTAAAGCTGGCATTTACAGTTGCTCATCAAATCAATGTGCTGCTATCAGTGTCAAATTTCACATTTCAGCTACACCAGGTAATAATCCTCAAGCTACAAACATCTACTAATATATTTGTTATACTTTTAACGTTGATCGTGATGTATCACTTCATAAGGCATCACAGTAATTGAGCAATTACATTAGTTACTTTGAATGCTCTATTACTTCAACAATTTGGGGAATTATTTCTAAAGGCCACCTTTCTAGTCATTCTTTCTTTAAATAGAAACTGTTGCTAGAAGCTCCATTCAAACTTTAAAATGTCCCACATCTTTCATATATTAGTCAGGGCTTGACATGACATTAACTGGTTTTGCTCAACATGGCTAGTGATTTAAAAACATGATTGACCACTCGGTAATCTTACTGGCCACCAGTGCCTTATTGGTAAATAATGCTTCATTTGCTTAGAATTGACTGTGTGCTACAATTGACTTGAAAACTATAACAACATTTCAATTATAAATGACCACTGTAAACACTCTAATCAGGACTACATCAATATTGCTAATCAAATAGTGTGTGTGTGTGTGTGTGTCTGTAGGGTTGTGCAGTGTTTGTGTGTAAATGTGAACGATAAATCACAGTATTCCTCATCAGAGTGGTCTCTTCTTTGCTGTTCTCTCTGCTACATAACATCTTCCACACATTGCACATTCACATCTGTTATGCTCGTACTTTCTTGCCTCTGGTAAATGGATGGATGGAAAGTCTTCTGACCGCTCAAATTGTGTTAATACTACATTGCATCATTCACCCATTCATACACTGTTAATAAGGGCTACCATGCAAAGTTCCACGTGCCCATCAGAACTCATTTACTCCCATTCAGGGAATAATTTGGTGATAACTGTCGGGCCACAGTCACCCAATGGCTTGTACGTTGCAAAAACCCTCTAACTATATTCTCCAGCTCGGCCGACTTCATTAGCTCAAGGACTGTGGAATGAACAGAGAACCATTAAATCCCACTTGGATCCATTAAACACTCCATGCTAGACACATACTGTTAAACAAACTTGAGTGCGGCTGAAACTTCTCAGAATATCTGGATCTATTAGCCATTCTGAGGAAACGTCAGCTTGTTAAGAATATATTTACACGGTTGGGTTTCCCATTACAAGCTGATTAATTAAAGGCATGTTTCTAAATCCTGGAGACTATGCTGTGATCGGTCAACAGGACTATTTAAGAGAGTTTGAGGGAAGAGGTCTTAAATTGTCAACGTGTCCTTGTCCCAGCCAATGAAAGGATTAAGCAGTGGGATCAGGGAGTGTGTCTGTGCATGAATCAAAGCCATGTTCAAATACAGACGCACTGTTCAGATTTCCAATGAGAATACTTTGATAGTATTATACACATTCCTCTTTTGTAGTTTTCGTGTGGAAAGTTAGCCGTCACCGAGCATCAGCTGGTGCAAATGGCATATCATTTCCTGTTTGACTTCACAGATGATGTTGGACTAAAATATTCTGCTTCATCTAAATAAAACGGGGGCTTTGATTCCCACCGGTCTGACACCAGAGGTACAACGCCGCTGATCTGCGTTGCCTGCATGCCTGATTTCCCACATCGCAAATCAATAAAGTTTCATCCTTGACTTTATTCTGTGTCCAACCCTCTTCCACATGTCCAGCCTGATCTCACTCCTAAAGAGTGAAATGCTCGTGCATTTAAATAGAGCACAATTGGGTGAGTTGAGTATAAATTGTTCAGCGATGCGTGTAGAAACGTTTTATCATGAAGGTAAAGAGCGTGGGTTTGGTTCTGTGTGCCTTTTCCTTGGAGCTACATTACATCTACTTCATTAGCACAAGGGCTTTATCTCACTGTTGTCTCTGAGTGTACTCCTACTCTCCTCCGAGTCAAACTGAGAGTGGCTCTAGGACTGAATAATTAAAATATAGTGGTGGGCTGTTAATTGGTGTTACAATCATAAAACCAGATTACTTCCCTCTCTAGAATAACCCTTTGCTTCAGCCCTGAAATAGGAAGTATCGGCCGGATACAGATCCCTCAATCTAAAGCAACATCAAGTTTAGTGACCAGTCTACTTCCCATGTTTTTCCCATTCTTGACCATTTGTTTGTGACAACTCCATGATATCTGTTGTAGTGCCCTGGTGCCTGATTTGTTATTGACATCTGGTGATTAAAACGTCCGGTCTCGGTCTCATCTTCCTAACCGGTGGCTCCGTCCTCCATACAAAGTGCACTACGGCTTCTCGATCAATTAACCACCGCCTTTAAGGGCATTACGTGTAATTGCATGTAAATTGGGTTCAATCCTATTTGATGGACACCCCATTCACCTGACCCATACATATCGAGATTAATTAAATTTATATTCTATGGCCTATTCCATTTGACACTTCTATTTCCACAGTGAACGAGCCGATTACCAGCTGAATGACCCTCCACGTGCAGGATGCTTCCACATGCATATTTTACTTACCCGTTATCGATGATATCGTTCATACAGCAGAATCCCCATTAAACTAGAGCGTTAGTACTCCTACTGTATCGATCCAGGGCAATGTAACCTCACTCAACGGCTTTGTTAGCCATTTCAGAAAGTGTGAATCAGCGGAAAAACAAATACGTTGTTGGGGAAAGTAATTGCCCGGCGACGGCAGCCTGCCTGCCTCTCTGCCTTGATGCTCTCCGGTTTATGAATCTTCAGAGGTGTAAAGGTTAAGAACTGTCATCAGATTAGCCATTGATTTCAATTAGTGCTGCCTGCTACTAAACAACCTTTGTATGTCTGCGATCACTGACTTGTATTGATCCTCAGGCTTGTTCCATTGCATTTGATTGCCACTGGCCCACTGTCAGTTCGGCAGCCTGATTACCAGTCCTCCTCCATTGGTCTCTGCATGCAGCCCAGCTCGGACACATCAGCCCAGTGGATGGACAGTTTAGCCAGTAGACGGCTGCTAACAAGGTACAGCTATGCGGCTATACAGGTGTCGGAAAGGTCAAATGCCGATGCTGCTTCACAGGAGGTTTCAGTGCAAGTATCAGCACTATGGCGGTGTATCAGGGCTACACGTAATGATTAAGAGAATTATGACGGATGAAGAAGACCAGGTGCTGGTAAATTGCTTCTCGGGTTATTTATCAGGTTACATTTTGTGCACTTGACTGTTTTTAAAGTGTGTAATGGAAAAAAAGACATCTCATAAAACAATCAGCATACATAAAACAATCATTGATTGTATCGGAAGAATAGTAAATTAAGTAGATACAATTCATTGCTGAGCAGCAGATTCACTAACTCCGACCACAGGATAACAATTTGGATCACAGCCTTGACTCAGAACCACAGCTCTCAATACATCACTATCAATTCTGGGTTCAATGAAACACAAAGAGGCAATTAATAACTTCAAATGCCCATTAACTGTGACTCTGGGAACCCAAGGAGTTCTTAAAAGTCTCAGATTAGTTTATCGATTCCTTTAGAATGAGTCATATGAGTATTTTTTTCTTGAGAGGGCTTTGTGAGGCACAATGTTGCTCTTTAGCCACAAGCAACCTTTTCTGAGCTTTCATCTGTCTTCTAGTGTAGGACTATTGGTCCACTTGAATGACTGTCACATTATCAATCATGTGAGGAAATCCTGAATCATTGAATCCATCTTGATTGAATTTAAGAAATGTCTAGTCGAGTTATATTAAGTGCCACTCCCATTTCCTGGATTGTAATCTCGCTGGCACTGAGCAACCCTCGCCCTCCAAGGACGGAAGGTTGGGAGGAAAGAGAAGATATTGTTAAAAGTTCTAGGAGAAGCTCTTCTCCTGTGAAGAGATTTTTAAACAGCGCAGAAAGATGATTATTTGTATTTGATTGGATGTAAATACTCAGTATTTGAAGGCCAGAGTCAATGTCACAAGGAGGGTTTTGTTCTAAGCATGACAACACAGATAATTAAAAGGCTGATCATGTTGTGACCGCCACATATGAAGGGCAGATGACGTAATTTGGAGGCAGGACACTTTTCAAAGAGATGTTGAAAGACCAGGTTGGTAAACAAGACCAAAGTGGCATTTATTAACAAAAAGGTTTCTTAAAACAAAGGACAAAAATTAAACCAGAAAAGTTTTTAAAAAAGGAAAAAAATCTCAAACTGAAGAAAGCCTCGTAGCAAACTGCCAACTCCTTTTCCCACCTCCCCATCCGGTGAATGAGTTTTACCTTCTCAAGGCCCACACACACTTAAAGATATGATGTGTGCGTTTTGAAGAACATTTATTGTTTGCAACTGCCAAACAAGCACCATAAGCACCTGTTGAGAGAGAGAGAGATAAAAGGTATGAAAGGTTGAGGATTTTACCTAGAAGATATTTTATAAATCATTACAAATTACAAATCATTCATTATTAATAATAACTGTTGCTTTCACCGTTTGAAACCACAAAAAGAAAAACTGCTGAACTTATATTCAGTGGAAATTTGAATGTTAGCAAAATAAGATACAGTTGTTATCGGGTTTGTGTGTCAGAACTTTGTAAAGATTGAGATGTGATGAGAGAAGCTTCATGTTTATGTAACCCCAACATCTTCAACTGAGTGATATGTCTTCCTTACAGCACATTGTGTGAGCGTGTCAATATCCATCACATGTCAATAATAAAATGTGTTCGACTACATCTTATTGAACCAGGCCCTTCGATATTTAGATAAAGTTAAAATATGCAGGACTATTTAAATTCCCAAAAAGGTTGCCTTAACAACGGCCGTTTCTTTAAACAGGCTGTTTCTGGTTTGTTGGCATTTCAAATGTCATTCACACATTAACGTGTGTCAAATGAGGCGTGTCCATTATTGTTTTCAGTGTTTGGGCCTCGCCCAATTCGAACATACCACTTCAAAGGTAAGTACAGAGGGGGCTGAACCCAGCAAGCTTCCGCCTCACACTGATTAATAATGAATAATTCAATTCAGTTTATGTTATATAGCTACACACACAAATTTGCCTCACTGTACACTTACGACATGCCTGAACACACCATTGTTACACAATGTCCATGTTGCTGCTCACATCTCACTGTATCTATAGACACTCATCCATAACAATGACAAGACAGAATAGTATACGCTGCCATTTCCTACAGGACTAGCTCACCTGTCCTCCTCCATCTTAACAGAGCCCGGCCGCTCCTTGCTGAGGGGACACGATGGCCATTTATCAATTCCAAGTACGCTGAGTACAGTCTTGTGTACTTTTGGAGTTTGAACTTCAGATTCCAAAGGACGGGAGGACGGACTTTCTCCAATTGGAACAGCAGCTAACTTGATGACATCATCACATCAGCTGTTCTTGCTCATGAGTCTAATCCAATTATTCACTGGAAAGTGTTTTTACAGTCAAACAGAATAGGACAACCCTGGTCTTTCCTTATCCTTTAAATATAATAATTTTACTTTGAATTGTGTGTGTGTGTGTGTATATATATATATATATATATATATATATATATATATATATATATATATTGTGGCATCACAAGGGGCCAGGTAGTGGAGGGACGGTACGTTCACACTCAAGAACAGCGGCCACAGGTCAAAATGGCCGCTTGGGCGGAAACTACAGCTCCCAGACTGCCTCACCACTCACCCAGCGGCAGGTGTTTAGGACAGCTGATTGAGGCAGGGCTGGGAAGCTTAAGAGGAGAAACGGGGGAGAGCAGAAGAAGAGAAGGAGCTGGACAAGCCAGGAGTGGAAGGGCCTCCAGCGAAAACCCAAGCGGAACCACCGAGAGGACGATAAGTTTTGTGTAAAGAACCTTTTTCTCCTCCGGGACACTTTTTGTTAAACTATGGACGTTTTCTTATTTTTGGTTGGAATAAATAAACCTTCCCGTTCATTTTAAACATTGCACTTTTGCCAGTTTTTACTCCTCCCATGCACTGCCCCACCCTAGATGGCACTAGGGACAGCCTGTGACGTGACTATATATATATATATATATATATATATATATATATATATATATATATATATGAGAGAGGGACAGAGATCATTATATAATTTATATATATATATATATTGTCACATCACAAGCTGTCCCTAGGGTGGGGCAGTGAAAGGAGGAGTAAAACAGGCAATATTGATGGGTTTAAAAATAATGTTTATTCAGTCAAACAAATAAAAAAAGTCCATTCTTCGACAAAAAGCATCCCGGGGGAGAAAAAGGTTCCTTAAACCAAAAACGTATCGTAGCAACGTCTGCGTGAGAAAGTCCTCCTCTTGGCAGTCCGCTTGGGTCTTGTCCCCATCCTGGATGGCCTTTAACACCTGGCTTGTCCAGCTCCTTCCCCTCGTGTTCCCTCCCCTCTATCTCTTACCCTCCTGTTACGTTCGTTTCTTGCATATAGACGTGATGTTCCCGGGTCACTTTGAACCGGTTAATGTTGAATCATCCAAAAGTGGTCGGAAACCAAAAGATTCTAAAAACTATAGTTTGTACAACAACATTACTAACGATTAAATCAGTTTTTAGTGAAATTGAGTTATTTACACCTCCATAGATCAGAGTTCAATCAGGAGCACTCACTCGTTTTAATGAAAAATACATGTTCAAACTATTTTTTAGATACATTAAAAAATTATAAATCTAAATTGCATTAGTCTACCATAACATGTATTTTCTCCTAAATTGTATTTGCATTTTGTACGTTTTTTTTTCATGGGGTGATGTAGATAAATAGAGATGAGACGCCTGTTCTGTTCAGGGTCATAATGACCCGCAAACTAAAAATCAAGCCAGATCAGTCATACATTTGTATTGAAAGTAAACGTTAGTTATGTTTATTTTTAGTGTTAAGATGCATACATTATATGATAAAAGATACCAAAGGCCAGCACACAGTCATCCTCTTGGTGTAGTCGTATGTATCTGCAGAGTGTAATGTTGTAGGACTTCTCAGCAACCATGTTGTATGTTTGGCCCCTCCCCTGATACGATACGTGTGGGTGGAGTTTTCCCACAGGGAAAAATAAAGGTTCCCGTCAAAATAGTATCTGTATTTCTCGCACAGGTGGGGTTGTTAGAATTGGGATGAAACAGGGGGTGTGTCTCTCCCAGTCAGACACAGTATATTAGAAGTACTATACTTCATATTCATCAGTTGATACATGAAAGAAACCCTCACATTAGTGTCCCATGTCCAATAAAGGTGTATTTAGGGGGTAAGTTAGAAGATTTGTTCTGTAAAGTGTGCTTCTCGTGTCGGGTGATGGGACACAGCAGGATAGAGATGGTTCCCATAACAACCACCTCATTCTTTTGTTTGAAGTTTTAAATGTGTACTACTTTATATATGGGGTTGTAAACAGGGTGTGTGTGTGTTGGTCTCTGTGCGCGCGTGTGTGTGTGTGTTCGTGTGTGTGTATGTGTGTGTTGAAACTTGGTGGGAGGGAGTAAGAAAGAC